>JBBGZY010000840.1:1220833-2441666 GCA_037952925.1 Lithobates clamitans | reverse complement strand
AAAACAAGGCTATCGACGCAGAAGATCACCAGAGGAGGAACAACATCCGCGTGGTGGGCCTCCCTGAGGGAGCCGAGGGAGATAAACCTGCGCAATTTGCGGAACGCCTCTTCAAACAGCTTCTGTCCCTGCAGGATATGCCTCCTACCTATGTAGTCGAGCGAGCTCACAGGGTCCCTGCAGGCAACAGACCCCCAGGAGCCTACCCTAGACCTTTTTTGGTTCTCTTCTTGAATTTCCAAGATCGTGACATGATCCTGTCCCAAGCCAGGAAACTGCAAGAACTACGACATGAAAATGAAAGAGTGATTCTGTTCCCAGATTTCTCAGCAGCGACACAGCAGAAGCGAAGATCGTTTACTGAAGTTCGAAGACGCCTGAGAGAAAAGGAGGTCAAATACAGCATGCTGTATCCCGGTAAGCTCCGAATACAACATAAAGGATCGGTGAAATTTTTTGAGAATCCGGAAGATGCCTGCGAATGGATGGACAAAGAGCTCTAAAATTCTATGAATAACATGCTGACAGGCAATTGAAGCGGAAATGCCCTACTGCAGATCTTATTTTTTTTTTTGCTTTTTTTTATTTTTGAGAGAGTTTTTCTTTTTTCCTGGAGGGGCACAATGATTCAGCATTCCTTCTATAAGGGCCTTGCATCACAGGTACAATACATGAGTAAAGTCTCAATATGCAGGATATAAATCTGGTGGTAGGGCTGGCAACCTTCCCCATACACTGTAGATCATGGTGATGGTTGGTGGGGTCTCTGTGCCTTTGTGGGGGGTTTTATCCTGTTTTTTTTTCTTTCCTTGTTTTATTTATGCTTTTTTCTTCTCTGTCTACACATTCCCTGAGAATATCACATACCCAGCTCTTTTGCAATATCATAAGCAACTCCACTCCTTTTGGTAGGAGTTAGTGGAGGGGACATGGACTACAAAAGGAACTGCCGAACTTTTGATTACTGCAGCGGGAATTCATGGCAATTTTTTTGTTGCTGTTGTTTTGTTCAGGGATCAAGCTCTATACCGGACTGGTTTTGTTGGTTGCTGGTATAAAAGCAAGGGTGGGATGTTCTAGGGCCACAGCTCGACTTAGGGGTTATTACTTTAAATATGTTTTCCTCACAGATATGCTAGGTACTATAATTGGGGCTAGTCCCCCTTGGCGGATGTTTCTCTGGCTAATGCTTGACAGTAAAAGTTGTAATGGCGGATGATATTAGGATTGTGTCTTGGAATGTTCAGGGCCTTAACCACAAACTTAAGAGGGCCTCAATATTCCAATACCTTAAACAGACCCGACCACATATCATACTTCTACAGGAAACACACTTGGATGGCAGTAGAATACTTTCTCTACGCAAACCATGGGTTCAAAAAGCCTTACATTCAACGTACTCCACATTTGCTAGAGGAGTCTCTATCCTAATTTCCAGGTCTCTACCGTGTACGATCCATCAAGTGTTTACTGACCCGGAAGGCAGATATGTGGCGATAGTTATCGAAATCTGTCATAAAACTATCATGCTAGTGAATGTATATATGCCTCCACCCTTTCGGGTTAAGCTATTATATGACATCTTGACTAAAATGGCGACATACGCTCACCTCCCTGTGGCTGTGTTTGGGGGATTTCAATGCTGTTCTGGATGCGGTGTTGGACACCTCCAACCCGGCTAGGGGGGGTTCCGCTGATTTAAATGGATGGAGGACTGTGGCGGAGCTTACGGAGTTGTGGCGATGGAAGCACCCAGATGATAAATGTTTTTTGCATGTATCAACGGCCCACAGGTCTTCTGCAAGGATAGATCTAGCCTTTGGGAATAGCCTATTGCTACCTTATGTAAAAGATATAACATATCTGGACGGTGGTCTAACAGATCACAACCCCATTGCAGTTACCTTGTCATTCGCCACGGAAGCAAAGGGAAGATGCTGGCGTCTCGCCCCTGGATGGATACAAGACGAGCAGGTTTCCGTCCAGGTGACGGAGGCCATTCAGTCGTATTGGTCCACCAATGTCGACACAGCAAACCCTCACATTTTTTGGGATGCTTTTAAGGCAGTGACAAGGGGGGAATACATATCTGCTATTAAAACAGCACGTAAGCAGGATAGGGAAGAGACAGAGTTCCTATAGCAGAGGGAAAGGGAAAGTGCCAGGGCCCATGCGGAGTCTTCTACGAGGGCCTCGTATGACGCCTTGTCGGAGGCGAGACGTTCCTTATCAATACACTTCACAAGTCAAGCCTGATATGACAAAGAGAGCTCAAACGGTCTTTGCGGAGGGGGATAAGAATGGGAAACTGTTGGCAATGTTAGTTGCTGATTATCATCCGCTGACCAACATTCCAGTCATTAAAGACCAGGGGGGAAATTTGCTTAATGAACCAGAACGTATTATGCAGGAATTTGTTAAGTTCTACTCTTCTTTATACTCACCTATCCCTTCCTATGACCCGACTGAATTGGACTCACTTTTAGGAGACCTAACATTACCAAAACTATCGGAGACCGACATGACCAATTTAGAGGCTAAAATTACGGTAAAAGAAATTCAGAAGGCAATTTTCACATTCCCTCAGAACAAGGCCCCTGGGCCAGATGGGTTTACAACTGATTTTTATAAGGCTAATGTTGAAGTCTTGGCCCCTAGAATTAATTTACTTTTAGAGTACTGCCACAAACATGATGCTTTACCGGACTCTATGCTGGAGGCTTACATGGTTCTTTTACTAAAACCAGGGAAAGACCCAAAGGAGTGTGCATCGTACCGGCCGATAGCTCTGTTAAACACAGACTTAAAAATTTTAACAAAGATTTTGGCCCTCAGATTGGCGGAAGTACTCCCCTCTATTATTAACATAGATCAAACAGGGTTTATGCCGGGGAAGTCAACAGACACTAACTTAAGGAGACTATTCACTCACCTACAAATTCAGTCAGGGGCTTCCAACACTAGAGTAGTGGTCTCTATTGATTTTGAAAGGGTCTTTGACTCTGTAGACTGGTCATTCATGTTTAAGGTCTTGGAGACTATGGGTTTTGGCCCACGCTTTAGGAAATGGATGGCCATGCTTTATAGACATCCGAAAGTGACGATCCGATTGGGATCGTCCACCTCGGATTTCTTTGAAGTGGGTAGGGGAACCAGGCAAGGTTGCCCGCTATCTCCTTTCTTATTTGCCCTTGCCCTGGAGCCTCTGGCGGTAGCACTTAGGTCCTCTCCAGCAATAAGATCCATACGGGTGGGTACAATAGAAGAGTCTCTGGCACTATACGCAGACGATATGTTATTGTTCCTTGATGATCCGAGGGACTCCTTGAGAGCGGCACTAGGAATCATAAATCATTTTGCAGCCTTTTAAGGACTAAAAGTAAATTGGGGAAAATCATCCATCTTGCCAATAGATTCAGGGGCCAAGACGGGAGCGGATCCTAATCTGCCATTACAGTGGGTCACGTCCATTAAATACCTGGGGGTACAGATTACTCCAAATGTTCAAGATTATATGCTCCTTAATTTACTGCCGCTGATAACGGTATTGAAACAAAAAGTACAAACTTGGACAAAACTCCCGTTACCCCTAATAGGTCACATCAGTTTGTTAAAAATGAAATTTCTCCCTGTTATATTATACTTCCTGAGACATGCACCTGTCTGGATACCGAGATCATTTTTTCAGAAGCTAGACAGCATCATCTCGTCTTTCATTTGGGCTCCTAAAGCTCCCAGAATAGGACTCAAGGTACTGCAAGAACCGGGGGAGCAAGGGGGATTGGCACTGCCTGATTGGCATAAATATTACATAGTGGGGCAGATGGTTTTCGCTCATAGGTGGTTGGTAGCAGACGATGGAGATGCGGCTACAGTATTGGGGGCGGCTCACTTGGGGTCATTTGACAGTCTGCGTTTTGCCTTGTTTAGAGGTACCAGGTCAGAACTGCCCCTAACACTAACAATGAAAGCCACCGTTAAGGCCTGGGAAACAGCAGTGAAACTGGCGTGCCCTAGTTATGGGGGGGTGTCACCTTCAACCCCTATCTGGATGAACCCGACTCTACCCCAATTCTACAACTTGCCAGACCCTATGATCTGGGCTAGTAGAGGAATCAAGACATTAAAAGATATAACATCCTTTGGTGAGCTATTGACCTTTTCTCAACTACAGTCGAGGCATGATCTTCCCATTTCATATCTGTTTCGGTTTTTACAAGTTAGACACGCTTTTCAGGCGCAGTTTGGGGAGATGAGGGTGGAGTCCCTGCCCTCGTCTCTCGAAACTTTGTTGACAGATGAGAATCTGAGTAAGCCTCTCTCAAACACGTATAAAGAATTGTTCAAGGTAACTGGCGATCCACTGGCGATCACCAGATGCAGGGAGAAGTGGGAGGTGGAGGTCCCGGATGTACAGGGGGAGGACTGGGATGATCTATGGACTCAACCATTTAAACATCTGGTGTCTGCAAGGGACAGGTTGATTCAGTTCAAGTTTTTGCATAGAAGCTATTATACACCAGCTAGATTAAATAAGATTTTCCCTACAGCCTCGGCAGAGTGTTGGAGATGCTCTCACTCACCTGCAGATGCTAACCACATTTTCTGGCAATGCCCCCATATTCAAAGATTTTGGACTGATATCACAACCTGTATCGCTGAATTAATATCAGTGCCAATCCCACTGACAGTTAGGGTTTGTCTGCTTGGACTAGTAGACAAGGTAGTACCCACACGGGCCATGCGCACAATGCTAAATGTTCTGCTTTTTTATGGTAGAAAAGCTATTTTGTTGGCATGGAAAAGACCAGAGGCACCGAGCATCTCCTTCTGGAAAGGCCAAGTGAACTCCATGCTACCCTATTACAAAGCAACATATGAGGCCAGAGGGTGTATGAAAAAATTCGATAGGGTGTGGCAATCGTGGTTTAATTCCAGCAACACGGTGGGGTAATGGACGAGGGTACTAAATGAAAATGATATAACTAGACATGATACGTCTTCTGGTGGAAATATGCAATATAAGGTTTTTGGCTGGGGGCACGTCTGCTGAGATTATTATTGGTATACTTATAAACATGCAAGCATATTTCATTGAGTTTTATGGGATGGAAAACTAAATATCCTGTTATTCCGTCGAGCTGTGGTTCGGGGCTGGTGGGTGGGAAGGGGGAGTTGGGAGGGGGGAGTGGGGTATATTTTAGTTAGTAGGTCTTTCTTAGATAGGATTATGGTCATGTTGACCTAATATGGACAGTGTCCTACAGACACGTCCAAATGTTGTATGTATATTTCTTTAAAAATAATAAACAGAATTTTCAAAAAAAAAAAAAAAAGAAAAAAGTCCGAAAATTTGGGGAAGAAAAAAGTTTTTCTTAGTTTCTGTCATAAAATTTTGTACATAAGTATTTTTTTCTCCTTCACTGATGTGCCCTGATGAGGTTGTACTGATGGGCATTGATAGGCTGCACTGATGGGCACTGATGAGATGGCACTGAAGGGCACTGATGGGATGGCACTGATGAGGAGGCATTAATATGCAGCACTGATGGGCACTGATAGGTGACACTGATATGCACCCCTTATGGGCACTGATAGGCGGCACTGATGGGCACTGATAGGTGGCATTGATGGGCACTACTGAGCGGCACTGATGAGCAGGTGCTGATGTGCATCACTGATGGGCACTGATTGGCCTCACTGATGGGCACAGATTGGCATCACTCCCGGGCATGGATTGGCATCACTATTGGGCACAGACTGATATCACTACTGGGCATTATTAGGGCTGCACTGATAATCAGGGCACTGATCATCAGTGCCCTGATCACCTGTACAGGTCTCCCCTGCGAGGAAATGCCATTGATCAACTCTCCTCACACTATGTCAGTGTGAGGCAAGGAGAGCTGATAAATGGCATTTCCTTGTGTACATGTGATCAGCTGTGATTGGACACAGCTGATCACATGGTTAAAGAGCTGCGTCATCGGCTCTTTACCAAGATCAGGGTCACACCGTGTCCCAGCGACACAGCGCGCCCTCGCGATGAGACTGGAGAAATGTCATATGACATTATCCGAGAACAACAGAGGACCCCGCCGTCATTTGTCGTTAAGGTGGGCAGGAGGTAGTTAACAACCAGCTAGTGACAGCCTGTGGTAAGGACGCCGGCTATTGCATTACCGCAGGCTACATTACCGCAGGCTTTTACTACTAAAATACTGCATGACTTCATAAAATAACTCATGTGGTATTTTAGTGGCGTTTTTTACTGAATGCTAAAAAACTTTTTGAAAAACGCTTGTTGCGGTAAGGTACTGCTTTGTGAATGGAGTCCACCATCTCCTTTCTGCATGAGTGAGTTCTCTGTTTGTCTGTGAATGCTCTGTCTGCTTGTGTCTGTCAGATCTAATTACTGTGTAGCTCTCACCTGCACCAGCACTAGACTGATAGACCCAGGGATTGTGGGATATATAGTTTCTTCACAGGAAGTGACAGGTCTGGCGCTACCAACGGGGGTCATTCATTTACCTGTGCAATGACATGCTGAATAACTCTTTTTTCTACACAAACAGAAACTAGTGACTCAGTTATGAACAGACTTACAGGGCAACAAATGACACCATGAAAATACATGCTCAAGGCACATCTTATGCTGATGAAAAACATAAGGTACAGGTAGGATTGCTTACCATGCCTTAAAGTGATTGTAAAGGGAATCCCCCAAAGGAGCCGCTTGGTAATTTTGTGTCCTCTGTTCTGAGCCTCGACTCCAAGAACAACCTCAGCCCCATTGACACACCTAGTTGAATGTAAAACACTGTGGGCACATATAAAGACACTGAAGTAAAAATTGCAATACTATACACTTTATAACTATTGCGTATATGTATCAACTTGTCTAGTCTCCATAATTGCTAGTCTAATCTATCACAGTATGCTATGCCTAATGATATAATGTTAATTATGAAGACAGACACCTTTGCTTAGTGAAAACGATATCTTACATTTATTTCCCAAGAAAATAGGAATATACTACACAGCAGAATTAGGAAAAACTAACATAAAGGTATTAAAAGAAATTGCAATGTTACACAGCTTACAATCAGAACACAATATAAGAATTAACTTATCATATCCTCTAGCTAGACTACTATCAGCTCTTCTCACAATGTTGAAAGAGAGAGCTCTGTGCCGCATGGCTTAGATCCAAACCAGCATTCAGAGCAAAGTCCCAAGGTGACAGAGAGACAGCCTCATGGCAAGGCTTTGCAGCGAAAAAGAGAGAGAGAGCTCTCTGTAACAATCCTTTTTACAAAACTCACTAATCACTCATTCAAACTCCCCCCATTGCCAGTCCCATTTGCTTTGGACCATTCAGTGTTCACATGACAATCCTTCTTATATTACTGACCGTCTTGCCGTAATTGGCCTCTGGGGGCAGTGTTTGTCCATGAATCACCTCTATACGACCTGGGTAAAATATATCTGAGTCTTTTATCTTCTGTATCTCAACTCATCAATTATCTCTGCCTGTCCTCTCTTTGAAGCTCGCTTGCAGAGCCGTTAATAAGGAATTCTCATAGACAGCTCGGAGTCGGTATTGTTATGTTCTCCTAGAGGCTTAATTGGCTTCAGCCTTTTAAAACCATGGAGGCCTGGCTGATTTTGGGAATAGGAAACAGATATGTATAAACGTGCCAGAAATATGACATTTAATTGCTGATTTCCAACATTAGCCGCTTTGCGCCTAAAGGGCGCATATCACCTTCAGACATGGCTCCTATTGAACAGTCCATAACTGTCTTAACGCGTGTCACTCCCCAACATGTGTTTCCGAACCAGTACATATGGAACAGTCCTTAACTGTATTACTGTGTTGCGTTTTTCAACAGGAACATCTCCTATGGAACAGTCCATAACTGTCTTACTGTGTTGTGGTTTTCAACATGTGCTTCAGAAACAGCTCCTATGGAACAGTCCATAAGGGTCTTACTGTGTTGCGCTTCCCCACTTGTGCCGCTTTGTTACTGGGTAACACACCAACATCACTCTTCCATGACAGCTGTGTCTTCTGTATCTTCTCCTTCTGTATCTTCTGTCACCGTTCTGTGTCTTCTGTATCTTCTCCTTTCCAATATCTTCAGGACAGGGTGCAGTACAGGCAAGGGGTGTCCATTCACTCACCATTCACCAGCACACATTCAGAGCAACATATCAACCAGCTTTCAGATACAGAGTCTCAAGCCTTTCGCCCCTATTACCAGCCACAAATATACCTTTATCACATTTTACCATAACATGAATCAATCCATTACCATAATATATACATGTATACATAGGATCCATCAAATTACACATCCCGCTCCCAACCTCCTATAGCTCCTCAGTGAAGATACGGGCCGGGATTATGCAGGTTCGCTCACTATGGCCTTTCCTACCACAATTCTGGCACGATGGCTATAGTAGCATTAGCTGTCTCTTGCTGCAGCATCATCATAAGGCTCTCATCTCTATCCCAATCTGTTAACCATTCCTGTATTTTCCTTCCCATACCAAGGTTCAGGCCTCTTAGATTGACAGGGCGGTTATAGTTGATATCCACAGACAGATTGGCAATATGCGGTGCCACATAATTCCGTTCCTGTGTCTGGATCTCAGAGACACGGGTACACAATGCTCCTCTAGCTATTGTCAGGTTCACAGAACATCCTAGTTCCATGACTAATGCTACCTTAGTATCCTTTAGGACAAAGAAACAAACTCTCCTATGTCCCAAATAATACACCGGTGTTCCCTTTGCGGCAATGTTCTCCCCATCCAGAACACAGAGTGAGGCATCTTCCCAACATTTCTCACCCACCACTGTGTATTGACCTGGCATACAAAGGACGTCATGGTCATGCTTCCGACCGAGGAAAATATCAACCTGCCTCCAACTTCCATCTTCTCTAATCACATGTGGGTAATTTAGCCTCAAATGCAACAAGATAGAATCCTCAGTCAGTAAGCCTATTGATGCCACCAAATATACAGACCAAGTCTGCACTTCTATATATATGGGATCATACAGCATAACACCTTCCACAATCCAAACTAGTACAGCCCATCCAGGCATTTGACCACCACTTTGGATTAGTGTAAGCAATGTGTTTTGTCACAGTCTTACTAAGCGGTGATGCTAACTCATCAGGCCACTGCCCCTCATACAGAAGCTGTAATACTGGCTGATAATTCCGCCTGCCATTGCGTGCATGCCAGAGCCAATGACAGATTTCTGCCCTATACCTCACACTCTCTACCAACCTCTAAACACGGTTGAGAAAATCTGGAGCCTGTTTAACCTGTGTATTTACGTGACTTTGTTGAATGCTTTTGAGGATGCCACCAATCTCTCTGAGTAACAAAGCCCAACTTAAGTTATGGCTGAGAGTTTGTTCCTCAGGAGACCAATGTCCACTCCATTAACAACACCCATCCCAGCTCCTATTCCCCCAATATAGTGCTGAATACATCCCTCCTCTTCTGGTTACTCCTCAGACATGAGCGTCCTACATGCACCTCATTTTGTGTCCGCACATCTCTGGGAGTAAGCCACTGGTACAATGACCATAGTTGATTCAGTGTATATTCAGCACATATAGGGTAATAGGTTTTTATCAACCACTGTGAGATGTTGCCGCGCTATGTGGTGAAGGCATATTGCATCCTGGTAGCCAGCGTTTGTTCCCTTTATCTAACAGAGCATGCTCCTGTGTTTATTCACTGGCATTATCTGTGCAAGGTTCCAACCTCTCAGGTGAGACATCAATTCGGCGTATCTCCCCCATGTCCAGTTCTGGTGTCCCACATGTCCAATAACCGAGAGCTTCTCTAGAGGACTGCTAGGATTGAGACACCACCCCTACGAGGAAGTTTTCACCCCATTGATGTGTCACCTGGCACCCTCTAGTCTGGCCAACAGACACCTTATTATGCATCAATGCCAGCCTCCGGGGTACCTGCACCATATTAATTCCGTTATGTCAATACATGTCACACATTAAAAACCTTTTCTTCTTATAATTCCTCCCTCCAACAAAAAAACAAAACATATTTTACATTTCATGTTCCGATGGATTGGATATGGTGTATTCCTTCCCCAACCTCCAACCCATCGCACATGTATTAATAGCATGTTTGCATTCATCAGGAGAGACTCCGGCAAAAATGTTTCACAAGTCCTGTTGATAGGCACAGTCTTTCAGATTCAGCATTAGCACTAAATTGTTCAAGAAAAAAACAAGTATTAAACTGAATCTTTTCGTTTGTCCCTTCTCTTCTGATGTTTATCAGAACAAATTTGTGGTGTGGTATGGCACAGATGAACTTTCAACCAGATGAACATCTGTCATCCATGTTCCAGAGACCTATCCAGGACTCTGGAAGTGAAACACAAGAGCAGAATCAAATTCTTATCCATAGTATCTGCTCGCTTGCTATGTTTATTTATAGTTCCTTCCTTGGAACCCAGGAACTTAGTATTCCTAGCTTTTGCAACTCTGACCAAACTATCAGAACAACCCTGACCTCTTTAGGCTGAACCCACTCTAAAATGGATCCCCATGGTATGATCACAAATTTAAAAACAAAACGAACGTCAATGTTGATTCTAAAAAATTCTCAATTTAAATACAAAAAATAAATAAATGCATTTATCTCTATCTTTAAGATCTATGCACTAACTCCCCTTTCAGGTGGACAAAGCGTAAAGCTTTTGGAACTCTTTCCACCTGAATGAAAATAAAAGCAAAGAAGAAAAAATTGAGGGCATAGCCAATTACCCCCCTTTCAGGTGGACTAAACATAATACATTTTCCACCTGAACCAAAACAAAAATAAAATAAATGAATAAACAAATAACAAAAAAAAATATATATATATAAAAAAATTTTTAATAATTATAAAACTAAAAGTAAAAAAAAAAATGCTAATACAAATAATTAACCATACGCTAAGAAAAAAAAAAAAAAAAAATCATTATCACACAAAAACAACATGACAATACAACCACCATAAGACAATGACAAACACTCAACTTTTAATTAAAGACATCCATGGACTTTCTTCATGAGAAGAGTAAGTGCTCATTTCATTCTGAAAGACAATTAGTTAATGGGAAAAACAAAAAACAAAACATTCGTACCTCCTCATCACAACATTTGTAACTTCAATTGTAACTCTTTAATCCATTAATGCTTGACTATTTATTGTTTTTTTTTTTTTTCATTGTTTGCAAACAATTACTAATCAATGAGCTCATGGTACCATGTGATAATCGATTATGCATTTACAATAACCTAACCCCTGTTCTGCTAACTTTGCCCACTGTTGCTCTCACTTTGAAGGACCTGCAAACAAAACACAAACATTAGTATCCAAACCAGTTTAACTTCTTCCCTGGTCTCTGGAAAAGGAACACAAAGACCGTGATTACACACAATTATCATGACAATTGACTTTTTAAGTCCCCCGAGCCTTTTCCCATTAATTGTAATACTAGGGGAACAATTGCCATATTTTCCTATACTAAGCAAGTAGTATTGGTAAACTCTGCCATATTACTCAGGAAAAATGGCAATGCAATTTGTGTCCAGCCCACATACAAGCCAGAAATTAAAAAAAAAATGTAATAAAAAAATTAAAAATAAGAGAAGGGAAAAAAACATACTAATCATAACAGAAAAATGTTTTTAGCAAAAAAATAACAATTCAGAGGCTTATCCTCGAACAAACTAAAAATTTATCAAGGTCCTCTATCATATTTAAAACATGAAGCTCACCTCTAAACCTTATTCATAGCAAGGAAACATTGACCAGAAAATTCTTAGCATCCATGCAGCTCACTAAGTGCTGCTAACATTGTTCCCCCCGTGCTATATTTGAATAACCCTGCGGCTACCTCCATTTTGACTTTACACAACTGTTCTACATATTGATGACTTTCAGTTTGTAGTCTCTTGGGTCTTAAAAGGAAAATGGGTTTGATTACTATGGCCTCCATGCTTTGGATTGCTTTCCCATCTGGCAGAATAACATTCATAATGCCTTAGGGTCGTTTTAGGGTGGTGCGATCTTCTTTTGATATTATTATTTGCCGCCCAACAATATTTAGCGATGTGACCCCCCCCCCCTTTACACAAAAAACATTTGAGGGCTTGTCTCTCTGTATAGGCCGTTTGAGCATATGGCGCTGGAAACTCACATTGCTGGACATTATTACTACGATTACTATGATTGGAATAATCAGACTTATCGCACTTTTATTTAAATCTCCAACATTGATTTCTATCATAGTAACATCACTTGCAGCAATAAGAGCGTCTGTTTTTTCTGCATGTTGTTTCATTTCTATCTTTGTTGTGTACTGAGCCTGTGCGGACGGTACCTCCACCATTGCACATTCGGCTTTTGCATGTTTGGAGGATAACTTCATTATGGCTGCCTGTGCACCCTGTAATTCCTCCCTTTTTATAACTCCTAATCCTTGCCCAGTCCTGTCTGACATAGGATTAAAGAGGGAAGAACTTTGATTTAGGGGTTCTTCAGGATTGCCAGCCGAATATATTGGCCGTTGTGCGATCAGCATCCTATCTCCCTGCTCCTGTGTCACAAAGGGATGTGTATCCTTGTTAGCACAACAATGGCTGCGTACTTACTCCATTGCCTGTGTTTCCAAAGATAAAACGGCACAATCTTTTTGGGCTAGTTGAGTTTTACATTCTTGTAACTGTCTCTCAAGTATGTCTATCGCAGTTTTATTCCCAGCCTCTTTCTTTTCTAAAGATGCGATACATTGTTCATTCAACATACATGTTTTCTCCAACTCATCTAATCTCTGTTCCAATACACATTTCTCAGTCACTAATTGTTGAATGTGATCAGCAACATTTGCATCTGCCTTTGCAACTATCGCTAATATATTCTTAGTTACACTTTGTACCTGTTCCAAGAATTGCTTTTTTTCTGTATGCCATTGTAATTCTTTTTGTTCAGCAATGTCTTTCATTTTCACCAACATGCTTATAACATTGGCCATTCTCTCCTTCTTGCTTTTTTTGAAAAATGTTTTATACTTTGCGGCATCGTTATAATTATTGCATTGTTTCAAGAGGTCATTGAATTGGTGTGTTAAAGCATTCTTTTGTATAGTATTGAATTGAATACAGGCATTTTTTTAAAATAAACTCTTCAAGGATATCCATTTTTATGCTAATTTGCAACTTAGCCTACACTGAAGCTTGTCTAACCTGTTTTTACAACAGTTGCTTACAATGCACACAGACAAACAACAACAAAAAACAGATACAAAGCCATTTAATCCTAACAGTGACTTGTAGTTCTCCAAGACACAAGTCAGACTCCAAGACACAAGGCAGACTCTTAGTCAATGCCTTACTATACCACTGATTCTTAGCCCTCTTAGATCGCAGGCCACATTGAACTTCTATTGGAACAGAGAGCTATTTCACACTACCGTGGGGAAAAATAAAAAATAAACTAAATATTAAAAAAAATAAAAAATTAAAAAAAATTAAAAAAATAAAAATCTATATTTCTCCCACTTTTTCCTCAAAGATATGTGGTTTATCCTGTCAATCTGCAGGCTACATCAGATAACCAGGGTTGATCAAACCCTCACTCTCACCAGTACCGTTGACTGGTTACAGGCCTAAAGCACATTAACAATACAACAAACATTTAACATATATACATATATTAGCCAAAAATCTCATCAGATTTTCTTTGTGCGTCCACTCACTAATGAAATATTTCATTGAACTTTCAGGACCATCCAAACAGGGCTTCAGAATTTGCGAGCCAGCGCCAATCTTTGTCCACACTAGAGACGATTTTCAGTTCTGGGTGTATTTGAGGATTTATGCTTACAGGGACTCAAAAACAAAAATACATTAGGGTTTGTGAATTCTGTGCAGAAATAAATTCTACATGCCTTCTGGGGTGCCATATGAAGTAAAAATTGCAATACTATACACTCTATAACTATTGTGTATATGTATCAACTTGTCTAGTTCCTATAATTGCTAGTCAAATCTATCAGAGTATGCTAGGCCTAATGATATAATGTTAACTATGAAGACAGACACCTTTGCTTAGTGAAAACAATATCTTCCATTTATTTCCCAAGAAAATAGGAATATACTACACAGCAGAATTAGGAAAAACTAACATAAAGTTATTAAAAGAAATTGCAATGTTACAAAGCTTACAATCAGAACACAATATAAGAATATACTTATCATATCCTCTAGCTAGACTCCTATCGGCTGGTCTCACGGTGTTGAAAGATAGAGCTCTGTGCCGCATGGCTTAGGCCCAAACCAGCATTCAGAGCAAAGTCCCAAGATGGCAGAGAGACAGCCTCATGGCAAGGCTTTGCAGTGAAAAAGAGAGAGAGAGCTCTCTGTAACAATCCTTTTTACAAAACTCACTCATCACTCATTCAAACTCCCCCCATTGCCAGTCCCATTTGCTTTGGACCATTCAGTGTTCACATGACAATCCTCCTTATATTACTGACTGTCTTGCCGTAATTGGCCTCTGGGGGCAGTGTTTGTCCATGAATCATCTCTATCTGACCTGGGTCAAATATATCTGAGTCTTTTATCTTCTGTATCAACTCATCAATTATCTCTGCCTGTCCTCTCTTTGAAGCTCGCTTGCAGAGCCGTTAATCAGGAATTCTCATAGACAGCTCAGAGTCGGTATTGTCATGTTCTCTTAGAGGCTTAATTGGCTTCAGCCTTTTAAAACCACGGAGGCCTGGCTGATTTTTGGAATAGGAAACAGATTTGTATAAACGTGCCAAAAATATGACATTTAATTCATGTTGAATTCCAACAGACACCAATAGAAAGTACCTTTTTCCTGGCTATATTTAAAACCAAAGAATGAGTACACACCTGTTTAGAATTAAACATACTTAATATATTGGCAAGAGCTTAGTATACACAGCAGTAGAACATAAATGCACACATAGCAAATGAAGTTGGACATAGTCTGCTAAACAGAGTAGTGACTATGCTAGAACTACCAAGGTCAGCTTTTATATCTCTAACTGGAAACAATACTGGTAAGTAATCAGGGCCGTGCATAATTTTTTTTCCTGGGGGAGAGGTATAGTAAAAACATGTGACAGCAAAGTGGGGCCATGAGGCTTTGTAATGCAGCACAGCAAAAAGTATCCCCAGCCCGCTGGGTTGAACTAAAAAAAACTTACCGTGTGAACCAGGCTTTAGATCTTATTCATATTCTAAATACCCATGGACTGGAAAATATACCATGAATACCTACAACCAGGATCCCAGATGTTCAAATTTTTGTCAGCTGCTTAGCCTGTTCATCTGAGTGATGGTGTCAGACTTCCAACTTACCAGACCGGTGAGTCCGCTTGGGCAGAGGGTAGGCTCCCTTACGTATCCGACTCGCGGCCCCTGGTAGAGCAGACAGGAAGCGTGCGGAGTGGTATGAGAGCTTAGTGCAGCAGTCCAGGTGCCGGAAGGAAGGTGATCCCCAAGCAGCAGGTAGTAATCAGGGCACAGGCAACAGATGCTGAGCAGGAGCAAGGTTGACAGGTCACCACACAGGCAGGGTTCGGCAACAGATGGGCAGCAGTGGTACAAAAGGAGCAGGCAGAAGCGGGGTCAAACAAGCCGGGGTCAGATGCAGGCGGAAGTCAGGAAGGTCCAATAGGCAAGCCGGGTCATCAGGAGATCAGAACTCAGGAACACAGGAACACGGGAAAGGCAACGGGAACTTTGGTACAGGAGCTGTTGATCAGGCAGCACCGGGAAGAGTGAGCAGTAGACTTAAGTAGGCTGATTGGCGCCAAACGCCGCGCTGGCACATGCACCGATACACACAGGCACATGCACGAGCGCGCCCCCGGACACCAGCGCGCACGCCAGCACCTCCAGGCACATGCAGATCATTCTGATGCGCATTAACTCGAGAACGCGCGCGCGTCCCCGCACACCAGGATTAGCCAGACCATGCACACCAGTACTCGCGCACGCGCACCAACGCACACAGGAACACGCGCACCAACGCGCACCGGCGTCCAACCAGGTAACCTCTCTGACAGTGCCCCCTCCTCAAGGGCAGACTCCGGATGCCTAGTTGGGCTAACTTGGAGGCATGTGAATCCTTGAATGTTTGCAAGAGTTCTCTGGCATGTAGGTTGCTCTCGGGCTCCCACGAGTTGTTTTCGGGGCCATACCCTTTCCACTTAATGAGAAATTGGGTTTGGTTTCGTCTACTCCTGCAATCTAGAATTGCTTCCACCTCGAATTCCTCCTCGTTGTTGACAAGAATGGGCTTGGGTGGACCGATACTATGGCCAACAAAAGAATTGGGAGTAACCGGTTTCAGGAGAGACACGTGAAAAACCGAATGCACCTTCAGAGAGTTAGGCAGGTCAAGTTCGTAGGCAATGTTGTTAATTTTTCTTTTCACCAAGAAAGGACCTAAAAACTTAGGGCCAAGTTTCCTAGAAGGACAGGCCAATTTCAGATTGGCGGAAGATAACCATACTGGGTTGCCAGGTTCCAAAAGAAGTTCCCCATGCCTCTTCCTATCGAATATCCTTTTATAGTATTCCTGAGCCTTGACCATGGTGTCCTGCAGTAATTTATTGTTGACTGAAGAAAAATCCAAGGTTTTGTATACTGCAGGAATGGTGCATTTGGGAATTGATCCAGGCAAAAAGGATGGATGGAAGCCATAGTTGGCGTAGAATGGTGTCTGATTGGTGGCTGAATGTAGAGAGTTGTCATAAGAAAACTACTCGACAGGGAGTAGGGAGGCCCAATCATCCTGAGAAAAAGCAGAAAAACAGCAGAGATATTGCTCCAGAGTTTGATTGGTCCTCTCAGTTTGCCCATTCGACTGGGGATGATAAGCTGAGGAAAATGACAATTCGATTTCCAGGGAGCCACAGAGGGCTTTCCAGAACCTAGAGATGAACTGGACACCTCGGTCAGATACAATATATTACTATATTCTATATATACTATATTCGTTGGGACTCCGCGCAATCTTATGATTTCTTTAATGAAGATACTAGCTGTCTCTATAGCCGAAGGTGTGCCCTTCTTGGGAAGAAAATGGGCCATTTTAGACAGCCTGTCTACCACAACAAAAATGGAGGAAAAGCCTTCTGACGGGGCGGGAGTTCAACGATACAGTCCATTGAAATCATACTCCACGGTCTCCCTGGGACCGGTAGGGGTTTTAATAGACCCCAAGCTCTGGCCTGGCTGTTCTTGCTTCTGGCGCAAGTATTACTTGAATCCACATACTCCTTACAATCATGAGGTGAGGCCACCAGAAGGTACGTTGTACCAGATCAGTTTTCTTCCGTGCACCAAAATGTCCGGCCAACTTATGGTCATAGCAAAGTTCCAGCACATGCGCCCTTGGGTCCTCGGGGACCACGATCTTGCCTTCGTGCCAGAACAGACCGTCCTTAGCACAAGCTTCAGCAGGTGGGGTCATCCCCATAGAGGCCCATCTAATTCGAGAGACAAGACCCTCTTGGAGAAGCAGGAAGTTCCCAGAAGGGAGAATGGTGTCTGGATGTAGGGTCTTTTCCGAGTCATGGAACATACGGGAGAGCGCGTCGGGCTTGACATTCTTGGATCCGGGTCTGTAGATGATGTGGAATTGGAATCGGGAGAAAAAGAGTGCCCACCTGGCCTGCCGAGGTCTTAGTCTCTTAACTGTTCTCAAGTACTCTAAGTTCTTATGGTCCGTATAGACCAGAATGGGATGTGCAGCACCCTCCAGTAGATAACGCCATTCTTCCAAAGCCGCTTTAATAGCCAGAAGTTCCCGATCCCCCACATCATAATTCCTTTCTGATGACAAAAGCTTGCGTGAAAAAAACCCCACAGGGTACAAGAGGGCTTTGGCGCCTTGCCGTTGTGAGAGCACTGCTCCTACCGCAATTTCAGATGCGTCAATCTCTAACACGAAAGGTAGAGCTGAGTTGGGATGTTTAAGGATAGTGGCTGAGGTGAACAGTGCTTTGAGTTCTTCGAAGGCCAACTGTGCCTTAGGAGTCCAGCAGAATCGGGTCCCTTGTCTGGTAAGCTCAGTAATGGGAGCAATTATTGAAGAGGATCCTCTGATGAACTTCCTGTAGAAATTGGCAAAACCAATAAAGCGCTGTACCCCTTTTTTATCTGCAGGTGCAGGCCAGTCCAGGATAGCAGATACTTTTTGAGGATCCATCTTAATGCCCTCAGCAGAGATGACCAGGCCCAGAAACTGAACACATTGAAGCTCAAACTCGCATTTCTCGAGTTTGGCGTAGAGCCCGTGTTGCCTAAGTCGAGAGAGTACATTCCGGACGTGCCTGCGGTGGTCCGTCAGAGAAGCAGAGAAAATCAGGATATCGTCCAGATAGACTATGACATAGAAGTCCAGGAAATCACGGAAGATGTCATTAACGAAGTGCTGGAAGGTCGCTGGAGCATTGCACAAACCGAAGGGCATGACGAGGTACTCGAAGTGCCCGAATCGAGTACGAAAGGCAGTCTTCCACTCATCCCCTTTACCTTATGCGAATTAAGTTGTAAGCTCCACGGAGATCCAACCTGGTGAAGACTGTTGCGGTTCCTAGTCTTTGAAACAATTCGGGTACTAGAGGTAGCGGGTATCTGTTTTTAATAGTAATTTTATTCAACTCCCGGTAGTCGATACAGGGATGTAGGGAGTGATCCTTCTTCTCGACAAAGAAGATGCCTGCACCAGCTGGAGACGTGGAGGGGCGAATGAACCCCTTCTCCAAGTTTTCATCTATATAGATTTTCAAAGTGCCCAGCTCCTGCTCAGTTAACGGGAAAATCCTCCCGAAGGGAACTTCGGTCCCGGGTAAGAGTTCTATTGGACAGTCGTAAGGCCTGTGTACTGGGAGAGTTTCTGCTCCCTTCTTGCTAAATACATCCACAAAATCCTGGTAGGGTTCAGGAAGGGACTGGCGTAACTCGGTGTCAGAGTCCAAACAGAGAAGCTGGGAAGAGGTTGCGGGTGTTTCAGGTAAGCAGTGCTGCCGGCAGTATTCGGAGAGGAATTTAATTTTTCCTGTAGACCAGTTAATGCTGCGGTTGTGTGCCTGCAGCCAGGGCATTCCTAGGATGATTGGAAAGAGGGGAGAGGAGATGACGTCCAAACGTAAGAGCTCCTGGTGCTCCAGGCCTATGATTGCCAGTAAAGGGACGGTCTCCTGGGTGACTGGACCGGAACTGAGGGTGGAGCCATCAGCTAGAAATACTGCAAGTCCCTGTGCCTTGGGCTGGAGAGGAATGCCATGGTTGTTAGCGAAGGTTTGGTCAATGAAGCCACTGCATGCTCCAGAGTCAATGATGACTGGTACTGGGATATTCCTTCCGGGAAGCTGCAATGTAAAAGAGAGAGTCAGATGATTACCAGATTTAGGCAAGACAGGTGCACATACAGAAGAGGATGGCAGGCACTTACGTATCTTGTTTGGGAGGCTCTCACAAAATGTCCATGTTCTCCGCAGTACAGACATAGATTGTGGGTACGTCTGCGCAACTTTTCTTCCAGGTTAAGGGATGGACGGAGTAGACTGAGTTGCATAGGTTCTGGAGCTTCTGTGGCCGGAGCAGAGGAGGCAGGCGGAAATTGGCTGGGGGAACTGGGAATTTTAGGAAGCATCCAGATAGGATGAGGGTGACTAGAAGACCTCTCAGAACTTCTCTCTCTCAAGCGGCGGTGAATTTGGATGGACAAGTTGATGAGTTCATCCAGAGTCTGAGGTATTCTGTGCCAACTCATCTTTAAGAGGGTCGGATAACCCCATCCGAAATTGATGGCGCAGGGCAGCGTCGTTCCACTCTGTATCAGAGCTCCAGCGTCTGAACTCCACTGCGTAGTCTTCGGCCAAGCTGCGACCTTGTTGCAGGGAATGCAAGGCGGCTTCAGCGGTAGCCGTTAGTTGAGGGTCTTCGTATAATTGTGACATGGCTAGGAAGAAGGCATCCAGGGAATCCAGGGACCTGGATTTCTGCTCCAGCAGGCGGTGAGCCCAGGTTTGAGGCTCTCCGGCCAGTAGTGAGATGACAAAACCCACCTTGGTGGCGTCCAGGGAGAATGATCGGGGTTGTAAAGCAGAATAGAGCTCGCAGGCATTGCGAAAGGCCCGGTACTTGCAACGTTCTCCTGTGAACCTTTCGTGCGTGGGCACCCTGGGCTCAGGAGGGAGCATCACTACAGAGGGTGCTTGGGAAGGTCCGACAGACGAGGCTCCCTGAGGAGATGCAGAGAGGGCTTGGACTTGTCCCTCTAATCTAGTGCAGCCTTCTTGTAAACTCTTAACTGCTTGGGTAAGGCCAGCTAGGTGCCTACAAAGTTCATCCATGGGGGAGGCCCCCTGCCCGGACTCGGTCATGGCTGCCTGATACTGTCAAACTTCCCACTTACCAGACCGGTGAGTCCGCTTGGGCAGAGGGTAGGCTCCCTTACGTATCCGACTCGCGGCCCCTGGTAGAGCAGACAGGAAGCGCGCGAGTGCGGAGTGGTATGAGAGCCTAGTGCAGCAGTCCAGGTGCCGGAAGGAAGGTTATTCCCAAGCAGCAGGTAGTAATCAGGGCACAGGCAACAGATGCTGAGCAGGAGCAAGGTTGACAGGTCACAACACAGGCAGGGTTCGGCAACAGATGGGCAGCAGTGGTACAAAAGGAGCAGGCAGAAGCGGGGTCAAACAAGCCGGGGTCAGATGCAGGCGGAAGTCAGGAAGGTCCAATAGGCAAGCCGGGTCGTCAGGAGATCAGAACTCAGGAACACAGGAACATGGGAAAGGCAACGGGAACTTTGGTACAGGAGCTGTTGATCAGGCAGCACCGGGCAGAGTGAGCAGCAGACTTAAGTAGGCTGATTGGCGCCAAACGCCGCGCTCACGCGTGCGCCGATATGCACAGGCGCGCGTACGCCTGCGCACGCACGAGTGCGCCCCTGAACACCGGCGCGCACGCCAGCACCTCCAGGCACATGCAGATCAGCGCCCACAGGCGGACGGGCGCATTACGGCACCACCACGCACACCAGGATTAGCCAGACCATGCACACCAGTACTCGCAGAGGCACACGCACCAGCACGCACAGGAACACGCGCACCGGCGCCCAACCAGGTAACCTCTCTGACAGATGGGCTGAAAAGAGCCACTGCTGTTAACATGCATCTGTACATCCAGTGGTCCCCATGTTCAGGCCTGTCGCGACAGGACAGGCAAAACAAGCAATTGCTTGGGGCCCGGAGCTGGCCTGGGGCCCCAGCCACGCTGCCGGCCGCCGCTTCCCATTGTTGCCAACCGCCCACTTGTAAATGTCCGTTACGGGCAGCGGTGCCCGTAAAAAAGATGGCCACGAGCCGACCATGTAACTGCGCATGTGCTGTTCCGAAGCCGCCTGGGCTCGGGAAAGCTCGTACTCGCTTGGCCGGGCGGCACATGCGCAGTAACTTAATGGTGCCCCCGGCACCATTTTTTAATAAATTCCAGAGTACACTTGTTCCTGGCTAAGACACGGCAGCCGCGTTTTGTGCACTCGCCATAGGCGGAGGAGTCAAGGGGGGATAAGTGAAGAGAAGAATGTGACACTGGGGCAGAGGATGACATTACTGAGGACAGCAGCTGAAACTACTGCGTCTGGGGACAGGCGACAGAGGATGACATGGCATTACTGGGGAGGGGGGGTGAAGCCATGGCATGCAGGGGACAGTGAAGGACACTGATGTGCTGCCCTGTGGACTGTGGAGAGGTGAAAGGGAAGCAGCACAGGAGCAGCACACACTGGTGTGGAGACTGTAATATGATGGTGGACAGAGGAGGAGGCTACTGTGAGGGGGTGAGGAGGACACTATCATGTCCGCGGCCTCTGTCCCCCTCCTGTAGTATGTCCGCAGCCTCTGTCCCCCTCCTGTAGTATGTCTGCAGCCTCTGTTCCCCTCCTGTAGTATGTCCGCAGTCTCTGTCCCCCTCCTGAAGTATGTCCACAGCCTCTGTCCCCCTCCTGTAGTATGTACACAGCCTCTGTCCCCCTCCTGTAGTATGTACACAGCCTCTGTCCCCTTCCCTACCCTTCAATTGTTGAAAATGTTCAAATTTTTGCAGATTATATGCAGCAGCAGTATTTGCACTGTAAACCTTTTTAATTTATATAAAGTGTTGGTGATCTTAAACTGTATTGCTATGCTGTGATTCCTGTAGGCTTTGCGTGTGTGCGGGGGGGGTTGGGGGGCCTCCATGTCCATTTTGCTTGGGGCCCCTAAATTCCTTCAAACGGCCCTGCCCATGGTTAAGCTCCAGGGGACAAAGCAAAACACATTGGGGTGTGGCCTGGCGGGAACCCAGGCTGAGGTCTCTCCAATCACTATTACATTACCATAGGACTCCGTGGATGTGTGGCACCAGGGATTTTTTTTATCTCTTCCCTTCAGTGACTACAGGAGCTGGCATGAGCTCGATCCCTTGCCGACAATCCTGCAGCACATTCGGTATCATCTACATTACTCCCCACATCGATTAAGCCTGAGCGACACAGTAACACACCGTGGGTCACAGTGGTTACCTGCTGTTAGGGACAAATTTGTGACCCTGGATGCAGAGAGATTTTATCCAAGGCCAAAAATGTATCCCTACCTGCAGGTAACCACTGGATGTGCAGATACATGTGGATACATGTTTACAGCAGCAGACAGCCTTGGCTCTTTTCAGCCCATCACTCAGGTGTACAGGCTGAGCAGATATTGGAACATCTGAGATCCCGGGTACAGGCATTTTCAGTATACTTGCTGCACCATGGTCATGTAGGATATATGAATGAGACCCAAGACTGGATGTTAGCTAACCTTACTGTGCAAGTTGAGCAGGTGCATGGGGCAACATATTGTGATAGGCAGTAAATTCAGTGATTTATTTAAACCTTAAAAAACTATGTCCTAAGAAATTTTATGAAATGTTTTAAGAGATGAAAAAAATATATATATTGCGCATTGCCTACCACAGAATGGTGCCCTTTGCACCTGGTCAATATGGTCGGCTTTTCTTTTAGTCTTAATGTAGTAAACCCAGCTTTTGACCTTGTACCTACAAGTAAGCCTATAATAACGCTTACCTGTAGGTACAGTGAATGTCTCCTAAACTTGTGGTGTTTAGGAGATATTCACATGAAAGCAGACGTGATGTCACTGGTGCATGCACTCTGAAGGGATGGCATACCACTTGGTTGTACTTCTTCTGGAGGGGAGTGCTGCACTTTTGTGACCCACTTTTAGCCGACAGTCAGCTATAGCCCGCTGTCAGCTGACATCGCTCAGCAGGTCCAGGCTGTGGAAAGATCCTAACTTTAAGGTCAGGATTCACCCAGATGCCTGGACCAGCAGCAAGCCAGCAGCTCCTGCCCCCTCCACAGCCTGGCATTCCAGTGAGCTTCGGGGAGGTGGGGAACAGAGCCAGGGACTGACAGTCACTACTCTTTGCTCACTGAAGTCAGAGAACAGGGTGATCAGCGTTTTTTAATCGCTCTGTTGTTGGTCTTAGAAGCAGCTGGGGACAGATGCAAAATTGGATTGATGCTCCATCCACCTAGGTAAGTATAATTTAAAAAAAAATCTCTTTTAAAAGGGAAAAAAATCCCCCTCTCCCTCCTAGAAATCCTCCATCCCCAAGCAAAGATTCCCACTGTAAAATATCTCCCTCCCTCGAATATCCCCCCAAAAATGAAACCCCCCTGTCTCTAAACCGACCACCCAAAGCAAAAATATCTCCCTCAGTCAACACCCTCTCCCTTAGCAAAGATTCCTAATTATGAAGAAAATCTCCTTTCATCCAATCAAACTCCCCTCCCAGAAGCAAATCCCTGCCATTGACCACCCCCTGTAAACTTCTCTACAACAAACTCCCCCCTTTACCAAAAGCAAACCCACCCCCCTTTCCTTAACCCCCCACCAAAAGAAACTCCCCCAGGCTGGAATTCTCACTTCCTCCTTCCCAAAACAAAAAAATTGATGCCTCCCCACTTACCACCAGACCTCAGATTCAGCACGACAGAGAAGTGGGAAAACTTCTGCATCCCTAGTCTCCCTATGGCTGTGTCATATGATACCTTGAGGAGGAGTCTAGGAGTTCCCTCAACTGTACACTGTCAATCGCAGTAATTTAATGCTTTTCAGGGGGACCCTCTATTAAACTGAGGGGATAGGGCACAATAGAAGGGGGACTGGCTGCTGCACTCCAAAACTCTGATTGCTTCTACTGTGCTGATGCTGAGGCTAAACAGCAGGGACACTGTCTGTGCATTTTGCCAGGATGCTCTGGAGGGGGGGTTTGAACACCCCTGACCCCTTATCTACGCCCCTGTAAGTAATTGATGTTACTATTACTTTGGTTTAGAATGAACTATAAGGGATTGATTTTTGTACAGCATCTATTAAGAGGTACCTCTTTAACTAAAAAAGTAAGGCCTTAGAGTAACAACTTTTAGGGGTAATCCTTAGTCCTGACTCTTCAGCCGGCTAAGAATTGGTGCTCATTGGTGCGTTAAGGCTGTCAATAAGGCCTGCAGGCAGTATTAAATCTATTGGGTAACTGGAAGGTAGCTTCTAAAGACTCCATCATTAACGTAATAACAAGTAGTGGCCACAAAACCTTCTCAGCAGACCTGGTGGCACATCAGCAGTGGTCTCTCCTGGTAAATATCTTCCTCACTTTTGGTTATTGTGGCGACAGAAGTAGATATAACAACGAGGCCTGTATCCTGGTGACGGCTCTGCCCCTCTGCTTTTGAGTCACAGTGCTGTCCCCTCAAGCTTTCCTCACACTCTAGAAGCTTCCCACAGGCACAGCCTTTATGTTAGGCCCCTTTCACACTGGGGCGGTGGGGGCGTCGGCGGTACAACAGCGATATTTTTAGCGCTGCTGTACCGTCGTTCTTGCAGCGGTATTCGGCCGGTAGCGGTGCGGTTTAACCCCCCCGCTGGCGGCCGAAAAAGGGTTAAAATCCCTTGTACAGCGCGGCTATAGCCGCGGTATTGCCGCGGTATAGCCGCGCTGTCCCATCGATTTCCAAAAAAGCGGTTTGCAGGACTTTTTTCACCGCCCTGCCTGCGCACCGCTTCAGTGTGAAAGCCCTCGGGCTTTCACACTGAACAAACAGTGGAGGCTGTTTAGGGGCGGTTTTCAGGCAGTATTTTTAGCGCAATACCGCCTGAAAACTGCTCCAGTGTGAAAGGGGTCTTAGGGATCACACTGTACTGCAGGTGCCTGTCCCTGGCTCTCTCTCACTGCAGGTGGAGTTCCTGGACACAGTTGTGTTAATCATACTCCTGTCCAGTGTTAATTTTGGCAGCAAATTTCGATTTAGTTTTAGTCATAGTCTTTTGACTAAAATACCATTTTGGTTTTAGTCGTATTTTAGTCTTTAGTCTTATGACTAAAATGCCATTTTAGTTTTAGTTGTATTTTAGTCATCTGAATTGTTTTAGTTTTAGGCCGAGTCCCGCTGTCTGTGTCAATGGACGCAGCAGTGGGACTTGGGAACGTGCCTGGAAATCCAATGAAGAGGAGGAGCCAGGAGCGCAGACGGGGCACCCCAGAAGAGGATTGGAGTTGCTCTGTGCAAAACCCTTGCACAGAGCAGGTAAGTATAACATATTTGTTATTTTTATTTAAAAAAAATGTGAACCCTTTGTGCTGCTGACAGAAGAGGAGGGGGGGGGGGGGGGGGCGGGGCAACCGGGCCAGATGACGTTAGGCATTAGATGTTCTTTCTTTTTTCTCTTAATAAATATTTTATTTGGCTGATACATGTAATGCGGACATAATCCTGTGTGGGCAGAGGCCATTACGATTTGTAACATGAAAGCTTATGACATAAGATCTACGTTAGTAGATACACAAGTAACCTTTGGATATAAGAAGTTTGATGCTCTGCTGTAAAAGGTCATCTCTACTGAAATATTATTTACATTAGCAGGATGTCTCCTACTGTGATACCAAGAGTCATCCTTTACTAGAGAAACACAGGTGGGGAAGTGGGCGCAGCTATCGTGACAATTATAAGACACAGATATAAACTGACACACGTACACTGTGATATCCTGCCAAGCGTATTCTTTCATGTAAAGGTACCAAGTCATAGTGCCACACACACATACTGATTCAGAGTATAGGGGTGATATGCCCAGCAGGTCTTCGGTGGTCACACACTCCATCGCCCACCTGACTTGGGCTACTCCCCAGTAGTCTCAGTAACAACATACAATTGCATGCCACTGCAGAATTATTCAGATGAAGGGAGCAGGGGCAGCGTGGGAGAAGGAGAGAATGGGGGCAGATTCTAAGGTACAAGAGCAGGAGGCAGCAACAGGTGGGAGATGCTGGAAGCATAGAGAGAATTGGCAGCAAGACAAATGACAGATAAGAAAAACGAGTGGCTAAAAAAGATGTGTACTTCAGAATATAGAAAACTAATATCACACACAGGAGCACAGATCAAAGATTTAAAAACAACATAATTTAGTATTAGGGTTGCTTTCAAAGACTAAAATGAGACATAATATTGCACAGCTATGACACAGAGAAAGCTGGAAAAGGTAGAAGTTTAGAAGTAAAAGGGTTATTTGCATTTGAAGCAAGCATATTATGATTTCCTAAAATGCTCAGTGACTGATTAAATGTACAAGACCGTAGGCAAATTTAAAAATCATAGAATTTTAAATACTGAAAAGCCTAAATCCAAACTCCAGAATTTTCATTTTTTTTAAAAAAGTTATATGGTCCTTCAGCCAGGTAAAAAAAAAAAATAGCTCTGGCTATACTCACCCTCAGTCTGGAGCTGTCTGTCGCAGTACTCCTATTCTGCCACAAGATATCCTCAGTCTCCTGGGTTCCATGACGTCCAACACCACTCAACCTGGAAAACTGAGGACAATACTGTGAATGGAGGGTGTCATAGGCCCGCCCCTCTGGGGGAAGGGCACCACAGAGCCCTTTATTCACAGGATATTATTGCAGAGTGGTTGTGCTTTAGAGACACATAATTTACAGAACTTTGCATAATATTTAAATTGTTATGTAAAATCTTATATTAAAAGAAATATTTAAAACTATTACATATCCATGTAGAATTCTGAGAAAGAGGTTTTCTGGCACAAAGGTCCACATAGTTAGGGGTGAACACAATAATGACATTTTCTTGTGTATTGTGTGGCTGTGTGCTTTAGATGATTAGATGAAGTTCAAATTACACCCACAGCTTAACGAATCACAGTGAATAATTCCCCTCCATTCCTGATCTGCAGCACTCTATATGAAGGGGTATTGGTGTTGATGGTGGGTGTAATGGCCCAAATTAGTCAACTAATTAGTAACTTAAGTTGATTGCCCTATTTGTGTGTTTGTTATTGTTTTACTCTTGAGTGAGATTAGCAAACAATGTTCTTGTATTGATTGGGTGACGATTACATGAGTCAATCCACCTCTGAAAATGTTGATATAGTGAAGTCTGAATAAAGCTGGAGTTCTACATCATTGTAGATGGACCAAAGTGTATCAAAGTAAGTGACAACTACTACATTTAATTAAATATTGGTCTGTCCTCAGCTCTGAGACTATAGGTCTCAGGATACTTCTGGTTGTTGTAATTTAATGTAGAAATAAACTTTTTTTATTTTTTATAAGATACAAGGCATAATTTAACGCAGCTCCATATTTATTAATGCATTATTAAATTCATTTTAAATCATTTCATTTAATTTAATTTATATCTTTAAGCAGTGTAAATACCTAACTTTTACTAGGTATCAAGTAGTTTTGTACAGTATACTTCCCCGCTCATATGCACCATTCTCTTTTTATACTAATTTAAAATGAACCTGACCGTCTGGCATTTTTGCATTTTTGATTAAGGCTCCGTTCACATACAGTGGGGACGAAAAGTATTCAGACCCCCTTAAATTTTTCACTCTTTGTTATATTGCAGCCATTTACTAAAATCAAGTTAATTTTTTTCCTCATTAACCACTTGACGACCGCCTCACGCCGATGTACGTCGGCAAAGTGGCACGGACAGGCAAAATCACGTACATGTACGTGATTTGCCTTCCGCGGGTGGGGGGTCCGATCGGACCCCCCCCGGTGCCCGAGGCGGTCGTCTTTTGTCCAGCGGCGATCGGTGATGAGGGGGAGACCATCCGTTCGTGGCCCCCCCCTCGCGATCGCCGCCGGCCAATGGAATCATTCCTTTGCTGCTGTATGCTAAACAGCAGCAAAGGAAATGATGTCATCTCCCCTCGGCTCAGTAATTTCCGTTCCGGCCCGAGGAGAGAAGACTTCACTGTGAGTGCACCAAACACTACACACACAGTAGAACATGCCAGGCACACAAATCACCCCGATCCCCCCCCCCGATCGCCCCCCGATCCCCCCCCAATCACCCCCCCCCCCCTGTCACAAACTGACACCAGCAGTTTTTTTTTTTTTTTTTTTTTTTTTTTCTGATTACTGCATAGTGTCAGTTTGTGACAGTGACAGTGTTGGGACAGTTAGTATTACCCCCCTTTAGGTCTAGGATTCCCCCCTAACCCCCCCTAATAAAGTTTTAACCCCTTGATCACCCCCTGTCACCAGTGTCGCTAAGCGATCATTTTTCTGATCGCTGTATTAGTGTCGCTGGTGACGCTAGTTAGTGAGGTAAATATTTAGGTTCGCCGTCAGCGTTTTATAGCGTCAGGGACCCCCATATACTACCTAATAAATGTTTTAACCCCTTGATTGCCCCCTAGTTAACCCTTTCACCACTGATCACCGTATAACCGTTACGGTTGACGCTGGTTAGTTTGTTTATTTTTTATAGTGTCAGGGCACCCGCCGTTTATTACCGAATAAAGGTTTAGCCCCCCGATCGCCCGGCGGTGATATGCGTCGCCCCAGGAAGCGTCAGATTAGCGCCAGTACCGCTAACACCCACGCACGCAGCATGCGCCTCCCTTAGTGGTATAGTATCTGTATGGATCAATATCTGATCCAATCAGATCTATACTAGCGTCCCCAGCAGTTTAGGGTTCCCGAAAACGCAGTGTTAGCGGGATCAGCCCAGATACCCGCTAGCACCTGCGTTTTGTGCCTCCGCCTGGCCCAGCCCAGCCCACCCAAGTGCAGTATCGATCGATCACTGTCACTTACAAAACACTAAACGCATAACTGCAGCGTTCGCAGAGTCAGGCCTGATCCCTGCGATCGCTAACAGTTTTTTTGGTAGCGTTTTGGTGAACTGGCAAGCACCAGCCCCAGGCAGCGTCAGGTTAGCGCCAGTACCGCTAACACCCACGCACGCAGCATACGCCTCCCTTAGTGGTATAGTATCTGTACGGATCAATATCTGATCCGATCAGATCTATACTAGCGTCCCCAGCAGTTTAGGGTTCCCAAAAACGCAGTGTTAGCGAGATCAGCCCAGATACCTGCTAGCACCTGCGTTTTGCCCCTCCGCCCAGGCGAGCCCAGCCCACCCAAGTGCAGTATCGATCGATCACTGACACTTACAAAACACTAAACGCATAACTGCAGCGTTCACAGAGTCAGGCCTGATCCCTGCGATCGCTAACAGTTTTTTTGGTAGTATTTTGGTGAACTGGCAAGCACCAGCCCCAGGCAGCGTCAGATTAGCGCCAGTACCGCTAACACCCACGCACGCACCGTACACCTCCCTTAGTGGTATAGTATCTGATCGCATCAATATCTGATCCGATCAGATCTATACTAGCGTCACCAGCAGTTTAGGGTTCCCAAAAACGCAGTGTTAGCGGGATCAGCCCAGATACCTGCTAGCACCTGCGTTTTGCCCCTCCGCCCGGCCTGGCCCAGCCCACCCAAGTGCAGTATCGATCGATCACTGTCACTTACAAAACACTAAACGCATAACTGCAGCGTTCGCAGAGTCAGGCCTGATCCCTGCAATCGCTAACAGTTTTTTGGTAGCGTTTTGGTGAACTGGCAAGCGCCAGCGGCCTAGTACACCCCGGTCGTAGTCAAACCAGCACTGCAGTAACACGTGGTGACGTGGCGAGTTCCATAAGTGCAGTTCAAGCTGGTGAGGTGGCAAGCACAAGTAGTGTCCCGCCGCCACCAAAAAGACAAACACAGGCCCGTCGTGCCCATAGTGCCCTTCCTGCTGCATTCGCCAATCCTAATTGGGAACCCACCGCTTCTGCAGCGCCCGTACTTCCCCCATTCACATCCCCAACCAAATGCAGTCGGCTGCATGAGAGGCATTTTCTTTATGTCCTCCCGAGTACCCCTACCCAACGAACCCCCCAAAAAAGATGTCGTGTCTGCAGCAAGCGCGGATATAGGCGTGACACCCACTATTATTGTCCCTCCTGTCCTGACAATCCTGGTCTTTGCATTGGTGAATGTTTTGAACGCTACCATTCACTAGTTGAGTATTAGCGTAGGGTACAGCATTGCACAGACTAGGCGCCATTTCACAGGGTCTCCCAAGATGCCATCGCATTTTGAGAGACCCGAACCTGGAACCGGTTACCGTTATAAAAGTTAGTTACAAAAAAAGTGTAAAAAAAAAAAAAAATATGAAATAAAAAAAATAGTTGTTGTTTTATTGTTCTCTCTCTCTCTATTCCCTCTCTCTATTGTTCTGCTCTTTTTTACTGTATTCTATTCTGCAATGTTTTATTGTTATTGTTATTGTTATTGTTATTATGTTTTATCATGTTTGTTTTTCAGGTGTGTAATTATTTACACTTTACTGTGCTTTATTGTTAACCATTGTTAACCATTTTTTTGTCTTCAGGTACGCCATTCACGACTTTGAGTGGTTATACCAGAATGATGCCTGCAGGTTTAGGTATCATCTTGGTATCATTCTTTTCAGCCAGCGGTCGGCTTTCATGTAAAAGCAATCCTAGCGGCTAATTAGCCTCTAGACTGCTTTTACAAGCCGTGGGAGGGAATGCCCCCCCCCCCCACCGTCTTCCGTGTTTTTCTCTGGCTCTCCTGTCTCAACAGGGAACCTGAGAATGCAGCCGGTGATTCAGCCAGCTGACCATAGAGCTGATCAGAGACCAGAGTGGCTCCAAACATCTCTATGGCCTAAGAAACCGGAAGCTACGAGTATTTCATGACTTAGATTTCGCCGGATGTAAATAGCGCCATTGGGAAATTGGGGAAGCATCTAGGGTCTAATAGACCACAATTTTTTCAAAAAAGAGTACCTGTCGCTACCTATTGCTATCATAGGGGATATTTACATTCCCCGAGATAACAATAAAAATGATTAAAAAAAAAATATGAAAGGAACAGTTTAAAAGTAAGATTAAAAAAGCAAAAAAATAATAAAGAAAAAAAAAAAACAAAAAAAAAACACCCCTGTCGCCCCCTGCTCTCGCGCTAAGGCGAACGCAAGCGGCGGTCTGTCGTCAAATGTAAACAGCAATTGCACCATGCATGTGAGGTATCACCGCGAAGGCCAGATCGAGTGCAGTAATTTTTCCAGTAGACCTCCTCTGTAAATCTAAAGTGGTAACCTGTAAAGGCTTTTGAAGGCTTTTAAACATGTATTTATTTTGTTGCCACTGCACGTTTTGTGCGCAATTTTAAAGCATGTCATGTTTGGTATCCATGTACTCGGCCTAAGATCATCTTTTTTATTTCATCAAACATTTGGGCAATATAGCGTGTTTTAGTGCATTAAAATTAAAAAAAGTGTGTTTTTTCCCCAAAAAATGCGTTTGAAAAATCGCTGCGCAATTACTGTGTGAAAAAAAAAAATGAAACACCCACCATTTTAATCTGTAGGGCATTTGCTTTAAAAAAATATATAATGTTTGGGGGTTCAAAGTAATTTTTTTGCAAAAAAAAAAAACTTTTTCATGTAAACAATAAGTGTCAGAAAGGGCTTTGTCTTCAAGTGGTTAGAAGAGTGGGTGATGTGTGACATAAGCTTCTAAATGTTGTGCATAAAATGCCAGGACAGTTCAAAACCCCCCCAAATGACCCCATTTTGGAAAGTAGACACCCCAAGCTATTTGCTGAGAGGCATGTCGAGTCCATGGAATATTTTATATTGCGACACAAGTTGCGGGAAAGAGACAAATTTTTTTTTTTTTTTTTTTTTTTTTGCACAAAGTTGTCACTAAATGATATATTGCTCAAACATGCCATGGAAATATGTGAAATTACACCCCAAAATACATTCTGCTGCTTCTCCTGAGTACGGGGATACCACATGTGTGAGACTTTTTGGGAGCCTAGCCGCGTACGGGACCCCGAAAACCAAGCACCACCTTCAGGCTTTCTAAGGGCGTGAATTTTTGATTTCACTCTTCACTGCCTATCACAGTTTCGGAGGCCATGGAATGCCCAGGTGGCACAAAACCCCCCCAAATGACCCCATTTTGGAAAGTAGACACCCCAAGCTATTTGCTGAGAGGTATAGTGAGTATTTTGCAGACCTCACTTTTTGTCACAAAGTTTTGAAAATTGAAAAAAGAAAAAAAAAAATGTTTTTTCTTGTCTTTCTTCATTTTCAAAAACAAATGAGAGCTGCAAAATACTCACCATGCCTTTCAGCAAATAGCTTGGGGTGTCTACTTTCCAAAATGGGGTCATTTGGGGGGGTTTTGTGCCACCTGGGCATTCCATGGCCTCCGAAACTGTGATAGGCAGTAAAGAGTGAAATCAAAAATTTTCACCCTTAGAAATCCTGAAGGCAGTGATTGGTTTTCGGGGTCCAGTACGCGGCTAGGCTCCCAAAAAGTCCCACACATGTGGTATCCCCATACTCAGGAGAAGCAGCTAAATGTATTTTGGGGTGCAATTCCACATATGCCCATGGCCTGTGTGAGCAATATATCATTTAGTGACAACTTTATGGAAAAAAAAAAAAAAAAAAAAAAAAAGTGTCACTTTCCCGCAACTTGTGTCAAAATATAAAATATTCCATGGACTCAATATGCCTCTCAGCAAATAGCTTGGGGTGTCTACTTTCCAAAATGGGGTCATTTTGGGGGGTTTTGTGCCACCTGGGCATTCCATGGCCTCCGAAACTGTGATAGGCAGTGAAGAGTGAAAGCAAAAATTTACACCCTTAGAAATCCTGAAGGCGGTGATTGGTTTTCGGGGCCCCGTACGCGGCTAGGCTCCCAAAAAGTCCCACACATGTGGTATCCCCATACTCAGGAGAAGCAGCTAAATGTAATTTGGGGTGCAATTCCACATAGGCCCATGGCCTGTGTGAGCAATATATCATTTAGTGACGACTTTTTGTAAATATTTTTTTTTTTTTTTTTTCTGTCATTTTTCAATCACTTGGGACAAAAAAAATAAATATTCAATGGGTTCAACATGCCTCTCAGCAATTTCCTTGGGGTGTCTACTTTCCAAAATGGGGTCATTTGGGGGGGTTTTGTACTGCCCTGCCATTTTAGCACCTCAAGAAATGACATAGGCAGTCATAAACTAAAAGCTGTGTAAATTCCAGAAAATGTACCCTAGTTTGTAGACGCTATAACTTTTGCGCAAACCAATAAATATACGCTTATTGACATTTTTTTTACCAAAGACATGTGGCCGAATACATTTTGGCCTAAATGTATGACTAAAATTTAGTTTATTGGATTTTTTTTATAACAAAAAGTAGAAAATATCATTTTTTTTCAAAATTTTCGGTCTTTTTCCGTTTATAGCGCAAAAAATAAAAACCGCAGAGGTGATCAAATACCATCAAAAGAAAGCTCTATTTGTGGGAAGAAAAGGACGCAAATTTCGTTTGGGTACAGCATTGCATGACCGCGCAATTAGCAGTTAAAGCGACGCAGTGCCAAATTGGAAAAAGACCTCTGGTCCTTAGGCAGCATAATGGTCCGGGGCTCAAGTGGTTAATGTACACACAGCACCCCATATTGACAGAAAAACACAGAAATGTTGACATTTTTGCAGATTTATTAAAAAAGAAAAACTGAAATATCACATGGTCCTAAGTATTCAGACCCTTTGCTCAATATTTAGTAGAAGAACCCTGATCTAATACAGCCTTTTTGGTGCAACAAGTTTTTCACACCTGGATTTGGGGATCCTCTGCCATTCCTCCTTGTAGATCCTCTCCAGTTCTGTAAGGTTGGATGGTAAACATTGGTGGACAGCCATTTTTAGGTCTCTCCAGAGATGCTCAATTGGGTTTAAGTCAGGGCTCTGGCTGGGCCATTCAAGAACGGTCACGGAGTTGTTGTGAAGCCACTCCTTCGTTATTTTAGCTGTGTGCTTAGGGACATTGTCTTGTTGGAAGGTAAACCTTCAGCCCAGTCCGAGGTCCTGAGCACTCTGGAGAAGGTTTTCGTCTAGGATATCCCTGTACTTGGCCGCATTCATCTTTCCCTCGATTGCAACCAGTCATCCTGTCCCTGCAGCTGAAAAACACCCCCACAGCATGATGCTGCCACCACCATGCTTCACTGTTGGGACTGTATTGGACAGGTGATGAGCAGTGCCTGGTTTTCTCCACACATACACACACCAGGTCTTAGAATTAAGGCCAAAAAGATCTATCTTGGTCTCATCAGACCAGAGAATCTTATTTTTCACCATCTTGGAGTCCTTCAGGTGTTTTTTAGCAAACTCCATGCAGGCTTTCATGTGTCTTGCACTGAGGAGAGACTTCCGTCAGGCCAGTTAGCTTTATTGTAAAAATAGGATCACCAAAAATACAAAACAGTATGGCAGAATGTACAGGCTCAGCTGACGCGTTTCGCACTCCTGATTGAGTGCTTACTCTAAGCACTCAATCAGGAGTGCGAAACGCGTCAGCTGAGCCTGTACATTCTGCCATACTTTCTTGTATTTTTGGTGATCCTATTTTTACAATAAAGCTAATTTTTCTACTTCATCCGGTGTGCGGCATCCCGATTCTTCTATTCAAAGCTTTGCACTACCTTGCATTTAGCCAGCACCTGGGACTCTTCACCTTTGAAGGCTTCACATTAACTACACATCTGGGTTTGGATATACCTGAGCGGTGAAACACTTTCTTTGTTCCGTCAGTCCACTCTGCCAAAAAGCCCCGACTGGTGGAGGGCTGCAGTGATGGTTGACTTTCTACAACTTTCTCCCATCTCCCGACTGCATCTCTGGAGCTCAGCCACAGTGATCTTTGGGTTCTTCTTTACCTCTCTGACCAAGGCTCTTCTCCCCCAATAGCTCAGTTTGGCTGGACGGCCAGCTCTAGGAAGGGTTCTGGTCGTCCCAAACGTCTTCCATTTAAGGATTATTGAGGCCACTGTGCTCTTAGGAACCTTAAGTGCAGCAGAATTTTTATGTAACCATGGCCAGATCTGTGCCTTGCCACAATTATGTCTCTGAGCTCTTCAGGCAGTTCCTTTGACCTCATAATTCTCATTTGCTCTGACATGCACTGTGAGCTATAAGGTCTTATATAGACAGGTGTGTGGCTTTCCCAATCAAGTCCAATCAGTATAACCAAACACAGCTGGACTCAAATGAAGGTGTAGAACCATCTCAAGGATGATCAGAAGAAATGGATAGCACCTGAGTTAAATATATGAGTGTCACAGCAAAGGGTCTGAATACTTAGGACCATGTGAGATTTCAGTTTTTCTTTTTTAATTAATCTGCAAAAATGTCAACAATTCTGTATTTTTCTGTCAATATGGTCAAGGTTGTGGGGAAGAGGCCCTTGTCCCCATCAACATGGGGGCAACGTGCTTTGGGGTGGACAGAGCCCCCCTGCCCCTAAGCACCCCTCCCCCATGTTGGGGGTATGTGGCCTGGTATGATTCAGGAGGGGGGACACTCGCTTGTCACCCCCCTTTCCTGACCTGCCAGACCGCATGCTTGGATAAGGATCTGGTATGGATTTTGGGGGGGACCCCACGCCATTTTTGTTTTAAATTTTGGAGTGGGGTTCCCCTCAAAATCCATACGAAACCTAAGGGTCTGGTATGGTTTTGGGGGGGGGCACACTGTTTTATGTTTTTGGCCTGGGGTTCCCCTTAAAATCTGTACCAGACTCGAAAGGGCCTGGTATAGATTGGGGGGAGGAATCCCACGCCATTTTTTTGGCAATTTTTTTTATTGCAGGCAATGTTTTTTTTTTTACATTTAGCTGTCAGTGGGAAACCCCGCTGACAGCTGATGAGTCATCAATTATGGATGTGGCGGTCGGTTTCCTGGCCCGCTCCTTAACAACCAGTTAATGTTAAAGATGCTGGTGCCCGCCGACTCCAAAAATTAGCATACAAACCGCATCTAAATAGCAGCCAAACTGCTGCTTAGAAAATTTGCTGTTAAAACGGAGGTATAATTTACACCGGATATGTGTGAACCTAGCCTTAGTGTCATAAGCTGGACAGAACTTCGCCCTCCTGTGTTAATTTTGCTTTTTAATCCCTTTTACTTTTAATGCTGGGTTATCCTCAAGCAAATTCACATGCCCAGTGAATCCAGCATTGTCCTGCTGTAATCACCCACTCTGTTGCTGCATGCTGGGTCCCGCATCATCGTCTTTACGTCATAAGGAGTCAGCTGTCTCTTCCTTGTTCTTGCAGCCAGCCCCCTCATGACACAGTGCTAGGTCCTTCCTCCAGCGCTGTATATGTATCAGCTGATGCCTCCTGGGATACAGTATATGATGTGGATTTCTCCGGGAGGCTCTATGAGCAGGGTATACATCAGTCTTGAAAACGATTTCCCAGCACATTTAAAAACCAGCTTGCAAAACAATCGAATTGGCCCTGCCTAGGCAAGAATTGTGACGGGGCAGGGTAGGATGTGAAATTAAAAAAAGGTATGTTATATAAATAAGCTTTTCTAGATTGTGGAGGGGGGAAGGGTTGCAATGGTACAAAGTGCTTTTTTGGTGAGAGGGTCCACTACAAGATTTAGAATAGACTTTTGTTTTTTTAATATTAAAGCAGAACTCCAGAATAACAGCTAGAAACGCAGTTAAAATACATGTTCACTGCTGTGCCTGTCAAAGAATTTGTAGTTAATTTCCAGCAACATTGTGATATTCACATCCCTGCCATACTGCACATGTGACACACTTATTTAAGCAATGCAACTTCCTTTGTCACCTCTACACCTCCAATCTGCTGATTCAACAATAAATCAATGCATTTTTTGCTATAGTTTTCCACACTTCAGGTGCTCCTGTTCATCTGGGTAGAGGCTATAGTTTATAAGGGTGCTCTTTAAATATATGTTTTCCCATATTTGCAAAACTATGCAGAGACCACATTTTTCGATTAAAAACATGTTTTGAGTAAGTTTAACAGGGCTTTCTATCAGGGAACTATTGCATTTTTTAATTGTGATCAAGCCCCCTCATTGCGCATCTTCCAAGCTTGTTGTTAATTGACTGAGCACTTACCATCTTGTATGTACATTTTTATTTCAAAGTGTTTAACCCACAGGGTTACCTTTACATTATCCTCTTGGTTGATTCATCTAATGCCCCCTAATCTAATGATTCATCTATGACTGTGCTTGATTTACCCACTTCCTGACCAGGCCATTTTTTGAGATACAGCGCTGCGTCTCTTTAACTGCCAATTGTGCGGCCGTGCAACGTTGTACCCAAACAAAATTTATTTCCTTTTTTCACACAAAAAGAGCTTTCTTTTGGTGGTACTTGACACCTCTGCGGTTTTTATGTTTTGCGCTATAAACAAAAAAAGAGCGACAATAGCGTATATTGATTGGTTTGCGCAAAAGTTATCGTGTCTACAAAATAGGGGATAGATTTATGGCCTTTCTTTTTACTTTTTTTTTACTAGTAATGGCGGTGATCTACGATTTTTAGCGGGACTGCGACATTGTGGAAGACAGATCGGACACTTTTGACACTTTTTTGGGACCAGTGAAATTTATACAGCGATTAGTGCTATAAAAATGCACTGATTACTGGGTAAATGTCACTGGCAGGGAAGGGGTTAACACCAGGGGCAATCAAAGCTTACATGTTCCCTAGGGAGGTCTTTTCTACCTGTGGGGGGAGTGTACTGACAGGGAATAGAGAGTAATCGCTGTCCCTAATCACTAGGAACAGACAATCTCACTCTACTCCCCTAAAAGAACGGGGATCTGCTTTGTTTACACTGGCAGATCCCTGTTCTGCCTCTCTGTGAAGCGATCGCAGGTGGTAGGAGGACATCGAGTCCGCCGAACCCCTGATTGGCTCCCCCGCTAGCAAATGGGCACACGCGTGCGCCCACAGATTGCTGTTTATGCGCCCAACGTACAATGATGCCGATTCGTGCAGGAGAGCCAACCTGACGCAGTGCAACTGCGGTGGCTGGTCGGGAACCAGTTAGAAAAACAGCTATATACCTTGTTTACTGATCGCAGATCGGCAATCACGTGACATGCCGCCTCTCTCTTCTCTCGACCCGACAGATGCAGCGGGTGGGGCCGAGGATCCCCCACTGACATCATTCAGGGGGGAGGAGGAGAGAGGCAGCCCCGCCCGCTACAGCTGTCAGGCGAGAGAAGAGAGAGGTGGCATGTCATGTGATCGCCGATCTGCGCTCAGTAAATATGGTATGTAGCTGCATTTTTAATAAAGCATTCACAGGGGGACAGTAGATGAATCAACAAAGAGGATACTCTAACGTTAACCCTAATTTAAGCAGCAGGACGGGAGGGGGCGGCACAGACACAGAGCAGACAGTCAGAGAGGGGAGGGGGAGAGGATGGAGAAGAGGACACAGGAGACACAGAGCAGGGCTGCAGCTGACAGAGGCACGTACGATGACAACTGTGTCATGGCTCAGCAGCCCTCATATATCATGGTCAGCATACCGGGGGGGGGGGGGGCAGAAACTGGCAGGATCACCCAGGTATTTCAGGTGATACAGGGGACCAGATTTCACAGCACAAGCACTGTGCTGTATATAATGCTCTAAAGGAACAGGATCTTTATTTTTTGGGGAGTTAACAACTATAGACTCACCTTTTTTTATATGTACGGTACCAAGTATTTCCTTTCTAAATATCTACCATTTAATGAACAGGCACCTTTTGATGGGAGGAAGCACGCATTTCCTGTTCAGAAGGAGTGGGTGGCTGTTGGTGATGTAATTATCAAGTATATGGAAAACTGAAGGGCACCAGCATTTATTACATATTAGACATGTAATGCCTGCCTCTTCACTACTGCTACAGGCTAAAACACAGAGAGCTGCAAACACGGCAGACAATATGGAACTTCGTAATGTAGAATAACACCAAAGCTAAAGCCTAGGATAACCAATATATTTGTATGCAAGTCAGGTTTTGAATCCTGTGTGACGTCAAGAATCTTGGAACTTCATTGACATTCTGTCTCCCGTGCTGAAAATTGGCATGGTAACCAAGTTTTTTTTATACACATAAAATTGTATTATATTATGCCTTCAGGGTTGGCATTACTAAATCTCATAATGCAAGGTGTTTCGGATTGCAAACAAATTAAACTCCAACTTCCCTCCCTCCCTCCCTAAAGCCTCCTCACTGCTTATTTTTATAAATTCTTTATACTTTCCTGTAGTCTCCATGCTGGTCCAGGAACATCACAGATCCTTCATCTCTGGCACTTGTGGATGTGGGAGGTCCCTTCTCTTGAATGGGGATGATGTTTGGGTTCAGGTCTGCCATAAGTTTAACATAAACCCTCGCCATCGCAATCAACTAAACCTAATGCACTTCCCGGCCTTTAACTTAGGTCAGCTGGTGTAGAAGGGCCAATAGGAGGGTTTTTGGATACACCCCCCCATCGCTATAATAGGGTGAGTTCCCAGCAGCCATAGTGACAATGTGCTTTAGTTGTGATAGGGAAAGCATAGGAAGTGATGCTGCTAAAGTTCATAGGGACAAGTTAGTGAAGGGCTTGGCTGGTCTCCTAAAGCTGATCTCTGGGATAAACAAATATCCTCTAAATACAAGAGATATGTGAATTCTTACTCCAATCTTAATGTGCCTTGTATTTTTTTCCAGATCTGTGCAGTAATCTAGTGTAAAACTTTCCTCTGGGCTGCAGTCTCTTTTAAGATCTATATCGGTCACTCTTGCTCTCTCTATTTCTGGAGGGTATCTAGTCTTGTATCCACCCCTCATGTAGTTTTGACGATGTTACTGCTATTTTTGAATACAGCTGAATGTAGCTGATGTCATGCAGTCTCTTTACAGCTCATCATTGTGCACATGCACTACAGTAATAACAGGCTACATGTGTTTTTTCATATGACATATTTCCTAATTGTTGCCGGCTGCAATTATTTTTTTTACAATTTATCCTTGTTCACATCCACTACAGTGATAACAGACTGCATGTGTTTTTTTCACACGGCATAAATCCTAATTGTTGAAGGCTGCAATAGCTTTTTCTCACAGGTCTTTTTTTTAATGGTGACAACAAAAAATGATATGCTCATGCAATGTGCATCAACACAGAATAGGGTTGCTACCTGTCCAGGATTCACCCGGACAGTTCGGGTTTTGAATCCTGTGTCCGGGTTTCAGACCACCTGAAACCCGGACACATTATTCAGACCAGACTATGGCTTCCCAGCAGGGTTACTGTCTGCAGTTGTCTAAGCCGAGAGTGTCTGTTACACTTTTTCACACTGCCCAAAGACAGCACTAACAATACTAACAATGCCCCCCACACTGACGGGAGAGGAGAAAGGGCTCGATCTTCTCCTCTTCCTCCCACCCCTCTGTGTCTGCTCTCACTCCAATCCCTAGCGCTGTGCCTCAGAAAAGGGAAGTGGGGGCTGGAAATTTGAAGTCCAGCCGCAGATACATCTGGATGAGAGGTGCTGACTGCCAGGGGGCGAGTGATGCTCACCATCCATCCCTGTCTGTGACTTCAATCTCCCCCTTCTGTTTCCTTCCTCTGAGTAAGTACACTAAGGTAAATAAGGGTTTTCAGAGCACCCCTTACATCAGAGTTTCACTTTACACCAGAGGCCGCAATGTTCTCATCACATCAGAGTCCTCTCCGTACATCAGAGTTCTCAGTGTTCCCCCCTAAATCAGGGTTCACAGAGCATCCCTTATGTCAGAGTCCCCAGAGTCCTCCCTTACATAAGAGTCTTATAGGGCGTACACACGGTCGGACTTTGTTCGGACATTCCGACAACAAAATCCTAGGATTTTTTCTGACGGATGTTGGCTCAAACTTGTCTTGCATACACACAGTCACACAAAGTTGTCGGAAAATCCAATCATTCTGAACGCGGTGACGTAAAACACGTATGTCGGGACTATAAACGGGGCAGTGGCCAATAGCTTTCATCTCTTTATTTATTCTGAGCATGCGTGGCACTTTGTCCGTCGGATTTGTGTACACACGATCGGAATTTCCGACAACGGATTTTGTTGTCGGAAAATTTTAAATCCTGCTCTCAAACTTTGTGTGTCGGAAAATCCGATGGAAAATGTCCGATGGAGCCCACATACGGTCGGAATTTCCGACAACACGTTCCGATCGGATATTTTCCATCGGAAAATCCAACCGTGTGTACGGGGCATTACAGTGTAAGGGAACTCTGCGAGTTCAGATATAAAGGGGGAACTCGACGGATTCAGATGTAAAAGGGGAACTCTTCGGATTCAGAGTTAAAAGGGGAACTCTGTGGACTATGATGTAAATCAATTAATCGCAAAACATATGTATATTTTTTGTTGTGGCAGCATAGTGCCTCCCCCTCATGGTGGTCCCTTTCTAGGCGGTGGCCCTTTCTGGTAATTTTGAGGCGGTAAGCTCCTTTTTGGGTGGACATTGGCAAATTATGTACATTTGTTTGTTATACGCATTGATGTATGTCTATTTTTGATATATTTTGCTTATGTTAAATTTTATATTTTTTGTACAGTCTCACGTAGTCATTGGTTGATTCGTATATCCCCTGATGAAGCCATAAGGCGAAACATGTCAGGTTAATATACGAATACGAGATCCCGGTTCAACATGTACTTTCATCATGTGACCACCATCACAATGGGGGTTATTTACGAAAGGTAAATCCACTTTGCACTGCAAGTGCAGTCGCTCTAAATCTAAGGGGTAGATCTGAAATGAGTGGAAGCTCTGCTGATTTTATCATCCAATTATGTGCAAGCTAAAATACTGTTTGTATTTTCCTTGCATATCCCCCTCGGATCTACAGTGACTGCAATCCCAAGTGCACTTTCAGTGCAAAGTGGATTTTCCTTTCGTAAATAACCCCTAATGAAAAGTTGAACACTACTCAACAAACTGCTTTGTTTGTTTTTTTAATCTTATCTTTATTAAACTATAACTTTTTATATATACGGTTTCTATTATTATTTGCAAGCACCATGATAATCCCCTCCCAATTTCTCTCCTCTCTTTGAATAACTTTAAAATATATGTGTAGTTTATACTATAAAAAAATTTGCTGTGCACCGCTAAAGTGTTCGGGTTTAACTTGAAGAAAAGGTGGCAACCCTAACACAGAAGCTTATTGTTTTATTTGGGAATGCATGTGACAGGGTAATTTACAGGCAGGTTGTAAATGACAGGGGCAGAGTATTGTCACCCCATAACACAAAGTGCCCAAACAAGGACGTTTATATAAGTATCACAAGCTTTATTTTCATGAACGCTAACAATTCAAATAAAAATAGGCTTTAAAAGTGATATTAGCTTATATGAGATTTAAGTGTGTACATCTCATACAGAAGCGACCATTCAGTCCAAAAAGTGAAAAAGTCTCATTCATGGGGTATTGCCATACTCTGAAGGAATAGAATAATGTGTTTTGGGGTGTAATTCTAAGTATGCCTATGTTGTGTGTGAAAAAAATCCTATTAAATTGACAACTTTGTGTAAAGAAAACTTTGTGTAAAAAAATTCATTTTAATTTTCTTTCTGAATTTTTCAAAAACTTGTGGCAAAAAATTAGGTCTTCAAAAGACTCAACAAGCCTCTTAAAAAAACCTTGTCGTTAGAGCTGCACGATTAACCGTTAAAAAAAAATTGATAATCATTTCCACAATTCGGTGCAGAGTTGTTCTCTGCTCACAGCTGACAGCTAGGCAGCATTCCTTAGTGCTAAGATAACTATAAACAAAGTATCTTTTGGTCCATTATAGCAGGGGTAGGCAACCCCCGGCACGGGTGCCGCAAGCAGCACACAAAGCCTCTTTTGCCAACACTTGAATCCCTCCCCCATCAGTAGAGCAGCGCAGGGAAGTGTCAGTGAGACACTAATGCATTCCAATTTCAGAATTCCTCACGCCGCACCTGCACTGGGGGGAAGGCACTGTACCCCCACACATTGTAAAAGATGGGAAACATTGTTTGGTTCTCTAACTTTGCTGTAGCTGTGATCGTCAGCTTTTGTGATGGGGAAGAGATTGAGTGCACTTCTGCTGAGGGGGGGGGGTCCCTGTTTCCAGGAGGAGGAGGACTGTGTTTGACCACTGTTAAACCAATCACAGTCCTGCTAGTCCCACCAACCATCTGGAGGAAGATGACTTGCTTGGTTGCCACTACCAATCTCAGAATGAAGGGATTTCACTATGATTGAGAAAACCACAATCAGGTGACAGTTTGTGGAATTAGTGTTGAGCTTCTGGGAACTTTGTTGAAATTATTCCTGAACCTTTGCGTCACTTACTACTGAACCCCGACACTCTGTGTCCCTTTAAGCCACAGCCAGTATTCAGAGCAATGAAAATCACATCCAACTTTTGCTGCGACGCAGAGCGCCACACTTTTTCTCAGCTGCGGGGGCCCAACTTACGATCCTGCACACAGGCACAGTGCTTTCAGAAAATGCCCCTGACCTGAGCTCATCATTGCACATCCATTCCAGATGCTTGTATGTGATATCACATACATCACATACAAGCACGTGGGCTGGATGCGAGAGGTGGATTAGCAGGATGAGTGTGCCAAGACAGGTAGATGTGTCTCATCTCTGCTTCCTTTCACCACTCTGCATAGCACGCATATCATAGATGAGAATAGGGTACAGCTTGGGGAAAATGAGCAGGAGGGGTTCAGAGGGGGGACAAAAGAGCAGGAGGGTACAGTGGTGGGGCAAATGTGCAGGAGGTACAGTGGTGGGAGGGATGAGAAGGGGGTTAGAATGCATTAAGATAAAAAACGTTCTGCCTTTACAACCCCTTTGAGGTAAAAAAAATGTCTTTAAACCAGTCTCATTCCCATGTCAAGCCTCTAAAAGTTTTATTAACTGTTTGTGCAAACATCTCCACCCGCCCCACTTGATATTAGGCCTGCTCTACAAACCAAGGAGAAGATGAAGAAGTCGCTCTCTACATTCTGTCTCACATCAGCAGCCATTGCATGTCTTCCCACTGCGATTTGACATTTAACTTGATGTGCAGTGAATGGTAAACTTATTCTATAGAAAATTACAGCTTGAAGTATGTTAAGCAATTTTTATCCTATAAATGCAGATATGATTTGACTGGGGGGGGGTTATCTATATTTGCTTTAAAGAGACCATATTGCCAGTCTATTCATTTCAACAAAAACAATCCCATACAATTTATGTGCATGTTTTTTATTTAATTGAAAAATCCTTTCTTTTGAGAACATCCAAAAGCCCTGAGACTTCTGCAGGGTGCCACCATCTTGGATGCGATGTCAGCAGCCCCAGCAGACTCAGCGCTATCATCCAAATGACACTCTGTTGCCCTTCACTCCTCCCTGGCAGCTACTTAAAAGGTTATTTAGGGAGGCAAAGGGAGGGGTGAAGGAGCTGGGCCAGCACAGTAAATAATCATAAAATCTCAGAAAAAGAGGGGACCATGACATGCAAGGAGGGAGGAGATTGTATAGGGGAACTGACTAGTCATGATTTCTAGCAAGTTCAAAGTCACCTTGCAAGTGAATAAATACACAGTAAGTAAGCATTTAAAATACTTGATCAACTAAAAATTCTTGCGAGCTACCAATCCCCTAACCTAAGGATCCTCATGTGTGAGGTGTCTTGATTACTTTCAGCTATTAGCACCAAACACACTCATATAAACTGTGTTGAAAAAGATAAATAAAATAAACCTATGCCGCGCTGTGTATACCTTTGTGTAAATATTAATATCCATTGTGCCAATACATAAAGTGCAAATGCCCCTGATGAAGACAGGTGACAAGCCCTGTGTCAAATACGCGTAGGGGAGGGGCCAGGACAGAGGAGAAGCCTGCAGAGACTCTGCTCTCTTGGGGAGGCAATTTGTGGCATAAACAACACACTGATCGGATTGGGATTGTTCATTTTTTTCATGTTATGCATAGAGTGGTGTGCTGGTAGCACCTCTAAGATGTGAGTATGATTTATAAATTATTTTAAATTAATTGAAATTTAAACAGTATTACACTATTGGAGCACTCATGGAGCTTTTCTTATATATATTGAGGACATCCACAGTGGAGGGATTGGCGTTCCACAGAGTCCACTAACCCTGAACCCAGTGTTGGTTCTACTGGATAATTTTGACCAAACTTAGGTGTGCGGTCAAATTTCTGAGGTAAGCATAGACACACGGGGGGAACACGTGTGTGGAATCACTGAAAGTCACTGAAAATTTCTTACAACTTCCGCAAAATATCACTGCAGATTCTGTTTTGGAGCAATGGATATATATTATACCTACATGGACTTTATTTACACCTATGATATTAGCACTAATCATATCCAATTATTTATTTATGGTTTATATAACACTGCACAGGTGTCTTCTTATAGCACTTATATTGTAGATTGTGTATTGCGGTTGAGTGCACAGCACAATGTATAAGATCGTTTGATGTGTATTATTTTTTCCATATTTGCAATTTATTCAATCATTTATATATGTGTGCAGAGCCACTTGTCTGGTTTGGCATTTGCACTTTTGATAACATATAGGTTGCCATAGAGAGAACTATATATAATGCAGACAGTATATTCACAGTCACTTTATATATTTTTTTATTTGACATTTGCACTTTATGTATTGACACATTGGATATTAATATTTGCACAAAGGTATACACAGCGTATCACAGGTTTATTTTATTTATTTAAAATACTTGATCTATGCTTTTACCTGTAAGTATTTAACTTGATAACATGGTCCCCATAAATAGTTCATGGTGGATTTGAGCAATTTTAAACCCTTTATTTGTTTGGTTTATGCTATAGGCCTAATTGAATTAACAACCATGGAGGCTTCTGAATAATGACATCTATTTATAATGTCACCAGCTGTCTGGTATATTGACGTGTGTTTTAATAAATCATTGTGTGCTGCATACAGAAATTTCTGACTCACTAAGCTGTGACTCATATTTTTCTAGAATAAAATGGGTTTCCCTAACTGCATTGTATGAAGTTTTAAGCACTGTGCACAAGATGAAAAAGGTTTCAATGAAAACAGTAACTCAGTCAATCTAATTCTAACAAAACTGACATAAAACTTACAAGCCAAACATTCACCACCCTGTGCTAGGCACTATATATTAAGTCTCCATTCACCCTTGCAAATGTGGCCATTGACGATTAGATGCAGGAGACCCAGTGGGGACTTCAAGCAGTTAGCTGCAGGCGAAAGCCTCATTGAAAGCAATGCTAGGATGATAGCTCCTGCAGCTAATCATGACAGTTTTATGTAATTGCTCATGGAGCGATTACCTGCAAATGATCAGTCCTGGGCCAGGGTTCATCATTCGCAGGTAATTGCTCTTGAGCATTTACATGCCAGTAGATGAGATTAGTTGCGGGAGTATTGCTTTCAATGGGGCTTCCGCCTTCAGCTAATCGCCGGTTACCCCTACTGGGTCTCCCACATCTAATTGCCCATAGCCCCATTCACACGTGTCAATGGGGCTTTAGCACTACTCTCCCACTGCTGCAGTTTCGGTTTGCTCTTACTGAAAATCCTTTTACTTGAGTTTGTGATACATCTCCTGGCTTTCCACAATGCAGTGCAGGACATTGAGCATTCCATAGTGTAAATCCAATAATGTCAAAAAAAAAGGCAAAACATCCCAAAAATATGAAGGTGAATCAATAAGAAAATAATCCTTGCCAATCTTCTCTCCACCATTGTAAGAATAAACTCCTACCAAAGAAACTGGTAAGACTAGACCCCGGTTTGCAGTCATAAGCACCCTTATGGACTGCGGTGGGCATGATGAAGTCAGCATGCTATGCTCTGCTTGGTAGCAAAATGCGGAACATATCTGATGTAATCAGTCTGCTGCATCAGTAGGAAGAATGTCCTCATTCTCCTCTCCTCTAGTTATATGGTAAATCTAACAGCTTAAAGTGGTTGTAAAGGCTGAAGGTTTTTTACTTTCGTGCATTTTATGTATGAAGGTAAAAAACTTTCTATGGGCAGCATCCCCCAGCCCCCCTAAAACTTACCTGAGCCCCATTTCGATCCAGCGATGTTCACAAGAGCAGCGGCCCTTCTAGATCTGTCACTCGTCTTTTGCTGAGACACAGCAGCAGGAGCTGGAATACGTGGAGGTGAAAAAAAGTGCTTACTGACTGCTTTTGATTTAGTGGTCACTGGCCGTCTGGTGAGTGTTCAGTGTGCACATCAGCCACTGGGTGTTTTTGCATGGTGCGGATAAGAAATTTACAGACAGATTACAGATTTGCCCTTCCTATTATGTCTGTGCAGGAGACCCAGTGCATGCACAGAGATACCAACGAACTGCATCTGTGTGCATGCACCAGGATCCTCTGCTTGAGCACTGATATGGTCTATGCCAGGACTAAAATACCCGCCAGAACTCTGCGGCACATCTGCGCATGTGCTAAATTTTTAAACATGGCAGCCTGCTAAGATTCTGCTCATCTGCTGATTTTACTAATTAATTCACTGTGTTGTGAATGGTGTGTAGCCCCCTTGTCATAATCAGGGGCTACCAGTCAATTTAGCTTTACTGGGTTGTAGTTAACCTGGCAAATTTTTAGTCTTCAAGATCATTTGGGTTTTCCCCTAAACTCAGTGTAGCTGTATTTCCTCCCTTTTGTCAGTAGGTGGCACTGTTACCTTTGGCATGCTGCAGTAAAACTTGGTTAGGAATATACATACTTCTCCCACTCAATCAGTAGGAGTTTTCAGGCCACTGGTGCATGCTGGGAGAATGTATATATATTCAAGGAAGTAAATGCTGTAAACTACTTTAGTACTGAGAAATTAACATCCTGCACTCTCACGCCTCAGATCAGCCCCAATTCCTGCAACTCCAGACCTCAGATCAGCCCCAATTCCTGCAACTCCAGACCTCAAATCAGCCCCAGTTCATGAACCTTCACACCTCAGATCACTGCCCCCCCCTGAAAATCTGTTTCACCACTCTACCCCCTGCACATCTGACCCACCACTGTAATCCCCTGCACATCTTCTCCACCACTGTAACCCCCTGCTCATCTGCCCCACCAGTGTACCACCCTGCACATCTGCCCCCACCACTGTACCCCCCTGCTCATCTGCTCCACCACTGTAACCCCCCTGCTCATCTGCCCCACCACTGTAACCCCCTGTACATCTGCCCCACCTCTGTACCCCCTGCTCATTTGTGCCACCACTGTAACCCCCTGAACATCTGCCCAACCTCTGTACCCTCCTTCTCTTCTGTCCCACCACTGTACCTCCCTGCACATCTGCTCCACCGCTGAACCATCTTCTTATCTGTCCTAACACTGAACTTATCTGCTCATCTGCCCCACCACTGTAACCCCCTTTCCCATATGTCCCACCACTGTACCTCCTGCACATCTGTCCCACCTCTGTTCCCCCTGCTCTTCAGCCCCACCACTGTAACCCCCTGCTCATGTGTTCCACTGATGTACCTCCTTTCTCCTCTGCACCCCTCTGCACATCTGCCCCACCCCTGTAACCCCCTGCTCATCTGTCCCACCAATGTACCTCCTTTCTCCTCTGACCCAGCACTGAACCCCCCTGCTCATCTTTCCCACCACTGTAACCACCTTCTCATCTGGCCCAACACTGAACCCCCCCCCCCGCTTATCTGCCCTGTCACTGTACCCCCCTGCTTTTCTGTCCCACCGCTGAACCCCCTTCTTATCCCTCCCACCACTGTACCTCCCGCACATCTGCCCCACCACTGTACCTCCTTGCTCTTCTGTCCCACCACTGTAACCCCCCTGCTCATCTGTCCCATCAATGTACCCCTTTTCTCATCTGTCTCACCACTGTACCTCCCTGTACATCTGCTCCACCGCCGTATCCCCATGCTCTTCTGTCTCACTACTGAATCACCTTCTCATCTGTCCTAACACAGAACCCATCTGCTCATCTGCCCTACCACTGTAAACCGCTTTCTTATCTGCCCCACCAATGTACCTCCTGCACATCTGTCTCACCTCTGTAGCACCCTGCTCTCTTGCCCCACCACTGTTCCCTCTTCTCGCCTGCCCCACCAATTTAACCCCCTGCTCATCTGCGCTACCAATACATCTCCTTTCGCATCTTCCCCACTGCACTACCCCCCTGCTTTTCTGCCCCAACACTGAACCCTCCCTTCTCATCTGGCCCATCCCTGTACCCCCTAATCTTCTGTCCCACTGCTGAACCCTCTTCTCATCTCTTCCACCACTGTACCTCCCTGCACATCTGCCCCACCACTGTACCTCTCTGCACATCTACCCCACCACTGTACCCTCCTGCTCTTCTGTTCCACCTCTGCACTCCTCCTACTCATCTGCTCCACTGCACAGTGAAATCTCTTCTTTCTGAGATTGGTAGTGGCAACCAAGCGAATCAACTTCCTCCAGATGGTGGACGGGGCTAGCATGACTGTGATTGGCTTTACCAGTGGCCAATGACAGTCCTCCTCCTCCTGGAAACAGGGACCACCCCCCCTAGCAGAACTGCGCCCAATCTCTTACCATCACAAAAGCTGACGATCACAGCTACAGCTAAGTTAGAGAACCAAACAATGTTTCCCATCTTTTACAATGTGTGGGGGCACAGTGACTTTCCCCCAGTGCAGGTGCGGCATGGGGAATTCTGAAATTGGAATGCATTAGTGTCTCACTGACACTTCCCTGTGCTGCTCTGCTGATGGGGAGGGAGTCGAGTGTCGGCAAAAGAGGCTTTGTGTGCCACTTGCAGCACCCGTGTTGGGGGTTGCCTACCCCTGCTATATTGAACCAAAAGATTCTTTTTTTTTGTAGTTATCTCAGCACTAAGGCCCCTTTCACACAGGGCTGTCCATTTTTACTACTCTGTTTGCTCAGCGGGGATCGCTCCGTTGATCCCCGCTGAGCCGGCGGATGACAAGTCCGTTTCTGCACTCTGTGCAGGGACGGACCTGTCAGAGAGTCCGCTCTCCCCTATGGGGGGATCGGATGATTACGGACCGTCTGTCCATTTTCATCCGATCCGCCAGATGGCGGGAAAATAAGACATCCATCCGTCTGGATTTTGCGTAGCGGATCGGAGCGGATCGTATGTCAGCGGACATGTCACCGCTGACATCCGACGCTCCATAGAGCTGTGTGGATTGAACGTTCAGATCCGCCTGAAAAAACTGACAGGCGGATCTGAATGGTCCGCATGTGTGAAAGGGGCCTTAGGAATTTTGTGATTAACTTGACAGGCTGCCTAGTTTTTTTTTTGTTTGTTTTTTTTTTTTTTTTTTTTGTGAGCTGTGAGCAGAGAACAGCACTGCACTGACTTGTGGAAACGCAATTTTTTTAACAATTAATCGTGCAGCTCTAACCACAAGGTTTTTTTAAGAGGCTTGTTGAGTCTTTTGAAGACTTCATTTTTTGCCACAAGTTTTTAGAAAATTCAGAAAGAAAATTACAATTTTCTGCACCCAATCACTTCCCATCACAAAAGCTGATGATCGCAGCTACAGCAAAGTAAGACCTCATGCACACGAGACGCCGATGCACATGTTTTTAAAATCTGAAACCGGCATTTAGAAACGCCCGTTTTGCCGCGTTTGCATGCCGCGTTTAGCCACGTTTAGGCGCGTTTTACTGCGTTTGTGTCTAGAAGCGTCTGCAGAGCAGAGAAAGACATTTTGTGACTCAAATTTGGGGCCCCGTATCTCGGGGCCACTTAGTGCTAGGAACCCCAAATATGGATATGTTATAGTGTTAGATCCACTGTGTTAGCACACCAAATTTGGGGTTCCTAGCACCAAGTGACCTCGAGATATGTGGCCCCAAATTTGGGTCACAAAATGTCAAGCACTTTTCTGCAGCAGAGAATGACATTTTGTGACCTGACTTTGGGGCCCCATATTTGGATATGTTGTAGTGCTAGTTCCACTGTGTTTGCACACCAAATGGGATTCCTAGCACCAAGTGGGCCCGAGATATAGGGCCCCAAAGTTGGGTCGTAAAATGTTCCTTTAAATACCCTAATAAACGCAAACATGGCTAAACGCGGTACCCGTTTGGCGTCTGAAACGTGGAAAACTTTTGCGTCTGAACCCATTTTTTTGCTTCTGGAAAAACAAGGTTAAACGCAACTGCCTAAAAACGCCAAAAAACGAGACTGTGTACATGGGCACATAGGATAACATTGAATGGGTTCAGGGGCAGTTGAAAAAAGTGTCCAACTGCCTCTGAACGCGAGTTTAACAGCGTCTCGTGTGCATGAGGCCTTAGAGAATCAAACAATGTTTCTCATCTTTTCCAATGTGTGGGGACACAGTGCCTCCCCCTCAGTGCAGGTGCGGTGTGGGGAATTCTGAAATTGGAATGTATTAGTGTCTCATTGACACTTCCCTGCGCTGCTCTGCTGATGGGGAGGGAGTCGAGAGCTGGCAAAAGAGGCTTTGCGTGCCGATTGCGGCACCAGTTCCCGGGGGTTGTCTACCCCTGCTCTAGACCCTGCACTCGAGGGCCTGTCTGCATGATGCAGGAAGGATAGAAACCTGAAATGGAGTATCAGAAGCCTCTCTAACATAGGCGAGGAACTGTGGAAGAGATTGGGAAAGCATCAAAGACAGACTCATCCAACCAAGTTCTGCACATTGCTGTGAGTTTTTGCTATAGGAAACAGATGTTGCTACTAACATACAGAACGCTGGATACAGCTTAAAGGCACATTTTCTGTACTGCTGTTTCTGTAAGTGCTTTTACTGCTTATTCAGAATATGTAAATACCTGGGCATCAGGGTCGTAACTACCACCATAGCGACCCATGCAGCCGAGTGGGGCCCAGTGAGGATGAGAGCACCGCCGGCACAGTCTCCCAGCCAGGGGAAGAGAGGAGAGAAAGAGGCGAGCTGTCCGTATCAGCAGAGAGCTGAATTGCCCGACGTAATAGCTTTCATTAGAACTTCCAGTGTTCCCGGGGCTCACGTCACATAGCTCCACCTTTTGGCCCGGTGCCTTTGATAGGCAGAACGCCGATCCAATGCGGGACATGTGACATCATCAAAGGTGTCGGGCCAAGAGGTGGGGGCTATGTGACGATGAGCCCCGGGAAGACGAGAAATTCAAATGAAAGCTATTACAGCGGGCAATCCCGCCCTCTGCTGATCCGGGTGGCTTGCCTCTTCCTCTGCATAGGTGAGGCTGTATGGGGCACAGGCAGACCAGGCTGTATGGGGCACAGGTCACGCTGTATGAGCCACAGGTCATGCTGTATGGGGCACAGGCAGACCAGGCTGTATGGGGCACAGGTCACGCTGTATGGGGCACAGGTCATGCTGCATTGGGCACAGGTCACGTGAGCACTGCAGCATAATTAACTGGCTCTTTGTTTTCCTTCTTCCTTTCCCATTCTGAGCTCTGCTGTACAGGAGATTTCAAGAGATACATAGTCAAATTCAGGTATTTATGCTGCTTGCATTAAAAAAAAAAAAAGATGTATTCTGGAATGCTCCGCTGGCTTCATTTGTGTTTATCTGCCTGGAGTTTAGTATTCAATGTATTATACTACTGGCAATAGATCCTCCATAAAAATGCAAGCACCTGAAGCTTAAGAATAACTAACTGCACCGTTTATATAGGAATTTGGGGGGTAAACAGGATGTTTTCCCTTTAAACGAGGATAAAAGTATGTGATACCTAAAATACTGTCACTTTTCACAAAAAATCAAATCTGTCCAGTAAATTACAGCTGATAGACACACAAATGTAATCTCTCTACTTCCTCCCTTCCCATTCTGCTGATCTCAACCTGTGGAAATATATTTAGCTGAGTGTTAATGATGTCTGAAATTAAGGCCGGAAAGAGAAGTAGCCTATAGTGGGTCTACATTCTGATGTGTCCATTCACATTAAATGCATACTTCTCATCCCCTATATAATGATTGCAGAGTTTCAGAAAGGATGCAGAGTACTCCGGAAATTGCTGTTGCCGTAGCAATTACAACGTCACAATATACGCACTTTGGCTATATCTGAGCATTGAAAAACAAGCTAGAGAATGGAAGCTGTCATGTACTGCAGATGCTGAAGTATTATTGAAGTATACAGTGAACACAGAGACATATGTACATTATTGCATTATGGTGCTTTTTCTTTAATATATGGATTATGCTTCTCTATATGAAAGAAAGTCACTTCTGTCAAAAAAATAAATCTAAAGTAGAAATAGGGTAAAATAAAGAATTTAATGTATGCTGCAGTTTGTTGCTGGCATTACCACAGTCCCAGCACTTGAGGTGTCACTTTAATAATGTTTAAGTTACGGGAACAGCATCTGAGTGCAAGGGGGTGTCTGATAGGCACAGCAGCAATGCAGGCACACTTAGCAGACTGATAGAAAGATCTTTGTCCCAGCGTAGAGTCCCCAGATAGCGGAGCCAGTAGTGGAATCACTGTTCTGTCTGTTCTGGACAGGAACCTCTCCCTAGTGCTAAATACACTGTCCCTAACCAGTGAAATCCTGCCCCTACTCTATTCACTTTGCAAATGTGCACCAACTGCAGTGGGACAGCGCTATTTGTTAGTATTGCCCTCACTAAAGATGGCCACGAAGAGTTGCAATGCCCAATCGAACAGCTGCTTCCCCGAAGACACCTACAGAGGATTCAGAGGAAAAAAGCTACTTTCACCCTCCATTCCCTCTGTACAGTGGCCAGCAAAACAGTGCCACCTACAGAGTGGGGGATAAACTGTCCCTGCCTACAAGTTCACTAAACTCCTTCCATTCAGTATCCTGATGGACTCTCACTGCAGGATGGCTGTAAAAGTTTTAGCTCAGCTCTGCACTTTAGCGCTGGCATTGCTGCTGTAGAGTTTAATGTGCAGGGCTGAGTGGTTTCTGCAGAGCAGAAGCCACCATCATGGAGGCCCGTGGAGTGTGCAAAGCAGCAACTTGCAGGAAGCAAGCTTTGAGTACAGTGAAACCTTGGATTACGAGCATAATTCATTCCAGGAGAATGCTTGGAATCCAAAGCACTCGCATGTCAAAGTGAGTTTCCCCATAGAAGTCAATGGAAACAAAGATAATTTGTTCCGCATTGACTTCTATTACATGCAATACCGCATGTGGCGGGGGGGCGCCGGAGAGCCTTGAAAATACTCGGGGTCAGCTCGAGAGGCTCAGAAATACTCCATTTCCAAGTGAATACAAGTATTTCCGAATGGCTCCGAGCGGCTCCGAACCACTCCGAGTGTCCCTGGTGCCCCCGCACCTCTGGCCAAATGCGGTACTGCACACCCCATTGGCTTAAATTCTGCTCGTTTTGCGAGACAACACTCACTAACCGAGTCAGAATTTAAAAAAAAAGTCTTTCAAAACGCTCGATAACCGCGTTACTCGTAAACAAAGGTTCCACTGTATAGAGTACTGGGCCCTGGAACTGCTGGAGCCAGCCTTAAGATGAGAAGCTCCAGGAGCTCAGTAGCAGGATGTGGGAGTGAAGCTTTCTGATGTGGTGTTCTGCTGGGTGTCTGAGGGATAAAGCCTTGGGGACTCATCAGCAACTTCTCCTGGCGGGGATAGGGAGCCACCATGAAACTTACGGCCGATACTTGTGGGACAGTGCTAGAAAAAAAGGGGTGACATGTCACTTTGGCGTTGGGAGGTGTCAGGAAATAAGTGCGGGACACTTGTGGCACATTGTCAGAAGATAGGGGTACATACAGTATCTCACAAAAGTGGTGCCATGTTGAACTTCCAGTGACCACCCCTCACATTTTTGTAAATATTTTATTATATCTTTTCATGTGACAACACTGAAGAAATGACACTTTGCTACAATGTAAAGTAGTGAGTGTACAGCTTGTATAACAGTGTAAATTTGCTGTCTCCTCAAAATAACTCAACACACAGCCATTAATGTCTAAACCGCTGGCAACAAAAGTGAGTACACCCCTAAGTGAAAATGTTCAAATTGAGCCCAAAGTGTCAATATTTTGTGTGGCCACCATTATTTTCCAGCACTGCCTTAACCCTCTTGGGCATGGAGTTCACCAGAGCTTCACAGGTTGCCACGGGAGTCCTCTTCCACTCCTCCATGATGACTTCACGTAGCTGGTGCATGTTAGAGACCTTGCGCTCCTCCACCTTCCGTTTGAGGATGCCCTACAGATGCTTAATAGGGTTTAGGTCTGGAGACATGCTTGGCCAGTCCATCACCTTTACCCTCAGCTTCTTTAGCAAGGTAGTGGTTGTCTTGGAGGTATGTTTGGGGTCATTATCATGTTGGAATACTGCTTTGTCGCCCAGTCTCCGAAGAGAGGGGATCATGCTCTGCTTCAGCATGTCACAGTACATGTTGGCATTCATGGTTCCCTCAATGAACAGTAGTCCCCAGTGCTGGCAGCACTCATGTAGCCCCAGACCTTGAAACTCCCACCACCATGGTTGACTGTAGGCAAGACACATTTGTCTTTGTACTCCTCACCTGGTTGAAACCACACACGCTTGACACCATCTGAACCAAAGTTCAAAGTTTATCTTGGTCTCATCAGACCATAGGACAGTAATCCATGTTCTTAGTCTGCTTGTCTTCAGCAAACTGTTGCAGGCTTTCTTGTGCATCATCTTTAGAAGAGGCTTGCTTTTGGGACGACAGCCATGCAGATCAATTTGATTCAGTGTTCGGCATATGATCTGAGCACTGACAGGCTGAACCCCCCCACCCCTTAAACCTCTGCAGCAATGCTGGCAGCACTCATACGTCTAATTCCCAAAGACAACCTCTGGATATGATGCTGAGCATGTGCACTCAAATTCTTTGGTCGACCATGGCCTGTTCTGAGTGGAACCTATCCTGGCCGCAGCTCAGTTTCAGGGTCTTGGCAATCTTCTTATAGCCTAGGCCATCTTTATGTAGAACAACAATTCTTTTCTTCAGATCCTCAGAGAGTTCTTTGCTATGAGGTGCCATGTTGAACTTCCAGTGACCAGTATGAGAGAGTGAGAGCAATAACACCAAATTTTACACACCTGCTCCCCATTCACACCTGAGACCTTGTAATACTAACGAGTCACATGATACCGGGGAGGGAAAAATGGTTAATTGGGCCCACTTTTGTTGCCAGAGGTTTAGACATTAATGGCTGTTTGTTGAGTTATTTTGAGGGGACACCAAATGTACACTGTTATATCAGCTGTACATTCACTACTCTACATTGTAGCAAAGTGTCATTTCTTCAGTGTTGTCACATGAAAAGATATAATAAAATATTTACAAAAATGTGAGGGGTGTACTCACTTTTGTGAGATACTGTATGTTACTGGGGAGTTAAATTATGGAGGTGGTGAATCAGGTGGTGAAAGAAGACACTTAGGGCTTTTCCTCTAGTCTTTCGTCCTTTTTCTCCAGGATTTCTTGGTACTGTGGACTATGGCTATACACAACATAAGAATCCCTTTGGGACTGTTTAAGACCTCAATACTTCACACACTATGGACATATATCTCAATTCTGAGACCCTCGCTTGTGTTGCCCCACATCCATGGGCAGGACTCCCTCAGCTCCCAATGCAGATGTTCCCATGCTGCCCTCAGCTGGTAATATCACACACGGATTATTGAGTCGACCTTGAGCAATATTAGGAGATACACGCATTTGCTCTTGAGGAGGTGGAGACTAGTCCACGAAACGCGTTGAGCCCGTTGATGCAAACCAGTACATCATTATGCGTTTCTACCTTTTTTTTGTTTTTCTTGGTTGTTCTGTAACATTGGATTTTTTTTTATTTTGTTTACTGACCTACATATTCTAAGCACCTTATGGTTGAGCTGTACCTCTTGGTTACAATTCCTTTGGGATAAATAACTCGTAATACAATTTTTGTGTTGAGGAGGTTTTCTCTTTCATGAAACTGCTCTTGACATTACCATTTCATATCTGATCATTGTAGCTCTACCCATGTGCATATATATGAAACAGTAACACCACTATTGTTATTAGACACACCTATGTGATACCCACATGTGACAACACATCTCATTTAAAGTCCCAACCTTCTTTTTATTCTCAGTGTAAAAACAATATCAGTGCTAGATCACTTAATGCTGGTCCCATTTGCAGGTATAGCTATATAGAACATTGAAAATAAGTGCCTATAGTGTTTAGAATCCAGCAATAAACTGTCTCACCCTGCTCTGAACATGCTCAGTTGCTCTCCATTAATTAGGCGCTGTGGTAGAATTATAAAGGCCAACTTGCTGACATCTTAAAGATTTACTGCTGCTCATTGGCAGAAATGAGAAATGACAGAAATGACTCAGGCTGTATTGCATCAATGCTCTGCAACCTGCAGAGAGGACTTCAGCAGTGCAGAACCTTGCTGTGCTACTGACTTTTGGAACCTAAAGCTGATCTTAATATAAACAATTCCAATAATTAGTACTAAACCGCCTGTAATCCATATTTCTTATTGAAAAAAACAAAACAATCTACCTAAAAAAAGAAACAAAATTCTTACCTAAAACTCTGGTCAAGTGACAGCCAAGGCCCCAGATCTTTCACCTACTGGTCTGCACTGTGGGAGGCTTTGGTGCCTATGCTGCTTCTTGGTGATATGATCACCTCATTGGCTGTCCAATGAGTCCAGGGGCAAACACAAGACTGCTCAGCTGATCAACAAAGAGAATAGAGAGCAACTTCTGGTCACCACTGCCAAGAGAGGCACAGAGGATCATGTGACAGTGGATTCAAGAAAGGCAATACTGGGTGTTAGAGAATAAATAAAAAATGTATATATATATATATATATATATATATATATATATATATATAGGCCTTTTTTTCTCTGAAAATAGGTGCAGGAACTCAACCACGACCCCCCCCCCCCCCAAATCCCCCTCTCCCCCACACACTTCCTCCATCAAATAGTGGGAGAGTCTTAAAGAAGCATTAAATACCAGGAGTGCATTACGTACAGAGGGCAGAGTTCGGGGGGTTACACACAGAGTGCAGAGTGCAGGGGTGAGCTACACAAAGTGCAGAGTTCAGCCTTCTTCCACTACTGCTTACCTGCATCCCCTGTCCACATCTCACTTTCACCCCTCTTCAGCTCTTACCTCCCACCACCCCCTTATTCTCCACCCTCCTTAAAAGCTTCACCATCTTCCACATGTCCAACTTTTGCTGCTGTGTTAAGCTGAAGCACCCAGCCGACTCTAGTACTTTCCCTCACACTGCAGTTTGCCCTGTCTTTCTCTCTTACAGGGAGATCATCCAGTGGGGGTGTTGGCATCTGCACTGCACCCTGAATACCTGCATCTCCCTTTTCCTCATCCTGCACTCAGTGGGAGCTGCTCAGGAAATCAGATCTGTAGGAACCTTTGGGAGACAAGCTGTTATTTGTAAACACAGAAGCTGGACTTCTGTGCTTACAAGTGATGGTGGTGAGCGGGGAGCAGAGGGCCTTAGCCAGAGGTGGTGGAACTGAGTTCCACCAAGTTCCAGCCCTGTATATATATATATATATATATTAGGTGTGGGTAGGGTCCAGAGTTGTGCTTTAACATTGTCTGCAGAGTATCACAATTAATTCTGCAGGTAAATCAGTTTACCCACCCACATATTGTTCAACAATGTATTCATCTGACTTCAGCAGATGTTGGAATCTACATAGAGACAATGTGGAAACAGGCTTTGAATTCAATTTAGTGTCCGTGATCTACCCATTTCCCAGACACATTACACCTAATGGGATTCCATGGCAGGCTTCACCCATTATAATGAATAGCCCTGGAATGAGATGCTGCTTAAATATTGTTTCATATTCAAACAATGGTAAAGGTTGTCTAATGTGTCATTATTATGCAAACAATAAAACAGATTCATTTGTGTTATTTTAGGGCGTGCCCCCCAAGTCTTTGTTTGTCTATTGTATAGATCCTGACCAGATCCCTTGAACTGGAGCACCCCTCCCCCCCCCCATTACCTATTATTAGTGTCCACCTGTGTTATAGGATGAGTCCTTTAGTTCTCCCATGTAGAGGAGTGTATTGCTCCCATGTTTGAGAGAAGCAGGATCTTCCATTCTATGAATAGCGTAGGACCCACTAATAATTGGGTACTTTGACGCAGTAATTGGGCTTAAGCACCATATAGCCATATGGTGTGACCAAATCCCCATATTTTTTGAATATGTTCAGGTGTTTTAAATAGCCTTGCAGGAGTTAAATGTCATTTTGGTATGTGTGTGCTGTAATCTTTTGTTCTTTTGTTTCCCAGACACAGTACAGCTAATGGAATTCAGTGGCAGGCTTCACCCATTATATTGAATAGCCCTGGAATGGGATGCTGCTTAAATATTGTTTCATATTCAAACAATGGTAAAGGTTGTCTAATAAAATGATGAGAAAATGAATAAAAACCAAGCGCTGATGTGGATAGATATGTGTGATATAAATAAATTGTGCTTAAAAATATATATATACCAATATATTTAGTGCTATAATAAAATCAGTAAATTAAAGCTGCTATCAATATAGGGTGATCAGATAACCAAACAAATAGAACTAAGTATAAAATTGATGCGCTTTAAATAAATAGTGCACAATATGCTGCTGCGACTAAGCTTAAATCCAGGAATAAAAATGCATACATGTGAATAAAATAGATAAATAATTATGGTGCTAATACATATGTTAAAATTGCCAAAATAAATCTTCAAATTGGTGATGTGACGGTGAATATAAATAAAATAATAATGACACTCTGAGTACAATGTCCAGGCAGAGATAAATAGTGGGGGAAAGTAAAAATAATTAAACAGTCCCTTCCCTTAATCCAGATTGATTGACTCACTGGGTTAGATTGTTTGTATCAGGATATTTAGTTTTTCTTGCATCCCACTTTAGCCATAATACTGCTGGTGATTCGGCTCTCAGGATAAAGGTTTTATGCAAAGCAAGCAAAGAAAAAATAGATCATTGTGCAGTGAACTTACTAGATAGTACATAAGCAAAACAGGCACAAGAGATACACTCACAAACTCCCGGTCTATTAGAAGCATTCAAATATGCAGATTGCAGTCAGCCGCTGTGGACGAGGTTTCCCACAGAGAAACAGCTGCTGTTAACCTTCAGGTGTATTGCAGCACTGAACGTCCTAAGCTCCTCCCACGCGTTGCATCACTGACACGTGACTTTTTTAGTACTAAAGGTTGTCTAATGCATCATTATTATGCTGCGCTGAAATAATCAGATGTATTTAATTGAAATTCCTTCTCTGTCTTTAAATATTCTAATTTTATTTCATTATTTTTGTTTACTAAAGGGTTTTCCAGCCTAATGCCCTGTACACAGGATCGCACATTCCGACTACAAAATCCATTGATTTTTTCCGACGGATGTTGGCTCAAACTTGTCTTGCATACACACTGTCACACAAAGTTGGTCAGAAATTCAGAATGTCAAGAACACGGTGACATACAACACGTACGACGAGCCGAGAAAAATGAAGTTCATTAGCTAGTACAGCTCTTCTGCTTGATTCCGAGCATGATTCCCTGCGCCCAGGGTTGGTCAGAGGCTCTTTAAGTGTATCCGCTCAGATAAGTGCACACAAAGGAAGAGCGGTGGCACTGGCCATATATTTGTACAGATTACAAATATGACAGCTGGTGCTGACAATTGATGCTGTTCGCACACAGTTTGTGCGGGCAGCATTTGCAACCACCGGCAAGAATCTCCAAGAATACCCCTGGCTGCTGCTATTTGGTCGTATGAATTGTAGCCTTACGGTACAGACACAGGCCAAATGTTATAGAGTCAGTTGTTTCATACTGCATACAGCTGTCTCAGGTTTGTTCTGTTTAGCCCACCTCCCCATAATGTGTCTGGTTATACTTTCTTGTGCTCCTCAACCCCTACTCCATAGAAGCCATGATCCAAACACCACACTTAATGCATAGCTGTAGTGTACGCTTGACCTTTAATCCCCTGTCAGGTTTCTGAACCTTGGCCAGGGCACCCAAAACAATGGGGTCCCATTTACACTGTTGCATTTTAACATGTTACAACATACTAAAATGAATGTGTCCAACTTCCCATCATAACAAAATGGAAGCAGATATCAACATGCCTTGGTCAATGGCTGTTAAATTGATTGTAAAGTCTCATTTTTTTTATAAAAATAACAAACATGTCATACTTACCTGCTCTGTGTGGTGGTTTTGCACAGAGCAGCCCAGATCCTCCTCTTCTCTGGTGCCTCTTCTGTGCTCCTGGCTCCTCCCTCCTGTTTAGTGCGCCCACAGCAAGCAGCTTGCCCTGGGGGCACCCAAGCCGAGCTGCAGCTCCCTGTGTCCATTCAGACACAGAGCTCTGGTTTGGCCCCACCCCCTCTTTCTCCTGATTAGCTAACTGACTTTACTTGACAGCAGCGGAAGCCAATGGCGCCGCTGCTGTGTCTCAGCCAATCAGGAGGGAGAGTCCCAAACGGCCGAGACACTCATGGACAGAGATGGTGCTCAGGTAAGTATTAGGGGCTCTGCTGCAGACAGAAAGCTCTTTACAACCTTCTGCCTTTACAACCACTTTAAGCCTATAAACTCAAAAACTCATCAATCATGCTTATCAGCACGCATGTGTAGTGCTACCCCTGCAAGGGCCACTGAATTTAACTGGGTCTTTCTCAAACAGTATATAAATTTAATGAAATGCCATAAAGGCAGAAAGAGGGATGAGCTAATTAGCTCACTGACTCACCAATTAGGTGGTGTGGGTGCAACTACCCAAATGCGACAAGCAGGTAATGATGATCACCCAAGCTATATAGTAGCAGAAATATACTGTTTGGGTGAATATCATTACCCACTTTATACAGTCTGTTCTTTACAGCTGTCATTTTTTGTAGTCTTTCCAAAACAGTACAGAGACTGACGGTACCCCAAGCAGCAGTCTGTTCATTCTTACTCCAATAAATAGTATAGTGGTTTGTCTTTTTGTGATTTATTGCTTGCAGAACTTGTAACAGGAGAGGTGGGTTAGGGCATTGAATGCTCCAAAATGATTAGCAAATAGCAGTTAAAGGACAATCTTCCCTTTAAGTAAATGTAAATATTGAACAGTCAATTATTCCCTCACAGCTGGGGACCATGAGGTGACTTTCTAACAGGCGAAGACCTCACAGTTGGGGACCATGATGTAACTTCTAAACAGGAACAGAGGAACACTTTTCATCATAGTAACATTAAACCTTCGGGGGTTTTTATTAAATTAAAATAACAAACATGGTATACTTACCTGTTCTGTGCAATGATTTTGCACAGAGCAACCCAGATCCTCCTTTTCTGGGGTCCCCCGCCAGCGCTACAGGCTTGGAACTCCCCTCGAGGGAAGAACAACCTCTCCAGGGCTCCAGACTATTTATCAGTTTCTCCAGCCACCATCTGGGCACACTTCCACAGGGATTGGCTAGGTCCTGATCAATATTCAGGCGGGTTATTTGAATTCTCCTTCCCTAAGCTCCAGAAACATGTTCTAGAGGAAGGGGAAAGCCATTAGACTCCCAGTCTGTGAAACCCTGAACAGACCAAAACAAACACTCACTACTCCCTTGATTACAGAACAACCCAAAAACTAACTTTAGATATCTACACACAAGGAAAAGTGAGCACTAGGAGGTTAAGAGCTGCTTGCACGAAAAGGTGACCTGTCTCACAAAACTGCAAAATACAGAATGGTGTAGCACTCAACCAATTAATGTAAAATTTTAAAGTGCCACAGTGCATAAAAAAATATTATAAAATAACATCCACATATGAGTAATACAAAAGTGCACAAGTTCATACAATAATCAAGTGTCCAAAAAGGCAATCCCTGATTAAAGCTGGTTAGGCTATCCACAGATTGACCACAGTGATATCCACATCAGAACATTCCACTGAAAGGTGCTTCTTAGTGTAATTAAATAGACTTTAAGTCCATCCACAGTGGGCAGGTTCCGTCACTTCTATGCACTCACCAGAACAATGAGTAGACTCAGCCTGTTAAAATTTTCCATCTCATAAAGCATCTGTCCTGATCCCCACAATGGGTTCCTCAGTGTCAGTTCTGCATAGCTGGATGGCTTATCCCGGAAGCCATCGCTCTTCTCAGCTCTCCGGTGCTATTCGATGTGAGCCTTCAGTGTTCGTGCTCACAATGCAGTACCGCTGGTATTGATGATGCCAAAGTGCTTGCGACCAATGGAGCGGTGAATAGAAGTGGTTTCAGGGGAACAGTCATGCAACTGGAAGGAAGCCTTAAAGAAGAACTTCATTAAAGCCAGCAGCTCCAGGCTATGATGTATACCATTCCCTCTTGTAAGATTTCAACAGTTACCTAGATGTGGTGGGATGCTAATTTAACAGCTGCATTGTGGTCATTTTCTGATGCTCTCCAAAGCTCTGCAGGATGTGACGACATCTATCCCAGTGACACAGTGGCGATATCCAGGTAGAAGGCTGTATGGCAGAAAGGAAGTACCACCCTAGTTGTCTGCTGGTTGTGGGGCCCAAAGCAGCTGCCCCATACTTACCAACTATCATAGTTTAAATTCCCTTATCCCTTGAAGTTTTAGTCCCGTGCTGTGTCCTGATATCTTAGTGTAAAGTTCTGTTGCTGCTGCCCAGCTCTGCCCTGTTGCCGTGTACAGATGACTCACCTGCAGACCCTGTGTTTATATGTAAATAACATGCATTGATATGTAAATAGCGGCAGCATTAATAATTAAATAGTCGTGGCCGGCAGCATTGATATGCAAATAGAAGCGGCATTCATATGTATATCATGTCCCCCTGAGATCATACCTACCATCACTTCTGCTGAATGCTGCCCACTGGTGAGGTAAAGGAGCATGCTTGAAAGTCCTGCCTACAACTATAATCATTAAGCCTAACATCAGCCTGTTCTGCAAAGTTAAACAAATTGGAGGTGGAACCCTTCTTCAAAATAAGATGGTGCCACAGCACCCTGAATTTTGGTGCATGTGAATACGCACATCTCAGCCAATGCCCAAGGGTGTCATTAACAATTAATGGCACTGCTGTGTATCTGCTAAAGGGCAGCATGTTTCTGCGGTGTCAGAAAAGCAATTTTGCATGTATTCCCGACACACACAAATGTTAACGTAGGCTAAATGTCTCAGTTACATTGGTGGTCAGTGTAAATCTTCTCATTACATTGGGGCTTGGTGTACAATACTTTCATTCACACTAGTGGCATGTGTGAAGGTCCCCCTTACATTGGTGGTGAGTGTAAATCCCTCTTTACATGGGTGGTTACTGTGAATGCTCCTATTAAATTAGTAGTCAGAGTAAATCCACATTACATTGGTGGCCAGTGTAGAAACTCCTCTTTATATTGGCAATCGTTTAAAAAACTAAAACTTGCATTTTTGGTTAGTTTTAATTCCTCCCTTACATTGGTGGTCCATGCAGAAGCCCTCCTTTATTGGCTGTTGATGTAAAACCCCCCATTACATTGGTTGTCAGTGTAAATTTTCATAACATTGATGATCAGTGTATATTTCCCTTTACATTGGTGGTAAGTGCAGAATTGCCCTTACACTGGTGGTCAGTGTAAATCCCCCTTTACATTGGTGGTCAGTGTAAATCCCCTCTAACATTGGTGGTCGGTGTGGAAGTGTCACCTTACATTGGTGGTCAATACAAATCTCCTCGAGAATGGTTGTAAATTCCCCCTTACATGGAGCATTGTATATTCCCCCTTACACCGGTGGTTGGTGTAAATGTTCTTATTACATTGGTGTTAGTGTAGAAATTCCTCTTTTCTATTGATGGGCAGTGTAAACCCCCCCCCCTAACATGGTGGTCAGTGCAAATTCCCCCTCACATTGATGGTCAGTGTAAATCCCCCCTCACATTGATGGTCATTGTAAATTCCCCATTACATTGGTAGAATCCCCCACTATATACTTGCCAAAGATTTCCAGCTTTGCTCTACATGATTCAGAATTTGCCACAGTGTACTGCCTCCTAACTAATCCCACCCCCCCACCACTGCCCACTGCCACTGATCCCATCAACCCCCCAGCATGGCCACTGATCACACCATAGCCCCCCCCCCCCCAGCATTGCCATTGACCCCAGGAGTCCTAGGATTCCTAGATGTTTTCTGTCTATTGATGGGTCCCCTCAACTCCCCAGTCCATGGTGTGCAGGTAGTGAGGAGATGATGTGCTGTAACCTTTAGCAACCAATCAGTTAGCGGTATAGATGTCCAGTAACCTCTGGAAATCAATCAGTGAGTAGCATTAATGTACGGTAATCTCTAGCAACCAATCAACGAGCAGAAGTCACGTGCTGTAACCTCTAGAAAATAAACAGTGAGCCATAATGTGTGCTGATACCTCTAGCAGCCAGTCAGTGAGCTGTAATTATACACTGTAACCTCTGGCAAACAATCGCAATCACTGCCTGATCTGATTCAGTAAACTGATTTTGAGTCTAGCTGCTATTTATTGTATGTCTCAAAGCATGCGGAGAGCGAAATTGCATGGAAGAGGGGGCCCAAGAAAACATTTGCCCAGGGTCCAGTCAATATTAAAGACGGCCCTGAGTGTCACTCTAGTTTGCCTATATGGTACATACATTCTGTCCATGTAAAGGACCCTGCATGTTCCCATGCAGCCTATTTGCAACCACTTCTTGGCTACATACACTTCATTGATGCATGTATGACATTTCTCAGAGTGTGTTTCTTGATGATGGCAACAGTGGACCATTACTACATCATAGGAGTTAAAATGGCCACTTGTAGTCTCTACCAGCCAACTTATGTGGCAGGGTGACAACAGCATAATAGTAAAATATTGAGTTACTTTAAATCAGAACTACTCTGCGTCTGGACACCACAGACCACAAACACTATTTAATTTGTTTTTACTAATCAAAGCAAACCCACCCATCCATGTACCCATGCTTTATTTTGGTAAGAAATCCCTCCCTACAATGTCTAACCACAGCTTTCTTGAGTAAGGGCAGATGATCCATGTAGCATTTACTTCCTGGAATCTATCTGCCCTTAGCACAGGCATGCAGATAGGGGGTGTGCTTAATAGAGAAAACCCCTCCTCCCTCCTGAAGACTCCTGGGATGTATAACATTGTTTGCCTAGGCCTGGAAACCAGGAAGTAGCTGAAAAAATTTAAACAAAGAAAAGTTTAAAACAATAAAATATGATAAACTTTCTTATCTATTTACCAATGCTGGTAGCATAAAGATTAAAAATAAGCAAAGTTGATTAAGAAAGTGAAGTTCTGGTTTAAAATGTTAAAGCTTATGTAGGGATCTGCTGCCCTCTACTGTCTGTATTTTAAATAGCTTTTGCCTATTAATTACCACCAAGTTTTTTGGTTACAAGATGATACTTCCTGTCCCTGCTAGCTGGGTCAGAAACCTCGATTAACCGCTTCCCAACCGCCTCACGCAGATAAACTGCGGCAGAAGGGCACGTACAGGCAGATTAACGTACCTGTACGTTGCCCTTTCAGAGGGGGCTTGCGGGCGCACGCACCTGCCGGGAGCTCCGTGACCGTGATCACGGGTCCCGCGGACCCCCGCAGTTAGAATCACTCCCTAGGACACACTCAACCCCTACAGCGTCACCTAGTGGTTAACCCCTTCACTGCCAGTCACATTTACACAGTAATCAATGCATTTTTAATCGCACTGATCGCTGTATAAATGTGAATGGTCCCAAAATCACATCCCAAAATTTGCGCAAACCAATCAATAAACGCTTATTGCGATTTTTTTTACCAAACATATGTAGAAGAATACGTATCGGCCTAAACTGAGGAAAAAAATTTTTTTTTATATATTTTTGGGGGATATTTGTTATAGCAAACAGTAAAAAATAATGCATTTTTTTCAAAATTGTCGCTATTTTTTTGTAAATATAGCAAAAAATAAAAACCGCAGAGGTGATCAAATACCACCAAAAGAAAGCTCTATTTGTGGGAAAAAAAGGACGTCAATTTTGTTTGGGAGCCACGCTGCACAACTGCGCAATTGTCAGTTAAAGCGACGCAGTGCCGAATCGCAAAAAGTGATCTGGTCGTTGGCCAGCCAAATGGTCCCGGATATTTGTTATAGCAAACAGTAAAAAATAATGCATTTTTTTCAAAATTGTCGCTATTTTTTTGTAAATACAGCAAAAAATAAAAACTGCAGAGGTGATCAAATACCACCAAAAGAAAGCTCTATTTGTGGGAAAAAAAGGACGTAAATTTTGTTTGGGAGCCACGCCGCACAACCGTGCAATTGTCAGTTAAAGCGACGCAGTGCCGAATCACAAAAAGTGATCTGTTCTTTGGCCAGCCAAATGGTCCCGGGCTTAAGTGGTTAAAGGGCTGTGATGTTTATATAATGGGGAGTTTCCAGGAAGTAGACAAAGAACATGAGCCACCTGACATATACACACAGGAGCTGCTGTATGTCACCCAGGCTAGAAACTGAGACTATTAGGCAAGTGTTCCTATAGTTTAAAGTTTAACTACACCTGCCCATAGCTTCTGGAGTGTGTATCCAAATCCTTGTGGCAGACACATCTCTATCCTATTTTTATTATCTCACATGCCCAGAGAGAGATAACTAAGTCTGTAATATTGGATGTGTGTAGTGGTCAACTTCCAGTATATTAGTAGGTGAACCTGTTTAATAGTATAGAGTTTATATGTAGCTCATGTTATTCAAGTTAACCCTGTCCATTCTGGTGTTGGACTCTATAGCTAGTTTTAGCTCAGGGCTCAATATACAGCATAGGCTAGAGCCAGGTTAGGCATCCAAGGGCCACTTCTGGTAGAGGTCTGGATGCATGACAGATTTGAGACTACTACGGACTAAGATGCAGAGTAGATATGCTGGCTTTGAGTCCCAGTACCACATCACAGATTCTGCCGGTGAGAACCTGCATTCCAGGCTGATTGGACAATGGTTGGACGTCTTCCCATCGCCTCTGTTCTTGCCTTCCACTATCCTGTTTTTGCAGGGTCATTTCCCATACCCCCCAAAAAGAGGGCTACACTTCTATGGAATTGTACTAATTGATTTTACATAAACTGTAATTTTTCATAAGTAAGGCTATACAATTGTTGTAATTTAGGAAAGTATCAGTTCTTACATAATCACAATGATGACTGTTTTGTTTTTTCCAGCTCTGTCCTAATTGCACTCTACCTGCGCTCCGCTTGCAATTAAGCCACAGGTTACCTAATGTTTTGTGGTGCAAGCCTATCTGATTAAATAGAAGTACTTCTAAAGCTTTCAACCACTTGAATCCCCACACCTTATTCTTCCTTATTCCCCTTGAGACCCTGAGTGATGTTTTCTCGGTACCCTAACATGTATTATATATCTTTTTGTTCTTTTGTTTAATTTAATAGCAGATGTGACGATGGATGTACATTGTGGGGCATTTTTTTCTTTTTAAATAAAGGGCTCGTCAAACTTTTGGGTGTTTCTAGGGTACATTTTTTTTGTGAATGAGTAGGGGTACTATGGGGAACGGTCGCATTTAGCACTGGTTGGAATACCACTGCTAAATGTTTCACTTCCCGCAGCAGCCAGAGGTCCAGTTTGGGGTAAAAGGTGTAAAGAAATGAGTTAAAAACACATAAAACAAAGAAAAAAATGAACACACGTGGTATTTATTACATGTTTTAGTTAATTTTCTGTTCTGGAGATAATACCGCATGAGTTATTTTAACACAAATAGAGAAATCACACATTTGGAAATGAAGAGGCTGCACACCCCGAAAAAATTGCAACTTCTGGTAGAGGTCTGGATGCATGACAGATTTGAGACTACTACGGACTAAGATGCAGAGTAGATATGCTGGCTTTGAGTCCCAGTACCACATCACAGATTCTGCCGGTGAGAATCTGCATTCCAGGCTGATTGGACAATGGTTGGACGTCTTCCCATCGCCTCTGTTCTTGCCTTCCACAATCCTGTTTTTGTAGGGTCATTTCCCATACCCCCCAAAAAGAGGGCTACACTTCTATGGAATTGTACTAATTGATTTTACATAAACTGTAATTTTTCATAAGTAAGGCTATACAATTGTTGTAATTTAGGAAAGTATCAGTTCTTGCATAATCACAATGATGACTGTTTTGTTTTAATGGACATAGTTCCAGCTCTGTCCTAATTGCACTCTACCTGCGCTCCGCTTGCAATTAAGCCACAGGTTACCTAATGTTTTGTGGTGCAAGCCTATCTGATTAAATAGAAGTACTTCTAAAGCTTTCAACCACTTGAATCCCCACACCTTATTCTTCCTTATTCCCCTTGAGACCCTGAGTGATGTTTTCTCGGTACCCTAACATGTATTATATATCTTTTTGTTCTTTTGTTTAATTTAATAGCAGATGTGTAGTTTTTTTTAATTTATTATGGTTTTTGCTAATTCATTATGATTGATGTGGACCTGCATCACTGACCAACGTTACTGACGATGGATGTACATTGTGGGGCATTTTTTTCTTTTTAAATAAAGGGCTCGTCAAACTTTTGGGTGTTTCTAGGGTACATTTTTTTTGTGAATGAGTAGGGGTACTACGGGGAACGGTCGCATTTAGCACTGGTTGGAATACCACTGCTAAATGTTTCACTTCCCGCAGCAGCCAGAGGTCCAGTTTGGGGTAAAATGTGTAAAGAAATGAGTTAAAAACACATAAAACGGGGGGCGTGGCCTGGACATGGCTGAATAGAGACGTGCAGTGCTTGAGCTCCCGGCCGTCTCACCCCTATCCCAGCTAATTCAGCCTATACTGCAAACTATGCAATCTTTCAGAAAGAGAGCGGTGAAGAAGAGTGGTAAACTAACCAAATCTACTCCACAGCCGCCCTCCTCCAACGAACTAAGAAGGAGATTCCAGCTCTCACTTCTCCGCTCCCCGGAGCTCAAGATGGCGGCGCCACGAGGAGAACACTCAGGAAGACAGGCGGCGCGCGGTTCCTTATCACCGCACAGAGACACACAGCAGACGGACTCTTATGCTGGCTTCCCTCTGGATCTCCGCTCTGGCCACAGTGAGTTAATTCAATCTCCCTCCCCAAACTCCTGGAGGGGATGCGGAGCTGCGCTCTATACTGTTAGCACTACCTACTAAAGCTGACATTACTGCCCTAATAGCGACGGTGGAAGCAACCCACCGTAAAGAAATGAAGGCAGTGAGAGCAGATATAAATACATTAGCCACCAGAATAGAGACAGGGGAGAGCTCCTTAGCTGCACTGGAGCGCCGAGTGACGGCGGTAGAAGGAAAACAGGACACACAAACAGAGGCACTACAAGAACAAGCGCTGTGTTTGGAGGAGATGGAAGACAGAAGTCACAGAAACAATCTGCGCCTCAGAGGACTACCAGAAGCCACGGGGCCTGAAGACCTGGCGGATACAGCAGTAGCCATTTTCCGCAGCCTGCCAGGTACAGATCTACCAGAACACATAGAAATTGACAGGATCCACTGAGCTCTGGGACCTAAACCAATTGATCCTCTGAGACCCAGAGATGTTATTTGTAGAATTCACCATTATACACAGAAAGAACAGATCCTGCGCAAAGCCTGGGAAGCAGAGGACCCGGAGCTGGATGGTGTCACAGTTAAGATCCTTCCAGACCTCTCTCGTGCAACTCTGCAGCGACGTGCGATTTTGAAGCCACTCTTAGACCTGGTCAGGCGAAAAGGAGCTACATATCGCTGGGGTTACCTCCTATCAGCTACATTCAGAAAAGACCAAAGGTCCTTCACCTTGCGTAAGCCAGACGCATCACCAGCCCTGTTCACTTTTCCAGACGCAGAACCCAGCGATATTCCAGACTGGTTGGGCCCTCTCCCGAAACCGACAGGACGACCGTTCATGCCAAGATTGGGGAACAATTCTCAACCAAGACAGCAACTAAGCCGCCGTCGATCCAGGGCACCCTTACAGGAGGACGCACGTGAGTCATGAGACCTCTATATCACTACAACGCGAAGTTTACCTTTTTTTCCTTTTTTCTTTTTGTTTTTTTCCTCTGGCTTGCTCAGAGAAAAGTTGATCGAGTTGCTTGTTTCTAACTGTTTAAGGTTGATGGATATTTCTCTACAATGGTGGTGACTCGCTTATCTCAGCCATACAGAAATCTGAAACCTTACCGACTTTGGCTGAGAGAGGGATTTTTCAGACTGCCGGTTAGAGTAGACCAATACCTCAGCACTACTCTTGCTATCTCTCAGCAATTTATGGAACAAGCTGAGGCTTCCATCCTTGAAGGGAGACGAAGCACTCTGCAGAAACCACAACGACAGGGAACTGCCGTGTAAGACTCTGGGAACCTCGAGGCGATAAACTCAAACATCTTTTATTCCTCATGGGTTTGTTTCTCACGACTCGGTAGGACTGCCAGATAATACCTTGAATGCTTACATAGACTACCAACTCACAGAGCCGACAACGGCACTAGAAAGGTCGCATGTAAGGGGTGCCTATGCTCACTTACCCTTGCAGGATAGAGTAAAGAGTTGGTCGGCAAAGCCTATTCTTGGTGGCTTTAGGGGAAAACATATCAACTCCTACTTAGTGGAGAAATAAGATGTTCGCCCTGCTGCCATAATACTGTGCCTCATGAAGTGGCATTCCACTTAGGAACAAGTTGAATGTATGCACAAAGTAAGGTCTAAATATTGTCTGTAACTAAATACATCTAGCCTTATATGATAAGATATAACAATCCAAGATAGATGGCATTAGATAGGTATACTTAATAGGTTACGTTATGACGGTGAGATTGTCCTATTTGATGTTTTGCAACACTGCAAAGAGGTCACTAAAATATCTACCCGTTTAGCATTATGGAGTTTATAGGTTTATATGTTTTTAGAGATGCATAGTATTTTTACAATTTAATATGTCAGCCATGCTGGGATGGGGGGATGGGTAGGAGGCTCTCCTTCTGAGCCTTGTCCTTCCTCCCTCCCGATTAGGTTAACATATACTCCTGGGGAGTAGAATCTACATCCTTCAGGAGCTATATGCAAAATACAACCCCTGTAAATTAAGGGGAACGTCACAGGCAAGACACTAGGCCTTGTCTGTTTCTTATAACCTTCTGTTTACTCCTTCTCTACCTTTCCTACTTTTTCTCTTCTATCTATACTTACCTTTCCCATCTTCTTTTTCCCCCTAACCCATACCTACCCTCCTTCCCCCTCCCTCCCCCATCCGAAGATAATATGCCGGTCAGCAAAATTAATGTGATGTCTCTCAATGTGAAAGGGCTTAACATACCAGAGAAACGACATATGTTGCTAGATGACTTAAAGAGGAACCGTACAGATATAGCCTTCCTTCAAGAGACACACTTTAAGACTAATAGATTACCGTACTTACAAAATAGACATTTTCTTGTAGCCATTCATTCCATGAATCCAGACTCCAAATCCAAGGGAGTTTCCATTCTCATTTCAAGTAAGATACCCTGGCAGCTCCAAAGCTCTATGATAGACCCGACAGGAAGATATGTCTTCCTGAAAGGCACAATTGGAACTATAAAGGTAACACTAGCCACCATTTATGCCCCTAATGAACAACAAGCCACATTCTTACGGGAGACATTAGAGAAACTAAATGAATTCCGAGAAGGTCAACTGATTGTAGGAGGTGACTTCAACACCCCCTTGATCCCCTCTGTAGATACGTCGTCGGGTAAAACGTCAATCCCCCTGAATCAACTTAAACGAATAGCAAAAACGCTCCATAAATCGCAATTAATAGACGTATGGCGCTTACAACACTCAGGGGAAAGAGACTTCACATTCTACTCTAACGTACACCAATTATTCACTAGAATTGATTATTTCATGATTCCACACTCACAGCTACACGCTGTTGAACAGACTTCGATTGGCAACAGGACTTGGTCAGACCATGCTCCAATATTCTTAAGCTACCGCTTATCGGACATTTCCTCGCCCAGACATCGGTTCTGGCGGCTTAATGAAAGCCTCTTGCAAACCCCGGAAGTACTGACAGACGTGACAAAGGCACTAAACCTTTATTTCCAAGAGAATGACCAACCAGACTGTGACCCAGGGATACTATGGGAGGCCCACAAAGAAGTTCTAAGGGGGATCCTTATCTCTCATGGTGCCCGTATCAAAAAAGAGAGAAATAAAATACTGACACAGCTTTTGCAGGAACTCGCCACTTTAGAAGCCAAACATAAACACGCCCCTACTCAGTCATCTGAAACACAACTGTCAACCCTCAGAAGGCAGCTTACTGATCTCCTACACTATAGGGCAAAAGCGACCCTACAACGCTGTCGCAAGACGACATATGAGTCAGGGGATAAATGTGGGAAACTACTGGCTAACACGGTGAGAAGTCACAAATCAGCGACCTATATACCACACATCAACACGTCTGGAGGAAGAAAAGTAACCCTACCTGCGCATATAACTGACGAATTTAAACAGTTTTATTCTAAGTTATACAATCTATCGCAGGGAACCCCCTCCAATAATACGATAGAGGAATACATTATGTCCTCCCAAATGTCAACCCTCGACCAGGAGATTAGAACAGAACTAGACTCACCCATTACCCTAACAGAAATTCAGAGTGCCATAGGGACAATGAAACCAGGTAAAGCCCCAGGTCCGGATGGCTACATGCTACAATATTATAAAACTCTTTTTACAATACTGGGACCCCGTATGGTTACACTGTTTAACAAGATTGGAGCAGGTGCAGTTTTTGCTAGGGAGACACTGAGTGCTCATATTTCAGTAATCCACAAAGAGGGAAAGGATCCGACGGCATGTGGTAGCTACAGACCCATATCCCTGTTAAATCTAGACCTTAAAATATTCACTAAGGCTCTGGCTGTCCGGTTGGCGCAGCACCTCCAACTTATTCACCTGGACCAAGTTGGGTTTATCCCTTCTGGAGAAGCTAGAGATAGCACCACAAAAGTGCTGAATCTGCTATATATCGCTAGATCCAGGAAAACCCCATGTGTCTTTCTCAATACTGACGCAGAAAAGGCCTTCGACCGAGTCAGCTGGCCATTCATGAACGCGGTACTCAGACACAGGAGGCCTAGGAGAGGTGATGCTCAACCGGATAGCTAGTATTTACTCCACTCCCACAGCGCAGGTAAAGGCGAACGGAGTTCTATCAGATCCCTTCCCGATTACTAACGGGACAAGACAGGGCTGTCCCCTATCTCCTCTCCTATTTGCCCTTTCTCTTGAGCCATTTTTATCCAAAATTAGGTTAAACCCTGACATACACGGAATCTCACTGGGCCCCATGCAACATAAGTTATCTGCTTACGACTTACTCTTTTCACTGACCAACCCAGTAGTGTCCCTACCCAACCTCCTAAAGGAATTTGAACTATATGGGAAGTTATCAAATCTAAAAATTAATTTTTCAAAATCAGAGGCTATTTCTATACCAGCTAACGATCTCACTAATTTACAATCAAACTTCCGGTTTAAGTGGACCACCTCTGCCTTGACCTATGTAGGCACAAGGATACCAACAGATCCGACACTAATATACGACAGTAATCCCCCCCCCCCCCCCCCCTACTAATTAAAACCAGACTACTACTGGAGGATTGGAATGCGGGCCTTCACTCCTGGTTTGGGAGGTGTAACCTAATCAAAATGTGTATATTACCCAAATTCTTGTACCTTTTTCAAGCCCTGCCAATCAAAATACCCCCCACATACTTCAAACGAGTGCAAACTCTATTTACTTGTTTTGTCTGGGCACATAAGAAACCCCGAATCCCCAGATCACAACTATCCAAGCCTAAACACTACGGAGGAATAGCACTCCCAGACGTTCGGAAATATTATCTTGCAACCCATTTAGGCAGAATGGTAGACTGGCACAGACATAAGGAATACAAACTATGGGCACAAATGGAACAACATCAAACAAACATACCTTTGCATTCGGCAATGTGGTGTTATGACTCACTTCCGTCGGAACTGAAAGCCCACCCCTTTATAGGTAACACTATAAAGCAATGTCTTCAAGCCACATTACAGGCCTCATTAACGACCACAGAATCACCTTTGACCCCGATTCTAGGAAACCCCAAATTTCCCCCTGGGATAGGATCAGGACAATTTCAGACATTGAGAGACTCTAGCTGTGTTAGGGCTTCACAGTTTGTAAGACAAGACAGATGCCCCTCCATTGCAGAACTAATAGACCCAACAGGTCCGTTTACACTTGTATTCTGGAATGCAGTTCAAATCCACCATTTCCTCCAAACAATCCCGAACCCTCAATTATATACTAGACCCCTGACTGCGTTCGAAGAAATATGCTCAGATACAGAACCGATAACACAAGTATTATCCAGAATGTATACTCTATTAAACACACCTACGCAGCCACCTTGCCTGCCATGCATCACAAAATGGGAAACAGACCTTCATTGTACTTTCACTGCAGTTCAGAAGCAAAACATGATAGTTCTCTCCCTTAAATCCTCCATCTGCACTAAAATACAGGAGACAAATTTCAAAATTCTGACAAGGTGGTATTTAATGCCTAGTCGCTTACATACTATGTTTACTGACTCCTCTAAATACTGCTGGCGCTGTCAGAGGGAGGTGGGAACGATTCTACACATGTTCTGGTCTTGTCCCCGACTGACAAGTTTCTGGACTGCAGTCTGATCCATCTCTCAGAAATTTACAGACTTTCAGATCCCAAATGACCCAGCATTTTTTTTACTACACGTATCTTCCATACCGCTCAAAAATTATAAAAAATCCATATTAAGACACCTAACAAATGCAGCCAAGTCCTGTATAGCCATGTTTTGGAAACAACAATCCCCACCAACTATATCAATGTAGTAGAAGACATAAATAAAATGGAGGATTTAATAATGACAGCTCAAAACAGACAGGCAATCTATCAGAAAACTTGGACACTCTGGAATATGATCAAATATTCAGAAGAAGGTAAAACCCTTTTTGGGAACCCGAATTAATAGACCCAGTGTAAGGAGGCCAGCTTATGGAACTGAAGATTCCAGCTTATCCCCATAATACCCCAATGATGCTTCCCCTCCCCCCTGTTCCCCCCCCCCAACTTTCCCTTCCCCATTTCTCTCTCTCTTTCCTTTTCTTTTTTCCTATACTTACTTTTCTATTCTTCTGTCCTGTACTTAGGTTGCTGTTTTCTGGGTGGAATATTTAAGTCTCTCTACTAATGCATCGACAGACGATGGAAATTCTTGACTGCGGATTGATTTAATTATTCACAGCAATTGAAATTCTGAGATGTAAGAATATCGGAACTATGTATATGCTGATAATAATACCCTAGAACAACATTTCTATGTTAAGTTTTCAAGATGTATTATGTATTATTATGGTGCAATATCGGGAGACGGCAACCCCCCCCCCCCCCCCCCACCTACTGTTTTGTATTCTTCGGGCTTTGCCCTATTCCTTTGAAAGTAATAAAATATATATTTGAAAAAAAAAAAAAAAACACATAAAACAAAGAAAAAAATGAACACACGTGGTATTTATTGCATGTTTTAGCGAATTTCCTGCTCTGGAGATAATACCGCATGAGTTATTTTAACACAAATAGAGAAATCACACATTTGGAAATGAAGAGGCTGCACACGCCGAAAAAATTGCAATATAGAAAAGTTCCCCCAATTGTTTTTTTAGCAGCAAAAAGGGATTGAATTGTTAAAAAAAAAGGAAGTAACTGTTTGTAAAAAATTTTTTATTACCATATGAGATTCCAGTAGCATGTATGAATTAAAATATGAGCTCTGGTCATACAATACAAAACACATTTCATCAAAAATAGCGATGTTGATACAGTGGAGCAAAACATTACATTACAGATTGCCAGCCACATAGATATCCAACGCGTTTCGACCTGTACTGTTATGGTCTTCCTCAGGGAGGTTAATTAGTCAATAAAAGAAGAAGTTGGGACAAATATCCTATAACCTATAACCAGAAAATTAAATGAATCTGAATAGTCCAGACGGATCCATGATGGATCCTTGTCCTCCCAAGACCAAATCCAGTTCAAAGGAACTGGCAAGAAGCCACACTCTTGACAGAAACAAGAGAGAAACAAATGGCACATAATACCATTGGTACGTGTTGATCATCTGTGTTGGCGGCGTCCATAGACTGGTTATGGGATCTTTGTCCCAAATTCATCTTTTAGCAAGTAATTAACCCCCTGAGGAAGACCATAACAGTACAAGTCAAAACGTGTCGGTGTATCTATGTGGCTGGCATTCTGTAATGTAATGTAATGTAATGTTTTGCTCAACTGTATCAACATCACTATTTATGATGAAATGTGTTTTGTATTGCATAACCAGAGCTCATATTTTAATTCATACATGCTCTTGGAATCTCACATGGCAATAAAAAGAATTTTACAAACAGTTACCTCCTTTTTTTTTGATCAATTCAATCCCTTTTTGCTGCTAAAAAACCCTTTGGGGGAACTTTTCCATATTGGTATTTTAACACAAAATACATTTGTTAAAACAGTTTGAATCTCACTGGCCGAGATTCGAACTATGTATGGGCAGACTGAATGTACCCCCTGCCCCCCCCCGCCAGGAGAAGACAATGGCTCAGCAGCAGGGATTCCTGCATCAACACTGTCTGTGTCTGTGGCTGCAGGAAATAAATTTGCTCCATTTATGGCCGGCCTTAGTGAATTGACCCCAAAGTCCTCAAATTAAAATGATATCAAATAAGTGTAAATTCTTTGTAACATAGCAGAATGGTAAAGCTCAATGTGAAAGCTTTAGGCTTTCAATCTGTAGGGATAAATCATTATAAGGCGGTAAGGTCTCTTTTTCCTGCCGTGTCTGCTGTCTAAATGTTAATAAACTGTTATAAAATTCTGAACAAATTTGGTATTTGATTTAATTCGATTAAGTGACTGTAATGCCGCGTACACATGACCGGACTTTACGGCATACTTTGCCCGGCGGACTTTTCGAATGAACGGACTTGCCTGCACACGATCAACCAAAGTCCGACGGATTCGTACGTGATGACGTACGACCGGACTAAACAAGAAAGTTCATAGCCAGTAGCCAATAGCTGCCCTAGCCTCGGTTTTTGTCCGTCGGACTAGCATACAGACGAGCGGACTTTTCGACCGGACTCGAGTCCGCCGGATAGATTTGAAACATGTTTCAAATCTAAGTCAGTCAAACTTTCGATAAAACAAAGTCCGCTGGAGCCCACACACGATCGAATTGTCAGACGAAATCCGGTACGCCGGACCAAGTATGTCGTAAAGTCCGATCGTGTGTACGCGGCATTAGGGGATTTGGCACAGTGTGTACAGAATTGGCAGCATACAAGAGTGACCCTGAAACACTCTGTACTGTGTTTTCTTCAGATATCCACGACTGTAACACAAGATAACCAAATTAAGCTAAATCAGCAACTTTTCTTACAAAAATAGCCACATGTGTTCCAGAGATTACCTATAATTGATGTTTGGAAACATTGCTGAGACTGACCAGAAAAAATATGCAAACGGAAGGATTTTTTCATTTCTTTCCTATTAAAAAAAAAAAAAAAAAGTTAGATCACTGTAGTAGTATTTTAAAGCAGACCATATATTTGCTGCACTTTGCTGTACATACATTGTAAGTAATGTATAAATACTAGGTATTTATTACCTCTCAAATCACAGAATAAAGTGATAAGTTCTATGTTAAAGCAGTGTACCAAATGCCTTTGCAAACCCAGATATTACTCTGTAAAAGGACCAGTGACATCATAACAAGGCTGTACATAGCCTGTACAAAAAGTAGAGTTGTGGGAGGGACCCAGTAGGCTCCACCCACTACAGGCTGCCTACAGAAAGTATAAGGAGGGGTTGATATAAGACCAGTCCCCCTGCACAAGAAGGGAGAGCAGCAGTGACCGGTCTTTATTACAGGAAGCTCCTGCACAGAGGCAAAGATTCACACTGGATTAAGGCATGGATCTGTAAGAAATACACAAAACACACTAAGATTCAAGGACAAATCCACATGTAGCTTACCTTTTGATGATGTTTGTTTATCCCAGAGTTCAGCTTTCTAAAAGTCAGCTTGGCGTGCTAAAATGTCAGAAAGCGCACAAAGCAAAGCGATAAAATGGAAAAGACTACTACTGGTGGGTGATTGCTGGCATTTTATTGATGCTTCATGAAAGGACACCTAAAATTTTACTTTTTAACACCCTAAACAAATTCATCAACAAGCTACAGAATGTATATGATCTATACGTGCTCTTAGTACACCTCCATTTGTAAGTGCAAATGTTTCATTAACTGTGTGGAACAAACAAAATGATGTAATTAAAGAGTAAAATAATTAGTTATACAGTACAGGTTCAATAGAGCTTGTTACCAACCATGCCTTTTTTGCAGAGTGAAGAGCGTTAGTGGAGGAGCCTGGGAGCACTGCTGTGCATTGACTCTTCGTCAATAAGGTTTTACATGGGATCATAGCCCGGAGTACAGCTCACAAGCTTGTTAATGTGAATCTTTAAAACTGGGATGAGACTAATGCCGCGTACAGACGGTCGGAATTTCCGACAACAAATCTTCGATGTGAGCTTGTTGTCAGAAATTCCGAATGTGTTTAGGCTCCATCGGACATTTTCTGTCGGAATTTCCGACAACAAAAATTTGAGAGCTGGATCCCAAATTCTCCGACAACAAAATCTGTTGTCGTAAATTCCGAACGCGTGTACACAGTTCCGACGCACAAAATTCCACGCATGCATTGATTCAAGTATGAGACGGAAGCGCTCGGTCTGGTAAAACTAGCGTTCGGAATGGAGATAGCACATTCGTCATGCTGCAAATTTTTTAATCTTTTAATGCAGTGCATTTTCTTCGTCTTTTTAATGCTAGAATAATGAAGTTGTTTTGCTGCTGATATTCACAGAGTTCTGACAAAGTGATTTCTTTATTATTTCTCGTGATCTCATGAATAATCTTTATCATTTTTTTACCAGATCTACAGAATAATGTTTATTTTTTTTTTTATAGTGATCTACTTTTTTTTTTTTTTGTCAAGATCTCCTGATTTTTTTTTTTTCTAGGGATCTCCATATTATTTTTTTTCCATTTTGTGTGTCAAGTTACCACAACACCATTATTATCTTGTATTTTTTAACCTCAAATAGGTTGGTTGGTGTTGGTGTCCCTTGTTAATTTGACATTGTATTTTTGAAATGTACCTGCCTACTCAAAAACAAATTGACCTTTTTGAACTAAAACACATAGCCAAGTATTTGTGATAAAAAAAATAGACATTTATTAGGGGTCATAACAAAATAAAGAAGAAACGCTGGATAAACTGGTGATATTGGCAAAGCCTTTGTACCCCAGAGCACACATCAACTATTTGACAGGCAAAATTGGTAGCCTGAGTAGTCCATTTAATAGGGAGCACAATCCGGTCAAGGACTCCGAGAGACCGGGAGCAGCAGCAGATGACATATATGTCCCCAGGCTGTGGTTATACCACAGCCTGCGTCTTTTGTCAGACCAGACTGAACCCAGGCCATCTTGTCTTCCTTCCACGCTTGCTTCTGGGCTGTGGCTCTGGTGTTGGAGTTGTGGCAGGAGGTGGAGGAGGATGGTCCAACTCACACAGGTGGGTTTTGCTTGTGAGTTCGCCCCTCAACCCCTTATTTAGATAGATAGATCACTTCCTCACAAAAGAGGCGTTGGCCCACCTCCATTTCCTGCATTTTTCTGGCTACCATGCAGGCATAGGCCTCTTGAATATTGGGGGTGGTTCTAAGGGCAGCAGTAGCCTCCCGCATCAAAGAAAGTGCTGACTCCTGCACATTCCTCCCCTTCCTGGTCCTTTTTGTTGGAAGGCGGAGGGGAGGAACCTGGGATTCGGTCAGGCTACTGGGCCCAGCCACCTCCTAGCTGCCACTTACCCCCGCCACCTTCTGGCTGCCACTTACCGTGACCACCTCCAGGCTGCCACTTACCCCCACCACCTGCTGGCTGCACTTTACCCCGCCACCTCCTGGCTGCCACTTTCCACAGCCTCCCCCTGGCTGAGGCTTTCCTGTGTATAAAAATGGGACATAGTTTTAGTTTATTTTTCATCAATCAAACACAATTTTGAGAAATATGTTAAACAATGCTATACCTGACTCAAGCTGGGCTCCTCCACATCTTCTTCCTGGGTGGAAGGCCCAGGTTGGATGTCGGAGGCTTAAGCTGGGGTGGAAGGAAGGGTTGAGAGTGATGGCCTGATTTTAGTCTGGTCTGACAGAAATCTCAGTCTGACGGAGTACCACAGCCTGGGGACATAAATTTCATCTGCTGCTGCTCCTCATCTCATGGAATCCTGGACCTTCTTGCGCTCCCTATTATATGTGCTCCTCAGGCAACCAATTTTGGCCTTCAAATAGTTGATGTTTGCCGTGGGGATGTGCGGCTTCACCAATTCCAGCAATTGATCCAGCGTTGCCTGCCTCTTTATTTTATTAGTATAAAAGGGGTGTTTTACCTGCCACAGACAAGGCAGCTCTCTGTACATATCAATGAATTGGGGGAGTAAGCTGTGATCATTGAATCGATCCATTTTCTCTGCAAGACACAACACAAGACAAACCCTAATGTCAGGCTAAACTCTCATAATCTTGTCCCAATATAGGCCTCAATCTTTAAGCAGTGTAGACCACTGATGCCCCAAGTTAAAATTTTACCTTCGTTATCACAATCGGCGCTTAAGCTACTCCGTCCTCCGCTCACAAATCGTACGTACGACGCACACGTGTTACTCTTTACATACACTGCGCATGCGTGAAACTCCGCCCGCCCCTGACCTTCTTTCTAGTATATTCCCCGCCCCTTTTCTTTCGGCGCAGTGGGAGAGCACATGGCGAAGAAAGAGCAGGTGCATGCAGAGGAGAGCAGCAACGAGGACGATGAAAGCCCGGAGCCACAAACGTCCCGATACCGGAGGAGATATAAGGCCTCAAATATGTCCTTTGTAGAGATGGTGGAGATGGTGGACATCTTGAAGAGGGCCGACTATGATGGGAAGCATGGACCTTACCCAAACCCAAATGTGAGAAAGACCAAGATCATGGCTAAAGTTGTGAAAAGTCTGCAGAAGAATTTTGGGGTACGGCGATCCAAGGATCAACTGAGGAAACCATGGTCAGACCTCAAATTGAGGGAGCAGGATCAGTACAGAAGAATCAAGAGAGTGCTGGAAAAAAGTAAGTATTTTGTCGTGTGTTCCTATTATTATTATTACGTTTGTGCTGGTCCATGTGCTTTTCTTTACTGTCGTACAGTTTAAAATGGCAAGTTTCAGGTTCGTGGGCACAGCAATCGTTTGTAGTAAACATCGTTCATTCGCTCACTAATACGATGTTTTTGGCAGATGCAGGTTAACTACATTTGTTCATGCCTATTTGTATTAAAATAAGTTTAGTACATTGTTGTCTAGATGGGTTTGTAACTAGAATGAAATGCAAACTTGATTCAGTGTAAGGAGAGGACACTCAGCAGCTGTTTACACATCTGGACGCAGGATTACTAGTGTGGGACACCAGAACAAACTTTTTAGGGTGTCCCACACAGGTGATCCAGTGGATACTAGGGGTGTCTCCATGTGTGAAACTTGCACAAAACAGGTAAGTATTCCAGCTTTGAAAAGGAAAAAAATAATGTCTTCAGCTTGGAACTCTCCCAAAACAGATAATTGTATGACACTTCCAAGCAATGTTTCATATACATATTTCTGGCCTTAAATATCTGTGTGCTTTTTTTTAAATTCACATAGGGGAGGAAAGACTTGGGACGTCAGAGGACACCAGGGACCCCCAACCTCATAAAGAAGGGGAAGTCACCACACCACAACCTCAGGATGTGGGGGAAGGAGAGGTTTATGAAGTGGGTGAAATAGTGACCACAACAGGTGAGTGTCTGAGACCACAGCTTCAGGTAATAGATGTATGCCTGCATATTTATAATACATGGCGTGTTTTTTTATTTTAGGTGATGTGGATGTTGTGGAAGAATAATCTCATTTCACAAGTGCAAGTGCACAGATCCCCATCTGGGAGATAATGGTGTGCAATCGTGATTTACAGAAGATCAAGGAAGACATCAATGATGTGGAAAAAAAGACTCAAAAACATCATTGATATTTTAGGCAGAATCTAAAAAACCCCAAAATTATTCAAGTTTGTTTTTAATTTTCTGATTTTTCAAACTATTTTAAAGTATTTTAAAAGCCAAATTTTTAAGATGCACACAGTGAGTCAACATGTGCTATCTGCCATCACGGGATATCAATGCACGCGTTTTGTGGGTGCAACCCCTTCCTCGCAACTGAAGTAGATGAGAGGAAGGGGTTGCACACCCGAAACACGTCCATTGATCCCCCATGATGGGAGCTAGCACATGTTGACATTAGACACGGGATCAGGAGGGAAATCCACATTTTGACTCCCAATTTGTGTGCATCTTCAAAATTTGGCTTTCACAGGGGTGACATCAACCAATCTGATGAAGGCAATATCAACACAGTTTTGACACACTAATGTCTGATATTGCCTTCACTTTGTCAAAGTTGAACTTTGTAAGTTCCTGAGGTGTGTATGTTTTATGGTTTTAAACATGCCTGTTTAACTCAAAAAAGGCTATTTCTACTGTCAAACCTAAAAATGTTATACAACAAATATGTTGGTTTGTTCAAAAACCCTTTTCTAACGCACATGTGAATGTGCTTTGAGTAAAATGTTTTCTACTCAACAAACTGTGGCTTCTTCTTTCAATACTCAATACCAGTTTTTGGAGTAGGTTGGTGTTTACAGTGACAATGGGGGTTATTTACTAAAGGCAAATCCACTTGGCACTACAAGTGCAATTTCAGTGAAGTTTCAGTGCACTTTCAAGTGCACTTGCATTGCACTTGTAGTGTAAAGTGGATTTTCCTTTAGTAAGTAACCCCCACAGTGCTCTAAAATTTGCCCCAATCAGGCCAGTTTCGGGACTCAAAACAATTAATTCATGGTTCTGAAAAGGATGTTTTTTTTAAAATCATTAATGCATTACATACATTAACAACAAAAACAAGGTATGTGTGTAGCAGACCCACAATATAATAGTTAGCTGAAGAAGAGATTGTCACCCCATGTATCAAATAAATTACGTTTGCACTATTGAAGAAAATATCCAAAAAGAAAAGCCCATTGGTGAACCTAGGAGACAGCTAAAAGAAACACAAGCAGTAAATCAAATAATTCACTTGCCGACCGCCTCACGCAGATATACAGAATGGCATGGGCAGGCAAAATCACGTACCTGGTACGTGATTGCTTGCCGCGGGCGGGGAGGGCAGATCGCCCCCCCCCCGGTGCCCGAGGCGGTTGGCTTCCGTCTGGGAGCGTTCAGAGATGAGGGGGAAGCCATTCATTCGTGGCCCCCCCTCGCGATCGCTCCTAGCCAATGAGAATCTTCCCCTGCCTCTGTATAGTACACAGAGGCAGAGGAAGTGATGTCATCTCTCCTCGGCTCTGTATTTTCTGTTCTGGCGCCGAGGAGAGAAGACATCCGAGTGAGTTACACCAACACACACACACACAGTAGAACATGCCAGGCATACTTTACACCCCCCATCACCCCCCGATTACCCCCCCAATCACTCCCTAATCACCCCTCCCTCCCCGTCACACTGACACCAAGCAGTTTTTTTTTCCTGATTACTGCATTGGTGCCAGTTTGTGACAGTTAGTGTGGTAGGGCAGTTAGTGTTAGCCCCCTTTAGGTCTAGGGTACCCCCAAATAAAGTTTTAACCCCTTGATCACCCCCCGTCGCCAGTGTCACTAAGCGATCATTTTTCTGATCACTGTATTAGTGTCACTGGTGACGCTAGTTAGGGAGGTAAATATTTAGGTTCGTCATCAGCGTTTTATAGTGACAGGGACCCCCATATACTACCTAATAAAGGTTTTATCCCCTTGATTGCCCCCTAGTTAACCCTTTCACCAGTGATCACCGTATAACTGTTACGGGTGACGCTGGTTAGTTCGTTTATTTTTTATAGTGTCAGGGCACCCGCCGTTTATTACCTAATAAAGGTTTAGCCCCCTGATCGCCCGGCGGTGATATGCGTCGCCCCAGGCAGCGTCAGGTTAGCGCCAGTAGCGCTAACACCCACGCACGCAGCATATGCCTTCCTTAGTGGTATAGTATCTGAACGGATCAATATCTGATCCGATCAGATCTATACTAGTGTTCCCAGCAGTTTAGGGTTCCCAAAAACGCAGTGTTAGCGGGATCAGTCCAGATACCTGCTAGCACCTGCGTTTTGCCCCTCCGTCCGGCCCAGCCCAGCCCACCCAAGTGCAGTATCAATCGATCACTGACACTTACAAAACACTAAACGCATAACTGCAGCGTTCGCAGAGTCAGGCCTGATCCCTGCGATCGCTAACAGTTTTTTTGGTAGCGTTTTGGTGAACTGGCAAGCACTAGCCCCAGGCAGCATCAGGTTAGTGCCAGTAGCGCTAACACCCACGCACGCACCGTACACCTCCCTTAGTGGTATAGTATCTGAACGGATCAATATCTGATCCGATCAGATCTATACTAGTGTCCCCAGCAGTTTAGGGTTCCCAAAAACGCAGTGTTAGTGGGATCAGTCCAGATACCTGCTAGCACCTGCGTTTTGCCCCTCCGTCCGGCCCAGCCCAGCCCACCCAAGTGCAGTATCAATCGATCACTGACACTTACAAAACACTAAATGCATAACTGCAGCATTCGCAGAGTCAGGCCTGATCACTGCGATCGCTAACAGTTTTTTTGGTAGCGTTTTGGTGAACTGGCAAGCACTAGCCCCAGGCAGCATCAGGTTAGTGCCAGTACCGCTAACACCCACGCACGCACCGTACACCTACCTTAATGGTATAGTATCTGAACAGATCAATATCTGATCTGATCAGATCTATACTAGCGTCCCCAGCAGTTTAGGATTCCCAAAAACGCAGTGTTAGCGGGATCAGCCCAGATACCTGCTAGCACCTGCGTTTTGCCCCTCTGCCCGGCCCAGCCCAGCCCACCCAAGTGCAGTATCGATTGATCACTGACACTTACAAAACACTACATGCATAACTGCAGCGTTTGCAGAGTCAGGCCTGATCCCTGCGATCGCTAACAGTTTTTTTGGTAGCGTTTTGATGAACTGGCAAGTGCCAGCGGCCTAGTACACCCCGGTCGTAGTCAAACCAGCACTGCAGTAACAATTGGTGACGTGGCGAGTCTCATAAGTGCAGTTCAAGCTGGTGAGGTGGCAAGCACAAGTAGTGTCCCGCTGCCACCAAGAAGAAGACAAACACAGGGCCGTCGTCCCCATAATGCTCTTCCTGCTGCATTCGCCAATCCTAATTGGGAAAAAATATATATATCACACTGCGCTAACCCAAATTGTAACAAGAAGCAGCTACATACAAATGTGACCAGTATTCAAAAGCTATAATAAAAAATGTAGCGCTAATGATGACAGTAGTGAACACATAGAAATAAAATCCACTAAAAAAAGGGCGTGAATGTAACTAATAAGGTACAAAAAGCCCATGGAGTTCAATAGTATCCAAATAGGTAAAAATACAATGGTAGTCCCATGATGGTAGGTAAATGGAATAAATCCAACCAGAATGTGAAATCTTCACGTCTGTGTATCATTGATTATGCAATCTTGAATGGGAAACATGAAATACGCTTACCAGAAGTGGTGGATTCGGATGTGGGTAACACCGAATCAAACAGGCTCAGAGATCCACAGTGGATATGGTTGGTCCAAGATACCCCGGATCTCAAGGGGAATCTTCCTTCTGCTGCCCCGATTACGACTACACATCCGGAGGGTCCAGGATGGGTCACGGCTACATGGAAGTCTTCAAAAGGTAGGTGGTTCTGAGGATGTGACTGAAGCTGCACAAATATTCACAGTAAGTCCCAAAACCAGCACCAGGTAGTTCCAAAGACCACAGACATTCCAATGTGACTCTTCCATTTCCATTCCATCATGGGACTACCATTATATTTTTACCTATTTGGATACTATTGAACTCCATGGGCTCATTGTACCTTATTAGTTACATTCACGCCCTTGTTTAGTGGATATTATTTCTATGTGTTCACTACTGTAATCCTAATTGGGAACCCACCACTTCTGCAGCGCCCGTACTTCCCCCATTCACATCCCCAACCAAATGCAGTCGGCTGCATGATAAGCATTTTCTTTATGTCCTCCCGAGTACCCCTACCCAACGAACCCCCCCAAAAAAGATGTTGTGTCTGCAGCAAGCGCGGATATAGGCGTGACACCCGCTATTATTTTCCCTCCTGTCCTGACAATCCTGGTCTTTGCATTGGTGAATGTTTTGAACGCTACCATACACTAGTTGAGTATTAGCGTAGGGTACAGCACTAGGCACACTTTCACAGGGTCTCCCAATATGCCATCGCATTTTGAGAAACCCGAACCTAGAACCAGTTACAGTTATAAAAGTTACAAAAAAAAGTGTAAAAAAAAATATATATATATATATAAAATAAAAAAAACAAAAATAGTTGTCGTTTTATTGTTCTCTCTCGCTCTATTCTCTCTCTATTGTTCTGTTCTTTTTTACTGTATTCTATTGTGCAATGTTTTATTGTTGTTATGTTTTATCATGTTTGCTTTTCAGGTATGTAATTTTTTATACTTTACTGTTTACTGTGTTTTATTGTTAACCATTTTTTTGTTTTCAGGTATGCCATTCATGATTTGAGTGGTTATACCAGAATGATGCCTGCAGGTTTAGGTATCATCTTGGTATCATTCTTTTCAGCCAGTGGTCAGCTTTCATGTAAAAGCAATCCTAGCGGCTAATTAGCCTCTAGACTGCTTTTACAAGCAGTGGGAGGGAATGCCCCCCCTCCCACCGTCTTCCATGTTTTTTCTCTGGCTCTCCTGTCCCAACAGGGAACCTGAGAATACAGCCGGTGATTCGGCCAGCTAACCATAGAGCTGATCAAAGACCAGAATGGCTCCAATCATCTCTATGGCCTAAGAAACCGGAAGCTACGAGCATTTCATGACTTAGATTTCGCCGGATGTAAACAGCGCCATTGGGAAATTGGGAAAGCATTTTATTAGACCGATCTTGGTGTGGTCAGATGCTTTGAGGGTAGAGGAGAGATCTAGGGTCTAATAAAATCCATTTAAAAAAAAAAAGAGTACCTGTCACTACCTATTGCTATCATAGGGGATCCTTCCGGGGCTGAAGTGGTTAAACAGTATTTCTGTTTAAACTAAACATTTATTTTAAAAATGTTTATCAAGCATTTGCTGGCATATCAATGGCCCCTCTACCCACAAAGTATTCTATATATTTTTGACGCTTTGGGGGGGCAAACCAGGAAGGCCAGCTTCAAGCGCCGTCAGGGTTGTTGTTCGTTTTGGAAATCCGGCCTCAGCCCCAACTGAGGCCACATAGTTTGTAGCATTTCTCCTGAGAAAGTTGTGTAGAATGCAGCATGCAAGTATTATATGGTTTAGTTTATATTCCGCCATGTTGATTGGTGTCAGGAATAGGCGGAACCGGCTGGCCATTATGCCGAAAGCATTCTGCACCACTCATCTGGCTCTGGCCAGCCAGTAGTTAAAAACCCTCTGGTCCGGGGTGAGGGTCCTCATCAGGAACGGCCGCATCAGGTGATTACCCAGCCCAAATGCTTCATCAGCGACAAGGACCAACGGTAGAACAGCCACGTTGTCTTCCGGAGGTGGCAAGCCCAAGTCACCACTCTAGAGCCGTCTGTGGAACTCGGTGTGGACGATGACTCCACCATCCGACATTCAGCCATTCTTCCCCACGTCCACATAAAGAAACTCTTATGTCGCCGACACCACCGCCAACATCACAATACTAATAAACCCCTTATAATTATAATAGTATGACCCCGAGCTGGGGGGTGGGACAATGTGGACGTGTTTCTCATCAATTGCCTCTCCACACTTGGGAAAGTCCCACCGCTGTGCAAATTGGGAAGCCACAGTCTGCCATTCCTGTGGCATTGAAGGAAACTGTGGAGTGAAACAAGAAAAAAATTAATTAGCACTTTTGCACATAACATTGCAAGCAGATTAGACATAAACATTCTTGGCCAACATAAGTATAAAACATTTATTTTAAGGAGTATTTAAAGACAAAAATATAAGGTTCACTTATCAGATTGCTCACCCCCTCGGATGGCCCATTGTAAAAATGTTAGGGTGGGGGGGAGATGTTTTGGTCAGGTAACCCTCTACATTTCATTGAGAGCTAAATACATAAATAATGTGTTTTAATTTGGCCAGCCCCTCCTTACTTACACTATTGGCAGCCCATTGGACAGGTAAGAAGTGTCAGAATACAAAAATATGAATACACACTGTCCAAATTTAAGCACATTTTTACGTTCTGCAATTACCTACTGTATCAAGATAATAGGAGAACAAAATTTTAAACAGTACCATTTGAAAGTATTCAGGCAGGCCCTTTCACTACATGCTTTTGTGAATTCATCCATAAATATCAACACAAAAGAGGTAGGTATAGTGTGTATGGGTTTGGCAAAGTCAGCAGATAGAGGATTGGTATCGGTTGACTTAGCGGTTGGGGGGGGGGGTTCCAAATGAGTTTGGGACCCCCCAAAAAAGCCTCTTGCACTCTGCCTGAATTTAAGGACAAAAATAACATTTGTTTACATTTTAGGGGGTGTTTAGGGTAAAGCACTACTATGGAGCTAACAAAATACATTGTTAAGTGACTAGGCTAGGTGTGTATGGGCCCAGGATAGCATGCTGGGGAGGTTAGTGAAGGCAAATATGCATGAAGGACAAAAAAGGAGCATTTAAAACTTCCAGCATGCATGAGGACAAAGAGGACATTCACGGCATATTACAATCATGGTAATTAGGGAATGATGAAAGAAATACAATACATTAACAAACATTAAATACATAGAATGTGATATTAAAGGAGAAAACTTACCCTAATATAGTCCTTCTGCAGGACCTGTATGATGGCAGAACAGGTCTCTGGAAAAATGATTCCCAGAGCCTGGGGGAGATGCCTTTCGAAAACTTGATGTCCTGCAGACTTCTCCCCATCGCCAAGTACCACAACGTGGCGACGAGCCTTTGCTCAGGAGTGATGGCTTGCCGCATACAGGTGTCCTGCTTGGTAATATAAGGGGACAGCAAAGCCAACAAACGGTGAAAAACAGGGTCCGTCATCCTGAGATAATTCCTGAAATCATCAGGATTATTCTCCTGGATCTCCCACAACAAAGGCATGTGCGAGAATTGGTCACGCTGGAGCAACCAATTCTTCCTCCATGAACTCCTCCCCACCCTGTTCATGGACTGGGCTTGGGTCAAAGTAAGAACCCCAACACCAAGCCCCCGCATAGCACGAACTCTATGATGAGTACGTAAATGCAACATGGCTTCAAAACGGTCGGGTGGCCAGAACGAACTAACAGAACGCACTGAAAATCAGAAAGGCCTGAGAAGAGCAACCTGAAAAACAGAAACGAACAAGAACGCACTGAAAATCAAATATGTACTAGAAATAGCACGCACTGAAAACCAGATGCGAACTGACTACGCGCACTGAAAACCAGATACAAACCCACGAGCACAAACTGAAGAGCAGTAACGATCGGAAAACCATGAGGTTGCTTGGCGTGAATTTGTTTCTCACCAAACTTCTACTAACACGAGATTATCAGAAGGAACCCAAAGGGTGTCGCACTGGCTTTTGAACTTCCCTTTTCTAGTGCCGTCGTTTGTGTTGTACGTCAGCGCGTTCTTGCGATCGTAATTTCTGACAACATTTGTGCGACCGTGTGTATGCAAGACAAGTTTGAGACAACATCCATCGGAAATAAATACAGGATTTTGTTGTTGGAATGTCCGATCGTGTATACGCGGCATTAGGGTGGGCCTGCACCTAGGATTGGAAGAAGCCCAACACCAAGCCCCGCATAGAACGAACTCTATGATAAGTACGTAACCGCAACATGGCTTCAAAACGGTCAGGTGGCCAGAACGAACTAACAGAATGCACTGAAACCCTGACCCTTAGCTTGCCCCTCTGACTATCCCTTGTAGACCACGACTGCTGCTTCCTCTCTATCCACCAGTAGACAACTGTAAGCGTGAGCTTGGAGACCCTGGGGGCCGCGACCTGGAGTCAGCTGCAGCAAAGTCCATCCTCACCATCAGGGGCTCGGGTGAAAACCTGCTTGCTTTAAAACTCTGCGCCCTAGGAAATCATATGCTCTAGCTCACTGGGTGATCCGTTTCGGTGCTCCAGTGGACCTGCTTTCCTGAACCACCCAGAGCTCCATTCACAGCAGTCGGCCGAAGGGTCCATGACACAAATACAAAACATCCATTCCATAATACATTTCTCCTAAGGCAGACAGACACAACAGAACAATGGGACACAGCCACACCCTAAACGATCCCAGCAAAGAGTCCAACAGCATGAGACAACACACAATATAAACATGTATACAATTGTCCAGTGTGGCTGTACAGCGAGTCCAACTAGCACAGATCAGACTGGGGTTCTCGGTCACCCTGTGCCCCTAATGGACACAGGGTGATTTACACATAGGAGGGGATGGGGAGCTGGACAAGGAGTTTCCAGAGTTCTCCAAGGTAAGCTGGGTTCCACAAGCCCCCCACCCAAAGTGACTCCCATCACAGCAATCATAAGAATTCAGTTACTAAATACATATACAGTTCAGAAAGGTACTGCCATCTTGCTTGGGCTATCTGTGTTGTGAGGTTTGTAGTATTATGCCAGTCATCTGAATCTCTGTAGCAAAATCTTGCATATGTATTTTTTTTTTTTAGACCAGTGCACAAAGCAAGGTCCATAAAGACATGGATGAGCATATTTGGGGTGGAGGCACTTGAATGGCCTGCACAGAGTTCGGACCTCAACCCGATAGAATACCTTTGGGATGAATTAGAGTGGAGACTGCAAGCCTGGCCTTCTCGTCCACATCAATACCTGACCTCACAAATATACACTATGAGTCACTTCTGATGAGTTTTTCTGACACCATGAGAAAAATGGTGACAGGAGAGGAAGTTCTACAGATTGACAGCATCAGCTCTGTACCTGTGAGCTGTGTATTGGGGGTTTCTTTTTCTTCCAATCAGCTCTCAGAGCTCTCCTCGCAGATGTAACTTCAGCTCTCCGCCCCCTTCCTTTCTCTTGCTCTTGTGTAAATTCTGCACTTTGAGTGGATGTAGGGGAAAGATGGCTATGGATAAACAGGTACAATTAATGTAGGAGGATTTGTTTCATCTCTGTGTATCACCTGAGGCTAGTTACTTTACTGGGTCTATATGAGGGTTTACAACCACTTTAACTTTGGAAAATTCTAAACCAGAATGTGCTTTTGAACCATCACATAAGCAACTCCAATTCCACATTAGAGTTCAGTAGCTGTACAGATTTCTGTAACAGTTAGACCCCATTCACATTTGTGAATGGGCCTGATACCGATTACATTGAGGCTTAGACCAGTTAGCTGGGGGAGGCAGCCCCATTGAAAGTAATGTGAGGCTGCCAGCTAATCGCAGTTGGGGTACTCACATGTAACTGGTGTTTGGCCCATTTGCAAGTGTGAATGTGGCCTCAAACTTCAAAAAGTCTTATGTTTACCATCAACTGTCCAGGGTAAATCTCATAAAGCAAAGATAGAATATTTTATATACAAGCAATATACATTGTGCCATGGTTGAACCTCTACAGTGGATCTAAATCCTAAACTTTTTTTTTTAGTTTTGGAGTGGTGAGGGACTAGAACCTTTGGGGTTGAGTTGTCACCAGAACAGGAACATACAGGGGCTCTTTCTATAGGGACAATTATTCCTTTGACAACACACTGAGAAGGCATTTCCTCCACTATGGTGAGGTTTCTTCTCTTTTCCTGTTGTGTCTACAGCAGAAGGGAAAACAACTCAATGAGAGACAGAAAGCATGAAAAAAAGGTATTTTATTTATTCAAAATGAAAAGATATTTTTTCTATAGATATAATAGCCCAGGAAATGGGAAGTCACATGTTGGGCCTATGAGGACCTATGTTGCCCTAGGTTTCATAGTTATGTGGGAACCTTTATAGAACGACATTGAATAATAACTGTGCTATTTTGATGTGATCACTAAATCATTCACAGTAAAATTCACAGCAGTCAGAGTTATCTGTCAAAGGCACATCCAGAAATAATATGAGTGAGTGTAACTCCCACGATGCTGCTGCATCTCAGTGACTCATTATTTTATTTGATCATTGTGTGTGAATTTATTTTTAAGCTTGTAAGACTTACCTTGTCTCTGCTTGGTGTGATTCTAGGACCCTAACAAACCACTACTGTGATAATGATTCTCCCCACTGGGTTGTACGTAGATGAAAAATATATTTTGCCACAGTGTGTGGTCATATCGGGCATGCGAGAGAAAAACACATCCACTGGAAGTCATATACAGTATGTGGTACTTAAAAAAGTAGTGCAAAGTGTAACAATTAGGTGGCATTACCCACAGTGATCAGTTTGATTTCAGAAGTGAGATCAGTTAAAGATTAATTCCCTTATTGCTGTTTGCCTTACTGAATATGTCGGATTCTCTGCACCATATACATTGCTTAAACAGCATATACATTTTCATATGTGTGACTGCTGATAGAACACTCTACTTGCAATTGGGTCCATGCTATGGAAAAATGGCCAATGATTGTATTTCGTAGGAGACAGCATTGTGTGACAGCACTCTTTCAGGATCCCTTAGTTAGGCCTTAAAGTGCACTTGAATTTAAAAAGTAAAGATTTGCTTTTTCAGAGGGAACATTTAAAATGTTGATTGTGCCTAATGCCCTGAGAAATATGCTTTTTGTCTTGAATCCCTCCTTTATCAAGATGGCCACCTTCATAGACACACAAGGCACGGTAAGTCAGTAATTAGTGGTTGACAAATGATTTGGGTTCACCCCCAAAAAAAAAGCATAAGCATAAGTTCACCCCCGAAAAGCGCCAATTTGGGTGTTCCCCCGACACCCAAATTTGCTGGGTGCTCGGTGGGATGTTTGCCTGCCGAGTGCCCCACAATGCACTGAGCACTGCACAGTGCATTATAAGCCCTGTTTAGCTAAAGCAATGCACCTGACTGCTGGTCAGGTGCAAGGCTTTGACCAATCAGGGTACAGTGAATAGCTGGTTATTAAGGAACGGGCTGGGAAGCCGGCCGCCACATCGTTAACAACGGATGAGTCATCAGCTGTCAGCGAGCTTCCCCACTGACAGATGAATGAAAATAAAAACATTGGGGGGCTTGGCCTGGACATGGCTGTGTGTGGACGCGTTTGCTGTGAGCTCCTGGCTCTCCCCTGTCCATCCCAGCTTATCAGCTAGTTTTTTACAGGCATGCTATTAGCTAAAAGACACAGAACCAGATCATCCACCCGGGGAACACTCCAAAAGGCAAATTACACCATTTCTTCACGAGTTTGCAGAGACTCTCCCCAGGCGCCAAAGTGGCGGCTTCACGTGGACACGTGCAGGAGGCCCAGGCCTTTCAAGCTCAACCTCCATCTCCTAGCCCCTCTACCACCTCAGACTTTCTACCAGAGACATTGGCAGCTTTCCGCCCAGATATGATGGACTTCCCACACCATACAAGCGAGAGTCGCTTGGATCAAAACATCTGGGCTCTGCTGCAGGCTTTCCCGACCAAGGATGACATTGAAGCCCTCATCCTCTGGTTAGAGGAAACTCACCAAAAGGACATCCAGGCAGTCAGAGATGACGTACAATCACTCTCAGTCAAGGTATCATCGGGAGAAGCCTCACTGCCCAATTTGGAACAAAGAGTGACTGCCCTGGAACGTTCAAAAGATTCCTATACGGACACAGCAGTAGCCTTACAGCTGCATCTGCAGGATCTAGATGACCGGAGCTGCCTTAATAACTTGCGGCTCCAGGGTCTCCCAGAGGCCACGGCACTGAAGACCTAGCGGAAACCGTCACGGCCATCTTCCACAAAATTTGGCACCCCCCGCTGACTTCAGATAAAGTCCATAGAGTCCTGGGGCTTAGATTGCCTGATCCCAATAGACCACGTGATGTTGTCTGCCAGCTACAGCGCTATACGCAAAAGGAAACCATTATCCGAAAAGTGTGGGAACAGGGAGATGTGGACTTTGATGGAGCCTCCATCAGGATCCTACCAGACCTCTCCCGTGCGACACTACAGCGCAGGGCCTTGCTGAGGCCTGTACTGGAACTGGCAAGACAACAAGGCTGCACTTACCGCTAGGGTTACCCGCTTGCAGTCAGAAAGCCTCAACATCCTTCACTCTACACATGCCAGGAGAACTACGGGCCCTATTCTCCTTTTTAGACGCGGATCCCGTTCAGGTTCCTGACTGGCTCACGTTCACCCCGCGCCCCATGGGTCCCTCGGGCCCTTCACAGGCGCGCCCGCAGAGATCGAGGAGAAGACCTTGAGCTTCCTCCATGGACTGGGCACGTTAGTCCTAAATGTATTACCTCTGCTTGTCCCTCTCCTACATCCAGCCACTGACTATCATCTGTCCGATATCCTGCAGATACACTGCAGACATAATAGTGCACCGCTCCCCCTTTGCATGTTTTCTTACTGGTCTCCCTATTACCAAATTTATATGAGCCTCAAACACAATAGGATTCCCCATCCCGGATGTTTCCAGGCTCTCCTGGCTAATTTAACCACTAGAGCTGCACGAGTAATCGTTAAAAAATTGCGATCTCGATTCAACCCCCCTCTCTCTATGGAGAATTTCATTCATGTAACAAGTGTAGAGAGTTCTCTGCTCACTCAGCTGTCAAAAGAAAAAAACAGGCAGCCTGCCAAGTTTTATCACATATGTCCGATAACTATAAACAAAGTAACTTTTCATTTTTAGATCAAAGGAATGAACTTCGGCCTGTAAATGAGGGAAGTTTAACCACTTAACCTCTTCACCCCAAGAAGATTTTACCCTCTTCCTGACCAGAGCACTTTTTACAATTTGGCACTGTATCGCTTTAACTGACAATTGCGCAGTCATGCAATGCTGTACCCAAACAAAATTTGCGTCCTTTTTTCCCCACAAATAGAGCTTTCTTTTGGTAGTATTTGATCACCACTGCGGTTTTTATTTTTTGCGCTATAAACAAAACAAAATGACAATTTTGAAAAAAAACTATATTTTTTACTTTTTGCTATAATAAATATCTTCTTCATCAGTTTAGGCCAAAATATATTCTTCCACATAGTTTTGGTAAAAAAAAATCACAATAAGCGTATATTGATTGGTTTGCGCAAAAGTTATAGCGTCTACAAACTATGGGAAAGATATATGGCATTTTTATGGCATTTTTTTACTAGTAATGGCAGTGATCTGCAATTTTTAGTGGTACTGCGACATTGTGACGAACAGATTGGACACTTCAGACACATTTTTGGGACCATTGATATTTATACAGCGATCAGTGCTATAAATATGCACTGATTACTGTGTAAATGTCACTGGTAAGGAAGGGGTTAACACTAGGGGGCGATCAAGGGGTTAAATGTGTGTTCCCTAGATGTGTTCTAACTGTATGGGGATAGGACTAACTGGGGGAGGAGACATATCGTTGTTCCTACTTAGTAGGCTCAACCAATATGTCTCCTCTCCCCTGACAGAACAGGGATTTGTGTGTCTACACACACAAATCCCCATGCTGGCTCTCATGCACGTGATCGCTCCCTCTGGCGGCTCTTAAAGGGAAGGACGTACCAGGAGAGCCATTGTGCAGCAGTATATCTACGTGAGCCAGTCAGAAATCGGTTAAAGACTGAATCTTTTCCTGACACTTGCTTCTTACAAAGTTAAAATCAGTATTTTTTGCTAGAAAATTACTTGGAGCCCACCAACCATTATATATATATTTTTTAGCAGAGACCCTAGAGAATAAAATGGCGATTGTTGCAATATTTTATGTCACCCTGTGTTTGCGCAGTGGCCTTTCAAATGCAATTTTTGGGAAAAAAATACACTTCAATTAATTAAAAAAAACGAAACAGTAAAGTTAGCCCAATTTTTTTGTACAATGTGAAAGATGATGTTACGCTGTGAGAATCGTGATCTTTATTCTAAGCAAAAAAATTGTGATTCTCATTTTAGCCAGAATCGTGCAGCTCTACTACCCACACGATCCGGGCACAAAGGGAACACAGAGCGATGGACTCTGGTGTCTCATGTACCCGCTATAGGAACTCCATAGTTCTTATTGGGCTCCCTGAGATGGATATCCTGCTTTCCATCCCCTGCATCTTCTTGCTGATTGAGCCCCGTCGGACTAATTTGCTGTTTACAAGCTAAATTGTACTTTGCCAAGTAGATGCCATTCGACTCACGGGATCCTCACGGACACCTACTCTTATCACCTGCAGGAAACCTATAGACCCTGTCACATAGTGCACTGTCCCTGCTTCCATTGCTGTACTACCTCCTGGCCAGGAGTGGAATTCTCAGTTTACAACTGCTCCCTCCGAGTCACACTGTTTTATCTATACAACCCCTGGAGCTATGAAATTCCTTTGCTCTATGAAGGACTATGTGCCTTAATGTTTCTACTCCATTTTGAACCTCATGCTAAGTTTCTCTTTATATGAACTTATCTGCAATGTGTGCATTACAATGTACCTTCTATTATAGGGTGTACAGGACTATGTACCTGAATGTTTCCGCTCTATCCTGAGTCATCTAATGTGTTTTCCATACGCTGGTTTGTGCAGGTCTACAAGCCCTAATGTGTTTTGCTCTAGCAGGGAATTCAGTATTTGCCCATCGGTGGGTTCCTGGTGATAGCAGTGCCCGATATTCGGATCCCCCACAGGGAGGTCAACTTACTATCCTCTAGTACAGAGGGATTACCCCACTTACCATGGGGAATGGTAGTCTAGTTTTTGTTGTTCTCGGTGGGGCCAGGGATGCCCTAGTCTACCCGAATGACTGACGCAGGGGGGGGTCTGGGGGGCTCACCCTCTCTGTTCCACCTTGGGGGCGTGGGGGTGGGCCTCGCTATGATCTGGTGTCCACCTGGATTCGGATGAAATAGGGCGTTTCCCCTGACAACACCAATTACGTGTGGGGGGGTCCGGCTGGACCCAGTCATGATGGGGTTATCGCTCTGGTTTCAGCACTCGGCGGACGTCTCTCTTGCCTAAAACTGAACATGTTTATCCTGCTATTAATGGCTGGAACTTACACGGCTACAGGATTGCAGTCACCTATATACCTGAGATGTAGGGATGGGGACACAAGGAGTTTCCCCCCTAGGGGCTTTCTTCGTAAAACCACTATTACAGTATTTATGAGATAGTTCTGTTACTTGTTTTACTTGTTATTGCATGCATGTTCTATTTTTGTTATTTACTTAATGTAGCTGGGGTGGGTAGAGAAGGCCGGGGACTCTCTTCCTGGCCTTTTCTAACCACTCTCCCACATAAGCTTACGCTCAATTCCCAGTCTTTACTGGTGTACGTATTAGCAAGATTTTGCAACTATTTTAGTATATATAGAGGTTGCCCTCTCTACTTGTGACCTTATGCTTCTCTACCATCTCTACTCCCTCCTACTACTTTCGTGCTTCAAGCTTTCTGTCCACCTACCTCCCCCCTTGCTCTTCTCATCCCTTTGACCCTCCCTGCTCCATCCCTACTCCCCTCGCCTCCCCCTCCTTCCTCCGCTCCCCCCCCCATGACAAATCACCTCTTCTCAAGAACAAGTCCTTTCCTATGACATTCCACTCTACTTACCTGGTGACAAAATCACTTGTAATTTCTATTATAGTCTCTGGGAAAGTGCCATGGTCATGCCTAGACATCATTACAGACCCAGAAGGTCGTTACCTGTTCCTAAAAAGCACGATTGGCGGCATCAAGGTGACACTGGCAAACCTCTATGCCCCCAACAGTCAGCAAGATCTTTTTATTTGTAGAACCCTTGACAGACTTCTCAAGTTTACCGAAGGCCAGCTGATTCTTGGTGGTGACTTTAATGTTTCTTTAATTCCCTCTGAAGATACCTCTTCAGGGGCTTCCTCTGTCCCTCCTGGCTCCAGCAAATGTATTATGAAATACCTTCATAAAGCACAATTAGTAGACGTCTGGCGCCTCCTCCATTCTGGCAAAAGAGACTACACGTTTTACTCCCCACCGCACAAACTATACTCCCGTATAGACTATTTTTTGATCCCTCATACTCAACTACATGCAATCCATGATGTGTCGATAGGCTCTATTACTTGGTTGGATCATGCTCTGGTGGTCTTGTCTTATGCCCTCACGGACGTCTTTACGTCCAAACACAGGACGTGGAGACTAAATGAGAGCCTTTTGCAAGATCAAGAGACATTGACAGATGTCGCCAAAGAACTGAATTGTTATTTCCAAACTAACGACACCGCTTATTGATCGGGAACTGTCTGGGAGACCCATAAGGCAGTAATCCATGGAGTACTCATCAAACACGTTTCTCGGCTTAATAAGCAACGTACAACACAACTGACATCTCTCCTACACACTGTGTACACTGTAGAATGCCGTCCATCCCAACATACAGAACAGGAACTCATGTCCATACGTAAACAAATTGCTGATTTTCTACACTTCAAAGCCAAAGCGGCAATCCAAATTTGCCGTAGATTCTCGTATGAGTCAGGAAGTAAATTGCTGGCCCAATCCTTATGTACACAGAACCTAGCATCTTATATACCAAATATTACCTCTTCCACTGGTCACAAAGCTACTCTACCTAAACAAATTATACGAAAATTCCGCTCATTCTATGACTCTCTTTACAACTTACAGGTGACTACACCCTCCCAGGCCCACATAGCAGATTATATATCAACTTCCCAAATGCCCAAACTATCCGCGGAGGTAAACAAGACATTAGAAGACCCCATCACTCTAACTGAGCTCCAAACTGCCATGGGAGCCACGAAACTGGGGAAAGCACCGGGGCCTGATGGCTTCACGCTCGAATACCGTTTCCCCGAAAATAAGACCTAGCGTGATTGTCAGTGATAGCTGCAATATAAGCTTTACCCCCCAAATAAGCCCTACCCTGTTTCCCCGAAAATAAGCCCTACCCTGAAAATAAGACCTACAAGGACTTTAACAAGGGCTTATTTGGGGGGTAGGGCTTATATTGCAGCCATCACCGACAATCACGCTAGGTCTTATTTTCGGGGAAACAGGGTATTACAAGACTTTTCTACCCTCCCTTGGCCAACACATGATTAAATTATTCAATGCACTAGGATCGACTGAGTCATTTCATAAAGATACTCTTAAAGCCAACATCTCTGTGATCCCGAAGGAAGGCAAAGACCCTGCCTTCTGTCCGATATCCCTACTGAACATTGCCAATAAGGTCAAGGTCATTAATCTGCTGCATGTAGCCAATACCACCAACACCCCATGTGTTTTCCTGGGAACAGATGTGGAAAAAGCCTTTGACCGAGTTCATTGGCCCTTCATGTTCTCCATCTTAAAACATGTGGGACTTGGATACACTATGATGAACTGGATCTCTTCCATCTATTCTGGTCCCACAGCTAGAGTCAGGGCTAATGGTGTGTTATCCGACCATTGGCCACTCTCAATACAAGATGTCGGCCTACACAGATGACATGCTGTTCTCCTTTACGAATCCCCTAATTTCGTTACCTAATCTCTTACACGAATTTGACATTTATGGGGCATTATCAAACCTTAAGTCCGAGGCCATGGGGGTGGGCATACCACAGCAACTTCTATCTCATCTACAAGGGAGCTTTAAACTAAAATGGATAAAATCTGCGTTAAAATATCTGGGCGACTTCATACCTTCAAAAACTTCATGACTCTTTGACCTGACTTTTCCCCCACTCGTGAAAACTGTCAGGGCACTCCTAAACACGTTGCAGACTGGACTAGATTTGTGGTTTGGCCACTGCAATATTATCAAAATAAGCACCCTCCCTAAATTTTTATATCTCTTCCAGGCTCTACCAATTTCCATCCGTACTAGTTATCTTAAACAAGCACATTTGTTTATTGATTTTATCTGGGCCCGTAAACGGCCGCGTCTACACAAAAAACTACTGTAACTACCTAAATTACATGGGGGACTGGCGGATTTATGGATATACTACCATGCAACCCACCTGAGTAGGCTTGTTGATTGATGTCGTCATCAACACATGAAACTTTGGACCCAGGTAGAACAGGCCCAAAATGACATCCCCTCCTGAGAGCACCTTGGTGCTATCAATCATTGCCCAGAGTTATGAAACGCCACCCCCTTATTGGCCCCACCACACGTGTCTGTGCACGCCTTTTCCTCTGCACATCTATCTCTTCTTCAAACTCTCCGTTATTCCCTATTCTGGGAAAGCCGCTATTCTCACCGGGAAGCTACGATGTAACTTTCCAGAATCTCTTGACGTCAGGATGTTTTCAAGCCGCACATTTCCTCACAGCAGGACACTGGCCGTCACTGTCCGCCCTTACAGACCCCTCCGGCCTTTTCCGAGTAAACTTTTGTAGAGCTTTTCAACTCCGTCATTTTTTTAAATCACTGCCTCCTCCCAAGAACTTTGACCAACTTCTCACTATTTTTGAGTACTGCTCTGACACCGGAACTCCACACACCCTCTCAATCACCTATAATATACTGATTACACCCCCAGAAAATCACCGGCTTCCCAGTTTAAGTAAATGGGAGCAGGATCTAAATCGTACTTTCAGTCCTAAGCAGACACCATATTCTGTGTTCACATACAAATCCTCCATATGCACCAAAATGCAAGAGACTAATTTTAAAATACTGTCCAGGTGGTACCCTACACAATCTTCATTGCACACATTCTCTCCCTTGACGTCAGACTGCTGCTGGAGATGCCAGAGAAAAAGAGGAACACTCATACACATTTTCTGGTCATGCACCAAACTTGAGCACTTCTGGAAAACGGTCCGTCACACCATACAAAAATTCACAGAAAGACCAATTCCAGACCACCCAGCCTTCTTTCTTCTCCATGCCTCCAATATCTCAGAAAAAGTTTACATGAAATCCATTATTCGCCACCTCCTTGACACTGCTAAGGTGTGTATCCCTCTCAATTGGAAATCCCCGCTTCTACCGACCATTGGCCTTTGGCTACGGAAAGTAGAGGAGATAAAAAAAATGGAGGACCTTGTCCTTTTATAAAGACATCAACATGAACGATATTACAAAACCTGGACTGTCACGTACCTGGTAGGTGGAGCCCGGAATGCAGAGAACAGCCTCTCGTATACCTCTGACTCAGGAACCCCTGAAAGTGTGAACAGGGGCTTGGGAGTACAGAGGGGCACAAGTGCCTGACTGGAACACTGGAGTAGAAGACTGGTTTCTGTAGTCAGCAGGGAGGTGTACTGTAGTCCCGCAGAAGGATGCAGACAGCAGGGAGGTGCACTGTAGTCCTGTAGCAGGTTGCAGACAGCAGGGAGGTGCACTGTAGTCCTGTAGCAGGTTGCAGACAGCAGGGAGGAGCACTGTAGTCCCATAGCAGGATGCAGACAGCAGGGAGATGCACTGTAGTCCCGTAGCAGAATGCAGACAGCAGGGAGGTGCACTGTAGTCCCATAGCAGGATGCAGACAGCAGGGAGGTGCAGACAAGCCGGGTCAAGGTACTGGCGGGCAGATCAGGTACAGGAGGGCAAACCAAGAGAATAGTCAGAGTCCAAGCCGAGATCGGGGCGGGCAGCAAACAGGTAAGTCAGGAACAAGCCAAGTAAGTACTGGATACAGGAAAACTGGTAACAAGGCAGCAGGGATCTCAGGAAATGCTGTAGACCGGACAGCAAGGCAGCATTGGAACAGTCCCCTTTAAATAGCCTATCTTTGGTGCCAAGTGTTGTTACAGGGTGCCGCTATTGGCGCTATTGCGCATTCGCCCGTGCGCGCTATTAGCGCTATTGGCGCGATCGCCGCATGGCGCTTCTATGCACAGGCATTCGTTTATCCTTCAGTTTGCTGGGATATTTGCAAGAGGGCTTTTCCTGACATGGACTCTGTGGAACATGTTCGTCTTTTCTGACAAATCAAGGGCCTTATTCGAAATCGATACTGCCGACTAATCTCACAATACATATCTCGTGAGTGATATGAGAACTTGCTGATGGCAATTGAATAGTTCATGTAATCCCATGACTCTTAGACACTCTGCGCATCCATATTCCCTCTGTTCCCCTCTCCCACCCCCCCTTTTGATCCCCCTGCCCCCTCTCCTTTTTCCGCCTTTCTTCTCCCTACCCCCCTCTTCTGCCTTTTCACCGCTTCTCAATTTCCTTTACGATTTGCTCTCCCCTCTTGATCTTCTTCCCCCCTTCGGTCTTCTTTCTGGACTTCTACGACTCCACTTTCATTCTTTTCCAATTTAAGGAAAAAGAGAAAATTGGTTGAGACAGGATTTGTGGAACCTTTTCTTGTTGTCTTTCGGTCCTGCAAAACTGCCGCCCTCTTCTTTCGTACACATACAATGTTTATCAAGTGTAGATGCAGGCTAGTGATGTAAGGTACGGTACCGATTCCAGTAATACACGCGGTTCCTACCTTTTATCTGAAAGTAGATACTGTATATGGAAGTATTATATTGCTTTGGGTCTGGTAAGGATTTTGATGGGGAACCCTCACGCCAATTTTTTTTTTTAATGGTGTGAGGGTCCCCCCAAAATCCATACCAGACCCTTATCCGAGCATGCAGCTTGGCAGGCCAGGAAAGGGGGGGAGCAATTACCCCACCCCTAAACCATACCAGGCCAAATGCCCCCAACATGGGGGGGGTTGCTTTGTCCCCATGGATAGGGACAAATGCACGCCACACTTTTCAGATATTTACTTGTAAAACATTTTGAAAACCATTTATCATTTTGCCAAAGGGTGCAGCAGACTTCTTTTATAAAAAAATTAAACATATTTTTTCTCGAGACTTCAGTAGTGTATTTGTTGAGGAAATTATCCAGTTTGCAGCCTTGCTAAGCTCTGGTCATGTCTCACTCCATCTCAACAGGCAGTTTTATTACGTGATGATTACTTTTGAGCATAATGGTCACTAGTTGTTCCGGAGAAAGGTCGTTCAGAAAATTGGCACTGATAAAGAATTATCTGAGAACCATGATGACCCATGAAAACCAAAGTGCTCTGTGCTTAATGGCTGTTGAGAGCAGTGCCCTTAAAATTACACAGTTTGAGGAGTTAGTTAAAGATTTTGCAGATGCTAAGTGCAGGAAGAAAGATTTTTTGTAACTATTGTACTGTGACACATAACTGTGATGTGTGGCTTGCCATTTCTAGTTACCTGTGTAATGTGTATTCTTACAGTCAGAAAAAGAGAGAAACTCAGACAAGTGTCTGCTTCGGAACATAATGTATCTTTTTTTTTTTTAGAACAAATGCATTCTATCATTGATTTCAGTTTACTTTTAAATTTGTCATATAATTTCATTTCTGTGTTGAGAGGCCCCGAACTTGGCCCTCCAAGGTCCAAACCCAGCACTGCGTAAAGTGGAGCATTCATTCGCCCTTTTTGCCTGTTATTGGCCATTAGAGTTGAGCGAACAGACGATGCGAGCAAAAGTTCGCCCCAAACATCACCTGTTTGCCCATGTTCATGCACAATCTTTTTAAAAAAAATTTTTGCATTGGTCAGGGCAGTAGCCGGGCCCCTATAACCTTTATATGGCCAATATCTTGCATATAAGCATTCAAAATGGGCACTTTTGATTTTTCAAGTTTGGGCCCCATAGACTTTAATAGGGTTCGCAGTTCGGGTCCAAACTTTTGCGATATTAGAGAGTTCTGGCGTGAACCGAACTGGGGTTGTTTGGCCCAACTCTAAAGGCCATCTGTTCTTTAAGATGCCTTTTGTGCACTTCACACTACTGCATCATTTGAAAGGAGAAAAGTGCAAGTACTGTGTGCACTTAAACCACCCAGACAAGATAAAAGTTAAGCTTATACAGTACATGTTAGGCCTTTTATCTCTGATTAAAACTGTTGAGCTACTGGCCAATTTTACACTACTATATGATCTGCTGCAGTATCTTAATTGTGCTCGCTTTGCCTCTTGTAAATTTGGTCCTAACCTTGTTATTAAAAATTGTCTTGCTGCTTGCCAATTTTTGACTTCTGTGTCATCTCTGTTTTTTTCTTTCTAGTATTAAAACACCTGCTTGTACTCTTGTAGGCAGGTGCTGTGCTAAGCTTTAGTTTGTGCTGCTTCTTCAGGCTGGCAGGAAACCATTGGGGACTCATTTGTCCCTTATTATGGGCTACAGATGGCCATATTGGGAATGCCAGAACCTCCTATTGGAAGCCTACAAGATTTGGGCAGCCATCTTGACAAAGAAGTGATTAAATAGCAGTTTCTGCATCATTCAGTGTGCAAACAGTGTGGGAATAGGTCAGGAATAGAGCCCCACTTGTTAGGAAGAATGTAGAAGCAGTGTTAGGGAGAAGTACCTGATAAAGAGAGGAAGAGTAGGCTCACTCTCTGCTGCTTGGTATTTCTTTATGATTTGTCTTGCATTGGCACATGACCCAGAGGGCAGTGCCCAGCTTCCCATGCCTTTTTTGAAAGTTTTTTGCCTGTTAGCGCTAACGATGCCCAAAGTTTAACAAAAGTCGCTCTCTTTATATTTTATGGGATATGCCTCTAAGCCTGGGTTTGCTGAATGTTGAACAAGATTTTCAGAAACCTTGGTAAAGTGAATGTGAACAGATTCATCCATTACTATGTGCGAGATGGAAGATGGCAGCGCACAGTGGGAGGATAAATGGGTCTCTGGAGACAGACTAGAGCAGAGTTTTTGTTAATTTACAATACACCAGGGAGCTGTTTATAAACGGAATGATTTCTACGTTGGTTTTTGTAAATATTGGCAAAGGAAAGGGTCATTTTGAGAAGATCCATTTCTTCTTGGTTTTACAAGACACATGATAGAGACTTGGACATTGGAAGACTTTCTGCACACACATTGTAGAACTAGACTCCATCATCCATTGGAATTGTCATGACGCCTCTCTCCTATTTGCCTCGATGCATGCTGTGCATTGCTGGCACTAGGGATGAGCTTTGAGTTCGAGTCGAAACTCATGTTTGACTCGAACATCGGCTGTGCGTAAGTTCGCCGAACAGCGAACAATTTGGGGTGTTCGCGGCAAATTCGAATGCCGCGGAACACCCTTTAAAAGTCTATGGGAGAAATCAAAAGTACTAATTTTAAAGGCTTATATGCATGGTATTGTCATAAAAAGTGTTTGGGGACCTGGGTCCTGCCCCAGGGGACATGTATCAATGCAAAAAAAAGTTTTAAAAACAGCCGTTTTTTCGGGAGCAGTGATTTTAATAATGCTTAAAGTGAAACAATAAAAGTGTAATATCCCTTTAAATTTCATACCTGGGGGGTGTCTATAGTATGCCTGTAAAGGGGCGCATGTTTCCCGTGTTTAGAGCAGTCTGACAGCAAAATGACATTTATAAGGAAAAAAAGTAACTTAAAACTACTCGCGGCTATTAATGCATTGCCGGTCTGACAATACACATAGAAGTTCATTGATAAAAACAGCATGGGATATTCCTATTGGGGAACCCCGAACCAAAATTTAAAAAAAAAAAGACGTGGGGGGTCCCCCTAAATTCCATACCAGGCCCTTCAGGTCTGGTATGGATATTAAGGGGAACCCCGGCCAAAATAATAAAAAAAAAATGACGTGGGGGGTCCCCCTAAATTCCATACCAGGCCCTTCAGGTCTAGTATGGATATTAAGGGGAACCCTGGCCAAATTTTTTTTTTAAAATGACGTGGGGGTCCCCCTAAATTCCATACCAGACCCTTCAGGTCTGGTATGGATTTTAAGGGGAACCCCGCGCCAAAATTAAAAAAAAAAAAGCCATGGGGTCCCCCCAAAAATCCATACCAGACCCTTATCCGAGCATGCAACCTGGCAGGCCGCAGGAAAAGAGGGGGGGACAAGAGAGCGCCACCCCCTCCTGAACCGTACCAGGGCACATGCCCTCAACATTGGGAGGGTGCTTTGGGGTAGCCCCCCAAAACACATTGTCCCCATGTTGATGAGGACAAGGGCCTCATCCCCACAACCCTGGCCGGTGGTTGTGGGGGTCTGCGGGCGGGGGGCTTATCGGAATCTGGAAGCCCCCTTTAACTAGGGGACCCCCAGATCTCGGCCCTCCCCCCTGTGTGAAATAATAAGGGGATTTCACTAAAAAACTGTCAAAGATGTTAAGAATGACAAGAGACAGTTTTTGACAATTCCTTTTTTAAATGCTTCTTCTTTCTTCTATCTTCCTTCATCTTCTTCTTCTGGTTCTTCTGGCTCTTCTGGTTCTTCCTCCGGTGTTCTCGTCCAGCATCTCCTCCGCGGCGTCTTCTTCCCTTCTTCTCCTCGGGCCGCTCCGCATCCATGGCATGGGGGGAGGCTCCCGCTCTTCTCTTCATCTTCTTCATCTTCTTCTCTTCTACATCTTCTTCTCTTCTTCATCTTCTTCTCCGGGCCACTCCACATCCATGCTGGCATGGAGGGAGGCTCCCGCTGTGTGATGCTTCGCCTCTTCTGAAGGTTCTTAAATAATGGGGGGGCCACCCGGTGACCCCGCCCCCTCTGACGCACGGGGACATGACGGGACTTCCCTGTGGCATTCCCCATGACGCCACGGGAAGTCCCGTCAAGTCACCGTGCATCAGAGGGGGGCGGGATCACCGGGTAGCCCCCCCGTTATTTAAGAACCGCCAGAGGAGGAGAAGCGTCACACAGCGGGAGCCTCCCTCCATGCCAGCATGGATGTGACTCAGAGAAGAAGATGAAGAAGAGAAGAAGATGAAGAGAAGAGCGGGAGCCTCCCTCCATGCCATGGATGCGGAGCGGCCCGAGGAGAAGAAGGGAAGAAGACGCCGCGGAGGAGATGCTGGACGAGAACACCGGAGGAAGAACCAGAAGAGCTAGGAGAACCAGAAGAAGAAGAAGAAGATGAAGGAAGATAGAAGAAAGAAGAGGCATTTAAATAAAGGAATTGTCAAAAACTGTCTCTTGCCATTTTTAACATTTTTGACAACTTTTTAGTGAAATGGTAGGGGTACATTTGTACCCCCTTACCATTTCACACAGGGGGGAGGGCCGGGATCTGGGGGTCCCCTTGTTAAAGGGGGCTTCCAGATTCTGATAAGCCCCCCGCCCACAGGCCCCCACAACCACCGGCCAGGGTTGTGGGGATGAGGCCCTTGTCCTCATCATCATGGGGACAAGGTGTTTTGGGGGGCTACCCTAAAGCACCCTCCCAATGTTGAGGGCATGTGGCCTGGTACGGTTCAGGAGGGGGGGCGCTCTATCGTCCCCCCCTCTTTTCCTGCGGCCTGCCAGGTTGCGTGCTCGGATAAGGGTCTGGTATGGATTTTTGGGGGGACCCCACCTCGTTTTTTTTTTTTTAATTTTGGCGCGGGATTCCCCTTAAAATCCATACCAGACCTGAAGGGTCTGGTATGGAATTTAGGGGGACCCCCACGTAATTTTTTTTTTTTTTTTTTGGCCGGGGTTCCCCTTAATATCCATACCAGACCTGAAGGGCCTGGTATGGATTTTAGGGGGACCCCCACGTCTTTTTTTTTTTTTTTGGTTCGGGGTTCCCCTGTGGGGAATTCCCATGCCATTTTTATCAATGAACTTCTATGTGTATTGTCGGACCAGCAATGCATTAGTAGCCACTAATAGTTTTAAATGACTTTTTTTCCTTTGAAATGTAATTTTGCTGTCAGACTGCTCCAAACACGGGAAACATGCACCCCTTTACAGGCATACTATAGACACCCCCCAGGTATGAAATTTAAAGGGATATTACACTTTTTTTTTTTTTTTTAAATAACGTTTTTTATTAAACATATTCAGGTAAGTAGAAAAGACAATGACACTGTATTGTACAAAATTCACTGTGCCAGCGACAAAACTGACAAGCAACCAGCATCAATAAACAATTATTCAAGTATATAAGGCTTATATCAGGTTCCATATAAAGTTCAATAATCAACAAGTAGGTATCAACATGGACCTTAGCATTGTCTAGTGAGAAAAAATGGAAAAGAGTACAGTAGAAAAAAGAAAGAGAGAGAGAGGGGAGGGAAGGGAGGGGGAAGGAGGGGGAGGCTCAATCATTAGCTCAAGGCGGGTCTTCTTGTCTATGCCATTCTTCCCAGACCTTATCATGTGCCTCCAATCTGTCTTGTAATCTAGCAGTCATTTTTTCCATCAGTTCTCTATCTTTTATTCTGGTGTATAGGTCTGTTTGAGTAGGCAGGTTCCGTCATTTCCAATAGAGGGCTATAAGGCACCTTGCGGCTGTCAGGACATGTCTAAGCAGTTTCTTGGAATGCTTAGGTATCTGTAAGCCAGATACTCCAAGAAGGAATGATTTCGGGGTTCTAGGGACCTGCACACCTAACAAGCGAGTTAGTAAAAGCTGTGTCTCCGTCCAAAAAGGCACTATCCTTGGACATGTCCAGTAATTGTGGTACAAGGTTCCCCTATCTCCCTGACACCGCCAGCATCTATCCGAGCTGGAAGGGTAGATGGCTCGGAGAACATCTGGCGTCAGATACAAAAAAAAATAATTTTATAGGCGTTCTCCTTGTAGAGTGTACAAAAAGAACTCTTAGCCGCCTGTGACCAAATCGTCTGCCACGTAGTTTCTGGTATTTCCTCTCCCAATGCTCTCTCCCATCGAAGCATGTATGCATGCTTACCCTGCGTGGTGAAGCAGTATGAATTTAGCACCCTGTATATGTCTGAGATTAAACCTCGACATGCCGAACCCTCCGATATTACCCTTTTATTGTTTCACTTTAAGCATTATTAAAATCACTGCTCCCGAAAAAACGGCCGTTTTTAAAACTTTTTTTTGCATTGATCCTTGTCCCCTGGGGCAGGACCCCCCGGGTCCCCAAACACTTTTTATGACAATAACTTGCATATAAGCCTTTAAAATTAGCACTTTTGATTATTCATGTTTGTGTCCCATAGACTTTAACGGTGTTCGCGTGTTCGAACGTACTTTTTTCCTGTTCGTATGTTCTGGTGCGAACCGAACAGGGGGGTGTTCGGCTCATCCCTAGCTGGCACTGTGAAATTTCCTTTTGCTGGCACTGTGAAATCTCTTTTTGCTGGCACAGCTCCACAACATTACCGTCTCTACAAGAATTGCTGCCATCAGGAGCTAGCACTTCACCTACTACTCAAACTCCAAGACCACTGCAGACTCAGGGGCAGGTTTTCTGAACACAAGCGAAATACCCTCAATCTTTGTATACTTTTCCCTTTCCCTTAATGGACCTTGGTGGTTTCATAACTGTGAATAGCACTCAGACGTCAATGAAGAGCGATACTGTAAATCAACAGGTAGTTCTAAGATGTGTTAAGAAGTTAGATAAGCTGTTAAAAGTCAATTTAAATGTTTGACTAAATAAAAAAATGAGTTATTAGGGAGCTTCTACGGGTGCTGTTCATTAACAAAAATTTATAAGCTGAGTATTCGTGGACTATTAAAGCAGAGTTTTCATTAAAAATAAAGGTCAGGCTATTCAGTAGCCTTGACCCCCACCCCACATTTAAAAATGCTTCTTAAAAACACATCCTCAAAAATAACATCAATCACCTGTAAAAAGTAAAAAATACCTAACACACCAGCTTCCTGCAGCTTCGTCTGGCTGAGGTTGACATCACTCAACCTCTCCACAAGATCCTGGGAAAGCTTGTTGACAGGTTCAGTTAGCTTGCCTGTCACTTAAGTGGTTCTATTGCCATTGTAGTATGGTAAGGAAAAGTTGTAGATAGGTGTTAGCTGCCCTTTTAGAGTAAACCTTCCTTCAGTGATGTCATGGCTGTAGTTAGTGCCCATATAAATGCCAGTGTGGAAGGGGCCTAGGTAGATGGGGCAGGGGAGTGAGATAACCCAGAGCTGCTAAGATGTATTCTCTTGCGGTGCTGATCTAAAGGGCCATTTGCAGGGGTGAAGTCCCAGGCGAGGTGGTACAGAACATGGGAGGAATTGCTGTAGCCTCCCTGTCTCTCCTGACCTTCTTCTTCTAAGGGGTAGATCTGAAATGAGTGGAAGCTCTGCTGATTTTATCATCCAGTCATGTGCAAGCTAAAATGTTTTTTATTTTCCTTGCATGTCACCCTCGGATCTACAGCGACTTTACTTCCAAGTGCACTTTCAGCGCACTTTCAAGTGGATTTTCCTTTAATAAATAACCCCTTTATGCCCCGTACACGCGGTTGCATTTTCCAACGGAAAATGTGTGATCGGAGCGTGTTGTCAGAAATTCCGACCGTGTGTGGGCTCCATCGGACTTCCATCCTTTCCATCGGATTTTCCGACACACAAAGTTTGAGAGCAGGCTATAAAATTTTCCGACAACAAAATCCAATTGCGACAATTCCGACCATGTGTGGACAATTGCGACGCATGCTCAGAAGAAATTCCGAGATGGAACAGCTCGGTCTGGTAAAATTAGCGTTCGGAATGGATAGAGCACTTTCGTCAGGCTGCAATCTTTAAAACTGTTTAATACAGGGCACTCTCTTCTTCTTTATAATGCTAGAAGAATGAAGTAGTTTTGCTGCTCATATTCACACAGACTTCTCACAAACTTATTTCTTTATTATTTATCATGATTCCCTCAATATATTTTGATTTGTCACATCTGACCAAAAATCTTTTTTTTTTTTTGGTTTTGTATTTTTTTGCAAGGCTGATTTTTTTTTATTTTTTTTTACTCCAGAATATTTTTGTGTGCGTTCTGTGTGTCAAGTTACCACAACACCATTATTATCTTGTATTATTTAATCTCAAGGAGGTTGCTTGGTGTTGGTGCCTCTTGTTAATTTCACATTGTAGTTTACAAATGTACCTGCCTCCTCACAAACAGACTGTCCTTTTTGAAGGAAAACACACATAGGCAAGTATAATTGAACCAAAAATTCCTTTATTAAAGCGGTTGTATACTCAAATTTCATACTTTAAATCCCATCATGGCTCCCAACATCCCAAAGCTATTGCAATTATCAATTTTTTGCCTACCTGCTTCCTTCCTGTGTTATTGCAATTTTTCCGTCGAATGACGTCACAAGCGCATGCGCCGTAACATCGCTAAAATCTGGCAACTCGAGACCCGGCCGGACAGATACCTGTGTATGTCGGGGCTGCATCATTTCCTGTTGTAGATGTCAGCCCCGACCTCCCGCGATGGTTCCTGATCATTTTCGTCCCCAAGAGGATCTTGGTTACCATGTGACTCCTACGTCACAGGGTTTATGAAGCCAGACGGCGAGACTTTACTGCGCATGCGCAGGATTAACAGGACGAATAGGTACTGTGGGCAGAAGCATTTATCACAGCAAACGCGGAAGACCCACAGTACAGATGGCGCCGGCGAAGACACAAAATAAACGGCAATAGCGCAACAATTTTATACAGTAAGAGAAACGTTTTGTAAAACAAATGAGTGATCAATCGTTTATCATTGATGATGTCTGTCACGTACCTTACAGCGGAGCCCGAAATGATGAGGGTGGCCTCTCGCACGGTTCCGGTCCAAGCACCCCTGGTGGTGGGTACAGGGAGTGCAAGGGCATCGAAAGGGTGCAGGTGCCTGCAGGCAGGAGGCTGGAACTTGGAGATATAGGAACCTCTGCTGAGGAGATGTGGAAACTGATCACCAAACTTGTTCAGCGGGAGCCAGATCAGGATCAACTGCAGAATCAGGAACAGGCAGGAGTCGGCAACAGGCTGGCAGCGGGGTACCAAGTCAGAAGGCAAAACCGTAGTCAGGAACAGGCAGGGGTTGGCAACAGATGGGCAGCAGGGTACAGAATCAGGAGGCAGAGCCGTAATCATAAGTTCAAGCCAAGGTCAGTATTGCAAGTAGAGGCAGGTTCAGCAGGCAGGGGAGATCCAAGAGAATGGTCAGAAGATAGCCGGGTTTGCAGGAACAAGGTCAATCAGGCAGAGTAACAACAGGAACACAGGAACAAGCTGAAGACAATCCAGCACTGATGCTAGGCAGACTCTCTGTTTATATAGGGTGCTGTGTGCCAGGATTGGCACCAGCGTACGTGCGTACGCGCATGCGCATTAGCAACTTAGCACATTGGCACATGCGCGTTAGCACATTAGCACTTTGGCACATTGACACATGCGCGTTAGCATATTAGCGCTTTGGCGCTCGCAGGCACGCGTTAGCGCGCGTGCACATTCGCATAGAGGTGCCATTGTGCATGCCCACCCTGGATCTCATTTGCCTCTGGCTATGGTTCCGTGCGTGCACCTTGGCATTAGCAGAATGAGGATTGGCAGCTGCTGCATGGAGACGGGTGCTTGCTGTGCGAGTTCTCGGACAATGTCTTTTGGAATATTTGTAAATTTAAATTATTTTTTGAGGGTTTACTACAGCTTTAAGGGCTCAGAACCAAACAAAGAGGGAGGCAACGCTGGATAAACATCATAAATTGGCAAAGCCTTTGACCCCCCAGGGCACACATCAATTATTTTCCTGCAAAATTGGCGGCCTGAGGAGTCCATATCTAAGGGAGTGCAGTCTGGTCCAGAAGTCCCAGAGATCATGAAAGCAGCAGATCACATCTGTGTCCCCACGCTGTGGTACTACAAGAGGCTACATATTTTGCCAGACCAGACTGAACCCAGGTCATTACTCTCTGGTCTTCCTTCCACGCTTTCTTCCCGGCTGTGGCTCTGGTGTTGGAGATGTGGCAGGAGAAGGAGTAGGACCTGGAGGAGGAGGAGGAGGAGGAGGAGGAGTAGGACCTGGAGAAGGAGGAGGAGGAGGACTATGGGTGAGGTGACAAATGTGGGTTGCACATGTGAGTTGGCCCCTCAACCCCTTATTTAGAGCTTCCAAAATTAAAAACTCACATAGGAGTCGTTGGCCCTCCTCCATCTGCATCATTTTGCATGCAGTTATGCCAGCAAAATCCTCCTCCACACTGTGGGGTGTTCTGAGGGCCTCAGTTGCCTTCCAAAATAGGCATATTGCAGCCTCCTCCAGGTTACTCCTCTTCCTGCCACTTTTTCTTTGAAGGCAGGAGGGACCTGGGTATCGGGCAGCTGCTTGGCCCGGCCACTTCCTGGCTGAGACTTCCCTGTGTATGAAAAAGGGACATGGTTTTAGTTTTTGCTTCATCAATCACAATCGTAAATTAGTACTCCAAACTAACATAGATTTAACATCATTAATTTGAGAACCAGAAATATTTAGAAGAATGCTATACCTGGCTCAAGCTGGGCTCCTCCACATGTTGCTGCCTGGAAGGCCCAGGTTGGGCGTCAGAAGCCTCAGCTGGGGGGGAAGGAAGCGTGGAAGGAAGAGTGGAGAGTGCTGGCCTGGGTTCAGTCTGACCTGCCAGAAAATGCAGCCTGTCATAGTACCACAGCCTGGGGAGATAAATGTCATCTGCAGCTCCTGATCTCTGGGAATCCTGGACCTTCTTGTGCTCTCTTAGATAAGTGCTCCTCAGGCCACCAATTAGGATCTTCAAAAAGGTGATGTCTGCCGTGGGGATCACAGACTTCACAAATTGCAGCAAATTATCCAGCGCAAATTATCCAGCGCTGCCTTCCTCTTTGTTTGGTTCATGATCTTTGTTTGGTGTCATGATCAAGATGTCCATTTTAACTGCGAGACACAGCACAAGACAAACCCTAATGTCAGCCTAAAGTCTTCTAAACTTGTGCAAATACAGGCCTCAATCTAGAAGCAGTATAGGCCCAATGTTAAATCTTACCTTCGCTATCACGATCGGCGCCTCCGTTACTCCTTCCTCCGTTAGTCCTTCCTCCGCTCAAAGATCGTACGTACTACGCACGCGTGTTACGCTTTATAGACACTGCGCATGCGTGAAACTCCGCCTGCCCCTGACGTTCTTTCTAGTCTATTCCCCGCCCCTTCTCGTTCGGCGCAGTGGAGGAAGAGCACATGGCGGAGACAGAGCAGGTGTCTGTTAATTACAGCAACGAGGAGGAGGAGAAGGAGAGGCCGGAGCCTGAAACGTCTGGATCCAGAAGGAGACGATTTAAGGCCTCATTTATGTCCTTTGGGGAGATGGTGGAGATGGTCGAAATCCTGAAGAAGGCCGACTATGACGGGAAGTATGGACCTTACCCCAATCCCAATGTCAGAAAGGCCAAGATCATGGCGAAAGTGGTCAAAAGTCTGCACCGGAATTTCAGGGTACGGCGATCGAAAGATCAGTTCAGGAAGCGGTGGTCGAACCTGAAATTAAGGGAGCACGAGCAGTACAGAAGGATCCTGAGAGTGCTGCAAAAAAGTAAGTAGTTGTCCTGTGTTCCTATTGTTTATGTTTATTACGTTCATGCTGCTCCATGTGCTTTTCTTAACTGTTGTTCAGTTTAAAATGGCAACTTTCATGTTCATGGGCACATTATTCGTTCATATGAAACATTGTTCGTTCGGTCTAGAAAACACCATTGTTTTGGCCATATGCATTTGAATACATTTTTTATGGCCTACTTGTCTTAAAATAATTTGGTTGTGTAGATGGGTTTGTAACTAGAATGTAATGCAAACTAGATTCTGTGTAAGGAGAGGATACTCAGCAGCAGTTTTCACATCTGGATGCTGGAGCACTAGTGTGGGACACCAGAACACCCTTTTTATTAGGGGGCCCACACAGGTGCTCCAGTGTATACTATAGGGGTGTCTCCATCTGTGAAGCTTGTACAAAACAGGTAAGTATTCAAGCTTGACAAAGGACAAAAATATTTCTTCATCTTGGAACTCTGTCAAAAGAGACAATTGTACCCAACTTCAAAGCAATGTTTCATATTTCTATTTCTGCCATGAAATATCTGTGTGCTAAGTATACCTATTTTTTTTAACATAGGGAATAAAAGACTCGGAGGAAACCCCTCATCCGAGGAGACCACAGACCCCCCACCTCTGGAAGAAGGGGAAATCCCACAAAGACAACAGGAGGAGGAGGAAGAAGGAGACGTGGTGGAACTAGTCACCACAACAGGTGAGTGTCTGCGACCACAGGCTCAGGTAAGAGATGGATGCCGGCATATTTATAATACATGGTGTGTTTTTGTTTCTATCTTTTTAGGTGATCGTGATGTTGTGGATGCAGGACATTTCACCTCTGAAAGTGCACAGATCCTGATCGGGGAGATCATGGGGTGTAATAGGGACTTGGAAAACATCCAGAAAAACATCAATGATGTTCAAAATAAAATGAAGAACATCATTGATGTTTTAGGGAGAGTTTAAAACCCCTCAAAATCCCTTTTTTGTGCTTTTTGTGATCTAAAAATTTCTAAGATTTTTTGACATATTTGTGAAAAGCCAAATTTTGAAGATGCACACAGTGTGTCAACATGTGCTATCTGCCATCACTGGAGATCAATGTAGGCGTTTTGGGGGTGCAACCCCGTCCTCAATAATAAAGTTGCTGTGAGGAAGGGGTTGCCCCCACAAAACACGTCCCTTAATCCCCCATAATGGCAGCTAGCACATGTTGACATTCGGCAATTTGTGTGCATCTTCAAAATTTGGCCTTTCCTGAGGTGACTTTCTTGTTGGTTTTAAACATGCCTGTTTTATCTTAAATGGACATTTCTACTTTTTCTAATGTGACCCCAAAAATTGTTATACAACAAACATGTTGGTTTGTTTTAAAAACCTTTTCTAAATGCACATGTGATTGTGCTGGTATTAAAAAGATTGATAATCAAGAATGTGTGGATTATTGTTTCAATGCTCCAAAACTTTGGTTGTGCTCTAATTGGTGTTTTCGGTGACAATGGGGGTTATTTCCTAAGGGCAAATCCACTTTGCACTACAAGTGCAGTTTCAAGTGCACTTGTAGTGCAAAGTGTCTTTGTCTTTAGTAAATAACACTCAACAATGCTTTGTAATGTTACACAATCACGTCATTTTCAGGACTCACCACATTTCTGTCAGGGTCAGCCAAAAGAAACACAAGCAGTAAATGTCACCAAAGATTTTAGTAGTTAAAATGTTTAGTTTATTTGAAAAAGGTTGCAGATATTGTCTGGCATATTGATGGCCCCCCTACCCGCAAAGTATTCAAGGTATCTTAGACGGACCTCACGGGCACTCAGGGGGGGGCAAACCAGGACTGCCACTTTCACGCGCCGTCAGGGTTGGTTCATTTGGAATTCCGGCCTCAGGCCCAACTGAGCCAGCATAGTTGTCAGATTGTTGCCATTAAAAGTTGTGTAGAATACAGCACGCCAGGATAATATGATTTAGTTTATACTCCGCCATGTGTATGGGTGTAAGAAATAGGCGGAACCGACTGGCCATGATTCCAAACGTGTTCTCCACCACTCTTCTGGCTCTTGCCAGCCGGTAATTAAAAACCCTCTGGTCCGGTGTGAGGGTCCTCATCGGGAATGGCCGCATAAGATGGTCCCCCAGCGCAAACACTTCATCCGCAACGAAGACGAATGGGAGTCCTTCCACATTGTCTTCTGGAGGTGGCAAGTCCAAGCTGCCATTCTGGAGACGCCTGTAGAACTCCGTCTGGGCGATGACTCCACCATCGGACATCCGGCCATTCTTCCCCACGTCCACATACAGGAACTCGTAAGTAGCCGACACCACCGCCAACATCACAATACTATTGAACCCCTTATAGTTGAAATAGTATGAACCCGAGTTGGGTGGTGGGACGATGTGAACGTGTTTCCCATCAATTGCCCCTCCGCAGTTAGGAAAGTCCCACCGCTGGGCAAAGTGGGAGGCCACAGTCTGCCATTCCTGTGGGTTGGAAGGAAACTGTGGAGTCAAACAAGAAAAAAAAATTTTGCACATAAACAGGGAAAGCAGATTACAGACAAACATTCTTGGCCAACATCAAGATAACATTTATTTGAGGGAGTTTTTAAAGACCAAAGTATAAGGTACACCTATTAGATTCTCCTCCCCCCCTCTCATGGGCCATTTATAACATTATGGGGGGGAGCTCTTGGACAGGTAAGCCTCTCCACTTCATTGAGAGATGAATGCATAAATAATGTGTGTTACTTTGGCCAGCCCCTCCTTAGTTACACTATTGACAGCCCATTGGACAGGTAAGAAGTGTCATAATACAAAGAGATAAATACACACTGTACACATTTGAGCACATTTGGAAATTCTGCTATTACCTATCAAGATAATAATAGGATACAAAAACTTGAAACAGTACCATTTGAAAGTATACAGGCAGGCCCTTGCACTACATGCTTTGGGGAATTCATCCATAAATATGACCACTAAAGAGGTGGGTATAGTGTGTATGGGTTTGGCAAAGTCAGCAGATACATGATTGAGGATAGATAGAGAATTGGTATCAGCTGACTTAGCAGTTGGGGGGAGGGAGGGTTCCAAATGATTTGGGGACCCCCCAAAAAAAGCCTGTGGCACTCTGCATGAAGTTTAAGCACCAATCACATTTTAAAACATTTTAGGGGGTATTTAGGGTAAAGCACTACTATAGAGCTGATAAAATATATTGTTAAGTGACTACATGAGGTGAATATAGGGCCAGGAGAGCATGCTGGGGAGGTAAGTGAAGGCAAATATGTATGAAGGAAAAAAAGTCATTTAAAACTGCTTGCGGCTTTAATGTAATGTCGTGTCCTGGCAATATGGATGAAATTCAGTGAGACAAGCGGCATGGGTACCCCCAAGTCCATTACCAGGCCCTTTGGGTCTTGTATGGATATTAAGGGGAACCCTGCACCCAAATTAAAAAAGGAAAGATGTGGGGCCTCCAGGTCCTATATACTCTGAACAACAGTATACAGGCAGTGCAAACAAGACAGGGACTGTAGGTTTGTTGTTAAGTAGAATCTGTTTGTAATTTTGAACTGGTACATTTTTAAAGTGTATCTCCAGCCAAAAAAATCTGTTTTTAAGGTTTTTGGAAAACCTAGGGAAGGGTTATCACCCCTGTGACATTTGTTTTGCTGTCTGTGCTCCTCTTCAGAAGATTTCACCTCACTTTTTTTCCCAATGACAAATGTTTTTTGAAAATTTTGGGTTTTTTTGTAAAACAAGGATTGGTGATAAAGCATCAGTGGAAAGGAGAAATGTTTTTCCCATATTAACTCTTACAGGAGAGAATTTCCCTTCCTAGGGGTAGATTTCATCTCACTTCCTGTTGTCTCCTTCCAATTGCAATGAGGAGTCGTTTGTAAGTTGAATGTTTGAAAGTAGGGGCCTGCCCTATATACTCAGCAGAAATTTGGGCCTTAGGTGTTGTTGTGGCCACAACACTGTAAGCCCTCACAGGGCCCTGCTGTGAAATATTATATCAAGAATTGTAATTACATGCCCCTGTTGAACAGGGGCAGAAAAATTGGGCCTTTGGTGGTGGTGGTGCTGGTGCCACAACACTGTAAGTCCTCACTCGCTCTTGGTGGGCGCAGAAACGGGCCCTGCTGTGAAATATTAGATCAAGAATTGTAATTACATGCCCCTATTGAACAGGGGAAGAAAAATTGGGCCTTAGGCACTGGACCTACCTGCAACCCCTCACAGATACTTTAGTTGGAACGCAGAAACGAGCCCTGCTGCAAAGTATTGCATCAAAAATTGTAATTACACGCCCCTGTTAAACAAGAGCAGAAAAATTGGGGCTTAGTCACTGGTGCCACAACACTGCAACCCCTCACAGAAACTCTAGTTGGAACGCAGGAACGAGCCCTGCTGCAAAGTATTCGATAAAAAATTGTAATTACACGCCCCTGTCAAACAGGGGCTGAAAAATAGGGCCTTAGACACTGGTGGTGGCGCCCAGAACCAAAAATGTTCTTACAAGCTATCAGCGTGATCATTGAGGAGGAAGAGGATATTTACTCAGGATAGTCACTCAGCATCAGCATAGGCAGTCTTTGAAGGGATCTGAGATTTCAAAAAAAAATATTCGGTTACATCAGCATCAGGTGCTTGGTAGCTGGTGGTGATCCAAGACTGATTCATTTTTATGAAGGTCAGTCGATCGACCGAGTCGGTGGACAGACGCACCCTGTGATCGGTTACAAAGCCTCCAGCAGCACTGAATGTGCATTCCGAAAGAACGCTGGATGCAGGTCAGGCCAGTAACTCAATTGCATGCTGTGCAAGCTCTGGCCAGTGATCCATCCTCAAGACCCAGTAACCCAGAGGATTTTCGGTGGGAAAGGTGTCCAAGTCAGATCTTGCCCCTAGGTATTCCTGCACCATGTAAAACAGACGCTGGCGATGGTTGCTGGAACCGGTCATACCTTGGGGCTGCGGACTAAAAAATTGTCTGAACGCATCGGTCAGATGGCCACCTTCTCCACCGCTCCTTCTTTGACTGACCGAAGCCTCAGCAACACGTTGTCCAGAAACAGGAGTTTGTAACCTCCCAGTCTCTGGGAACGCGTTGGACAGACCTTTCTGCAAGGCCTCCCGAAGATGTTTCATCCTCTGCTCCCTCTGCAATGGCAAGATAAGGTCCGTAACCTTACCCTTGTAACGTGGATCAAGGAGGGTTGCCAGCCAGTATTGGTCCTTCTCCTTGAAACCACGAATACGAGGATCCTTACGCAGGCTTTGCAGGATCAGGGATGCCATGCAGCATAGGTTTGCTGAGGCATTTGGTCCGGAGTCCTCTGGGTCACTAAGGACGACATGGTCCGCAGCCACCTCCTCCCAGCCACGTACAAGTCCATGTGTTTCTTGGGACTGATCCCTTAAAGACTGCTGCTGATGCTAAGTGCCAGGCTCCACTTCCATACTGACGCAATCATCCTCCTCCTCCTTCTTCTCGTCCTCTTCCTGTGTGATCGGCGGGCACGCAGGAACATTGTCTGGATAAAGGGGGCCTTGAGAGCTAAGGAAGTCCTCCTCTTCCTGCCTCTGTTCTGCCTCAAGTGCCCTATCCATTATTCCACGCAGCGTGTGCTCCAACAGGTGGACAAGGGGGACAGTGTCACTGATGCATGCACTGTCACTGCTCACCATCCTCGTGGCCTCCTCAAATTGTGACAGGACAATGCATGCATCCCTGATCATGGCCCACTGGCGTGGGGAAAAAAAACAAGCTCCCCTGACCCTATCCTGATGCCATAGTCGCACAGGTATTCATTGATGGCCCTCTGCTGCGCGTGCAGCCGCTGCAGCATGGCCAACGTTGAGTTCCACCTGGTGGGCATGTCACAGATTAGGCGGTTCTTGGGCAGTTTAAACTCCTTTTGGAGGTCCGCCAGCCGAGCACTGGCATTATATGACCGGCAGGAATGCACACAGACTTTCCTGGCCTGCCTCAGGACATCCTGTAAGCCCGGGTACCTGCCCAAGAACCGCTGCACCACCAAGTTAAGGACGTGAGCCAAACAAGGCACATGGGTCATTTGTCCCTGTCGGAGGGCAGAGAGGAGGTTGGTGCCATTGTCGCAAACCACCATTCCTGCCTTAAGTTGGCGTGGCATCAACCACCTCTGAACCTGCCCCTGCAGAGCTGACAGAACCTCTACCCCAGTGTGGCTCCTGTCCCCCAAGCACACCAGCTCAAGCACCGCATGGCATCTTTTGGCCTGCGTACTTGCGTAGCCCCTTGAACGCCTACGGAGCACCGCTGGTTCCGAGGGCAAAGCACAGGAAGAGGCCATGGAGGATGAAGAAGAGGAGGGGGTGGAGAAGAGAGGTGTGTCACAATCATTAGTAGTGGTCCCTGTCCATGCCTGCTGGACCATGAGTCAGCGGTAATATACACCTTACCGCTGACCGCCCTGTCCAGCGAGGCATGGACATTGCCTTCCACATGCCGGTAGAGAGCCGGAATCGCCTTCCGTGAGAAAAAGTGGCGTTTGGGTACCTGCCATTGAGGAACCGCACATTCCACAAACTCACGGAAGGGGGCAGAGTCTACCAACTGAAAAGGCAGCAGTTGAAGTGCTAGCAATTTTGCCAAGTTAGCATTCAACCGCTGGGCATGTGGATGGCTGAGAGCGAACTTCTTTCGGCGGTGCAGCAGCTGGGGCAGGGAAATTTGCCTGGTACAATCTGACGTCAGTGTAGCGAAAGAAAATTGCCCACAAGTACTTGGCTGTGACACACGTAATTCTACAGCTTCATTCCTCTCAGTGCAGGTCTCAGAGAGGACTGAAGGTATAGTGGGGTTGGAGATCTCAGCCGATGAGGGGCAAGGAGAGGTCCTCCTTGTTCTTTGATGTGGGTCTTTTAGATATGCTTGCCAACGAACTGCATGGCAGGTCAACATATGTCTGGTCAAGCATGTTTTGGCCACGTGAGATACGCTTGAGACATATGTTGCAAATAGCAGCGGTGCGATCTGATGCACTCGTCTCAAAAAAGGCCCACACCAAAGAACTTTTTGAATAACATACAGAGGCTGCAGCGCCCTGCACATGCGGAGCTTTGGGGTGTGATGCAGTCAGTGTGCTGCCCTTAGGCTGGCCCCTGGAGGGCATCCTGCCTCATTGGTGATGTGCCTCCTCTTCCTCTCTCCTATCAGGCACCCACATTGAGTCAGTGACCTCATCATCCCCTCCCTCCTCATCACTGGAGCAAACCTGGCAGTATGCTGCAGCAGGGGGAGCATGACTGCCAGATTGCTGTCCTTCTTGGGCACCACCTCTGTCCATGCTCACGTTACTGCCTTTAGCTAGCTCAGTATCATATCAGAGCCTTCCAAACGCTGGGCATCCTCCTGGAGCATGTACCCAACACTGTGATTAAACAGTTCGAGGGACTCCTCAGGAGGACATGGTGGGGCTAGGGAAGGAGTCACTGATGCCATTGAGCCGAGGAAAGAGGCCGCGTTGGCAGCTGCTTTGCCAGACAAAGTACCCAGAGCATGGGTGAGAGAGGATGAGGAGGATGAGGACAGCTTGGTCATCCACTCGACCAAGTCTTCCGCATGTTGTGGCTCAACATGGCCAGCTGCCGAAAAAAAGGCCAAACGTGTCCCACAGCCACGTGCTGATGAGGATGCACCGTCTCCACGACCAGCACTGTTGCCTCTAGACACAGAGCCTGCTTGCCCTCTTTTATTGGCTTGTGACTGTCTGCCTCTCCTTGTTGGCCTTCCAGACATACTAATGGCCTGCAGCTAGCAAAATCAACTGCCTGCCTGTAGTATGAGAACACCACCAACCTTCTACAGGTAGCTTTAGCTGAACACTGTGCAGAGCTCGCAAAAAAATTACTTGTAGCTTATTTAGCTGCCTGCGGTAGTGATAGGATCAGGAAAACACCATCAACCTTCTACAGATAGCTTTAGGTGAGCACTGTGCAGAGCTCGCAAAAAACTAACTTGTAGCTTATTTAGCTGCCTGCGGTAGTGATAGGATCAGGAACCCACCACCAACCTTCTACAGGTAGCTTTAGGTGAACACTGTGCAGAGCTCACAAAGAAATAACTTGTAGCTTATTTAGCTGCCTGCGGTAGTGATAGGATCAGGAAAACACCACCAACCTTCTACAGGTAGCTTTAGGTGAACAGTGTGCAGAGCTCACAAAAAACTAACTTGTAGCTTATTTAGCTGCTTGCAATAGTGATAGGATCAGGAAAACACCACCAACCTTCTACAGGTAGCTTTAGCTAAACACTGTGCAGAGCTCGCAAAAAACTAACTTGTAGCTTATTTAGCTGCCTGCGGTAGTGATAGGATCAGGAAAACACCACCAACCTTCTACAGGTAGCTTTAGGTGAACACTGTGCAGAGCTCGCAAAAAAATACCTTGTAGCTTATTTAGCTGCCTGCGGTAGTGATAGGATCAGGAAAACACCACCAACCTTCTACAGGTAGCTTTAGGTGAACACTGTGCAGAGCTCGCAAAGAAATAACTTGTAGCTTATTTAGCTGCCTGCGGTAGTGATAGGATCAGGAAAACACCACCAACCTTCTACAGGTAGCTTTAGGTGAACACTGTGCAGAGCTTGCAAAAAAAATAACTTGTAGCTTATTTAGCTGCCTGCGGTAGTGATAGGATCAGGAAAACACCACCAACCATCTACAGGTAGCTTTAGCTGAACACTGTGCAGAGCTCGCAAAAAACTAACTTGTAGTTTTAGCTGAACACTGTGAGGAGGACGCACTACACTAACTTGTAGCTTTAGCTGAACACTGTGCAGAGGTCGCACTACACTAACTTGTAGTTTTAGCTGAACACTGTGAGGATGACGCTCTGAGCCCCCTTACATCAGAGTTCCCCTTTACATCAGTGTTCTGTCCACATTTCACCATGTCCCCTGTTTTTATATATGTACAGTATGTAACTCTGTGCTTTATGCATGTGAAAACTACAAATGAAAAATAAAAATGTAAATACAAATCAATATCACCTATGGGAAAGAAGCACTTTAAAAGGCGCCCAAATTAAAGCTGCACGATACTGGCTAAAATGAAAATCACAATTTTTTGCCTAGAATAAAGATCACAATTCTCTAACGATTCTCACGGTGTAACATCTTTCACATTATACAATAAAATTGGGCTAACTTTACTGTTTATTTTTATTTTTTTATTCAATAAAGTGTATTTTTCCCAAAAAATTGCATTTGAAAGACTACTGCACAAATACAGTGTGACATAAAATATTGCAACAATCGCCATTTTATTCTCTAGGGTCTCACAGCTTTTTCTCGGATCAGCCCATTCTACAAAAATGGGGGTGCTCACCACAGCTCACCAAATCCTGGCTGGATAATTGTTAATATCTGCAGAGCAAACGTGTAATTGGTTCTCTGGGAGGTATGCCAGGAAGAGAAAGCATGCTGGCTATGAAGAAGGGTCAGTGTATGGGGAAGAGGTGGGGGGGGGGGGGGTTGTTAGGGGATAGGGTGATATGACAGGATGCATACCTTCCAACATTTGAACTTGACAAAGACAGACAATTCTTAAAGGGGAGGAATTTGGCATGCTATGTGTACACTGGCAAAATATGGGTGTGGCCAGAAAAAAGCGGGAGTGGCTGCTTCACTGTGGTTTAACCGTTTTGCTGACAGCATTTCTGCCTTTTTAAAAACAATTTTTACATGTGCTTAAAAAATAATTTTAGACCTGAAAATCACATAGGCACTAAAAAACATTATATATTGTCTGAAAGCAGACACCCTAGAGAATAAAACAGTAGTAGCTCCAGTTTTTTTTATATCATACGATGTTACCACAAAGGCAATATGAATTACAAAATTTCAGTTAAAAATACACTACAGTTAATTTCTGGAAACACAAGCGCAATAAAATGACAGCATTTTTGGTAAAATATAAAAGATGAGTTTGCACCGAGTAAAAAGATACCCAACATGTCAAACCTTGAATTTGTGTGCATACGAACTATTGCACTATTTTTTTACTATTTACATATTTTTTTTTACTATCACATGGGCGCTACCACAGGGGTGGGGGAGCAATTCGGGCGGCAGCATATCTGCCCGAATTCTTCCATCTGACAGGCAGGAGCCTGGTTGTCAGTTTTACACACAATCCTGGTGGCTGTAGCAACCGGGAATGTGTGTAAAATCCCCCTGTTGTCAGGTCTGTACAAAGTATGGACCGGATAACAAAAGGGTAAAAGATAACAATTAAAGGGGGAAAAAAAGGCAAATTAGTTTATCATTACTAAACATACATTACTATACATACATACACACACACATATATATATATATATATATATATATATATATATATATATATATATATACACACACAAAACAATGGATGTGAATAGAGGGGATTACATTTAATAAGGCAGAACGCATTTGTAAAATGAAGGTTAAAAAATAAATAAAAAAAGGCACATTTGCTTATTATGAGACACAATCAGCTTGGCTTTGTATTATAACCTGAAAAAACCTTGGTAGGAATAAATAGCACTTTAGGCCTCATGCACGCTGGACGCTTTGGCCAAATCTCAATTACATGGTGATTAGGTGAAAGCCCTGCATCCAGGGCCAATCAGGAAGGAACGAGAGGCAGAGCTGTATCTCAAAAAATGGACTGGTCAGAAAGGGGGGTAAATATTCTGGAGGTTGGGTGGCTAAAGAGGTATTAAACCCAAAACCAAACATGTAGTATATTGCAGCTTACCAATCCTTAGATGTGGTGATCACATCGGGGTTCTTTCCTTAGGCTTTTTTGCCCACTGATTTCACCTGGTTATCTGGCCAGTAACACACCTCCGGTTTTACAGTGCCCCCACTCTGATTGAAGGAGCACAGGGAGCACCTTTGAACAGCAGCATTTTCAGTCTGGGGAAGGAGAGTGTTAGAGAAATTGAGGCTATACTCCAGCTAACACTTTATAATCAGTTAAGCTCCTTTCACACGATAAGCCCGCTTGGATCCACCTGTCCGTTTTTCAGGTGGATCAGAGGCCATCCGTTGACTCCTATGGGCAGGCAGATGTCAGCGGAGATGTGTCCGCTGACACCCACCTGCCATCCAATCCGCTAAAAATAGACGTATGGCGATACGTTCAGCCATCCATCTGGCGGATCGGATGAGATCTGATGAAAAGGGACATGCTGTCTGTTTTCGTCCAATCTCCCCATAGAAATCAGCGGGGCTCTGACAGGTCCCTCCCCACTCAGTGAGCAGAGACGGACCTGTCATCCACCGGCTCAGCAGAGATCAACGGAGCATGTGTGAAAGGGGCCTAACAGTAAACATTTTTTTGGTAAATCTTCTCCCACGGTTTATTGCCATACGGTGATCCAGGGTATTGTAGAGCCCTGTTTTTCTGGGTTTTTGCCTATGCGGAATGATTTTTGTGGGTTCATCATGGCCTGGCATGGGCTTCCTTATTTTTGCATAGCTACCTTGGATGTTTTCCAATTGTCGTCTCTATCAAATTAGCTGGCAATTACCGCATTAACTATTTATATCCTTTACTACTACAATCTCCTCCTGAGCTTACTGGTTCAACCTATTGTCTTTATTACATATATTCGTCATTTCATACTAGCCAGGCTCTCTCTATATATGTTGTAATCACAATTGGTAGTCAGGACCATTCTACGTTACTACCATCCCACAACAAGACCTTTTGTACCTCCGTATTGGCTTTACTGTGTTGCTATTTTAATTTTGCATTTATTCCTCCACAGTATGAATTTATGTACATGCTGCTGAAGAAGCGTTCATAAACGCACAACATGTAGTGCAGCACTAATTATTCCTCATCATACCCCTCATCTGTTTTTGAACCCTACTTCTGGACATACACACTATATGGATTGAATCGTATTCACTATTCTGTCCGGTTGCAAGTTACTGTTGGTTCCTACAGTAGCGGTATTGTTTTATACTGTATACTTCGTACTATCAATGTGGATTTTTTTAGATTATGTATTTTTATATGTTATATATCCAATAAAATTATATATTTTTGTAACTCTATGTGTTGCCTGTGCCTAAAAAGTCCAGGCCCTATTTCCATTTTTCGATACACAATGAATAAAATACAAATCAGTACAGGCTAAATTGATGAACAGGGAGTAGGGGATAAGAGATAGTAAAGCATTTAACATTTTTTTTACAAAAAATGCTTCCCCAGCATTCTATAACAAAAAAATGTTGCTCCACACAATACTCACAGTATCTCTGGCACTATTCCCTGCAGACTGATTGCTCTGTGATCCAACATTGGCTCCCTCCCAGGTTGAATTAGGCCCAGCATCACTCAACCACTACATGTAAGCCAAGGGCATCAAGACCATGCCCCCTGGGGGTATCATCAGGCCACACTGCACTCACAGGAGAATGCTGCAGAAAGCATGTCATTTTTTGGTGCCACTTTCTGCAACACTCATGCCCAGCCCACCCATGGACAAAAGAAAAAAGGAATAAAGGTATGTGGGATTTTTTTATTAAAGAAGAATGGCGGGGGAATTTAATATACTCTTCAAGGGAAGAAAACCAAAATATGAAAATGAACCAGAAGTATAAAGAGCAATTCAGCGATAAAGCCTTGGGAGTACGAGCTGCCTTTTTCAGATCAGGTAACCCAAATTGTCAGGTCTTCTCTCTGTATATTCTGTTATCAGCTTACAAACCTGAAGGCTGTAACCTAAGAAATGCCACAGACTGAAATCTATACCACCCTACATAGTTGGCAAGGTTGAATAAAGACAACAGTCCATCCAGTTTAACCTGTGTAGGTGTGTGTGTATGTAGAAAAATCAATTCCCATATCCCTCTATATTGTTTTCGCTAGGATACACGTCCAAGAGTCTTTAAAAACTATCCATACTTCCTGCTGACACCACTAATTGTGGAAGAGAGTTCTACATCCTTACCGCCCTGAAAGTGAAAAACCCCCTACGCAGCTTAAGGTTAAACTGCTTCTCTTACAGTCTCATGGTGTGTCCCTGTGTCCTCTTACACCCCCTGGGACTGAAAAGTTTCATACTTACGCTGGGATCACCATTGAGATGTTTTTGTATCGCAATCAAATCTCCTCTCAAGAGTCGCTTCTTCAGGGAGAACAATTTAGCGCTTGTAGTCGTTCATCATAATTGAGGTCCTCCAGTCCCCATATTAGTTTAGCTGCCCTTCTCTGGACTCTCTCCAGTTCCAGCACATCCCTTCTGAGGATTGGTGACCAGAACTGGACGAAATACTCCAGATGCGGCCGAACCAAAGTTTTATAAAGTGGCAGAATAATTATTTTATCTCTGGAGTAAATTAATTTTTTAATGCATACTAATATTCTGCTGGCTTTGGTAGCCGCTGATTGACACTGCATGCGATTTCTCAGTCTGTCTTCTATTAGGACCCCTAGATCCTACTCCATCCTGGAAGCCGCTAGGGATTCTCACCCTAAAGAGTAATTTACCCTTATATTTTTACCCCCAAGTGCTTACCTTACATTTACCAGTGTTAAACTTCATTTGCCATGCAGTAGCCCATTGCAATAATTTATTCAAGTCCTCTTGTAAAGTTTCTATATCCAGCTGTGTTGTTATTGCCCTGCATATTTTTGTGTCGTCAGCAAACACTGAGATCAAACTATTTATCCCATCCTCTATATCATTTATAAATAAATTAAACAGAATTGGTCCCAGGACTGAGCCTTGGGGTACCCCACTAACCACTCTAGACCATTCTGAGTATACGTTTATCACAACCCTTTGGACACACCCCTCGTGGCCAGTTTTCTATCCTTGCAAAGGAACTTCTAGATGACAAGAATTTTAACCTGGGCTTGCAACAGGTTGATACAGAAGGCCTTCGCTAACCCAAGACAGTTTATCTTTTAAAACATGATTGTTGCACATTAAGATATTATTTGAGCTTGAGATTGTATAACCATCTTACTTGTGCTTTCACACAGCAAAGAGCACTTGATAAGAAATGGATTCTTGAAAATTAATTTTGACACTGCCCTAATCTTAATGTCTTTTGTGCGTCCCCTTCTTGACAAATGAACTGTTTGTTTCCGCAGAGTCCCAGCTGTCTCGGTAGAGAAAATCTGTATTATGTGGTGCTCTCTCACTCTTATTATTGATTAAACTATTTCTTAATCCTCTCCTGCAATATACTTTAATGTCCTGCCATTTGGCAATTCACACCAAAAAAAAGGTGGTTACATAATTTTTCAATTGATTATTTGTTAAAGGCCATGAATAGCCTGTTTTTGTTTAAGCTCACAGCCAGTACAATGAGGACTACAAGTTTGAATCTGCCTTGAAACCTCTACAATTAGGGTAGCTTCTGTCTGTGACAGGGTAAAAGAAAATACATATCATATTCTGTATTGGTTTCTAACAGTCTGTATATCAAAGCCAACAAAGATTGGAACAATACTGGACAATGGTTTCCAGAAGAACAAGAGGTAACTGCCTTTATTATACCTTTCTGTGTTATTAGGCTATTGTTTGAGGATCAAGAATATGGTCTATTCAGAAGTGTTTATTTTTGAGCAGTATGCTGTCTGGCTTTACAGCCGATAAGTAGACATCTAGCTAACAGCTTTAATTGTGTAGCTTTCTCAGAACATAGAACAAATCTGTCCCAACCATCATTCTTTGATCTAAAAATTGAAGGAGCGGGGCAGAAAATTGTTGCCTGAATAGCAACTACATCCAATCAGATACAATAGCCATTAGGAGAAATTCCTCCATCAACGCTGTTTATTGTGGATGGAAAAATCAAGCAATTTCCCTCTTTCAGCCTGAAGGAGAGAACTCTTAGGCCCTGTTTACATATCTTGTAGCTGAAATTAGCATTTCTGCTCGAGATTTTTGTTGCGTGATTTCCCATGTCACGCATAGGGCTGCCCATTCACATAAATGGTCTGACTAATGCATGTTTGCTGTCCAAAAGAAGCTCCTGCTCCTTTTTGTGTGACAAACTTAGCTCCGCTTTAAAAAAGCACATTTTGCCGTGATTGTTGCACTATTCTGTCATGCGACAAATGTGGCTTAATCGCATTGTGTTTGGGCACCCAAACACATATCAGGCTTTTTGCTGTGATTTGAAACCATAGCCAGAATCAAGGCGATTCTGCCCACCATAGGCGTGTGCAGGGGGTGTGCCAGGTGTGCCTGGGAACACCCTAATCATTTTGTGCAGTGTTGATTCCCCCTACTGCTCGGACTTCCACCCGTGTTGCGCCCCCACCATAGTGCTGCTGGCTTCCCTCCTCCCCTCTAACCCCCCCCACCCCTTCGGCTGCTGCAGGGATGTTTCAGGGTGGAAAGTTGGGGAAGGGGCTAATCAATATGTCATTTACCGGCCCCGTCTTTTTTTAAATGAACATAGTGAACACACTCACTGTTCAATCAATTAGACATGTGCAATTTGTTTCGCTACAAATTTGTTTTTCGTCAAAATTCGGCATATTCGTTCATTCGGAAGCATTCAAATGAATGAAAGACTATTTGACAAATTTTTTTGAAAACAGATTTTCTAAAAGAACGAAAATTTGAAAATCCAAAAATCAGAAAGAACGAAAATCCGAAAATCTAAAAGAACGAAAAACATTCGGATAATTTTGTTTTTCGTATTTTCTATTATAACTAAATTATTACCATTAATATAGTTTTTGTATTAATATTATTTATTTATTAATAATAAATAATAACAATAATAAAAACTATAATAGTAGTTATAAACTAATAAATTATAGTTATTGGGATTTCAAATTTGGCTAACTGTTAGTGAACGTAACGAACACCAATTTATCTGAAGTTACTAATTACCCGAAAAAAAACGAACCTGTTCCTCTTGGAGTCCTCAACCATGACTTCCTTTGCAGGCATTAGGTGAGACATACTAATGAGGAAAATTCATATTTCCTTATTAAAGTTGTCTCACAATATCTAAAAAAGCCCCCAAAGCCTGGTTACCTTAGCTGACTTCATACCAAAGGAATATCATTACAAACTGACAAAGTCCTTAAAAGGTTATGTTGCTTGCAGGGGGAGTTGGTAATTTGCTCACATACATGTCCTGTAACTAAAACAGCTAAAAACTAGTAGGAGTTGAATCTCTACCAGGGAGAGCATGTGCCTAGGTCTGATCATCTATGCCAAGCTATATAGGATGGGAGACTTTGTGGTAGAAAAGGCATCTTTAGTGAACTATTCTTGTTATATTTTGTAATATTATTACATTATTATCTATATCTGTCATTACATATTTAAATGTTATACCTACGCAGCTAGTCTCCACGAGAGACAGACTTATACAATTTAAACTGCGTTATTGAATCTATCTTACCCCAGGGAAACTCCATAAAATTTACCCTCAGTGTCCTCCAGCATGTTGGAGATGTATGGCAGACTTTGCTGATTTTTTACATATGCTTTGGACATGTCCCTCTGTGAAGTTGTACTGGGAGCAGGACTTAATGTGACACTATATGAGTTCCCCTCTGCTAGCGCAGTTAGAACCCTGCTTGGCCTGTTACTGTTCTATGCCAGAAAGGCAATAGTGATACAAATGAAATCTGCTACTGCCCCCACCCTTTTCTTTTGGAAATCACTTGTTAATGCTGTAATACCTCTATATAAATCAACCTATAATAATAGAGGGTGCCCCAAAAGGTTAGTTTGGGCTATCTGAATTGACTCGGATGTGACAGTTGTCTAGAGGGTATCCCATAACAGGGTCACCTCATAAATTAGATTATTGACTTATGCTAATGGTACAGTTGAATTAAATGTTCTTCTCAGATTCCTAATTTTTTCCATCCTTCCCACCTCCATCCCCCATTGTCCATAATAAGCCTCAATATCATGACGTTTATAATGGGAACAAGGACACAACTATATTTATCTATATTTCTCCTTATATATGTTCTGGCGCTCTGAGCAGGTTGGTTTCCGCCCGTTGGGTGTAGTTTACTTGTATTACTCTTATGTTGTTAGGTGTTTATACTATTAGCCGGGGTATGCCCAAATGGCTCCGTTCTGTATTTATTGATATAAAACCTAATAAACAGAAGTTTAAAAAAAAATAAAAATGTTATATCTACAAGTGTTTGTGTGATCTCTCTTTGCACATATCAAATACAACCCCAAAAACGTAAACGTAAACTATCACGTAGCCATGATAAAACAATCATCAAGCTCTCCCAGGACTTTAGTCACACACTACAAGAGGAAATGGGCCAAAAATCAGTAGGGAATCCTCCCTCCCATAACTTTTACTATTGGTATTGGTTTGTGCTGTGTTTTTTGGAAAAACTAGAATATTCTTTCACTAAAACACCATAAAAATTGTGCACTGTTGATGTCAATACCAATTTGCAAAGGATGATCAATAGGTTCAGAGAATCACTGTGAACTCTACTGAATATTGTATGGTTAATTCATTCATTTATGAGATTATAGCTAATAGAAGGTGGCTATTGTTGCTAATAAACAATAGGATTTGTTATAGGGTTCTATATAATTATTGGAAACACTCCTTTGCCACATCCATAAATATCATATTAAAACAAGAAAAACCCAGGAAAGGCTGGACTTTAAAGGCGAATTGGACCACATTGTTTATCCACTTGACCACTGGGCACTTAAACCCCCTTAATAACCAGACCAATTTTCAGCTTTTGTTGCTCTCACAGTTTGAATGACAATTACTCAGTCATACAACACTGTACCTATATGAAATTTTTGTCCTTTTTTTCACACAAATAGAGCTTTCTTTTGGTGGTATTTAATCACCGCTGGGTTTTTTATTTTTTGCGCTATAAAAGAAAAGAGACTGAAAATTCGGTAAAAAAATGAGTTTTTCTTTGTTTCGGTTATAAAATTTAGCAAATTAGTAATGTTTCTTCATAAATTTTGGCCAAAATTTATACTGCGACATATGTTTGGTAAAAATAAGTACAAATTGGTGTATATTATTTGGTCTTTGTGAAAGTTATAGAGTCCAAAAGCTATGGTGCCAATATCTGAGAATTGATCACACCTGAATTACTGATGGCCTATCTAATTTCTTGAGACCCTACCATGCCAGAAAAGTACAAATACCCCCCAAATGACCCCTTTTTAGAAAGAAGACATTCCAAGGTATTTAGAAAGATGCATGATGAGTTTTTTGAAGTTGTCATTTTTTCCCACAATTCTTTGCTTTGCATAATGCTTATGTTTTGCATAATCAAGATTTTTTTTTTCTTTTTTTTTTACAAAATTGTCATATTAGCAGGTTATTTCTCACACACCGCACAGGCATACCACAAATTACACCCCAAAACACATTCTGCTATTACTCCCGAGTACGGCGATACCACATGTGTGAGACTTTTACACAGCGTGGCCACATACAGAGGCCCAAAATGCAGGGGAGCACCTTCAGGCATTCTGGAGCTCCCAGGCCAATTCTGACATTTCTCTCCTACATGTAAAAATCATCATTTATTCGCTAGAAAATTACATAGAACCCCAAAACATTATATATATATATTTTTTTTTTAGCAAAGACCCTAGAGAATACAATGGTGGTCATTGCAACTTTTTATCTCGCACGGTATTTGCGCAGCAATTTTTTGAACGCTTTTTGAAAAAAAAAAACAGTTTTGTGCTTTAAAAAAAACAAAAAAGTAAAGGTAGCCCAATGTTTTTGCATAATGTGAAAGATGAAGTTATGCCGAGTAAATAGATACCTAACATGTCACCCTTCAAAATTGCACACGCTCGTGGAATGGCGCCAAACTTCGCTACTTAAAAATCCCCATAGGCAACGCTTTAAAATTTTTTACTGGTTACATGTTTTGAGTTACAGAGGAGGTCTAGGGCCAAAATTATTGCTCTTGCTCTACTGATCGCAGCGATACCTCACATGTGTGGTTTGAACACCGTTTTCATATGTGGGCGGGACTTACATATGCGTTCGCTTCTGCGTGCGAGCACACGGGGACAGGGGCGCTTTAAAAAAAAAAAATGTTATTGTTCATTTTACTTTATTTTAGTTTGACACTTTTTTCCAAAAAAAATATTTTTTGATCACTTTTATTCCTATTACAAGGAATGTAAACATCCCTTAAATAGGAATATGACATGACAGGTCCTCTTTACAGTGAGATGTGGGGTCAATAAGACCCCACATCTCACCTCTAGGCTGGGAAGCCTGTAATAATAAAAACAAAAAAAAAACGATCCTGGCTTTGATCAATGCGGTGAGTCGGTAGAAGCACCGAAGGGTGGCGGGAGGGCATCCCCTCTTGCCTCCCGTAAGAATGATCAAGCAGCGGAACAACTATGATCATTCTTATGGAGTAGGGAATCGCCGGCTGAAAAAGCTGATATCTGAATGACGCCTGTAGCTGCAGGCATCATTCAGATATCCCCACACAAAGTCAAGGACATCATATGACGGTGGGTGTGAAGTGGTTAAAACGCATTTTTTTTTAACACAAAGTTGTCCATTTATACAATATTTCTAACACATAGCATGTACATACCAAAAATTACAGCCCAAAATAGATTCTCCTACTCCTCCTGAGTACGACGATACCACATGTTTGAGACTTCCACAGCCTGGCCACATACAGAGGCCGAGTACAGCCGAGTATGGCCGAGCATGGCAAAGCATGGCAGAGTATGGCTGAGCATGGCGGAGTATGGCAGAGTATGGCTGAGCATGGCAGAGAATGGCTGAGCATGGCGGAGCATGGCTGGGTATGGCAGAGTATGGCTGGGTATGGCATTGTATTGCAGGGTATTGCAGAGTATTGCAGGGTATTGCTGGGTATTGCAGGGTATTGCAGGGTATTGCGGGGCATTGCAGGGTATTGCAGAGTATTGCAGGGTATTGCTGGGTATTGCGAGTATTGTAGAGTATTGCAGGGTATTACTGGGTATTGCAGGGTATTGCAGGGTATTGCTGGATATTGCTGGGTATTGCAGAGTATTGCAAGGTATTGCGGGGTATTGCAGGGTATTGCAGAGTATTGCAGGGTATTGCTGGGTATTGCAGAGTATTGCAAGGTATTGCGGGGTATTGCAGGGTATTGCAGAGTATTGCAGGGTATTGCGGGGTATTGCAGAGTATTGCAGAATATTGCTGGGTATTGCAGAGTATTGCAGGGTATTGCAGAGTATTGCACAGTATTGCAGAGTATTGCACATGGTATTGCACAGGGTATTGCAGAGTATTGCACAGAGTATTGCAGGGTATTGCAGAGTATTGCACAGGGTATTACAGAGTATTGCACAGGGTATTGCAGAGTATTGCACAGGGAAATGCAGAGTATTGCACAGGGAATTGAAGAGCATTGCACAGGGTATTGCAGAGTATTGCACAGGGAATTTCAGAGTATTGCACAGGGAATTGCAGAGTTTTGCACAGGGAATTGCAGAGTTTTGCACAGGGTATTTCTGAGCATGGAGGGATGGCTGAGCATGGATGGATGGATGGCTGGATGTGACTGCACATGTCACAGAGCAGCGCTGTGGACACTACACATCCAGCCCACAACGCTGCTGCCATCCGATTCCTCCCCCTCTGTACCGATCGGTACAGAGAGGGGAGAGAGGAACCGTCATGACATGACGCCGGTTTGTTTACATGTGATCACTCCGTCATTTGACGGAGCGATCACATGGTAAACGGCCGTGATCCGTGATGCACCGGGTCGATATTTATTTTACAACCAAAAAAGTCTAAAATATTCACATAGAAACATGCCAATAAAAACATGTTTACATGTATATACAAAACATGGCCAGCAATGGCCTAATACTGTAGCTATATTGTTGTTGTTACATGAGAACCAGTGAGTGAGCCCCTGTGCGTCAACACATTTTGCTGAAAAAGACATCAGAGTCCAGTTTCGTTTTGCATCATAGCCAATTAATAACTTGGAGCGTTGTAATCAAACTCCTGGCTGCAATCTGCTGAAAAAAAAATTATTTTAGAGGGAGAGTTAAATATGTTCATGCAAAAAGGTCATTGGTATGAGAGTTACATAAGCCAGGTACCTAAAAAAAAAAATATTTTGATACCACTAAACACTCTGTGAACTTCCAATTAGATACTTCCAGAACTGATTGATGGGTGACAGGCCAGTGTCACACTTGCAGTATTAAGTCTCACAACAGGACCTTATAGAGAGAGTAAAGGAACAATTACCCTGTTTCCAAAGTATTGTTCTCTTGCTGGTGAAAATGCTGCAGAATCTTCCTCTTGGGTAGTGACATCTCAATTATCTAATCAGCTAGGTAGTGACACTATAGAAACAGGTGTGTAGTTTCTCTGCCCTCTTTAATGATTCTAGCATGGCACAGGGCTCAATGACACTGGGGTTGATTTACTAAAACTGGAGAGTGCAAAATCTGGTGCAGCTGTGCATGGTAGCCAATCAGCTTCTAAATTCAGCTCGTTCAATTAAGCTTTGACAAAAAAAAATGGAAGCTGATTGGTTTCTATGCAAAGCTGCACCAGATTTTGCACTTTCCAGTTTTGGTATATCAACCCTACTGAGTCACAATCAATCTGGGAATGCTGTAAGAATCTCTTAATCGAGTAGAAATGCAGTGAAACACTGTTTCGGCTGCTGAGAGAAAAAGAATACGCAGTCAGTGGATCAGTTAGCCACTTCATTGGCTATGGTTGCTAATCGCCATGGTCAGATAAGAGTGGCAGGTAAGGGCTATATCAAAGGTTAGCTGTCCATTGCAACAATACCATTACAGCCTTTTTTAATGGAGAAACAACATGGATATAAAGAAGAGTTTGTATCAATGTGAGTTCCAGGCAGCATGGAGATTCACTGCCATAAGATTTGCCCGTAGGGTAAAAACTATCCTTAACCTCCACTGTACAAGTGTGGTTTGACAACTGTTCACCTTCTGGTGCTCATTCATTGAAAATAAGATGAATTTGACTGTAAAATGCAGGGCGAATGATGTTGAATCTCCCTTGGGTGAATTTCATGAAGGGATTCATTGGGCGAATGAATCCACCCCAAAATAAATTTTACAATTATTGTTTGAAAACTGGCTTGCCCTGGAAAATATTCATAATTGAAATCAGCAATTCTTGCCATACTTTAAAGCCAAAGGGTGATACCACTGTTACATAAATTCTATGGTCACAGCATACACTTTCATTTTGTAACATCAGCATTGTAATAGCAATACAAATAACAGTTATTTTTTATAATTCAGTTTAAGCTTACTTGAAAAATCTCCCTTTGTGTTGTGAGTGCTGTCTGTCTGCTAGCTAGGAAGGAAGATAAACTTTGATACAGCTCACAGCTGGGGACAGGGATACAGCATTTTGGCAAGATCACCAGGTATTTTCTGAAAATGTTCTTGGTTAAAAAAAAAGGAAAGCAAATGCAGCCACCACTGTAAGCTGTAATTTATTACATTTCTGTTGTTAGGTTTTGTTATCTTTTGAGAGAGACTAGGGAACACGAGTGTAGACTTCCATTTTATAACATCAGCATTTTAGTAACGATTCAAACAATAATTATATATATTATAATATAGGCTTACTTGAAAAAAATCTCCTTTCATGTTGTGAGTTCTGCCTGTCAACTGGTCATCTCTTTCTACAACTTCCTGGATTCCCTACATGCTTTGCAGCTTCTCATCTGCTATTTAATTTAAATTTCTAAGGACTACATATTCCATGGTACCTTGTTGCCCAAAAGTAATGATTCCTGTACTGACTTCTCAGCACCTCTATAGTTCTGATGGCAGGCTCTGTGAAATGTGTGATTAAGCAGTGCCAACATAGTGAATAGGTGTCATAGACTTCAAGGAGATAAATGTGTAGGGATCTTCACAAAGTACGTTTACGAACTTCAATACAAAGAATGTGGAAAATAATATATAATTTTACCTTTTGACCATAGATACACTTTAACAACCTGCACTTTTTGTGCCATCTCCCTGTCTTCAACTTAGTCAATAAGCTTTGAATTAGCTTGACCCTTCATTGTCATTGTGCCATAGTGATTCTTATTCATCAATACACACCTTTTTTTTTTTTGCAATATTCTTATATTTTCCTGATTTCAGAATGCCTTAGTTTAGTAACATGTCTAGTTTAGTAAACCACGTCTGGGAATTAGTTAACCCAATTTAGAGCACTGAAAGAAAATGTGATAATACCTACTGTATATTAAGCCATATTTGGAAACATCACGGTGTTCTGTAAAGATAAGGCATTACAGTTTGTTCTGAAGACACATTGAGAACATTGTTACTATTGTGTTTAGAGAAGAAAGGGAGGGAGAGAAAAATGGCAAGCAGCCCCTGGTGCAGTAAATTTTAGTAAAGCCCGCTTTATGATTTTTACCTACAGGTAAACCTATAATAAGGCTTACCTGTAGGTACAATCAATATCTCCTAAACTTGCACTGTTTTCCCCAAAGTCCTTTGTGAAGCAAATAACTACATTTTGAAGTGACTATAGGGACGGTCCCGATGTTCAAGTCGAACGTAAGTTCGACTCGAACATCGGGTGTTTGCCTGTTCGCCAAATAGCAAACAATTTGGGGTGTTCACGGCAAATTCGAAAGCCACGGAACACCCTTTGAAAGTCTATGGGAGAAATCAAAAGTGCTAATTTTAAAGGCTTATATGCATGGTATTGTCATAAAAAGTGTTTGGGGACCTGGGTCCTGCCCCAGGAGACATGAATCAATGCAAAAAAATTTTAAAAACGGATGTTTTTTTCGGGAGCAGTGATTTTAATAATGCTTAAAGTGAAACAATAAAAGTGTAATATTCCTTTAAATTTCGTACCTGTGGGCTTCCTGTAAAGTGGTGCATGTTTCCCGTGTTTACAACAGTCCGAGAGCAAAATGACATTTCTAAAGGAAAAAAAGTCATTTAAAAGTACTCGCGGCTATAATGAATTGTCTGTCCAAACAATACATATAAAAGTTCATTGATATAAACAGCATGGGATTCCCCCACAGGGGAACCCCGAACCGAAATTTAAAAAAAAAAAGCGTGGGGGTCCCCCCAAATTCCATACCAGGCCCTTCAGGTCTGGTATGTATATTAAAGGGGAACCCTGCACCAAAATGTAAAAAAAAATGGCATGGGGTCCCCCCAAAAATCCATACCAGGCCCTTATCCGAGCACGAAACCTGGCAGGGCGCAGGAAAAGAGGGGGGAGGAGAGAGCGCCCCCCCCTCCTGAACCATACCAGGCCACATGCCCTCAACATTGAGAGGGTGCTTTGGGGTAGCCCCCCAAAGCACCTTGTCCCCATGTTGATGGTGAGAAGGGCCTCATCCCCACAACCCTTGCCCGGTGAAAATGGTAAAAAAACACAATACATGCCTTGGGACAAGTCCTTTATTAAAAAAATTAAAAAATAAAACTGTCCCACAGAGTCTTCTTCTTCTCGCGCTCCGACGGACTGATAAAGAAAACAGAAAAAAACGCACGCCGCCTACGATCTGCCTCCATGGGAGGCACCCGCCGTAATGACCGAGGGCATCCCGATGGCTTCCCGTAGTGTCAGAGGGGGCGAGGTCACTCGGTTACGTAACTGGGTGGCCTGCCCCCTTCAACGCTACGGGGAAGCCATAGGGATGTCCCTATGCCTCAGAGGGGGCGGACCAGGTGGTCTCCGCCCCCCCCTGACGCTACGGGAAAGCCATAGGGATGCCCCCATGCATCAGAGGGGGCTGAGTCACCCGGTGACGTCATCGTGTGGCCCGCCCTCAGTTGCAAAAGAGCTGTCACCTGAGAGCGGCCGATCATTATGGCGGGTGCCTCCCATGGAGGCAGATTGTAGGCGACGTGCGGCTTTTTTTTCTTTTTCGGTCCATCGGAGCGCGAGAAGAAGAAGAAAACTCCGTGGGACAGTTTTATTTTTACATTTTTTTAATAAAGGACTTGTCCCAAGGCATGTATTGTGTTTTTTTTACCATTTTCACACATCTTTTGTGAAATGGTAGGGGTACATTTGTACTTCGTTATCATGCACTTTTTGTGCCATCTCCCTGTCTTCAACTTAGTCAATAAGCTTTGAATTAGCTTGACCCATCATTGTCATTGTGCCATAGTGATTCTTATTCATCAGTACACACCTTTTTTTTTTTTGCAATATTCTTATATTTTCCTGATTTCAGAATGCCTTAGTTTAGTAACATGTCTAGTTTAGTAAACCACGTCTGGGAATTAGTTAACCCAATTTAGAGCACTGAAAGAAAATGTGATAATACCTACTGTATATTAAGCCATATTTGGAAACATCACGGTGTTCTGTAAAGATAAGGCATTACAGTTTGTTCTGAAGACACATTGAGAACATTGTTACTATTGTGTTTAGAGAAGAAAGGGAGGGAGAGAAAAATGGCAAGCAGCCCCTGGTGCAGTAAATTTTAGTAAAGCCCGCTTTATGATTTTTACCTACAGGTAAACCTATAATAAGGCTTACCTGTAGGTACAATCAATATCTCCTAAACTTGCACTGTTTTCCCCAAAGTCCTTTGTGAAGCAATTCACTACATTTTGAAGTGACTATAGGGATGGTCCCGATGTTCAAGTCGAACGTAAGTTCGACTCGAACATCGGGTGTTTGCCTGTTCGCCAAATAGCAAACAATTTGGGGTGTTCACGGCAAATTCGAAAGCCACGGAACACCCTTTGAAAGTCTATGGGAGAAATCAAAAGTGCTAATTTTAAAGGCTTATATGCATGGTATTGTCATAAAAAGTGTTTGGGGACCTGGGTCCTGCCCCAGGAGACATGAATCAATGCAAAAAAATTTTAAAAACGGATGTTTTTTTCGGGAGCAGTGATTTTAATAATGCTTAAAGTGAAACAATAAAAGTGTAATATTCCTTTAAATTTCGTACCTGTGGGCTTCCTGTAAAGTGGTGCATGTTTCCCGTGTTTACAACAGTCCGAGAGCAAAATGACATTTCTGAAGGAAAAAAAGTCATTTAAAAGTACTCGCGGCTATAATGAATTGTCTGTCCAAACAATACATATAAAAGTTCATTGATATAAACAGCATGGGATTCCCCCACAGGGGAACCCCGAACCGAAATTTAAAAAAAAAAAGCGTGGGGGTCCCCCCAAATTCCATACCAGGCCCTTCAGGTCTGGTATGTATATTAAAGGGGAACCCTGCACCAAAATGTAAAAAAAAATGGCATGGGGTCCCCCCAAAAATCCATACCAGGCCCTTATCCGAGCACGAAACCTGGCAGGGCGCAGGAAAAGAGGGGGGAGGAGAGAGCGCCCCCCCCTCCTGAACCATACCAGGCCACATGCCCTCAACATTGAGAGGGTGCTTTGGGGTAGCCCCCCAAAGCACCTTGTCCCCATGTTGATGGTGAGAAGGGCCTCATCCCCACAACCCTTGCCCGGTGAAAGTGGTAAAAAAACACAATACATGCCTTGGGACAAGTCCTTTATTAAAAAAATAAAAAAATAAAACTGTCCCACAGAGTCTTCTTCTTCTCGCACTCCGACGGACTGATAAAGAAAACAGAAAAAAACGCACGCCGCCTACGATCTGCCTCCATGGGAGGCACCCGCCGTAATGACCGAGGGCATCCCGATGGCTTCCCGTAGTGTCAGAGGGGGCGAGGTCACTCGGTTACGTAACTGGGTGGCCTGCCCCCTTCAACGCTACGGGGAAGCCATAGGGATGTCCCCATGCCTCAGAGGGGGCGGACCAGGTGGCCTCCGCCCCCCCCTGACGCTACGGGAAAGCCATAGGGATGCCCCCATGCATCAGAGGGGGCTGAGTCACCCGGTGACGTCATCGTGTGGCCCGCCCTCAGTTGCAAAAGAGCTGTCACCTGAGAGCGGCCGATCATTATGGCGGGTGCCTCCCATGGAGGCAGATCGTAGGCGACGTGCGGCTTTTTTTTCTTTTTCGGTCCATCGGAGCGCGAGAAGAAGAAGAAAACTCCGTGGGACAGTTTTATTTTTACATTTTTTTAATAAAGGACTTGTCCCAAGGCATGTATTGTGTTTTTTTTACCATTTTCACACATCTTTTGTGAAATGGTAGGGGTACATTTGTACTTCGTTATCATTTCACACAGGAGGGGCCAGGATCTGGGGGTCCTCTTGTTAAAGGGGGCTTCCAGATTCCAATAAGCCCCCCGTCCGCAGACCCCCACAACCACCGGGCAAGGGTTGTGGGGATGAGGCCCTTCTCCCCATCAACATGGGGACAAGGTGCTTTGGGAGGCTCTCTCGTCCCCCCCTCTTTTCCTGCGGCCTGCCAGTTTGCGTGCTCGGATAAAGGTCTGGTATGGATTTTTGGGGGGACCCCATGCCATTTTTTTTTATTTTGGCGCGGGGTTCCCCTTAAAATCCATACCAGACCTGAAGGGCCTGGTATAACATTTGGGGGGACCCCCACGCATTTTTTTTTTTAATTTTGGTTCGGGGTTCCCCTGTGGGGGAATCCCATGCCGTTTTTTTCAATGAACTTTTATGTGTATTGCCGGGACCGACAATTCATTATAGCCGCGAGTACTTTTAAATTACTTTTTTTCCTTTAGAAATGTCATTTTGCTCTTGGACTGTTGTTAACACGGGAAACATGCGCCACTTTACAGGCATACTATAGACACCCCCCAGGTACGAAATTTAAAGGAATATTACACTTGTATTGTTTCACTTTTAGCATTATTAAAATCACTGCTCCCGAAAAAACATCTATTTTTAAAACTTCTTTTTGCATTGATACATGTCCCCTGGGGCAGGACCCGGGTCCCCAAACATTTTTTAAGACAATACCATGCATATAAGCCTTCAAAATTAGCACTTTTGATTTTTCATGTTCGTGTCCCATAGACTTTAACGGTGTTCGCGTGTTCGAACAAATTTTTTGCCTGTTCGCATGTTGTGGTGCGAACTGAACCGGGGGGGGGGGGTTCGGCCCATCCCTAAGTGACTGTTGCACATGATTGTTCAAGTTTCCCACTCCATGAAATGACATGGCAGGAAGAGGGTTTGCATTGCAGAACAGTTTTGCTCAGCTAGATGTAGTGCTTAAACATGAGTATCGCTGTCACATTTGATGCATTTAATTATAGCCTTAGGGCTCATGCACATTGCAGCTCAAAGAAACTCAAAGAAGCTACTCCTACAGGCTTTTAAGCTTTTTTGAGCTCTCATTTTTTTCTGCCTGGAAACTCCCCTCCATGTTAGCCAATGTGTCCATGCACATTATGGCTTTTTCAGGAGTTTATAGGCATATGCTCTTACAGGCAGAAGAAACCCCCCACCAAACTTACGTTTTTGAGAGAAGCTTTCAAGCAGAAAAGACACCTGTGTCCAAGAATGCGCAAAAAAGAGTGAAAAAGCTCAAAAAAGCTTGAAAATGCACAAAAAAATGATAAAATGAGCTGAGGGGAGAGTCGCTGAAAAAAATGCTTTAGCTCAAAAAAGCACAAAGAAGCTCAATAAAAACGTGTAAAAGATCACAAAAAAGCACAATTTTCTTCAAGCTTTTTAGGCAGAGAAATAACAAAATGCTCAATCAAAGCTCAAATGCCTATAAAAGCAGCTTTTTTTTGAGCTGCAGTGTAGATGAGCCCTTACAGTTCCTTGCAAGATGTTCAGTAGAAGTACAACACTTATGCCCTGTACACACGTCGGACATTGATCGGACATTCCGACAACCAAATCCATGGATTTTTTCCGACGGATGTTGGCTCAAACTTGTCTTGCATACACACAGTGACACAAGGTTGTGGGAAAATCCGATCGTTATGAACGCGGTGACGTAAAACACGTACGTCGGGACTATAAACGGGGCAGTAGCCAATAGCTTTCCTCTTTTAATTTATTCTGAGCTTGCGTTGCACTTTGTGCATCGGATTTGTGTACACACGATCGGAATTTCCGACAACGGATTTTGTTGTCGGAAAATTTTATAGCAAGCTCTCAAACTTTGTGTGTCGGAAATTCCTATGGAAAATGTGTGATGGAGCCTACACACGGTTGGAATTTCCAACAACAAGGTCCTATCACACATTTTCCATCGGAAAATCCTATCGTGTGCAACCCTCACATATACCCAGTAATGTGAACAGCCTAAGATGATACACAGAGATGAAACAAATCTACCTACATACGTTTTACATGCATATCTTCAGTCTTCAGCTTTCTAGACTCTTTAGAAAGTGCACATTGAGTTAGAAATATTTATTCCTGTTTCAGCAGTGGGAGGGGAGTCTGGGCATACACTGTGTGTAAGTTGAGTTGAGGAGAGACACCCCCCCTCCGCATAGGCAGAGGAACGAAGAAATCTGCAGAGCTGTGCTGTGAATAGACAAGCTCTCTGCTTATCTCTCTCTAAGTCACCTCCCTGACACAGGTCAGATTTGGTGCATGGGGTTTACATCCACTTTAACCGGTTCCCGACCGGCGCACGCCGATGTACGTCGGCGGAATGGCACGCTGGGCAAATGGGCGTACCCGTATGTCCCGTTGAATTTGCCGCCATGCCATTGCGTGCGCGCCGGCCGGGGTGTCCGTGAGGCAGGTCGCGGGTCCCGTGGACTCGATCGCTGCGGGTATACCCACAATCGCCTCACGGAGAGGACGAACGGGGAGATGCTTAAATATTTTTTGGGGATATTTATTATAGCAAAAGAAAGCTCTATTTGTGGGAAAAAAAGGACGTAAATTTTGTTTGGGAGCCACGTCGCACGACCGAGCAATTGTCAGTTAAAGCGACGCAGTGCCGAATCGCAAAAAATGCACTGGTCATGAAGGGGGTAAATTCTTCCGGGGCTGAAGTAGTTAAAGCAAAGTAAATACCAAATTGTTTTAGGAGAGCTTTGCAGGGATTTTTTCCAGACCCAATGCATTTCTCGAAAGAAAGTGGTTTCTTGTGAACTGACATTGGCGATTGGAATCTTCTATCTGCTGTGACATAATGAAAGGTAAAGTGATTGAGGGACAGTATGTTTCACCTTGCATGCTTTCTTATGTAGCGCAATCCCCGTTAGGGCAAAGATAAAAGACCCCAAAGGTTGCTCTGACCTTGCAAGCCTCCCAACACCTCTGAAACCATAGGTTCGGACATTTGAAGTAGACAGAACAAAATTGACTTAGACAAATATTATTTTGGTACTAACTCTTACTCTCGACACACATAAACAGGTATGCAAAGCATATAAAAATACAGTAAGATGAATAGTAGCAACCAGTAAACTTTGGTAGAACCTATGACTGCAGGTATGAAAAAGGAAGGAGAGTGACCCTTTATGTCAGACTACTCCCTTTAACTCCTGACGTCACAGGTCTGGCAAGCTTGCCTACAGTTCAGCAAATTAACAGAAATATAAGATTTAGTCTCTGAAAAAGGGCTCCCCTAATATATGTGCAGGTATTGGGGTTGATTTACTAAAGGCAAATCCACTTTGCACTGCAAGTGCACTTGGAATTGCAGTCACTTTAGATCTGAGGGGAAGATCAAAAAAGAGGGGAAGCTCTGCTGGTTTTATCATCCAATCATGTAGAAGCAAAAATGCTGTTTTTTATTTTCCTTGCATGTCCCCTTCAGATCTACAGTGACTGCACTTCCAAGTGCACTTGTAGTGCAAAGTGGATTTGCCTTTAGTAAATAACCCCCAGAGTCCTTTAATCCTTTATTTAGGGGGGAGAAAGTGGAGTAGTCCTGGTGATGTAGATGTCCAGTGTCTTCAGCTAGCTTAACAAGGGCCCAGAGAGAGATTTTCCCGTATAATGGCATCCAGTACTGTAAATAGCATGTGCTAAGTGTCTCCTTGTTAGAGCTTTAGTGCAAAGAAGTGGAATAAAGGTGTTTGCATGCAGTGTCTTTTTACCGTGTATAGAAGGTGGGCTTCTGCCTGTTCACCAATCCTGATGGTACCAGGCTCAAAGGAATTATGGTAGCCACCTCATCCCTTTAAACCCAAACACATATTAATTACACAGGTTCTGTGGCTGATTAAGGTGGTAATTAAACTCTCTTGGTGCCTTATCTGCATTTAACTAGCCTCAGAACCTGTGTAATTCAAAAGTGTGCGGGTTTAAAGGGATGAGATGGCGACTCTAAAAGGAATAGGGTGGTTCTGGAACAGGCTCCTGAAGAATCTGCAACCAGGTAAAGGTGCCGACCGCAAACCTAGCAATGCTGGGATTCAGCGGGATGTGTGCTAATGTCGATTAGAGTGACCCCCGAAAGTCACCCAGCCGACAGAGAGCTGGTAAAGATGGATCCACTCAAACGTCCGCATGCTGCCTAGGCCACAGCGCCTCTCGCAACCCTCTGAGCATCCGGGTCCCTGCTATCAGCTGAAGTCTGTGGTCCCAAGAGAGCGAGTCCTAGACATGTGCAATTCATTTAGCATCCGAATGAACGACAGACTCTTTTGACGAATGCATACAAAAACGTATTGTCAGAAAGAACGATAATCTGAAAAAACGAAAACCCGTAAGAACGAAAAAACAAAAAAATTATTCTACCTACAATTTCAACAAATAGATTACATTTGAATAATTAGTTTTTTTTCGTATTTTCTATTATAATGAAATAATTAACTACTATTATTGTTTTTATTATTTATTATTATAAACTATTAAATTATAGGTAAAATAGCTGAAGTCAGTAATTCTTTTATTCAAGTCTCTGCGCCATAGCAGCCTATTTGGGATAGATTAGATTTACATTTTTATTGAAATTTCCTTTCAAATTTGGCTAAAGTAACTAGTGAACATAATGAATACGAATGCATCCTCAGGTTACGAATTATCCAAAGTAACGAATGCTACATTTAAACAAATGGAACGGAACGCGGCTGATGTTGCAGAATGTCCCCCGATGGCACAGGCAATGTAGCTAGCACCTGGCTACACTTATGTGGGAAACTAAGGTGGATTCCAGTTTGGGTTTTCCAGGCACCTGACTATTGGATAACAGATGTCTATTAAACATTACCCAACCATTATACTCCTATTCCCAATAATGAGACCACACCAGCTTCTGGAGTATAAAACAAAGGCCGTAGCAGCCTACTTTATTAACTTAACATAAAATTATATTATCAAAAATATAAAACTTCCGTCATCAAGAAAAACAAACATCTGTTATGCAACCTGGATCAAAAAGAACGTTGGTCTGAGCAATAGCTTTAGCAAATCCATCTGATGGCCATAACAACTATAGCACTGCAGCCCTAAACCAAAAATCTCCAATAGGCCTCAAGCCGACAAGCTGGCTCAGAGACTGCCGTGACTGCAGTGCCCCATATCACTTCCCGGCTAACCGGGAACCAAAAAACCTCCGGACCCATATCAACGTTGGATCCCCACTCTTACTTTTTAGCCATCTTCCTTCCCTTGCCCAGACCAACGCCCGCCACTGCCACGACAATCTCTCTTCTTTCACCTGTTGACAAAAGAAAAACCACAAACCCAACGACAATAACATATCTTATTACTAGGGAGGGTGGGCGGGAACTTTCCACGATCTTCTGCTATCCCTCCCAGAGCGGGAAGCCCTTTTAAATGTCCCCTCCCCTAATTCTCCCTCCCCCTCGGCTCCACCATAATCCTCAAACATTAACCCTTACCCTGTTCCCACTGTCATGTTCGCCCTTTGCCTACAGCATTGTATGCTGTTGCTCCAGGCTTTTCTTGACTATTGGATAACAGATGTCTATTAAACATTACCCAACCATTATACTCCTATTCCCAATAATGAGACCACACCAGCTTCTGGAGTATAAAACAAAGGCCGTAGCAGCCTACTTTATTAACTTAACATAAAATTATATTATCAAAAATATAAAACTTCCGTCATCAAGAAAAACAAACATCTGTTATGCAACCTGGATCAAAAAGAACGTTGGTCTGAGCAATAGCTTTAGCAAATCCATCTGATGGCCATAACAACTATAGCACTGCAGCCCTAAACCAAAAATCTCCAATAGGCCTCAAGCCGACAAGCTGGCTCAGAGACTGCCGTGACTGCAGTGCCCCATATCACTTCCCGGCTAACCGGGAACCAAAAAACCTCCGGACCCATATCAACGTTGGATCCCCACTCTTACTTTTTAGCCATCTTCCTTCCCTTGCCCAGACCAACGCCCGCCAAAGCATCCCAATAGTAATACCTTACTCTTGGGTGCTCCTCCACACCCGAATAGCTCGCTGTATACCGTCTTGTATGCCCAAAGCCCACAAATCCGTCCCCACCTCATTAAGATGTACCCCATCTCGTCTTAAGTACCTCCATGTCTCGAATTCCAGTTCCATATGCCTGATTGCCAACCCTCCACAACTAACCACAAATTTACTCACTTCCCTATTAATCTTCTTCCTAGCTCTATTCACCCCCTCCACTGACCTGGCCATTCTCCAACACATGCGTGCAACCATGTCCGACCAGACAATGATCATTTTTGGAAATTCCTTCCCTAAGCGCCAGACGTCAAATTTAATGTCTCGCGTAATGTCTATCATTGAGCGAATACCAAGATCATTGCCGCCCACATGTATTACCAGCACATCCGGAGGGCCCTCCCTGTTTGCATAACGTTGTACCTCCTGAACCAACCTGCCCCACAACATCCCCGGTATACCAAACCATTTTAAGTACACTTCCCGTCTATCAAAACCTAACTGCCTACCCTCAGGTCGGGCGTCTCCCCTCCGAGCCCCCCAACACACATAAGAATGGCCCATAATCCAGACCACTCTTGGAGCTGCACCTGAAATTAAAAGAAAACAAACCATGCTCAACATTGACCAGTTAACTACTGTCCCACCGGCCATAAAACCACAAAAACAACCTAACTCCTTACAATCTTACCGCTAGTTGAGGTCGCACATAAGATTGAAATCTGTTGGACTCCCACCGCCCAATCCGTTTTATTGTTTCCACATCCATACCCAATCTGGCCGCCTCTGTTGCGGCACCTATCCGGAATGAATGTGATGAAAATTCCCGCTCCTCAAGTCCCAGCCCAAGCAAACATTTTCTAAAAACAGCAATAAACTGAAAACGCGATAACATATCTACATTTGCATGTATCAATAAAGGGCCCTGACAGTCCGGCCTAACTTTCAAAAATTCCCGTACTGCACCCACTGGGCACTGAGGGGATCCCAGGATGGAATAAACTCGCACCATCCTGCCTCTCCCCTCCTGATCTGTCTTCGACTTCCGTAGGAATATCGATACCCCGTCCTCCTCAAGTGTAACCTCTTTACAACCAACTCCTCCTTGCACTGTTTTTGAAGGGCTAACCAACTCCCCTATCCTGAATGCCCCAAAAAATGCTAATACAAAAGCTACCTTAAACAAGCTAACTTCGTAATCAGACGAACAGACCCCCCTAAATTGTTCCACAATACCCCCCAGTATCTCGAAAGTTACTGGTCTCCTCGAATCGCGCTGAACCGCCGCCCTCCGATAACCTTTCAACGCCTGTCTCACCCAAAAGTCCTTGGTGAAGTCGGGCTGCCCTTGTAGCTTAAAAAGGAAAGCTAAACCAGCTAGCTGTATACTGATCACAGATACCGACGCACCCTCGTTAAATTTTCTTGCCAGATAATACAGTAATAGCGAACGCACTCCCTGCCCTACAAGTTCCTCCCTCAACGCTCGCCCAAAGGACATCCATTCCTGCCAAACCCTATTGTATGCTGCCCAAGTAGCCCCACTTACCGACCGCTTAATCCATCCCTCGACGACTCCAGTGCAATCTCCCACAGCCAGTCTGGACAAGGCACCCCCTGTTGCTCCGCTTCCGGCGCCAACTCTCTGAACCTGTCCCACTGGAAGCGAGACAACGCATCAGCAATTACGTTTTCCACCCCCGGTAAGTGAACAGCATGAATGAAGACATTCAGTTGTAAGCATCTTAACACTAATGCCGCGTACACACGGTCGGACTTTTCAGCTACAAAAGTCCGACAGCCTGTCCAACAGACTTCCGGAGGACTTTCGGCAGACTTGCGGCGGACTTGTGGCAGACTTTCTAACGAACGGACTTGCCTACACACGACCACACAAAAGTCCGATGGATTCGTACGTGATGACGTACACCAGACTAAAATAAGGAAGTTCATAGCCAGTAGCCAATAGCTGCCCTAGCGTGGGTTTTTGTCCGTCGGACTAGCACACAGACGAGCGGATTTCGGGGTCCGTCGTAGTTACGACGTAAAGATTTGAAGCATGTTTCAAATCTAAAGTACGTCGGATTTGAGGCTAAAAAAGTACGTTGAAAGTCCGGAGAAGCCCACACACGATCGGATTACCAGCCAGCTTTAGTCCGTCAGCGTCCGTTGGACTTTTGTAGACGAAAAGTCCGACCGTGTGTACGCGGCTTAAGTGTTGCAGCATCCTAATCACCGGCGGAGATGACGCCGTGACCCTGTTTATCACTTGCACCACCCCCATGTTGTCCCCATGAAAACGCACTTTCAGATCCCTGAACGATGCGCCCCATAACTCAACTGCCAGTACCACTGGAAACAGTTCCAGCAATACCAGGTTCTTCGTGAAACCCTCTTGTACCCACGATTGAGGCCATGGACCTGCGCTCCATCGCCCTTGAAAGAACGCCCCAAAACCTGTTGATCCAGCGGCATCAGTGAATAGTTCCAAGTCAAAATTGCTGACTGGACCCGACATCCACATTGCCCTACCGTTAAAGGATTCCAGAAAGGTATTCCAGACCCTGAGATCTTCCCTATGTGTTTTAACTAAACGAACAAAATGAGTTGGGGATTTGATCCCACTCGTGCTGGCCGCCAGCCGGCGACTAAACACTCTCCCCATCGGTAATATGCGGCAAGCAAAATTCAGCTTGCCCAAAACCGATTGTAACCGTCTCAGTTGTACCTTTTTTAGACCTATCAAACCTGCCACTTCCTTCCGCAAATCTTCCAATTTCTCCTCAGGTAATCTGCATTCCATCGCATCCGAATCTAATACTATACCTAAGAACGTGATGACCGAGCAGGGTCCCTCCGTCTTATCGGCTGCTAATGGAATGCCAAATTTTTCTGCTATGTGCTGTAGTGACGCTAGTAGCACTGCACAGACTCTAGAATCCGCCGGGCCAATGCATAAAAAATCATCCAAGTAGTGAATTAGCGAATTCACTCCGGATACATCCCTTACTACCCACTCTACAAAGGAGCTGAATTGTTCGAACAGCGCACACGATACCGAACAACCCATCGGTAGGCATTGATCAACGTAAAATCCCCCATTCCAATGACACCCCAGTAACCGAAAGCTCTCGGGGTGCACTGGCAGGAGTCGAAAAGCTGATTCCACGTCTGCCTTTGCCATCAACGCCCCTTTTCCGTAGTGGCGCACCCACCTCACCGCAGCGTCAAACGACGTATACGTCACTGAGCACGCTTCTTGGTCAATGGCATCATTCACGGATCCCCCTTTTGGGAAGGATAAGTGGTGAATGAGCCTAAACGTATTGGGCTCTTTTTTGGGCACCACCCCTAGAGGTGATACCACCAAATCCGCCACTGGCGCCACTGGAAAAGGTCCGCTCATTCTACCCAATGCAACCTCCTTCTGTAGTTTTTCCAAAACCACTTCCGGATGTTGCAAGGCTGACTTTAAATTTTTGGGTACTGGGGGGACAGCTGCTAGATTGCATGGAATCCTAAATCCTACCGTAAAACCTTCTTCTAATAGCCGTGCAGCTTGCCTGTCAGGGTACTTACCGAGAAACGGTCGCATCCTTTCCACCATCACCGGAGTCCTCCCTTTTGTTCCCAGCTTCTCCCTGACGACCTTTTCCTTGCTTAAAACACCTGGATGACGGATGTGTTCCCCCGCAGCCGGAGCATTCGTGTTTAAACTTACATGATCCTCCGAACCTGCAAACCCCGGAATTGTACTGCCAACAGACCCCTTTTTTGTTTCCAGCCGCATGTCCCTGGGTTGACGGTCCACCGGCTCCCCCCTGAAAAAACGGGTTCGGTGCCCTCGCCGTCGTCATCAAACGCATCCACAGACTGATGTCCTTGTGGTCCCAACGTAGTTCCGGGCGCACTGCTCTCCGCTGCCTGAACTGTTCGTCGTACCTCAACCATGCCGTACCCCCATATACTCTATACGCTTCCCCGATTGCGTCCTGATAGCAGAAAAGCGCCGAACAATGTTCCGGCTGTTTTTCCCCTATCACACTAGCCATGATTGCAAACGCTTGCAACCAATTCGTAAATGTCCGAGGTATCAGCCTATACCTCCTCTTTTCCTCGTCTTCCTTTTTGGAATCATCCGGCTTGACTCTATCGAGGTTGAATTTTTCCAAGGGCAGTAATGAAAATATTTCAACATACTCACCCTTCCATAATTTTTCCCGAACCTCCTGTTTCAGGTGAGCCCCCAACGGTCCTTCGTAGCAGACGTACACCTCGCAGCGGGCTGCGTCCGCCAACCTAACAATATCTTTTCTCGCCGCAGCCTCCCCTGACTGCGCCGCCTTGTCCTTCCCCTGCGCTGCTACGCTCGCCACGGCCTCCTGCGCCGGCACCGCGACATCGGCTGCAACTGTAGGTATGGCCCCCCGCCCTGCGTTATCTAATTCCTTTTCCGTCTGCGGTACCCATGCAGCTATTGGCCCCCCCGCCGGCTTCTCTGCTGCCTCCAGCCTCTGCACAAGCTCCTTAATTCCTGTCAAAAAACCCAAAAATCCCGGAGCACCTCCCCCCTTGTCAGTTCCTACCCTACTTTCCACCGAACTTCCAACCCCAGCTCCTGACACTGTTGCATTATTTAAACTAGCATTTGCAGTATCATGTGTTAACTCACCGGGCTGCATAGGTGTCGCCCCATCAGCCGACCGTCTGCTTTCTCCTGGCCCCATCCTCCTGTGCAGCTGGGCCGTCTCCTCTTCCGATCCGGACATCTCTTCTCCCTCGCTCCGACCCGCGTCTTCTTCCGCATCAGATACTGGCCCGCCCGGGACGTTGACCGCGGCTGCCGCACTACCCGCCATCCTTTCCTTCCTCCGCGCAGCGAATCCGCCCGTTGACTTCCGGACAGCCTTCCCAGGACCGGTGTGGGCTACCGCAGTCCTGCCGGCCTCCGCTCTGGTTGGTAGTAATCCAGTCCTGTTCCTCCCTCTATCCTGCCTGTCCCCTGCCGAAGTGCTGGAAGGCCCAGGGACAACTGCAGGCGTTGCATTGGCAGCGATGGCGGAGCTCACCGCCGTCTTCCTGGGGGCGGGGCTTGCGCTCCCCGCGCGTCTGCCACTATTGGGCCTATCTCCTGTCCGTCCTCCTGCTGGGATCCTCTCCTGTCCTGTCGGGGCCGCCCGCCCGCTGACCCGCTCTCTTCCCGCCGATCGTTTCGCTGGTGGGCCCCCCTGTACATTTGGCACCATGTTACCCGGGTGCCGCTGTGAATTAGTAACGCGGTCCGGTGAGAACCGCTCAGGCGGTCGGGAGCGGCGCGCTCTGTGACTGCCTCTCTCTCCCTCACTAGCTGGCGCGCTGGGAGCCCGGATCGCTGCTGAGATGGTCTCCTGCAGCCATTCCGCCCCCCGCACCGCCGCTTCTTCCCTTAACTGGGACATGAGCCCTTCTAAGTCAGACATGGTGTGGCACTGACCTGCTCCCTGAACTTTCCACGATCTTCTGCTATCCCTCCCAGAGCGGGAAGCCCTTTTAAATGTCCCCTCCCCTAATTCTCCCTCCCCCTCGGCTCCACCATAATCCTCAAACATTAACCCTTACCCTGTTCCCACTGTCATGTTCGCCCTTTGCCTACAGCATTGTATGCTGTTGCTCCAGGCTTTTCTTTAGCAGTGTGGGATCCAAACTGATTTTTGTTTCCCATTTGTGTCCAGCAGCAGGTGGGATGAATACAGAAGAGGTTGCTCTGACCTGGGACTCTGGAAGCCTCCTAAGAGAGCTACATATGGAAATCACTTTGCTAAAAAGAGATTTGAAAAACATTAGTTTTTCTGTTGGTGACTAGGAGAAGCCCTTTACCTGTCAGAGAAGAATTTGTACTGTTTAGTTAGTGTCTGGATGGCAAGGTTTTTTTTTCTACAAGTGAGAATTTTAAGAAAACACCTGTTATTTGGACTACTTTTTTCCAAGGAAAGGTGATCCCTACTTGAGCTAACGTCCCTCACTGCCCATTTTGGTCATCTTCGTCAGGGTTTGTATCAGGATTTAGCAGGATATTTGTCTTTTCAGAGCTTTTTGTCATTTGTGAGCATATATGGTATGTCCTTAGCAATGGACGGACCCCAGGTGCTGGGCTAGCTTATAAAAACTTGGGTCACTTTTAGTTTCTTCAATGTTCCTGATGAAATCACAGAAACAGGAGAATGGTTGGAAGGAATTTGGTTGTCTTTTATGTACTTTGAACATGTAGTTGACTAGTTCTCTTGTATGTTACAGTGCCTTGAAAAAGTATTCATACCCCTTGACATTTTCCACATTTTGTCATGTTACAACCAAAAACGTAAATGTATTTATTGGGATTTTATGTGGTAGACCAACACAAAGTGTCACATAATTGTGAAGTGGAAGGAAAATGATAAATGGTTTTCAATTTTTTTTACAAATAAACTCTTCCATAAAGGCCAGATTTGTGGAGTGCACGACAGGTTCTCCACCTGAGCTTTGAATCCCTGCAGCTTCTCCAGTGTTACCATGGGCCTCTTGGTTGCTTCTCTGATTAATGCTCTTCTTGCCCGGGCTGTCAGTTTAGGTGGATGGCCATGTCTTGTTAGGTTTGTAGTTGTGCCATGCTCTTTACATTTTTGGATGATAGATCGAACAGTGCTCCGTGAGATGTTCAAAGCTTGGCATATTTTTTTAACCTAACCCATAGTTGCCAACTGTCCCAGATTTCCCGGGACATTCCCGGGACTTGGACTCCATTCCCGAATTTGTGGTGTCCCGGCATATGTCCCGAAAAATCCGGTTCCCGTTTTTGAAACAACCGCCGCTAGAGGTCGGCGGCCGGCGGAGACATTGTCTCCGCCGGCCGCCATTTTGTGAAAGTTCAGGAAGACGGCTGGGGGGGGGCTAGACGAAGCTTCTGCGTCGCCGCCCACCCCCTGCCCCGCTCCGCCTCGGCTCGCCCCGCTCCACCCCGCTCCGCCTTGCCCCGCTCCGCCTCGGCCCGCCTACCCCCCGCCCCGCTGCCAGTCTGATATGGAAAGGGGCGGGGGTTCTAGCCATGCTGCGGACACACCTCTAGGACACTTCTGAGGTGGGGGGGGGAGCGCGCGCACCGCTGTGGGACACCTGATGTGAGTGGGGGGGCACTGGGGACACCTGATGTGAGTGGGGGGGGCACTGGGGACACCTGATGTGAGGGGGGGGCACTGGGGACACCTGATGTGAGGGGGGGACACCTGATGTGAGGGGGGGCATTGGGGACACCTGATGTGAGGGGGGGACACCTGATGTGAGGGGGGGCACTGGGGACACCTGATGTGAGGGGAGGGCACTGGGGACACCTGATGTGAGTGGGGGGGGGCCACTGGGGACACCTGATGTGAGTGGGGGCGCACTGGGGACACCTGATGTGAGTGGGGGGGCACTGGGGACACCTGATGTGAGGGGGGGCACTGGGGACGCCTGATGTGAGGGGGGGGCACTGGGGACACCTGATGTGAGGGGGGGCACTGGGGACACCTGATGTGAGGGGGGGCACTGTGACTGGGGACTCCTGATGTGAGGGGGGGCTCCGCCGGGGACACCTGATGTGAGGGGGGCTCCGCCGGGGACTCCTGATGTGAGGGAAAGCTCCACCGGGGACTCCTGATGTGAGGGGGGGCTCCGCCAGGGACACCTAATGTGAGGGGGGGCTCCGCCGGGGACTCCTGATGTGAGGGGGGACACCTGATTGTGAGGGGGGCTCCGCCGGCGACTCCTGATGTGAGGGGGAGCTCCGCCGGGGACACCTTATGTGAGGGGGGGCTCCGCCGGGGACTCCTGATGTGAGGGGGGCTCCGCCGGGGACTCCTGATGTGAGGGGGGGCTCCGCCGGGGACTCCTGATGTGAGGGGGGGCTCCGCCGGGGACACCTTATGTGAGGGGGGGCTCCGCCGGGGACTCCTGATGTGAGGGGGGCTCCGCCGGGGACACCTTATGTGAGGGGGGCTCCGCTGGGAACTCCTGATGTGAGGGGGGGCTCCGCCGGGGACACCTTATGTGAGGGGGGCTCCGCCGGGGACTCCTGATGTGAGGGGGGCTCCGCCGGGGACTCCTGATGTGAGGGGGGGCTCCACCGGGGACATCTGATGTAAGGGGGCTCCGCCGGGGACTCCTGATGTGAGGGGGGCTCCACCGAGGACATCTGATGTAAGGGGGGCTCCACCGGGGACATCTGATGTAAGGGGGGCTCCACCGGGGACATCTGATGTAAGGGGGGCTCCGCTGGGGACATCTGATGCAAGGACGGACTCTGCTCGGACATCTGAAGCAAGGACGGATGGCTGGTGGCAGGCGACGTGGCTGGTGACACGCACAGGGATCCCACTGATTCTGCATTATGGTGAGTTGAATGATTTCATTTTATATTACAATGTAATAATAGAAATAATGCACTTCAATCATCCTGACACCATAACAACCATGGTGCCGGGATGATTGAAGTGCTAACACCAGGTGTTTGGAGTATCTTTATCTGCTGATTGTTAAACTTTCTAGAATACACATATTTCTATTGTGCAGGATCTGGGGCTGCTGTCCCGTCATTTCCCCCTCTCTCCCCGTCTCCATCCCTCATTCATCTCAGACTCTAAACACACCCTCTAGAGCCATGCCCATTTAAGCCACGCCCACTATTTTGCGTAAACCACGCCCATTTTTCACCGTGGCGCGTTTTGTGCGCCACGCTTGTCTGTTTTTACTAGGCCACGCCTGCTGACGAATGCCCCGCCCCCTAATTATTTGACAGCTCCGCCTACAGCCACAAAAGTGTCACACATTTTTTTTTTTACAATGTTGGCAACTATGCCTAACCCTGCTTTAAACTTCTCCACAACTTTATCCCTGGCCTGTCTGGTGTGTACCTTGGCCTTCACGATGCAGTTTGTTCACTAAGGTTCTCTAACAAACCTCTGAGGGCTTAACAGAACAGCTGTATTTATACTGAGATTAAATTACACACAGGTGGACTCTATTTACTAATTAGGTGACTTCTAAAGGCAATTGGTTCCACTAGATTTTAGTTAAGGGTATCAGAGTAAAGGGGGCTGAATACAAATGTATGCCACACTTTTCACATATTTATTTGTAAAAACATTTGAAACCCGTTTATCATTTTCATTCCACTTCACAATTATGTGCCAGTTTGTGTTGGTATATCACATAAAATCCCAATAAAATACATGTATCCACTTAGGTAAGTATGTAAGCCAAATATCCTTTTGCACTCCTGTGACCCATTTTCAGCAGACAGCGGGCTGAAGCTCGCTGTCGGCTAACGCCACAAAGTCAGTCCAGTCTTGGGAAAGAGCATGACAATATGGTCGGGACCAGTAGTGTATTTAGGTTTTGTGCTGCCCTAGCCTTGGACTAAACTCACGCACTCCCTAATTTAAATATGACCCACTCCTTCTTGTCAAGGTCACACCCCTTGCTGTTTAAGACCCACCCTGAAATTTTCGAGTGGGGACACTATTTATGAGGGCCGGGGGGGGGGGGGGGGGGCAATGGATTCCCTTAATTTACATAGAATTCCTCTCACTTCCTATTTGGCTATGGGGCAAGAAGTGAAGGGAAATCTCTGCAATGGGACAGGAATGGTAAAAAATAAACTGACTGGGGCTATACTTTAAGCACAAATTTCTGCTAATTTTATGGAGAGGACTAATGCCGCGTACATCAGCGGACTTTACGGCAGACTTTGTCCTGCGGACTTTTCGACTGACTTTTCGAATGAACGGACTTGCCTACACACGATCAACCAAAGTCCAACGGATTTGTACGTGATGACGTATGACCGGACTAAAACAAGGAAGTTCATAGCCAGTAGCCAATAGCTGCCTTAGCGTCGGTTTTTGTCCGTCGGACTAGCATACAGACAAGCAGACTTTTTGACCGGACTCATGTCCGTCGAAAAGATTTGAAACATGTTTCATTTCTAGGTCCGTCGAACTTTTGAGGAAATAAAGGCCGCTGGAGCCCACACACGATCGAATTGTCCGACGGACTCCGGTCCGCCGAACCAAGTATGCCGTAAAGTCCGGTCGTGTGTACACGGCATAAGATATAACCATGCCAATGGTGCAGCAGAAAACATATAGCACAGTGAGGAAGGTTTGTGGTCCAGAATGATAGGACAGTCAAAATTAGAAGTGGCGCCCCCCCACAGTTGCGGAATGCCGGCCACCCGCATATCGGAAGCAGTGCGGCCGCTTTATGGGGGCGCTAGACTTATTTGCCTCTCAGCCCAGTCCGCCCCATAAGACTGGCTAAGACTACACTAACAGCGAAATCCGGCAGGGACTCTTTCTGTGCTGCCCCCTGCAAAGTGCAGCCCAAGGCCTGGGCCTTGTCGGCCTAGGCCAGGATACAGCGTTAGTCAGGACTCGCCCACATGCCTGGACCGGCACCTAACTCAGCCTGAGAGCCGGAGCTGGCCACCCCGTCCCCTCCACACCCCAGTGCTTCAGTGAGCGCAGGGGGTGGGGGGGGTGTAGAGCAGAGAGCCAGTGGCAGTCACCAGTTTTCTGCTCATGGAGCTCTGAGAACCGAGTGATCAGTGGTGTTTGATCGCTCGGTTCTTAGTCTCATCTTAGAGCTGGCGGGGGGCAGATGCAGCATCGGACCATCACTGCATCCATCTAGGTAAATGATTATCTTAAAACAGCTGGTTACCCACACAGCAATCATAGATCTCGGCTTTCCAATGGATCAATACAACATCATTTTTTTTTATCATAGTTATCATACAGCTTAATTTAACAAATTAAATACTTGCTTAAAATAAAATCCATATACATAGCAAGTAATAAAATTATGACACTAATACAATAGCTTAAATTACAGGCTGGAGATGGACATTAAATAAAAATCAGAAGTTAACCACTTGAGCCCCGGACCATTATGCTGCCTAAGGACCAGAGGTCTTTTTCCAATTTGGCACTGCGTCGCTTTAACTGCTAATTGCACGGTCATGCAATGCTGTACCCAAACGAAATTTGCGTCCTTTTCTTCCCACAAATAGAGCTTTCTTTTGATGGTATTTGATCACCTCTGCGGTTTTTATTTTTTGCGCTATAAACGGAAAAAGACCGAAAATTTTGAAAAAAAATGATATTTTCTACTTTTTGTTATAAAAAAAATCCAATAAACTAAATTTTAGTCATACATTTAGGCCAAAATGTATTCGGCCACATGTCTTTGGTAAAAAAAATGTCAATAAGCGTATATTTATTGGTTTGCGCAAAAGTTATAGCGTCTACAAACTAGGGTACATTTTCTGTAATTTACACAGCTTTTAGTTTATGACTGCCTATGTCATTTCTTGAGGTGCTAAAATGGCAGGGCAGTACAAACCCCCCCCCCAAATGACCCCATTTTGGAAAGTAGACACCCCAAGGAAATTGCTGAGAGGCATGTTGAACCCATTGAATATTTATTTTTTTTGTCCCAAGTGATTGAAAAATGACAAAAAAAAAAAAATATTTACAAAAAGTTGTCACTAAATGATATATTGCTCACACAGGCCATGGGCCTATGTGGAATTGCACCCCAAAATACATTCAGCTGCTTCTCCTGAGTATGGGGATACCACATGTGTGGGACTTTTTGGGAGCCTAGCCGCGTACGGGGCCCCGAAAACCAATCGCCGCCTTCAGGATTTCTAAGGGTGTAAATTTTTGATTTCACTCTTCACTGCCTATCACAGTTTCGGAGGCCATGGAATGCCCAGGTGGCACAAAACCCCCCAAAATGACCCCATTTTGGAAAGTAGACTCCCCAAGCTATTTGCTGAGAGGCATATTGAGTCCATGGAATATTTTATATTTTGACACAAGTTGCGGGAAAGTGACACTTTTTATTTATTTATTTTTTTTTTTTCATAAAGTTGTCACTAAATGATATATTGCTCACACAGGCCATGGGCATATGTGGAATTGCACCCCAAAATACATTTAGCTGCTTCTCCTGAGTATGGGGATACCACATGTGTGGGACTTTTTGGGAGCCTAGCCGCGTACGGGACCCCGAAAACCAATCACTGCCTTCAGGATTTCTAAGGGTGAAAATTTTTGATTTCACTCTTTACTGCCTATCACAGTTTCGGAGGCCATGGAATGCCCAGGTGGCACAAAACCCCCCCAAATGACCCCATTTTGGAAAGTAGACACCCCAAGCTATTTGCTGAGAGGCATGGTGAGTATTTTGCAGCTCTCATTTGTTTTTGAAAATGAAGAAAGACAAGAAAAAACTTTTTTTTTTTCTTTTTTCAATTTTCAAAACTTTGTGACAAAAAGTGAGGTCTGCAAAATACTCACTATACCTCTCAGCAAATAGCTTGGGGTGTCTACTTTCCAAAATGGGGTCATTTGGGGGGGTTTTGTGCCACCTGGGCATTCCATGGCCTCCGAAACTGTGATAGGCAGTGAAGAGTGAAATCAAAAATTCACGCCCTTAGAAAGCCTGAAGGCGGTGCTTGGTTTTCGGGGTCCCGTACGCGGCCAGGCTCCCAAAAAGTCTCACACATGTGGTATCCCCATACTCAGGAGAAGCAGCAGAATGTATTTTGGGGTGTAATTTCACATATTTCCATGGCATGTTTGAGCAATATATCATTTAGTGACAACTTTGTGCAAAAAAAAAAAAAAAAAATTTGTCTCTTTCCCGCAACTTGTGTCGCAATATAAAATATTCCATGGACTCGACATGCCTCTCAGCAAATAGCTTGGGGTGTCTACTTTCCAAAATGGGGTCATTTGGGGGGGTTTTGAACTGTCCTGGCATTTTATGCACAACATTTAGAAGCTTATGTCACACATCACCCACTCTTCTAACCACTTGAAGACAAAGCCCTTTCTGACACTTATTGTTTACATGAAAAAGTTATTTTTTTTTGCAAAAAAATTACTTTGAAACCCCAAACATTATATATTTTTTAAAGCAAATGCCCTACAGATTAAAATGGTGGGTGTTTCATTTTTTTTTTTCACACAGTAATTGCGCAGCGATTTTTCAAACGCATTTTTTGGGGAAAAAACACACTTTTTTAAATTTTAATGCACTAAAACACAACATATTGCCCAAATGTTTGATGAAATAAAAAAGATGATCTTAGGCCGAGTACATAGATACCAAACATGACATGCTTTAAAATTGCGCACAAACGTGCAGTGGCAACAAAATAAATACATGTTTAAAAGCCTTCAAAAGCCTTTACAGGTTACCACTTTAGATTTACAGAGGAGGTCTACTGGAAAAATTACTGCCCTAGATCTGGCCTTCGCGGTGATACCTCACATGCATGGTGCAATTGCTGTTTACGTTTGACGACAGACCGCCGCTTGCGTTCGCCTTAGCGCGAGAGCAGGGGACGACAGGGGTGCTTTTTTTTTTTTTTTTTTTTTTTTCTTTCTTATTTTTTTGCTTTTTTAATCTTACTTTTAAACTGTTCCTTTCATATTTTTTTTTTTAAATCATTTTTATTGTTATCTCGGGGAATGTAAATATCCCCTATGATAGCAATAGGTAGTGACAGGTACACTTTTTTTGAAAAAATTGTGGTCTATTAGACCCTAGATCTCTCCTCTGCCCTCAAAGCATCTGACCACACCAAGATCGGTGTGATAAAATGCTTCCCCAAGTTCCCAATGGCGCTATTTACATCCGGCGAAATCTAAGTCATGAAATGCTCGTAGCTTCCGGTTTCTTAGGCCATAGAGATGTTTGGAGCCACTCTGGTCTCTGATCAGCTCTATGGTCAGCTGGCTGAATCACCGGCTGCATTCTCAGGTTCCCTGTTGAGACAGGAGAGCCAGAGAAAAACACGGAAGACGGTGGGGGGGGGGGCATTCCCTCCCACGGCTTGTAAAAGCAGTCTAGAGGCTAATTAGCTGCTAGGATTGCTTTTACATGAAAGCCGACCTCTGGCTGAAAAGAATGATACCAAGATGATACCTAAACCTGCAGGCATCATTCTGGTATAACCACTCAAAGTCGTGAATGGCGTACCTGAAGACAAAAAAAATGGTTAACAATAATTAACAATAAAGCACAGTAAACAGTAAAGTATAAATAATTACATACCTGAAAAACAAACATGATAAAACATAATAACAATAACAATAAAACATTGCAGAATAGAATACAGTAAAAAAGAGCAGAACAATAGAGAGAGAGAATAGAGAGAGAGAACAATAAAACGACAACTATTTTTTTTTATTTCATATATTTTTTTTTTTTTTTACACTTTTTTTGTAACTAACTTTTATAACTGTAACCAGTTCCAGGTTCGGGTCTCTCAAAATGCGATGGCATCTTGGGAGACCCTGTGAAAGTGTGCCTAGTCTGTGCAATGCTGTACCCTACGCTAATACTCAACTAGTGCATGGTAGCGTTCAAAACATTCACCAATGCAAAGACCAGGATTGTCAGGACAGGAGGGACAATAATAGCGGGTGTCACGCCTATATCCGCGCTTGCTGCAGACACGACATCTTTTTTGGGGGGGTTCGCTGGGTAGGGGTACTCGGGAGGACATAAAAATGCCTCTCATGCAGCCGACAGCATTTGGTTGGGGATGTGAATGGGTGAAGTACGGGCGCTGCAGAAGCGGTGTGTTCCCAATTAGGATTGGCGAATGCAGCAGGAAGGGCACTATGGGCATGACGGTCCTGTGTTTGTCTTTTTGGTGGCAGCGGGACACTACTTGTGCTTGCCACCTCACCAGCTTGAACTGCACTTATGGGACTCGCCACGTCACCAAGTGTTACTGCAGCGCTGGTTTGACTACGACCGGGGTGTACTAGGCCGCTGGTGCTTGCCAGTTCAATAAAAAGCTTCCAAAAAAACTGTTAGCGATCGCAGGGATCAGGCCTGACTCTGCGAACGCTGCAATTATGCGTTTAGTGTTTTGTAAGTGACAGTGATCGATCGATACTTCACTTGGGTGGGCTGGGCTGGGCCGGGTGGAGGGGCAAAACGCAGGTGCTAGCAGGTATCTGGGCTGATCCCGCTAACACTGCGTTTTTGGGAACCCTAAACTGCTGGGGGCGCTAGTATAGATCTGATCGAATCAGATATTGATGCGATCAGATACTATACCACTAAGGGAGGTGTACGGTGCGTGCGTGGGGGTTAGCGGTACTGGCGCTAACCTGACGCTGCCTGGGGCTGGTGCTTGCCAGTTCACCAAAATGCTACCAAAAAAACTGTTAGCGATCGCAGGGATCAGGCCTGACTCTGCGAACGCTGCAGTTATGCGTTTAGTGTTTTGTAAGTGACAGTGATCGATTGATACTGCACTTGGGTGGGCTGGGCTCGCCTGGGCGGAGGGGCAAAACGCAGGTGCTAGCAGGTATCTGGGCTGATCCCGCTAACACTGCGTGTTTGGGAACCCTAAACTGCTGGTGACGCTAGTATAGATCTGATCGGATCAGATATTGATCCGTTCAGATACTATACCACTAAGGGAGGCGTATGCTGCGTGCGTGGGTGTTAGCGGTACTGGCGCTAATCTGACGCTGCCTGGGGCGACGCATATCACCGCCGGGCGATCGGGGGGCTAAACCTTTATTCGGTAATAAACGGCGGGTGCCCTGACACTATAAAAAATAAACGAACTAACCAGCGTCAACCGTAACGGTTATACGGTGATCAGTGGTGAAAGGGTTAACTAGGGGGCAATCAAGGGGTTAAAACATTTATTAGGTAGTATATGGGGGTCCCTGACGCTATAAAACGCTGACGGCGAACCTAAATATTTACCTCACTAACTAGCGTCACCAGCGACACTAATACAGCGATCAGAAAAATGATCGCTTAGCGACACTGGTGACGGGGGGTGATCAAGGGGTTAAAACTTTGTTAGGGGGGTACCCTAGACCTACAGGGGGGCAACAGTAACTGTGCTAACACAGTAACTGTCACAAACTGACACCTAGCAGTAATAGAAAAAAAAAAAAAAAATTACTGGTGTCAGTTTGTGACAGGGGGGGGGGGGGTGATTGGGGGATGATCGGGGGGTGATCGGGGGGGGGATCGGGGTGTTTTGTATGCCTGGCATGTTCTACTGTGTGTGTAGTGTTAGTGCACTCACATACCTGTCTTCTCTCCTCGGGCCGGAACGGAAACTACCGACCCGAGGGGAGATGACATCACTTCCTTTGCTGCTGTTTAGCATACAGCAGCAAAGGAGTGTTCCCATTGGCCGGCGGCGATCGCGAGGGGGGGGCCAGGAACGGATGGCCTCCCCCTCGTCTCTGATCGCCGGGGGACAGAACGGGACCGCCTCGGGCGGCGGGGGGGGGTCCGATCGAACCCCCCACCCGCGGGAGGCAAATCACGTACATGTACGTGATTTTGCCTGCCCGTGCCGCCTTGCCGACGTACATCGGCGTGAGGCGGTCCTTAAGTGGTTAACATTTACAGTATCTCACAAAAGTGAGTACACCCCTCACATTTTTGTAAATATTTTATTATATAGCGAAAACACTGAAGAAATGACACTTTGCTAAAATGTAAAGAAGTGAGTGTACAGCTTGTATTAGGCCCCTTTCACACAGGCGGACCGTTCAGATCCGCCTGTCATTTTTTTCAAGTGGATCTGAACGGTCGCTCCATACATCTCTATGCAGTGTTGGATGTCAGCGGTGACATGTCCGCTGACATCCGATCCACACCGCAAAATCCAGACGGATGGATGTCCTATTTTCCATCCGTCTGGCAGATCGGATCAGATGAAAACGGACAGGTGGTCCGTAATCATCCGATCCCCCCATAGGGGAGAGCGGACTCTCTGACAGGTCCGTCCCTGCACAGAGTGCAGAGACGGACTTGTCATCCGCCGGCTCAGCGGGGATCAACGCAGCGATCCCCGCTGAGCAAGCAGAGTAGTGAAAACGGACAGCCCTGTGTCAAAGGGACCTAATACCGCATGCACACGGTCGGAATTTCCAACAACAAATGTTCGATGGGAGCTTGTTGTCGTGTGTAGGCTCCATCGGACATTTTCAGTCGGAATTTCCAACAAACAAAATTTGAGATCTGGATCTCAAATTTTCCGACAACAAAATCCGTTGTTGGAAATTCCGACCGAGTGTACACAATTCCGACGCACAAAATTCTATGTATGCTCGGAATCAAGCAGAAGAGCTGAACTGGCTATTGAACTTCAATGTTCTTGGCTCGTCGTACGTCACCGCGTTCTTGACATTCGGAATTTCCAAAAACATTTGTGTGACCGTGTGTATGCAAGACAAGTTTGAGCCGACATCCGTCGGAAAAAAAAAACATGGATTTTGTTGTCGGAACGTGCAATCGTATGTACACGGCATAACAGTGTAAATTTGCTGTCCCCTCAAAACAACTCAACACACAGCTGGCAACAAAAGTGAGTATACCTCTAAGTGAAAATGTCCAAATTGGGCCCAAAGTGTCAATATTTTGTGTGGCCACCATTATTTTCCAGCACTGCCTTAACCCTCTTGGGTATGGAGTTCACCAGAGCTTTACAAGTTGCAACTGGAGTCCTCTTCCACTCCTCCAAGACGACATCAAAGAGGTGATGGATGTTAGAGACCTTGCGCTTCTCCACCTTCCGTTTGAGGATGCCCCACAGATGCTCAATAGGGTTTAGGTCTGGAGACATGCTTGGCCAGTCCATCACCTTTACCCTCAGCTTCTTTAGCAAGGCAGTGGACATCTTGGAGGAGTCGTTATCATGTTGGAATATTGCTTTGCCGCCCAGTCTCCGAAGAGAGGGGATCATGCTCTGTTTCAGCATGTCACAGGACATGTTGACATTCATGGTTCCCTCAATAAACTGTAGCTCCCCAGTGCCGACAGCACTCATCCAGCCCCAGATCATGACACTCCCACCACCATGCTATGACTATAGGCAAGACACACTTGTCTTTGTACTCCTCACCTGGATGCCGCCACACACGCTCAACACCATATGAACCAAATAAGTTTATCTTGGTCCCATCAGACCACAGGACATGGTTACATTAATCCATGTCCTTAGTCTGCTTGTCTTCAGCAATCTGTTTGCGGGCTTTCTTGTGCATCAGCCTTAGAAGAGGCTTATTCTGGGACGACAGCCATGCAGACCAATGTGATGCTGGCAGCACTCATGCATCTATTTCCCAAAGACAACCTCTGGATATGAGGTTGAGCACATGCACGCAAATTTTTTGGTCGACCATGGACGAGACCTGTTCTGAGTGGAACCTGTCCTGTTAAACTGCTGTATGGTCTTGGTCACCATGCTGCAGCTCAGTTTCAGGGTCTTGGCAATCTTCCTATAGCCTAGGCCATCTTTATGTAGAACAACAATTCTTTTTTTCTGATCCTCAGAGAGTTCTTTGCCATGAGGTGCCATGTTGAACTTCCAGTGACCAGTATGAGAGTGAGAGCGATAACACCAAATTTAACACACTTGCTCCCCATTCACACCTGAGATCTTGTAAAACGAGCCACATTGCCCCCGGGGAGGGAAAATGTCTAATTGGGCCCAATTTGGACATTTTTACTTAGGGTGTACTCACTTTTGTTGCCAGCGGTTTAGACAGTAATGGCTGTGTGTTGGGTTATTTTGAGGGGACAACACATTTACACTATTATACAAGCCGTACACTCACTACTTTACATTGTAGCAAAGTGTAATTTCTTCAGCCTTGCCTTATGAAAAGATATAATAAAATATTTACAAAAATGTGAGGGGTGTACTCACTTTTGTGAGATACTGTACATAAATATAGCCCAAATATACTCTATCTCAAATGATATAATCCATTCAATTATTTAAATGATCCACAATTATAATTAGATGGGCATCAAAAATTTTTTATTTCTTATTCTTATTTATTTTCAATTTTGATCTTTTATTTTGCTACAAAACATTTTATAAATTTATAAAGACTTAAATGTGTTATATATATATATATATATATATATATATATATATATATATATATATATATATATATATATATATATATATATATATATATATATATATATATATATATATATATATATATGTGTTTACATACATTAAAAAATATATAAATAAAAAAATGTATATACATTACAAAATTATTTAAATAAAAAATTATAAATAAAAAAAGGGGGAGTTATATATCATTTCATTTTTTATATAAAATATTGTTACTTTTTTTTATTTTTAATGATTTTGTAGTAAAATAAAAGATAGAAATTTAAAGTGAGTAGTTCACTTTTTAAATTAAGCTGTATGTTAACTGTGATAAACAAATTTGTATCCGTCCATTGAAAATCTGGGATCTATATATGCGGTGTGGGCAATTGGACGCTTTAAAAGAATGATTTACTGTGATTTTTAATAGTTGACCAAAGATTTACTTTGATTCCCTGCAGGCCTGTCAGTATCAAACCAGTCCACTAATATCTCCACATAGTGTAATGACTGCACATTCATTGGCCACCTATTGTGATGGGGCCCTTTTGATGCCCCTCAAATTGTAACAATTACCTGTTTATAGCCCATATATTGTCAGGTTGCTTGCCTACAAATTATCAGCTCTGTTTGGTTGGAGCAAATTTACTATAACTTAATCCCCAGCAGGCCTGTCACTTTCGAAACATGCCATTATTATCCACAGGTTTTCCAGTGATGCACTATGTGAGCTAATATTAATTCCTTCAATTTGCTGGAGCCTCTGTTTGCCCAACAACAGGTGTGCCACACACCATATACCTAGAATCTCAGACTCAGTGGAGCTGATTTACTAAAGGCAAATAGACTATGCACTTTGCAAGCACAGTTACTTCAGAGCTTAGTAAATGAGGTGTAGCTTCACATTGCAAAGAATACTCAATCACATGCAAGGAAAATGTAAAAAACTGATTTTTTGCTTGCACATGATTAGATAATGGAAGTCAGCAGAGCTTCCCTTCATTTAGAAAGCTCTAGAGCAACTGTACTTTCAGAGTGCAACTGCACTAGCAAAGTGCACACCTATTTGCCTTTAGTAAAAAAAACCCAGTGACTTCTAAAAGTTTTCAGGTATGTGCATGAGGCCCTTTATTTTAATCATTGCTCTATGCCAGAGCTCAAAAGAGTTTCACGGGGCCACTATTGAGAACCTCTATTTTAGCAATCTATTGCTCTACAAATTGTGCTGGCAAATTTTCACAAAATTTCATATAATATTTCCCAGTAAATGAACGAAATGGCATTTATTGCAGAACATTTTATTTAATGAATTCAGCCATAAAATAGAGCAGGGAAAAAACAGTTTGGGAGTTTAGAAACAAAATTTACTGACTGTATAAGCTTCATGGTGGATTGTCTACATGTTGCAGAAAATCTCTTTTATTGGTAGACAAGCTGCTTCTACTGAAAGAGACTCCTAAACACATAAATAATGACAGAGTTATGCATTGTGCAACAAGATGGCAGCCATATTGTGTCACTTTATATAACATGCCTCCGGGTCTGGTTATAAAACCAAACATTCTGGATGTTAGCCAGTACAGATGACATTATAGACATGAGGGGAATGTTTGTCTTTTTCAGTTTTTCTGTTTTTTCAGCTATTTGTGCTGCAGCAGAGAAAGTTCAGGTAAACAGAAGACATTTCATTAAAAAGTATCCAGATTGTATTAATTCACACCAATCATGATGATCCACAATTATAATTAGATGGGCATCAAAATGTTTTTATTTTTTATTCTTATTTATATTTTCAATCTTGAACTTTTATTTTGCTACAAAACATTTTATACATTTATAAATAAAGACTTAAATGTTATATATATATATATATATATACACATTAAAAAAGTATTTAAATAAAAAATTATAAATAAAAAATGATAAATAAAAAAAGGGGGGAGTTATATATCATTTTTTTTATATAAAATATTGTTAGGTTTTTATTTATTTATAATGATTTTGTAGTAAAATAAACATAGGAATTTAAAGTGAGTAGTTCATTTTTTAAATTAAGCTGCATGTTATTATTATTATTATTATTATTATACAGGATTTATATAGCGCCAACAGTTTACGTAGCGCTTTACAACTTGAGGGTAGACAGTAGGAATCAGAGGGCCCTGCGCCTTAGAGCTTACAATCTAAGAGTTAACTGTGATAAAAAAAATTGTATCCCTCCATTGAAAATCTGGGATCTATATATGCGGTGTGGGTAATTGGACGCTTTAAAATAATGATTTACTGCCAGCACACACAGGGTTAAAGTTTTTCAATGGGTGAACATAAGTCGGATAGAAGAAACGTGTCGGGATGTGTCTATACGGCAACCAGAAGTGACGTCAGATGCCAGAAGTGACGCACCAGAAGTGACACATTCAAGGAATGGTTGCAATGTTATCCCTCAGGAGTGCTGCACTGACAGCAAGGAGGAGCTGAGAGAGAGAGAGAGAGAGAGAACTCCGCCGCCGCTCCCTCCTAGTTTTATCCTCCACTCCCGGCTTTCTCCTCCACTCCCAGCCACTTCTAGCACTCGACTGTGGGCTATGTTTCCCCCCCCTTCCCTCTTCCTGCCAGTGCAGTGCTCCTGTATGTCTCCACTGCCAGCCTTTCAATGTTGGAACACTATTTCTCCCACTGACATCAAAGATGAAGCGCTATTCCTCCCACTAATACCAACAATGGAGCACTATTCCTCCCACTGACTCCAATGATGGGGCACTATTCCTCCCACTGACTCCAATGATGGGGCACTATTCCTCCCACTGCCTCCAAGGATGGGGCACTATTCCTTCCACTGATACCAACGGTGGGGCACTATTCCTCCTTCAGATAACAGGGATGGGGAACTATTCCTCCCACTGACACACATGATAGGGCATTATTTCTTTCACTGACACCAATGACTGGACACTATTCCTCCTACTGACACCAATGATGGGACACTATTTCTTCCACTGACACCAATGATGGGGCCCTATTCCTCCTCCAACTGACCACAGGGGCTATGTCATTTTTTTTACTCCCACTGACCACCACGCCCGAGGAATTTTCTAATCCTACTGGCCACAGTCTGGCCCTCCTAAAATCTGAAGGGCAGTAAACTGGCCCTTTGTTTAGAAACTTTGGAGACCCCTGCTCTAGACTAAACAATCATTAGACTATTCATATAGGGGGATACCCAATTGTGATTTTTAATAGTTGACCAAACCAAAAATTTACTTTTATCCCCTGCAGGCCTGTCATCAAACCAGATCACTAATATCTCCACATAGTGTAATGACTGCACATTGGCCACCTATTGTGATGGGGCCCTTTTGATGCCCCTCAAATTGTAACAATTACCTGTTTATAGCCCATATATTGTCAGGTTGCTTGCCTACAAATTATCAGCTCTGTTTGGTTGGAGCAGGCCTGTCATTTTCGAAACATGCCATTATTATCCACAGGTTTTGCAGTGATGCACTATGTGAGCTAATATTAATTCCTTCAATTTGCTGGAGCCTCTGTTTGCCCAACAACAGGTGTGCCACACACCATATACCTAGAATCTCAGACTCAGTGGAGCTGATTTACTAAAGGTAAATAGACTATAGAGCAGGGAAAAAACAGTTTGGGAGTTTAGAAACACAATTTACTGACTGTGTAAGCTTTATGGTGGATTGTCTACATGTTGCATAAAATCTCTTTTATTGGTAGACAAGCTCCTTCTACTGAGACTCCTAAACACATAAATAATGACAGAGTTATGCATTGTGCAACAAAATGGCAGCCATATTGTGTCACTTTATATAACATGCCTCCGGGTCTGGTTATAAAACCAAACATTCTGGATGTTAGCCAGTACAGATGATATTATAGACGTGAGGGGAATGTTTGTCTTTTCAGTTTTTCTGTTTTTTCAGCTATTTGTGCTGCAGCAGAGAAAGTTCAGGTAAACAGAAGACATTTCATTAAAAAGTATCTAGATTGAATTAATTCAGACCAATCATGCCTTGTAAGTGTCAATAGTGCACTAGTGAGCTCTGGATAATTATTGAAGAACTGTTTAAGGCAAAGCTTTGTAAATAATTCTTGAGGAAACTATAATAGCACGGAAGCTAAAAATAAGCCTGTGCTTTGTCAATTCAGGGTCCTCGTGGGTCCAAGAAAATGTCCACCTGAGTAGTGGATGGCCCACTGCCAGTTGCCCATCATAGGATTGAAAAGGCAGCAACCGAGCCAAGCTGCCCATTGGTTCTCGCACTTGCAGAACCGATCACAGAGACTCAAGCATTTTTCTCTGACATAGATAATGGGTCATTTTCCCTCCCACTGACCACCCGTTCTGGGTTGTTAGGGTAAATTTAGTTGTTAGGCTAAATTTAGTTTTTGGCCTCACTGTAGTCAGTGGAGCAGTGATCTACTGTTTACGCTGCTTCTGGGAGAAGCTTCCAGAATATGGGGCAGGGAGAGTCAGATATCCAGTGATGAATATTTATCATGCCTCAGCCAATCCCTGGACAAAGGCATCCAGAAGGTGGCTGGGGAAGTGATAAATGTTTGGCAGGCTTTTCCAGAGTGTTCTTTCCTCTTTATTGAGGGTTCTATTTCCTCTTGGGGGTGCTTCTCCTTGGAGGCAACTATACTGAGACAAGAATTGCAGTATGGGCCTCACCAGGTGCTGAGCTGAGGGCCCCGTAGATTACTAAAAGGCTTTTGCTGTAGGGCACTGTTCTGAAGTCCTGGTCTGGAGAAGGATCTTTGATCTCCCTCAGGGAGAAACTACTTGTGGCAGTCAGTTACTGGAACATTGTGAGTAAGACCTACTGTGGAATTTTCATGTGTGTCTGCAGCTATAAGGCTTTGTGGTAGTAGCTTGTCCTCCTTTTGATTGCTTTGGGGTACCCTGAACCTCTGAACGTCTCTCCTGTTTCAGGTTACTCAGCAATAAATTTTAAAAAGACACCCCCTGGACCAAGCCTGTATTGTTGGTGTTCACAGAATTGTGCTTGTGATTGACAGCCTCTGTACTAGCAAGGAAGACCTGGGCATGTTCTCAGCAGCCCTGCTGGGGGTGAGCACTACACTTTTAATTTTGCTGAGGCATTTTTTACTGCCACTGATACCAGGGAACTTTCTACTCTACATGTCACTTTAGGCCTTAATAAGCCCAATATTTAGTGCCGCGACAATCTGTCCGGAAGTGAGAGCGGGTACCTGTCAAAACTGTCAAAACCTGTCTTTTTTTTTTCTGTGTCCTCTTCAGAGAGATTTCCCAATAGGGACACAGAAAAAAAATACACAAATCTGACGACAAACTGTAAGTTAATTAGCTTATCAATACATTTATCCTGGAGTGTATGTGTCTATACAAAAGCGGTATGAATATCAGGCAAAAACAAAACAAAAGTATGTGTTCCTTTTTACTTTACACTGGCAGTGAGTGCGGGAGCTGAGATTAAAGGCCCTCCATTACCTGACCATGCAGCCTTACGTATCTTCTAAGCAGAGAGAATAGTGTCACTGTGACCTATCATAACTAAAAAAACTAGGTCGCCAGTGTTATGAACGCCAGCCGTGATAAACATAAGCCATAAATGTGTTAAGTATTGACATCTCCATTACTACGTCTTACGACTGAGTACCATGTGTACAGTACAGTACCCTCTCTGTGCTGGCATACATTTCTCTAAAAGTACATCAATTACTTTTGTTTAATGGTTTTGGAACAGCTAATAGCTAATCTAAATTAAAGAAAACAGTATTTTCAGTGAGAACTCATGCCACGTTAGTCTACTGAAAAGTAAGATTTAACAAGAATTGCGTGTATCCTTATTTCACAATCATTTTTTTATTTATATTTTTATGTATAGATTTGTAGGTGTGCCATCTAGACAACTGTTGTGAGACAGGTAAGCCGTTTGTACTGAAATCCCATAGGCCATTCTCTCGGAGGGCCTATTTAATAAAAATTTACTGTGTGAACACCTCTAACATTTGTAAACACATAACAAAGAATCCCTAAAATTTGCTGAATATGTTTATTTCTTATAATCGTTGGCTCCAACCAGTGGCCATAATGTAATATTTTCCTGAAATACTTCAAATTGGTAAATTACTTTAACCGTATGCCAACCAGCCGCCGCAGTTGCACTGCGGCAACATGGCTCGGCTGCGCAAATCGTCATCATGGTACGTCGTTACCATAGACGGCCACTAGGGGGCGCATGCGCACCGCCTGCTCGCCCATGGAGCCAATGCGAGTGCCCGGCGGTCGCGATCACCACCGGGCTCCTATGATCGCTTGGGGAACACCGAGAACCGGGATCTATGTGTGTGTAAACACAGTTTCCGGTTCTCTGAGGGGAGAAAAGACAGATCATCTGTTCATACAGAGTATGAACAGACGATCTGTCATCTCCCCTGCACAGTCCCCTCCCCCTTCAGTTAGCAGACGTACTAGGACACATCTAACCCTTTCACTGCCCCCTAGTGGTTAACTCCTTCACTGCCAGTGACATTTTTACAGTAATCAATGCAATTTTATAGCATTGATCGCTGTAAAAATGCCAATGGTCCCAAAAATGTGTCAAAATTGTCCGACGTGTCCGCCATAATGACGCAGTCCCGATAAAAATCGCAGATCACCGCCATTACTAGTAAAAAAAAAAATTAATAATAAAAAAGCCATAAAACTATCCCCTATTTTGTAGACGCTATAACTATAAACCAATCAATATAGGCTTATTGCAATTTTTACCAAAAATATGTAGAAGAATATGTATCGGCCTAAACTGAGGAAAAAAAAAAAGTTTTTTTTATGTATTTTTTGGGGATATTTATTATAGCAAAAAGTAAAAATTATTGCGTTTTTTTTTCAAAATTGTCGCTATTTTTTGTTTATAGTGCAAAAAATAAAAACCGCAGAGGCGATCAAATACCACCAAAAGGAAGCTCTATTTGTGGGAAATAAAGGATGTCAGTCTTGTTTGGGTGCAACGTCGTACGACCACGCAATTGTCAGTTAAAGAGACGCAGTGCCGAATCGCAAAAAGTGCTGTGGTCAGGAAGTGGGTTAAATCTTTTGGGGCTGAAGTGGTTAAAGTAGAACTATAGGAAAAAACTTTTTTCTTTCATTTCAGACAGAGCTATATAGGACCGGTTATAAGGGATGGTTATAACCCCTGTCTGTTTTTTTTGCCATCTGTGTCCAATTGGGGAGATTTCACTCATAGCAAAACAGGAAGTGAGGGGAAATCCCTGCAAATTAAGGGAAATCCTTGGGGACCCCAGGTCACCAGAACTAGTGTCCCCATTGGAAGGTTTCTCCTCTACTACTTTTCTGGGGACAATCTAAAATTTTGAATTATCTTTTACTTTCAATGATAATGATAAACAGGACAAATAGAGGGGTGAATCTCCTTACCGGGGGCACAGACAGCAATAAAATCTGACAAGCATTCTAATCCATCTCTACTTTATCCAAAACTGAAAAAGAAATGTTGTCTTTAGTTATGCTTTAAGGTACTGGAAATACATTGGAAACACTGGAAATACTGTATTTATCTTCGTATAACATGCGCCGGCATATAACACGCACCCCAATTTAAGAGGGAAGTTTTAGGAATTTTTTTTTTTTAAATAAACCACTTTGAAGCAAAATAATGGTCAGTAAGCATCAATGCAGTCTGATTATTGACCATCTGCAGCTTCAGTGCAGCCTGATCTGTGCCCATCTGCAGTCTAATCAGTGCCCATCTGCAGTCTAATCAGTGCCCATCTGCAGCCTAATCAGTGCCCATCTGCAGCCTAATCAGTGCCCACCTGCAGCATTGCTCAGTGTCCATCTGTAGCCTTGCCGAAATATAGGCTGCCACCGAGGGGAAGGAGGGGACGAGCGCTGCCGAAATAGAGCTGGATCTCCTGTGTACTCGGCTCGGCGTCACGCCCAGTCCCGCCCCTTGGCCCGGATCCTATGATGGACATAATGCTGGTCCAATGCCAATGCCGGGACATCAATGCTAGGAGATTTCCAGGGGGCGGGACTGAGCGTGACTGCAGGCCGAGCCGAGTACACAGGAGATCCGTCAGTATTTCAGCAGCGCTCGTCCCCTCCTTCCCCTCAGTGGCAGCCTATATCGGCGTATAACACGAAGAAATATAAAAGTGCTGCGCAAATAAAAGTCCATATAGTTATACAACTGATGTAATTAAAATGGAAAAACAGGAACCACCGGTGACAATAATTAGCAGGATGGTGACTTAATCCCTCCACCGTTCTTGGATGGCCCCTCACCTCAGTTATTCGACCTGAAACAGGTCACACCACTTTAAAGGATGGGATGGATCATTCAATAGGACACTCCTTCACCTCCTCCTATTCACAGGCTCACTTTCCAATACTCAGTGTATAGCGGATGTTGAATATAAAAATATAAAGCAACAAACCATAGTGTTCTCCGTGTAACATTTATTAAAATGAATGCAGGTTAAAACGAAGCACATATAAAACGGCACTTCTAAACACTCACATCTCACCGGCACTCCGATCCGAGTGCCGGCTAGCAGGCTTGTGATCGCGTCTGTCGGATGACCGCGGGTGACGTCACACGCTCCTGACCCCCGTACGCGTTACGTCCTATGGGCGGGACTTCATCGGCGTGGGGGACCTTAGTGTCTGCTTGCATTTAATTTATTAGTCAGCGCTGAGTATAACACGAACACACGATTTTCCCCCTATTTTAAGGGGGGAAAAGTGCGTGTTATATGCCGAAAAATACGGTATGTCTTCTCAGAAATATACTTTTGCTTTTGAAGAGTCACTATTATGAAAGATTTTAAAATATACATTCTATTGACATACAATGATTGGAATTCAATGAAGCATTTGTGCAACGTTTCTGGTTGTGTGGCCCTGCGTCTGTGCTTTTTTTTTTTGTTTTGGAAGGTTTCCTGGTTGCTCCCATCATGAGCACGAAATAGTGGGATGTAAGGAGAGGGCCAGTGCATCAACTTCCTCTCAAAGTCAAGGCATGCAGGAGAAGGGTTTTCACGGCACAAACAGAAAAAAGAAAAAAGAAAAAATGCAGCTGGAGTTAACCAGTTGTGTCAGTTGCCATAGTGATAGATTAATGTTCATTTATACTTCACTATTACGTTCTTTAAGTACATAAAGCACGTCAATCCTTGTGTTATATAAAATGTACAAAAAAAAAAGAAATAGAAAGTGAAATTTTTCTATGCACACATTGAGTGTTGAAGACTAAGATGCCTCATTCAACACAGAGGAAATTTTGGAATCATCCGTCAAAAGCTGGAACACCTTGGGGGTATGCTTCATAGAACACTCTTTTATATTCCCATTTCTTCTCCAGTAAAATGCCTTGGCAATACAGTGTGACTTTGACTCCCGGCTTGGGAAATCCTGGTTATGTTCCAGATGTACAAGCTATTGGCACGCAAGTCTTTTATAGTCTCCCTTCCCCTGTATTTTTGATAAAATGGAGAAGACAGATCAAAGTCAAGGTGCAAAGTAATGTTCTATACAAAATATTAACCTTACATGATACATTCTTAAAAGACCTGGTTGGCAGTGAAGGATATTCAAGATTTGGCCTGGAGGGACAAACATGAAGAGAAACATAACAAAACCCATCTTTCTGCAGATATGACTGGCCTTCACCCCTTGGTCTCAATCCAGGAGGCCTCATACTGTACATCCACCTGTAGTTTGTCCAATCTTCTCTGTTTCCTTTGGGGCAGAACCAGGGAGATACTTTCTCACTTTCAACGTAGCTACACTTACACAGCCTCATCACATTGTACCCAGTTCCAATTGTCCATCCCTCCAAACTAGCACTTTCTATACAGATTCTTTATTAGTGCCATTGAAACAATTGAGACCCCCACTTCTGCATCCTCAGGGACTTTTACAGACTACATTGAACATGGTGCTAAGCAACATCTTAATCAACAGATCAAGCATCTAATTCAGTGACAATAAAGTTACTGATTATATTTTGCCTTCCTCCTCTGCTTCTTTTTTTCTCTTCTTTCTTCTACCTCCTTTCTAGAATTATTCCTCCGTCTTTATCCCTGTAAAAGCGACAGTATACAATGCCTAACTTAAGGCAACTCATTTCTCCATGCCCCCAATGACGTCAATTGTAATGAAACACGCAGGTCGGAGTTTACGCTTGTGACTTCACCACGCACACCCAAACAAACATACTGTTGGATCTAAACGCCTATTTGCTTATTTGTACTTTTATCATTGTGAGTGGCTAGCTTTTTTAATTAATAGTTATACAGTTTTATGCTATGCGGGTAACTTGTATGTTATGATTGAATACCCTATGTTGCTGTTTGGGAGACTGGAGTGACCACTTGTAAAGCCATGGTGAAACATCCCATGTTTTGTTTAGGAGACTGCAGTGACCATTTGCAATGCCACAGTGGAGAAATGATGTTATATTAACTGATACAGCTTTCCTGACTCTTTTTAATAAAGGGTCCACATGTTCTGGTAAGAGTCCATTCTTTCTAATGGTGGAGGTACACCTGTGTGTCTCACATTTTTGATTGGAGTGATTCCCTTACATCAGTTTTCCTCACTATTTTGGACTCATTATGGACTTTTATCATTCTTTGTGGGGTTTTTTTTATTTTATTTTTTATATTCATGTTGATTTATTGCACTCATTCTCTAGGCATAGCAAAAAAATGTTGTATATATCTGTTAACAATCTACTCTTTCTGTGTTTTTTTTTTTGCCAGCTACTTATCTTAGATCTGCCAGCGTGATATCAGTTTGTTTACAATGCCTAACTTAAGACTACTTATCCTATTTGTGCATTGGGCCTAATGTCTGCTCCTTCATCCCTCTGGACTTCCCCCTAAGAGGCTGCCGGAGCGGACCCTTGAACCTGCCATCAGTGTGTTTTAGGATCCACTGTTACTTTTATCCCTTTTTCATCCCAGCACCGGTACTATATACCTGTGAATGTACCGCTATGAGAATCTTTTCTTACAGCAGATACCATCAAGTAAGTATAGGCATAAACTACCATATCTGGCCCCAGTTAACAACAGCAAGACCCCTAACACTATCCATTTTTCTAATTAGGCCTGCTTTAAGTTGTCTGCAGATATGGTTCAACCTTGATGTCCTTTCCTTGCTGTGTGCATACATATATCACAGGCACTTCCTGACCTTGCCTCTCTACAGCTTTTAGATATACATGTAAGTCCGCACCTTTTCCAGAGATATAGATACATTTATACCTATTTATATACATATATTTTTTGTTCTCTTTTTAATACAATGCACATATGCGCAACCCTCTATTCCTGGAATAACTACCACAGTGCATTATGACACATGACTATCTTTACATTCCTTTGCCAGGTCTACTGTATGCCCCCTGCAGGCATAATTTACGGCGCGGTCTGCCTGCTCCCCTGTGGGGATCTCCTTGGGTGGCTGTGTTCCCCCTCTCCCTCTCTTCCCTCCCGTCTTGGGCACTGACGCCCCAGGTATGTCCGCAGTTCCGTTTAGTGGTGTGGAGCTTAGGGTCGCATGAATGTCCAGCCACAGTTGCAGTGTGTTATTGTTTTTACTATGCAGTGTTTGGTCTAATTACTATTTCTAACATGTGTTTTCATGTCCACCACACAGAATTTTTTATATATATCCACCCTATGAGCTCCTGTTCCCTGAAGAAGCCAATGTTTTGGCGAAACATGTAGGAAAACGAGCCCCCCCCTCCTTCAACGGCCACTTGCCATCTGGCCCACTTGACCATTCTTAGGGTCACTTACAGTACATGTATCCACAAAATTTGTACAATTACTGTATGAATTGTTTATAATGTACATTGTATTTATGATAGACTATTAATAAAATTTGTAATTTTAGTATTTTTTGTTTTACCTTTTCTTCTCTAATTTTCCTGACCCTAGCACCGCTATAATCCCTTGTCCACACACCCATTTAAAGTGTGTTTTCACCGGAGTTTCAATGACATCTACTTCATCTGATATCTATGCAGAAGCTGTCTGTAATATTCAGTTTTGTAGTTTGTACGTGGCACATTTTTCAATAAAAATGGATTCTATAAAAAAAAAAGTTACTGATAGCTAGAAGCATTTTTAACCCCCCCATGGCCTCATCAGAGACTCTGACATGCTTCTGGAGGTCATGTGGTAGGCCTTGGTTATTTCTTATATCCAGTAGAATAGCCTTTCTTCTCTGACTGCCATGGCAGAGAGACTTTCACACCTCAACAGCAGGTGCTCCTTCTCCTGATTTGAGAACTGTTTCCATGAATCAAATAACAGAACCTCTGTTATGATACTATAATAGGGAGAGTGGAGTCAAATCTCTTAAAGACCTTCCTACTGTACATTCGCTTTCCACACATCTTGAGAAGTATGGTATTTTTTTTTTCAAGAATCACACTTACCTAGGTGGATGCAGCATCGGTCCAATGCTGCATCTGTCCTTGTCTGCTCTAAGATTGAGAACTGAGCGATCAAACACGGCTGATTGTTTGGTTTTTAGAGCTCCGTGAGCAGAGAGTTGGTGGCTATAAGTCACCTCTGTCTGCTCTGCCCCCCCCATGCTAATTGGAACACTGAACTGAGGAGGGGGCGGGAGCGGTTGGCTCAGGCTCTCAGTGGCTCGCTGGGAGGCTGAGCCAGGTGCCGGTCCAGGGTTATGGGCAGATCCCAACCATATTGTAACAATCTTTTTTACAGCCTGGACCGGCTCTGTGATGTCTTTAGCCCACTATCTGCTGAAAAAGGGTCACAGAACGAACTGCACTCCCTTGATCCACAGGAGAAGTACAGCCAAAGGAGCTTTGGTTGTACTTTTCCTTTAAGCTCTACTTTTGTCTTTCTTCCTTTCCCCACCTATTGCAAGATTAGTGGAAAAGATTACTTGTATCTGCTGAGAGTACAAATGTTCTCAGTGGATAAAGGCTCTGCAGAGAAGATGTGGCCTATACAACCCATAGAGAATAGACAATAAAACTTCTTTGCACCTAGGCCTATCTCTGGGGAAAATATTTACCTGATTGATACCTGATCTGACCATAACTGGTTAGATAAGGGAAATATCCAGTGAGATAGGAGCATCTAAATTTAGAGCAATGGTTTAGGAGCTCAGCTGAAGTCTAAAGCATCTAAATTATTATAAATCATCAGAACTTCAAAACTTCTAGGTCAATTTTACCTTGCTTTGAGTGCACCCGAGCTTTATTACTGTGTTCAAGTGATGTACTAGTGTTCACTAGTGATGAGCTTTCTGTTCGGGTTGAACATGAGTTCGACTTGAACATTGGCTGTTTGCATCGTTCATCAAAAAACGAACATTATGGGCCATTCGCGCCAAATTTGGCCCATAATGCACTGCGGGAGCAAAGTGCATTGCTGTATGATGATTGGCCAAAGCATGCACCATGACCTGCATGCTTTGGCCAATCCCATCGCCCTCAGCTACGAGAGCCATAATTGGCCAAAGGCAGGGTGCCTTTTGCCAATCATGGCTCAGGGGGACTAAGTCCACACCCCACACTATATTAGGCTGCCTGCACATCGGCCCCGTGTAGTGTGTTGTGGGCGTGGATGGAGAGAGAGTGTCATTTAGATTGAGCAGGCAGGCATGTTATTCAGTTAGCTGCAGTGTATTTAATATATAATATATCCAATGTATCCAGTATTGCTAAATCTGACTGCAGGCCGTTCCTGGTGTACTTTTTCTAATCTACTTCTGGCAGGCAGGTTATTCAGTTAGCTGCAGTGTATTTAATTGACGGTGGGGACGGAAAGTATTCAGACCCCCTTAAATTTTTCACTCTTTGTTATATTGCAGCCATTTGCTAAAATCATTTAAGTTCATTTTTTTCCTCATTAATGTACACACAGCACCCCAAATTGAAAGAAAAACACAGAATTGTTGACATTTTTGCAGATTTATTAAAAAAGAAAAACTGAAATATCACATGGTCCTAAGTATTCAGACCCTTTGCTGTGACACTCATATATTTAACTCAGGTGCTGTCCATTTCTTCCGATCATCCTTGAGATGGTTCTACACCTTCATTTGAGTCCAGCTGTGTTTGATAATACTGATTGGACTTGATTAGGAAAGCCACCCACCTGTCTATAGACCTTACAGTTCACAATGCATGTCAGAGCAAATGAGAATCATGAGGTCAAAAGGAACTGCCTTAAGAGCTTAGAGACAGAATTGTGGCAAGGCAAAAAAATTCTGCTGCATTTAAGGTTTCTAAGAGCACAGTGGCCTCCATAATCCTTACATGAAAGACGTTTGGGACGACCAGAACCCTTCCTAGAGCTGGCCGTCCGGCTAAACTGAGCTACTGGGGGAGAAGAGCCTTGGTGAGAGAGGTAAAGAAGAACCCAAAGATCACTGTGGCTGAGCTCCAGAGATGCAGTCGGGAGATGGGAGAAAGTTGTATAAAGTCAACCATCACTGCAGCCCTCCACCAGTCAGGGCTTTATGGCAGAGTGGCCCGACGGAAGCCTCTCCTCAGTGCAAGACACATGAAAGCCTGCATGGAGTTTGCTAAAAAAACACCTGAAGGACGCCAAGATAATGAGAAATAACATTCCTTGGTCTGATGAGACCAATATAGAACTTTTTGGCCTTAATTCGAAGCGGTATGTGTGGAGAAAACCAGGCACTGCTCATCACCTGTCCAATACAGTCCCAACAGTGAAGCATGGTGGTGGCAGCATCATGCTGTGGGGGTGTTTTTCAGCTGCAGGGACAGGACGACTGGTTGCAATCGAGGGAAAGATGAAAGCGGCCAAGTACAGGGATATCCTGGACGAAAACCTTCTCCAGAGTGCTCAGGACCTCAGACTGGGCCGAAGGTTTACCTTCCAACAAGACAATGACCCTAAGTACACAGCTAAAATAACAAAGGAGTGGCTTCACAACAACTCTGTGACTGTTCTTGAATAGCCTAGCCAGAGCCCTGACTTAAACCCAATTGAGCATCTCTGGAGAGACCTAAAAATGGCTGTCCACCAACGTTTACCATCCAACCTGACAGAACTGGAGAGCATCTGCAAGGAGGAATGGCAGAGGATCCCCAAATCCAGGTGTGAAAAACTTGTTGCATCTTTCCCAAAAAGACTCATGGCTGTATTAGATCAAAAGGGTGCTTCTACTAAATACCGAGCAAAGGGTCTGAATACTTAGGACCATGTGATATTTCAGTTTTTCTAATTTAATAAATCTGCAGAAATGTCAACAATTCTGTGTTTTTCTGTTAATATGGGGTGCTGTGTGTACATTAATGAGGAAAAAAAGAACTTAAATGATTTTAGCAAATGGCTGCAATATGACAAAGAGTGAAAAATGTAAGGGGGTCTGAATACTTTCCGTCCCCACTGTATATAAACAGACAGTCTCGTGTATATATATATATATATATATATGTAGGAAGGCCAGTATGGTGGCCTGAATTTATGGGAGGAGCCCAGGGGGTATTTAAGCAGCCCGCTCACCTGTGGTGCTTGTCGGTTTCCTGTGCGCGATATACGTCACTAAGCCGACGATTCGAATGCCAGCGTCCGCTAGTTCTTGTCTCGCAAGTTCCCGTTTTCGCAAATTTCCGTGCTCGAGAGTTTCGGAATCCGTGTTACCGATTCGTAGTTCGTACCGCGCGTCTGGCTTGGCTGTCGCAGGTAGGGTCCCGTCGGACTTTGTTTTTTACGCATTGTTAGATATCATGTCACTAAACAGTGATATCAAACTTACGAGTCACTCGCAATTTCACAAACGTAGCCGCAATGCATACCACTCGCACTTTCGTTATGTTACCATTTCTCGTTATCTGAAAAAACCACTGCGACATAGACGTCGCTTCATTTCAGGCATGTCTAATTATTACCAGGCGTCAGCAAACAGCCGTAGCGATTCGCAATTCCTTATCGAACCACGTCAGTTCGATACCAATCATTTCTCATTTTTGAACATTTCTAAATACATTTCTAACATTTCAAACCATTTCGAATCACTTCTTTCATTTCAGTCACGTACCGCGCTCTGATTCGATTCCAGTCGCATCTAAAGAGGCACCGATTCTCTCCGGTGTGCCCCAGTAGTTACGGCCTCATTTCAGTACATGCTCCAGAGTCACGTCATTATCAGTCGCTTTCGACTCACCGATTCGTACGTCTGTCATGGTTATCATGCCACGTATCTTGCTCCGTTACGAATCCAGTCGCATGGAAATGCATCGATTCGTCTCGGCGTGTCCCAGGTATTGGCCACATTTCACTACATGCTCCAGAGTCCGATTCGCAGTCAGCCGCTATAGCGGCATGATCGATTCGCGCCTCTGTCATGGCAACAAAATGTTACACCTGCACTTACCGCGCTCCGGTTCGAATCCAGTCGCATCTTCGATGCACCGATTTGTTACGGCGTGCCCCAGGGCCCGGCCTCATTTCTGGACATGCTCCAGAGTCCGGTTCGTTGTCAGTCGTAGTTTGCGGCTCACCGATTCGTGCCTCTGTCATGGGAATCATTTCAACTGTCACGAATCACGCTCCGATTCCAATCTAGTCGCTTCCATGATGCAACGATTCGTCCCGGCGTGCCCCAGGTATTTTCTGCCACATTTCAGTACATGCTCCGGAGTCCGGTCGTTGTCAGTTGCAGTCGCGACATGATCGACTCGTGCCTCCGTCATGGCACGTGCCTCTACCATGACAAATCATTTCATTCATTTCATCATTTCACTCATTTCACTGTCACGTACCGCGCCCCGATTCGAATCCAGTAGCATCCGAGATGCACCGATTCGTCCCGGCGCCCCAGTTATCTTGGCCTCATTTCATTCGTACTCCACAGTCTGACTAGTCATTTGGCGCAGTCGAAAAAAAAAAAATATATATGTGTGTGAATATATATATATATATGTATACAAAAAAAAAAATATATATGTGTGTATCAATGGTTATACCTTAAACTCTAGGCTCTTATCACCTACGTCGCCCTTGTCACCCCAGGTAGCGACAGATGCCACAGCCACCACAGGCATCGCGGCAATTTTTGGCCATCATAGGTTTACAAGTACATGGCCCCCAGAGACACTCCTAAACCCCGGGTTTACCCGGACTTCCTCCCTCTTCAAGTTACACCCAGTCATGGCAACCGCTTAACTCTAGGGTCTTATCTGGACAGGGCAGGTCGTGGCTTTGCCACGACATCCGGTCCGAGGCGAGCCTCTTAATGAAGCCAGGTCCGCATCGCTCTGTTATGTCCTTCTTGCGCAGGCTGGTGTAATTAGCTTGGCAACACCAGTTTAATGTCCACTGCACGTTCGTTCCAGGCTGCCATCTTCTGGGACATGTCTACTATATTAACCAGTTCACTGTTGGGCCTTCTCCCCAGTTTGGTCATACAAGCAGCCATTTACTCGGCCTACCACGGGTTCTGGCGGCCCAGCGAGTTCACCCGCAGCAATCCCGCAGGCCAAGTTCTGTGTAGTTGGCCCGCTGCCAACACCATTTCATCCTCCACCCTGCAGTGTCCAAAACCCAGCAATCAAGCTCCAGGATAGACATCCATCTCTATAAAGTAAATAACGTCCAGTGGCCAGTAACCATACTCGACCGCCTACTGTCACTCCTACCGGAACACTCAACCTCTAGTCCCCTATTACCTTTCCGGGCAACCCTCGAGTGCCTGCCAGTTCATCAAACACCTGGGGGTTCTTCTATGCTGCCTACACCTCGACCCCAGTCAGCACCCTTTAGTATTGGGGCAGCCTTGGCAGCATTTCGGCATGGGTCCCAGACCACGTCATCAAGAGACTCAGCAGGTGAAACTCTGACTACCTCGCCTGGTACGTCCCCACTCCTTAGGTGGAAACGGCACAAGCATTCACCAAACTTGCTCAAATAAATAAAGCCAAAACTAATAAAACCACACCCCTACCTGAATGTTTTTGCCCCCTTATTCTGGCATACCGACCAGCAGACCAAGGCACACTTTCAGGTCCATTTCATATGGTAAGTCCACACTTCCAGGTTTATTTCCGATGGTAAGTTTTATGTTAACTACAAATGTTATCTATGTCCATATCGGACATAGGGCTCCACCCATAAGTAGGAAGGCCAGTATGGTGGCCTGAATTTATGGGAGGAGCCCGGGGGGTATTTAAGCAGCCCGCTCACCTGTGGTGCTTGTCGGTTTCCTGTGCGCGATACCCACCCTCCCATCCCCATTTCAAGGCATTCATTTCATTCATTCGTTTCATTCATTTCTCTCTACAGAATAATCATTTCTTTAACTAGGGTATGCCCCCTTATTCTGGCATACCGACCAGCAGACCAAGGCACACTTTCAGGTCCATTTCATATGGTAAGTCCACACTTCCAGGTCTATTTCCGATGGTAAGTTTTATGTTAACTACAAATGTTATCTATGTCCATATCGGACATAGGGCTCCACCCATAAATATATATATATATATATATATATATATATATATATATATATATATATATACATCCACTGCATACAGTTTAGCTATATCTGACTGCAGGCCGTAACTGGTGTACTTTTTCTAATCTACTTCTGGCAGACATGTTATTCAGTTAGCTGCAATGTATTTAATATATATACACAGACAGTCTTTTATAAATATATATCCACTGCATACAGTTTAGCTATATCTGACTGCAGGCCGTTCCTGGTGTACTTTTTCTAATATACTTTAGGCGGTGTACACAGTACTGGAAAAACCAAAAACATGGATACAAAGCTCATCTAAAGGAAAAAGTCCTGTTTAAGAAGGTCTCAGTGAAGTAGATTGTAGCCCACGTCACCGAACATTTGACCTATAACAAATTACTTGAAAAAACCCTACCCTATATGTGGACCGGGGGCCACCGGGTGGCGATCCTCTGAATACAAGAGCATAAATATTCAAAAAATAGGGAGAGAAACCCCCAGAGGTATTCTTCAAAAAGGATGCGTAAGTATAAAGGACTAGTAATCTTTATTAATAATTTACCAAGACAGGTTTAGTAAACACCTCTGATGATACACATCTAGAAAATTTAAATCATTTAATTACATATACCCTCCTCCAAACACATTAAATAAAATTAAGACAAGAAAGTCTTAATGGAACACCGGTGTCCACAGCAGAGCCAGCCATACACATCAGTCACCCATACACACGAATCAAACTGATTGTTGTATGTTCACTGCAAATTGGCCTATTGTTTCTATAGAGACAAAAGTCACTGTAAGTTGAATAAAGTTAGCCAGCGGTGACTTTGTATGGGAAGTGTATATGTTCCATTTAGCAGTTCACTTTCACTCAGGCTTATGGGGGAGTAATGCGGTAAGAGATTTCCAAGTCAAATTGTACAGTTTAAAAAGGTACCAAAAGGTACCCTAGTGCAGTAGCTACTACTTTTCTGGTGGTGTACACAATACAGTACACCCATAGTTGTTATTACACTTCTGTTGGTGTACACAATACCGTGCACCCAAAGTGCAGTTGCTACTACTTTTCTGGTGGTGTACACAGTGCACAATACAAACAGTGCACCCATAGTTGCTATTAGACTTCTGTTGGTGTACACAGTACCGTGCACCCATAGTGCAGTTGCTACTACTTTTCTGGTGGTGTACACAGTACACAATACAGTGTAGTGTGATGTTGCAAAACAAAATCCCCATCATGTCTGGAAGGCCACCAAGGAGAGGCAGACGCTCACAGGCCACTAAAAGAGGGCAAGCAGGCTCTGTGTCTACAGTCCACAGTGCTGGTCATGGACATGGTGCATCTTCTTCAGGTGGCCGTGGGGCACGCTTGTCCTTTTTTTCTGCTGCTGGAACAGGGGCAGAAAAATTGGGCCTTTGGTGGTGGTGGTGCCACAACACTGTAACCCCTCACAGATACTCTTGTTGGGCACAGGAACGGGCCCTGCTGTGAAATATTAGATCAAAAAATTGTAATTACATGCCCCTGTTAAACAGGGACAGAAAAATTGGGCCTTAGGCAGTGGTGGTGGTGCCCTAAACCAAAAATATTGTTGGAAGCTAGCATCATCAAGGTTGAGGATGAATAGGATAGTCACTCAGCATAGGCAGTCTTCAAGGGATCCCACATCCATAGAAAAATCAATCAGTTACATCAGCATCAGGTGCTTGTTAGCTGCTGCTGATCCAAGACTGATTGATTTTTATGAATGTGAGCCTATCAATGGAGTCTGTGGACAGGCGCACTCTATGACCTGTTACAAACCCTCCAGCAGCACTGAATGTGCGTTCAGAAAGAATGCTGGATGCAGGACAGGTCAGTAGCTCAATTGCACATTGAGCTATTTCTGGCCAGTGATCGATCCTCAAGACCCAGTAACCCAGTGGATGCTCTGTTGGAAAGGTCTCCAAGTCTGCTCTTGCCCCTAGATATTCCTGCACCATGTAATGCAGACGCTGGCAATGATTGCTTGAACCGATCAGACCTTGGCGCTGAGGACTGAAAAATTGTCTAAAGGCATCGGTCAGCTGGCCACCTTCTTCACTGCTCTTCCTCTGACTGAACGAAGCCTCAGCAACACGTTGTGTTGGGCGGGTGTTTGGCGGGCCTGCAGGAATAATATCTGGATAAAGGGGGCATTGAGAGGTAAGGTAAGTCCTCCTCTTCCTCCCGCTGTTCTGCCTCAAGTGCCCTGTCCATTATTCCATGAAGCGTGTGCTCAAACAGGAAGACAAGAGGAACAGTATCACTGATACATGCATTTTCCCTGCTCACCATCCTCGTGGCCTCATCAATTGGTGACAGGACAGTGCATGCATCCTTGATCAGTAGCCACTGGCGTGGCGAAAATAAGCCAAGCTCCCCTGACCCTGTCCTGGTGCTATACTCACACAGGTACTCATTGATGGCCCTCTACTGCATGTGCAGCCGGTGCAGCATTGCCAACGTGGTGGACATGTCACAAATGAGGCGGTTGGTGGGCAGGTTGCATTCCCTTTCAATGTCAGACAGCCGAGCACTGGCATTGTATGACTGTTGGAAATTAACACAGACTTTTCTGGGCTGCCTCAGGAGATCTTGTAGGCCTGGGTACCTGTTCAAGAACCGCTGCACCACCAAATTCAGGATGTGTGCCAAACATGGAACATGGGTCAAGTGTCCCTGTCAGAGGGTGGAGAGAAGGTTGGTGCCATTGTCGCATACAACCATTCCTGGCTGAAGCTGGCGTGGCGTCAACCACCTCTGAGGATGCCCCTGCAGAGCTGACAGAATCTCTGCCCCAGTGTGGCTCCTGTCCCCTAAGCAGTGGTTTAACCTCAAACTACGTAGAGGGTTGTTTATTGTAAGAGCAGCAAGGATGTGGAATTCCCTTCCACAGGCGGTGGTCTCAGCAGGGGGGCATCGATAGTTTCACGAAACTATTAGGTAAGCACCTGAACGGCCGCAACATATATACAATGTAAAACTGACATATAATCATCACACACATAGGTTGGACTTTATGGACTTGTGTCTTTTTTCAACCTCACCCACTATGTAACTCATGCACCGCATGGCATCTTTTTGCCTGAGTGCTTGCGTAGCCCCTTGAATGCTTACGGAGCACCGCTGGTGCAGAAGAGGCCATAGAGGAAGAAGAAGAGGAGGGGTGGAGGAGAGAGCTGTGGCAGAATCACCGCTAGCATTTTGGAGGCCCGGTGGCAGAACAAGCTCCAACAATACTGAACCCTGTCCTGCATCCTTCCCAGCTGCCAGCAGAGTTAACCAGTGCACCGTAAAGGTAACATCGCTGCCCATGCCTGCTAGACCATGAGTCTGCTGTAATATATACCTTACTGTTGACCGCCTTGTCCAACAAGACAAAAACATTGCCTTCCACGTGCCGGTAGAGAGCTGGAATGGCCTTCGGTGAAAAGAAATGGCGTTTTGGAACCTGCAACTGAGGTACAGCACATTCCACAAATTCACAAAAGGGGGCAGAATCTACCAGCTGAAAAGGCAGTAGTTGCAGTGCTAGCTATTTGGCCAAGATAGCATTCAGACGCTGAGTATGTGGATGGCTGGGACCGAATTTCTTTACAGTTTAGCAAGTGGGGTAGGGAAATTTGCCTGCTAAAATCAGATGGTGGCGTACTGCTAGCAGATTGGCTGCAAGTACTTGGGACACCTATTGCCATACCTTCCTTCCACTCAGTGCAGGTTTTCAAGAGGACTGGAGGTATAGTAGGGTTGGAGATCCCAGATGAGGAGCAAGGAGAAGTCTGCCTTTTTCTTTGATGTGGGTCTTTCAAATGCTGTTGCCAACGGACTTGTTGACTTATGAGTTTATGTGAAATTTACTTAAATAGCTGTAAAATATTGGAATTATCAATATATTTAGCTTTTATCTATGTAGGGCGGAACATTATCTTCACAGAAATCTCTGGTAGACCAGACAAGTCGGTGCCTAGGCTTGTGTATACAAACAATGGGATCCAAACCTCATTGTTTTACACATACTCACATCAAAGGATCTCATGCTGGCATATGCAATAAAGGGAGGCCAACCCGCAATCAATACTTAACTTCCCAGGAAAATTCAAGTTAAGCTCCTGCTCAGAATAGTCACAAGGATTTGCATTAAAGGGGGCTGACTCATGCAAAGTGTAGAGATTGGAGATGTAGCCAGTCCTTAACCAGGAATATGGAAGCTCACCAATCAGAGCCACGCTATGCCAACCAATGAGGCTTCAGCATGTAATGATATACACAGACTAGATGGGAGGGAAACACACACTTTTATGGGAGAGCAACTATCAGAATGGAACCTTGGTGCAAAGGGTAATTATGGGAAAGGTCTGCATTTTACTTGTAACTAAATATGTTTGTAGATTAATGTTTTCAGGAATATACTCTGTATTCTTTCATGTAATTCTCTTATTTTAACCTAATATTCTCTTCCTTGGTGTAGACTATAGATAGATGGTTGTGTATTAGATAGACTTTCAACTACTCACCAATAAATGTTGTTATTGTGTTAAAGCTTTCACTTATGGTCAAAGAACTCATTTAACCCAAATCATATTTGAGAGATATTAAATCTCAAATATAGTATGCGGGAAAAAGACTGCATGGGAGGTCGTCATATGTCTGGTCAAGCATGTGGTGCCCAAGCGGCTGCTGTTGTGGCCACGCTTGGTCCGCTTCAGACATAGGTTGTGAAGTAGAATAGTAAAGTATCGAACCAGGCAGAACTTCAGCAATGCAGGTTTATTAACAGCTGATAACATACAGGTTTATGTTCAAAGTGTTACAAGATACAGGTCTAATTTATACAGTTTCTTACAATGGAAGCATATTAGATATAGGTATTCTTATCCTCTAACCAAATTGAAACAATTGTGAATTGTTCTCACCTTGAACCAGAATGGGTCTTTTCTGCCAAATCTTGGGAACCCGTCACCTGATAGGGACCAGTCGATCAGCCGGTGGTCTGGTCCCCTCACAGAGTTTTGGGTTCCAGCTCGACCAAGTTTGTGAGGGAAATTCACCTGAGACCACATTCTGGAACAAGTTAAGAAGTCTTCTCTGACTCGTACAAGGAGACAAGTTACGGACAAATACTTGCCCATTGATTCTGACCTCTATGACCCTTGCAATAGGGCAGCATACACAGAGTTCAGCCTTATGAGCTCCTATCTGACTTTTCTGTCTAACAATTGTAGAGCTTGCATTTATATACCCTTTTACAAGTCTTATCTTAACCATCTCTCTTACATATGATTGGTCGCTAAGATCTACGTCAATGTAACTAACCATAAATCTGACACCTGTTCTACAACCAGATAAACTTAATTATTCCCCAAATTCCTATATGTTCAATAAAGTGATTTATAACTGTTTTTGTCCAATTAAAAACACCTGTGTAGAGACAGTCTGGCACCCAGCTGTGTTATCAAACTCTCCTCATCTTGATAAGATTTAACTAAGTTCAAGAATTACAGATTTATGACATTTGGGAAAATGAACTTTCAATAACCCCAACAAATGTTTTATATGTTTCACTATATGCATGTAGTTTAACAGTTTTGAGGGCACAAGCAGACCTTTGTTTGACCCTGTTAAACTTAATTTAATGTACTGTACATAACTTTAATTATTTCTAAACCACCTGTTTGCTTATCTTTATCTGTCTGATTTATATGCATTTCAAAATTTTGAGACAATTCTATATAACTTGAATCTATTCTAATGAACTTTCACCCAGTAGACTACATTTTCGAGAACACCTTTGTACAAGTACTTGTCATAAAGCAGAGGTCATTTAAAGTTCAACACTTAAAAATGAAGACTTTCTAAATCTATGGAAAACACAGTATACATTATTAAAGAATAATAATTGTTGCTTTACTTATTGAATAATAATATTGATAAAACCACTACTATATAATAATAATAATAATAATATGAATAATAATAATAATTATATTATCAATAAAACATAGGCAAATCAATATGAATAATATGAAATACATTGGCTAATATGAGATTCTACAACAGTTGCAAACAGCAACGGTGCGATCTGCTGCACATTAGACATGTGCATTCGTTTTCGTCCGAATGCATTTTCGTCCGAATTTCAGGTATTTTCATTATCGTTTTAACAAACGATAACGAAAGTGCAGAATCCGAAAAACGAAAGATCGGACATAAACAAATGCTTTATTTTCTTTTTCGTTGCTACAACAGTTCGATATAGATAGGAGATTCGACATGATGATGACAATAACAATCTGTGTCCATCAAACCTGTGGTCGAATGTGCCTAACCTAACTCTATTAGTCCAAGATTATTCTACATAGAGAGAAAAGATTCGACATAGAGAGAAAAGATTCGACGTAGGGGAGAAAAGATTCGACGTAGGGGAGAAAGATTTGATGTAGGGGAGAAAAGATAAATACAAATAATGATGATGATGAATGTTATTGGCTGATTGTAACCAAAGAGAAGGAGCAGTAAAATAGCTAGAACTAAGTACACACATAGTTTGGCTTATGGTTTCTGTTGAAAGCTCTAAGAAGATTCGATGGAGCAGGTAAACTATACGGCGTCGTACAGTTTAGCTGCTCCGTCGAATCTTCTTTGAATATTCGACAGACACCATAACCCTTCAATGACAGATTCGACCTTAATTTTGATTTTCGGACGAATGCAATTTTTAACGAAAAACAGAATAAATAAAAACAAATTTCGGGAGTAACTAAATAAATTTATTTTTCCGAAACGAAATATTTCAGTGTGCACATGTCTACTGCACATCCAAAAGGGCCCACACAAGGAACTTTTCAAAATCAGCGGGGAGTCAGCAGCACCCTGCACCTGCGGAGCTCTGCAGTGTGATGCAGTAGGGTGTCTGCCCTTAAGCTGCCCCCTAGAGGACATCCTGCCTCGTTGGAGTTGTGCCTCCTCCTTCTCTATTCCATCAGGCACCCAAGTAGAGTCAGTGACCTCATCATCCCCTCCCTCCTCATCACTGGAGCAAACTTGGCAGTATGCTGCAGCTAGGGGAACATGACTGTCAGTTTCTTGTCCTTCTTGGGCACCCCCTCACTCTAGGCTCACGTTACTCCCTTCCTCAACATGGGAACCAACAAAGCCTCCAAATCGCTGTGCATCCTCCAGCAGCATGTACCCGACACTGTGGTCGAATAGTTCGGGGGACTCCTCCGTGCATGATGGTGGGGCTATGGAAGGAGTGACTGTGGACAAGGAGCCAGCGGAATAGGCAGCTTTGGCAGCTGCATAGGAAGAAAAACTACTCTGAGCCTGGGTGACAGAGGATGAGGAGGATGAGGACGACTTTGTTATCCACTCCACCAATTCTTCTGCATGTTCTGGCTCAATAACACGGCCAGCAGCAGAAAAAAAGGACAAGTGTGCCCCATGGCCACCGGCAGAGGATGCACCATGTCCATGACCAGCACTGTTGACTGTAGACACAGAGCCTGCTTGCCCTCTTTTAGTGGCCTGTGAGCGTCTGCCTCTCCTTGGTGGCCTTCTGGACATGATGTATATTTTGTTTTGCAACACCGCATTACACTGTATTGTGTACTGTGTACCCCACCAGAAAAGTAGTAGCAACTGCACTACGGCTGCACTGTATTATGTACTGTGTACACCACCAGAAAAGTAGTAGCAACTGCACTGCGGCTGCACTGTATTGTAATTACAATTTTTGATCTATAATTTCACAGCAGGGCCCATTCCTGCGCCCACCAAGAGTATCTGTGAAGGGTTACAGTGTTGTGGCACCACCACCACTGCCTAAGGCCCAATATTTTTCTACCCCTGTTTAACGGGGACATGCAATTACAATTTTTGCTCTAATATTTCACAGCAGGGCCCGTTCCTGCACTCAACAAGAGTATCTGCGAGGCTTTACAGTGTTGTGCCACCACCACCACCACCTAAGGCCCAATTTTTCTGCCCCTGTTTAACAGGAGCATGTAATTACAATTTTTGATCTAATATTATTTCACAGCAGGGCCTCTTCCAGCGCCCACCGAGAGTAACTGAGGGCTTACAGTGTTCTGGTACCACCAACACCTAAGGCCCAATTTCTGCAGAGTGTATAGGGCAGGCCGTATAGAATATACAGGCGGTCCCCTACTTTCAAACATCCGACTTACAAACGACTCCTACTTACAAATGGAGGGAGACAACAGGAAGTGAGAGGAACAGATACAGTACAGATACAGTATACTGTAATCTTACAGATTACAGTACTGTATCAAATAATTACACATCCCCTTTGTCCCTAGTAGTTTGTCCAGTGTCCTGCATGCAGTTTTATATTATAAAAACTGTTCTTTCTGTCTGGAAACTGGAGATTGCCCATAGCAACCAAAACTGTCCCTTTACATTAAAAGTGGTTTCAGACCAGCTAGAAAACAGCGATAATAAATTAGAATCACTCGCAGAATTGAGTGATAGTGATTTGTGGGGAAATCCGTCATCAAACACTAAAAGTAACGAAAGTGACAATTCTGCAACTGAGCAAATGTCAGTGTTTTTGATTTGATTACATTATTGAATAATTTTTATTATTATTAAATTAATATTTGTTATAATTATTTATAGTTATTTATTATATAATAATTTTTGATTTCGTCTTTCAAACTTTATCATACCCGGGATGTCTACTAGACTCTTGTTTGGACAGATTTAAGTAAATTATTCCTAAGAATTACAGGCCTATAATATAAAACGCCAAATGTCTGTGCAAAATAATGGTACTGCTTTCATCATCAAAAATTGGAAATAATCATACCGCCAGGGAGGTTAAGGCAGTGCTGGAAAATAATGGTGGCCGCACAAAATATTGACACTTTGGGCCCAATTCGGACATTTTTACTTAGGGGTGTGCTCATTTTTGTTTCCAGTGGTTTAGACATTAATGGCTGTATGTTGAGTTATTGTGAGGGGACACCAAATTTACACTGTTATACAAGCTGTACACTCACTACTTTACATACTATACTATAACTTGAATATATTTTGGTAAATACCTGAGAAATATTAAAATTGTGTCTGTATCCAAATTATATATATCTCTCAATCATGGTTCTTGTAAAGGTTATAGAATCTACAAACTAATTAACCACTTGACCACTGGGCACTTAAACCCCCTTAATAACCAGACCAATTTTCAGCTTTCAGTGCTCTCACAATTTGAATGACAATTACTCAGTCATGCAACACTGTACCCATATGAAATTTTTGTCCTTTTTTTCACACGAATAGAGCTTTCTTTTGGTGGCATTTGATCACCTGTGGGTTTTTTATTTTTTGTGCTATAAATGAAAAAAGACCGGAAATTTTGTAAAAAAAAATGCATTTTTCTTCATTTCTATTAAAATTTTTTGCAAATAAGTAATTTTTCTTCATGAATTTGGCCAAAAATGTATACTGCTACATATCTTTGGTAAAAATAACCCAAATTAGTGGATATTATTTAGTCTGTGTGAAAGTTATAGGGTCTACAAGCTATGGTGCCACTCACTGAAAATGTATCATTTTGATCTAACCTGATGTACTGACAGCCTATCTCATTTCTTGAGACCCTAACAAGCCAGTAAAGTACAAATACCCCCCAAATGACCCCTTTTTGGAAAGTAGACATTCCAAGGTAGTTAGTACAAGGCACATTTAGTTTTTTGAAGTTGTCATTTTTTCCCACAATTCTTTGCAAAATGAAGATTTTTTTTTTATTTTATTTTTTTCACTCCAAATTGTCATTATAACAGGTTATTTCTCTCACATGGCATGTACAGACCACAAATGACACCCCAAAATGTATTCTGCTACTTCTCATGAGTATGGCGATACCACATGTGTGAGACTTTTACACAGCCTGTCCACATACAGAGTCCCAACATTGAAGTAGCAACTTCATGCGTTCTAGGAGCATAAATTACACATCTAATCTCTCAACCACCTATTACACTTTTGAAGGCCCTGGAGCACCAGGACAATGGAAACGCCCACAAAGTGACCCCATTTTGGAAAGCAAACACCCCAACGTATAATCTATGAGGCATAATGAGTCTTTGGAACGGTTCATTTTTTTCCAGAAGTTTTTGGAAAATGTGTAAAAAAATGAAAACGCATTTTTTTTTACACAAAGTTGTCCATTTATAAGATATTTCCAACACATAGCATGTACATAGCAAAAATGACACCCCAAAATGTATTCTGCTACTCCTTCTGAGTACGGCGATACCACATGTGTGAGACTTTTACACAGCCTGGCCACATACAGAGTCCCAACATTGAAGTAGCAACTTCATGCGTTCTAGGAGCATAAATTACACATCTAATCTCTCAACCACCTATTACACTTTTGAAGGCCCTGAAGCACCAGGACAATGGAAATGCCCACAAAGTGACCCCATTTTGGAAAGCAAACACTCCAACGTATAATCTATGAGGCATAATGAGTCTTTGGAATGGTTCATTTTTTTCCAGAAGTTTTTGGAAAATGTGGAAAAAAATGAAAACGCATTTTTTTTTACACAAAGTTGTCCATTTATAAGATATTTCCAACACATAGCATGTACATAGCAAAAATGACACCCCAAAATGTATTCTGCTACTCCTTCTGAGTACGGCGATACCACATGTGTGAGACTTTTACACAGCCTGGCCACATACAAAGGCCCAACATTGACGTAGCAACTTCATGCGTTATAGGAGCATAAATTACACATCTAATCTCTCAACCACCTATTACACTTTTGAAGGCCCTGGAGCACCAGGACAATGGAAACGCGCACAAAGTGACCCTTTTTGGAAAGCAAACACCCCAACGTATAATCTATGAGGCATAATGAGTCTTTGGAATGGTTCATTTTTTTCCAGAAGTTTTTGGAAAATGTGGAAAAAAATGAAAACGCATTTTTTTTTACACAAAGTTGTCCATTTATAAGATATTTCCAACACATAGCATGTACATAGCAAAAATGACACCCCAAAATGTATTCTGCTACTCCTTCTGAGTACGGTGATACCACATGTGTGAGACTTTTACACAGCCTGGCCACATACAGAGTCCCAACATTGAAGTAGCAACTTCATGCGTTCTAGGAGCATAAATTACATATCTAATCTCTCAACCACCTATTACACTTTTGAAGGCCCTGGAGCACCAGGACAATGGAAACGCCCACAAAGTGACCCCATTTTGGAAAGCAAACACCCCAACGTATAATCTATGAGGCATAATGAGTCTTTGAAACGGTTCATTTTTTTCCAGATGTTTTTGGAAAATGTGGAAAAAAATGAAAACGCTTTTTTTTTTACACAAAGTTGTCCATTTATAAGATATTTCCAACACATAGCATGTACATAGCAAAAATGACACCCCAAAATGTATTCTGCTACTCTTCCTGAGTATGGCGATACCACATGTGTGAGACTTTTACACAGCCTGGCCACATAGAGGCCCAACATCCAAGAAGCACCATCAGGTGTTCTAGGGACATAAATTACACATCCAATTTCCTTACAATCTATCACATTTTTGAAGGCCCTTCATATTTCTAACACATAGCATGAACATACCAAGAATTACACCCTAAAATACATTCTGCTGAGTAAAGGGTAAACAAAAGATTACCTGTGATTTTAGTAGTGCAATTGTCCACAGGAGGAGAGCCCTGATCCAGGCAGCAGGCAGGGACGTGGTCAGCGACAGTGAATGGAGTTGTCCAGGCAGCAGGCAGGAATATTGTCCATAGTCAGTACAGGCAGGGATACTGTCCATATACAGTCCAGGGTCAGTGCAAGTAGAGACGTTGCCAGCAGTGCCAAAATATTGGTCCTGGTAGTAAGCAGGAACACGATCCAAGTAGCAGGCCAGGAAAGAATGGGGACAGGGGTAGAGGCTTCTCCCACCCAAATCTCTTTGAAGCCTCTGAGTCTCCAGACCCTAATCCGGTAATGAGAAAACTAAAAAATCAGTTTTCTTCATCCAGAAAAACATTTCTGGAGCCCCTCACATATGTGAGACCCCTGTGTTCCCACTAGCACAGCAGGGTAAAAGATCAATCCAAGAGGCAGGCAAAAAACGTGGTCAAACAGTCCAGGGTCAGTTCCAGAGCAGGCAGAGGTAGGTACAGTTTAGCGTTCGGCAGAAGCGTGGTCATATAACAGTCCAGGGTCAGTTCCAGAGCAGGCAGAGGTAGGTACAGTATAACGTTGGGCAGAAGCGTGGTCGTATAACAGGCCAGGGTCAGTTCCGGAGAAGGCAGAGGTATGTACATTTCAGTGCAGTGGCATAAGGGGGGTGGAGGAAAATGACAGGAAATTAGAATTACGTTTACCATACTTCCCTAATAATGTAGAGAAGTATGGTAACGGCGGAAACATCCAACTATACAGAGGCCTGGTTGGGAAGGACAATCAGGACAATAATATGTTGTGTCTCTTCTAATTCCTTGACTGGAGCACACCCGGCATTTCTTTTGACGTCTGCGGCCTGTTTCACGGGGGGGGATTTTGTCAGGAAAGTGGCGCTCGTCGAGTCTGCTCACGGAATCAGAGCGAATAGTTTCTGGTGGGCTTTCAGGGTACAAAAGGGCAGAAATAACTTCTTCTTGGTAGTGGAGATAGAATACGGGGTTCTCTGTGGTTTTTTGGTAAATAACATAAGTGTTATACATGGCCAAACTGAAAAAATAAATGGACACTTTTTTATACCAGTGGCGGGATTTTCTTGTGGGAAGGTAGGGTTCAATCATCTGATCGTTGAAGTCCACTCCCCCCATAAACAGATTATAATCGTAAATGCAAGCTGGTTTCTGGACTGGGCCGTTTCTTCTTGGGACTTCCACGTAGGTGTCATTATGGATTGTCGTCAGCATGTGGACATTTTGTCTGTCCCTCCACTTGACAGCCAATAACTCCTGGTTCCGCAAAGATGCCGTCTCCCCTCGGCGTAGCCTTTCGTTGACCAGTTTTTGCGGGAAGCCCTTTCTATTGGCTCTTACTGTACCACATGCTGGGGTGTCTCTCCGGTGAAGATTGCGGAAGAGGGGCAAGCTGGTATAAAAAATGTACCCAGTGGCTCGGTCGCAAAGTTTGTACATTTTTACCCCATACCGGGCCCTTTTGCTGGGGATGAACTGTTTGATGCCGAGCCTGCCGGAGAATTTTACAAGGGACTCATCCACGGAAATATTCTGTTCGGGGGTGTATAACTGGGGAAATTTTTCAGAGAAATAATTTAGGAGTGGCCGAATTCTAACCACTTGACGACCGCCTCACGCCGATGTACGTCGGCAAAGTGGCACGGACAGGCAAAATCACGTACAGGGTACGTGATTTGCCTTCCGCGGGTGGGGGGTCCGATCGGACCCCCCCCCGGTGCCCGAGGCGGTCGTCCTATGTCCAGCGGCGATCGGTGATGAGGGGGAGACCATCCGTTCGTGGCCCCCCCCTCGCGATCGCCGCCGGCCAATGAAAACGCTCCTTTGCTGCTGTATGCTAAACAGCAGCAAAGGAAGTGATGTCATCTCCCCTCGGGTCGGTATTTTCCGTTCCGGCCCGAGGAGAGACGACAAGTATGTGAGTGCACAACACTACACACACACAGTAGAACATGCCAGGCACACAAATCACCCCGATCCCCCCCCCGATCGCCCCCCGATCCCCCCCCAATCACCCCCCCCCCCCCTGTCACAAACTGACACCAGCAGTTTTTTTTTTTTTTTTTTTTTTTTTTTCCTGATTACTGCTAGCTGTCAGTTTGTGACAGTTACTGTGTTGGCACAGTTAGTATTACCCCCCTTTAGGTCTAGGGTACCCCCCTAACCCCCCCTAATAAAGTTTTAACCCCTTGATCACCCCCTGTCACCAGTGTCGCTAAGCGATCATTTTTCTGATCGCTGTATTAGTGTCACTGGTGACGCTAGTTAGTGAGGTAAATATTTAGGTTCGCCGTCAGCGTTTTATAGCGTCAGGGACCCCCATATACTACCTAATAAATGTTTTAACCCCTTGATTGCCCCCTAGTTAACCCTTTCACCACTGATCACCGTATAACCGTTACGGGTGACGCTGGTTAGTTCGTTTATTTTTTATAGTGTCAGGGCACCCGCCGTTTATTACCGAATAAAGGTTTAGCCCCCCGATCGCCCGGCGGTGATATGCGTCGCCCCAGGCAGCGTCAGATTAGCGCCAGTACCGCGAACACCCACGCACGCAGCATACGCCTCCCTTAGTGGTATAGTATCTGAACGGATCAATATCTGATCCGATCAGATCTATACTAGCGTCCCCAGCAGTTTAGGGTTCCCAAAAACGCAGTGTTAGCGGGATCAGCCCAGATACCTGCTAGCACCTGCGTTTTGTGCCTCCGCCCAGCCCACCCAAGTGCAGTATCGATCGATCACTGTCACTTACAAAACACTAAACGCATAACTGCAGCGTTCGCAGAGTCAGGCCTGATCCCTGCGATTGCTAACAGTTTTTTTGGTAGCATTTTGGTGAACTGGCAAGCACCAGCCCCAGGCGTCAGGTTAGCGCCAGTACCGCTAACACCCACGCACGCACCATACGCCTCCCTTAGTGGTATAGTATCTGTACGGATCAATATCTGATCCGATCAGATCTATACTAGCGTCACCAGCAGTTTAGGGTTCCCAAAAACGCAGTGTTAGCGGAATCAGCCCAGATACCTGCTAGCACCTGCGTTTTGCCCCTCCGCCCGGCCCAGCCCAGCCCACCCAAGTGCAGTATCGATCGATCACTGTCACTTACAAAACACTAAACGCATAACTGCAGCGTTCACAGAGTCAGGCCTGATCCCTGCGATCGCTAACAGTTTTTTTTGTAGCATTTTGGTGAACTGGTAAGCACCAGCCCCAGGCAGCGTCAGATTAGCGCCAGTACCGCTAACACCCACGCACGCAGCATACACCTCCCTTAGTGGTATAGTATCTGAACGGATCAATATCTGATCCGATCAGATCTATACTAGCGTCACCAGCAGTTTAGGGTTCCCAAAAACGCAGTGTTAGCGGGATCAGCCCAGATACCTGCTAGCACCTGCGTTTTGCCCCTCCGCCCGGCCCGGCCCAGCCCACCCAAGTGCAGTATCAATCGATCACTGTCACTTACAAGGCACTAAACGCATAACTGCAGCGTTCGCAGAGTCAGGCCTGATCCCTGCGATCGCTAACAGTTTTTTTGGTAGCGTTTTGGTGAACTGGCAAGCACCAGCGTCCTAGTACACCCCGGTCGTAGTCAAACCAGCACTGCAGTAACACTTGGTGACGTGGCGAGTCCCATAAGTGCAGTTCAAGCTGGTGAGGTGGCAAGCACAAGTAGTGTCCCGCTGCCACCAAAAAGACAAACACAGGCCCGTCGTGCCCATAGTGTCCTTCCTGCTGCATTCGCCAATCCTAATTGGGAACCCACCGCTTCTGCAGCGCCCGTACTTCCCCCATTCACATCCCCAACCAAATGCAGTCGGCTGCATGAGAGGCATTTTTATGTCCTCCCGAGTACCCCTACCCAACAAACCCCCCCAAAAAAAGGTTGTGTCTGCAGCAAGCACGGATATAGGCGTGACACCCGCTATTATTGTCCCTCCTGTCCTGACAATCCTGGTCTTTGCATTGGTGAATGTTTTGAACGCTACCATTCACTAGTTGAGTATTAGCGTAGGGTACAGCATTGCACAGACTAGGCACACTTTCACAGGGTCTCCCAAGATGCCATCGCATTTTGAGAGACCCGAACCTGGAACCGGTTACAGTTATAAAAGTTAGTTACAAAAAAAGTGTAAAAAAAAAAAAAAATATGAAATAAAAAAAATAGTTGTTGTTTTATTGTTCTCTCTCTCTCTATTCTCTCTCTCTATTGTTCTGCTCTTTTTTACTGTATTCTATTCTGCAATGTTTTATTGTTATTGTTATTGTTATTGTTATTGATTGTTATTGTTATTGTTATTGTTATTATGTTTTATCATGTTTGTTTTTCAGGTGTGTAATTATTTACACTTTACTGTGCTTTATTGTTAACCATTGTTAACCATTTTTTTGTCTTCAGGTACGCCATTCACGACTTTGAGTGGTTATACCAGAATGATGCCTGCAGGTTTAGGTATCATCTTGGTATCATTCTTTTCAGCCAGCAGTCGGCTTTCATGTAAAAGCAATCCTAGCGGCTAATTAGCCTCTAGACTGCTTTTACAAGCCGTGGGAGGGAATGCCCCCCCCCCCCCACCGTCTTCCGTGTTTTTCTCTGGATCTCCTGTCTCAACAGGGAACCTGAGAATGCAGCCGGTGATTCAGCCAGCTGACCATAGAGCTGATCAGAGACCAGAGTGGCTCCAAACATCTCTATGGCCTAAGAAACCGGAAGCTACGAGTATTTCATGACTTAGATTTCGCCGGATGTAAATAGCGCCATTGGGAAATTGGGGAAGCATTTTATCACACCGATCTTGGTGTGGTCAGATGCTTTGAGGGCAGAGGAGAGATCTAGGGTCTAATAGACCACAATTTTTTCAAAAAAGAGTACCTGTCACTACCTATTGCTATCATAGGGGATATTTACATTCCCCGAGATAACAATAAAAATGATTAAAAAAAAAAATATGAAAGGAACAGTTTAAAAGTAAGATTAAAAAAGCAAAAAAATAATAAAGAAAAAAAAAAAAAAAAAAAAAAACACCCCTGTCGCCCCCTGCTCTCGCGCTAAGGCGAACGCAAGCGGCGGTCTGTCGTCAAACGTAAACAGCAATTGCACCATGCATGTGAGGTATCACCGCGAAGGCCAGATCGAGTGCAGTAATTTTTCCAGTAGACCTCCTCTGTAAATCTAAAGTGGTAACCTGTAAAGGCTTTTGAAGGCTTTTAAACATGTATTTATTTTGTTGCCACTGCACGTTTGTGCGCAATTTTAAAGCATGTCATGTTTGGTATCCATGTACTCGGCCTAAGATCATCTTTTTTATTTCATCAAACATTTGGGCAATATAGCGTGTTTTAGTGCATTAAAATTAAAAAAAGTGTGTTTTTTCCCCAAAAAATGCGTTTGAAAAATCGCTGCGCAATTACTGTGTGAAAAAAAAAAATGAAACACCCACCATTTTAATCTGTAGGGCATTTGCTTTAAAAAAATATATAATGTTTGGGGGTTCAAAGTAATTTTTTTGCAAAAAAAAAAAAAACTTTTTCATGTAAACAATAAGTGTCAGAAAGGGCTTTGTCTTCAAGTGGTTAGAAGAGTGGGTGATGTGTGACATAAGCTTCTAAATGTTGTGCATAAAATGCCAGGACAGTTCAAAACCCCCCCAAATGACCCCATTTTGGAAAGTAGACACCCCAAGCTATTTGCTGAGAGGCATGTCGAGTCCATGGAATATTTTATATTGCGACACAAGTTGCGGGAAAGAGACAAATTTTTTTTTTTTTTTTTTTTTTTTTGCACAAAGTTGTCACTAAATGATATATTGCTCAAACATGCCATGAGAATATATGAAATTACACCCCAAAATACATTCTGCTGCTTCTCCTGAGTACGGGGATACCACATGTGTGAGACTTTTTGGGAGCCTAGCCGCGTACGGGACCCCGAAAACCAAGCACCGCCTTCAGGCTTTCTAAGGGCGTGAATTTTTGATTTCACTCTTCACTGCCTATCACAGTTTCGGAGGCCATGGAATGCCCAGGTGGCACAAAACCCCCCCAAATGACCCCATTTTGGAAAGTAGACACCCCAAGCTATTTGCTGAGAGGTATAGTGAGTATTTTGCAGACCTCACTTTTTGTCACAAAGTTTTGAAAATTGAAAAAAGAAAAAAAAAAATTTTTTTTCTTGTCTTTCTTCATTTTCAAAAACAAATGAGAGCTGCAAAATACTCACCATGCCTCTCAGCAAATAGCTTGGGGTGTCTACTTTCCAAAATGGGGTCATTTGGGGGGGTTTTGTGCCGCCTGGGCATTCCATGGCCTCCGAAACTGTGATAGGCAGTAAAGAGTGAAATCAAAAATTTTCACCCTTAGAAATCCTGAAGGCAGTGATTGGTTTTCGGGGTCCCGTACGCAGCTAGGCTCCCAAAAAGTCCCACACATGTGGTATCCCCATACTCAGGAGAAGCAGCTAAATGTATTTTGGGGTGCAATTCCACATATGCCCATGGCCTGTGTGAGCAATATATCATTTAGTGACAACTTTATGAAAAAAAAAAAAAAAAAAAAAAAAAAGTGTCACTTTCCCGCAACTTGTGTCAAAATATAAAATATTCCATGGACTCAATATGCCTCTCAGCAAATAGCTTGGGGTGTCTACTTTCCAAAATGGGGTCATTTTGGGGGGTTTTGTGCCACCTGGGCATTCCATGGCCTCCGAAACTGTGATAGGCAGTGAAGAGTGAAAGCAAAAATTTACACCCTTAGAAATCCTGAAGGCGGTGCTTGGTTTTCGGGGCCCCGTACGCGGCTAGGCTCCCAAAAAGTCCCACACATGTGGTATCCCCGTACTCAGGAGAAGCAGCTAAATGTATTTTGGGGTGCAATTCCACATAGGCCCATGGCCTGTGTGAGCAATATATCATTTAGTGACGACTTTTTGTAAATATTTTTTTTTTTTTTTTTTTTTGTCATTTTTCAATCACTTGGGACAAAAAAAATAAATATTCAATGGGTTCAACATGCCTCTCAGCAATTTCCTTGGGGTGTCTACTTTCCAAAATGGGGTCATTTGGGGGGGTTTTGTACTGCCCTGCCATTTTAGCACCTCAAGAAATGACATAGGCAGTCATAAACTAAAAGCTGTGTAAATTCCAGAAAATGTACCCTAGTTTGTAGACGCTATAACTTTTGCGCAAACCAATAAATATACGCTTATTGACATTTTTTTTACCAAAGACATGTGGCCGAATACATTTTGGCCTAAATGTATGACTAAAATTTAGTTTATTGGATTTTTTTTATAACAAAAAGTAGAAAATATCATTTTTTTTCAAAATTTTCGGTCTTTTTCCGTTTATAGCGCAAAAAATAAAAACCGCAGAGGTGATCAAATACCATCAAAAGAAAGCTCTATTTGTGGGAAGAAAAGGACGCAAATTTCGTTTGGGTACAGCATTGCATGACCGCGCAATTAGCAGTTAAAGCGACGCAGTGCCAAATTGGAAAAAGACCTCTGGTCCTTAGGCAGCATAATGGTCCGGGGCTCAAGTGGCTAAATAGTTTGTCAAAAGCTGGGTCATTTCGGGGAGGGCACTGGGTGTTGTCATTATAGTGAAGGAACCGCATGATCATTAGGTATCTGGATCTTGGCATAAGGGATGAGAAGAGTGGCATGTGGTGGATGGGTTTGGTAGACCAATAGGAGTACAATTGTTTTTTTTTTGTGAGTCCCATAGTAAACGTTAAGCCTAAGAAAATTTTGAATTCCTCTATGGTTAGTTCTCCCCACTCAAAGGGACGGGCGTAACTAGAGCCAGGGTTGCTTACTATGTGCTGCTGTGCGTAGAGGTTGCACTGGGCCACAATGGATGATAGTAAGTCTTCAGTGAAAACCAAATGGAAAAAATCAATCATGGCAAAATCATCGGTGTTCACCTGGACACCTGGCTGGGCGGAGAAAGGGGGGATATTTGCTGCTCCGGAATTAGAGGGAAGCCACAGGAGGTTTTGAAGGGCATAGGGAAGGCTGGCATGGCCCCTATCCCTTTGGGGCTGAGATGACACCCTACTGGTGCCTGGCCTTTGTTGTAGTGGCTCTGCTCTCGAGGTGGACGGCACTGCTCTCGAGGTGGACGACACTGCTCTCGAGGTGGACGGCACTGCTCTCGAGGTGGACGGTACTGCTCTCGAGGTGGACGGCCCTGCTCTCGAGGTGGATGGCCCTGCTCTCGAGGTGGATGGCCCTGCGCTGCTGGTAGTAGGCTGCTGCTCCACGCCAGAACGCCTTCTTTTCACGGGCACACATTCCTCTTCAGATTCTGTATCAGAACCGCTGCTTATCACAGGTTCATAGGTCGAATCGGAATCAGACTGAGACCCAGAGAGCTCCCCGCTGCTCTCATCGGTCATGCTTAGACGCTGGTTGGCCTCCTCGGTAGTAAAATATTTCTTTGCCATACTGGTGGCTGTTGAGGCTGCACTGCAGAGCACTGTAGTGAAACTGGTGGGCACAGGTGGCACTGGTTGGCACAGGTGGCACTGGTGGGCACAGGCGGCACTGGTGGGTACAGGCGGCACTGGTGGGCACAGGCGGCACTGGTGCTGGTGGGCACAGATGGCACTAATGTGGCACTGCAGTGGCACAGGTGGCACTGATGGGCACAGGTGGCACTGATGGGCACAGGTGGCACTGATGAGCACAGATGGCACTGATGGGAACAGGTGGCAATGGTGTGACACTGGTGTGCACTGTAGTGGTACTGGTGTGGCTCTGGTGGCACTGATTAGCACACAGGCGGCACTGGTGGGCACAGGCGGCACTGGTGGGCACTGGTGGGCACAGGCGGCACTAGTGGGCACTGGCGGGCACTGGCGGGCACTGGCGGCACTGGCGGCACTGGGGGGCACTGCAAAGGCGCAGATGAGTACTGACGGGCACAGGTGGCACTGACGGACACAGGTGGCACTGACGGACACAGGTGGCACTGATGGGCACAGGTGGCACTGGTGTGGCACTGGTGTGGCACTGGTGTGCACTGTAGTGGCACTGGTGTGGCTCTGGTGTGGCTCTGGTGGTACTGGTGTGGCTCTGGTGGTACTGGTGTGGCACAGAGGTGGTACTGGTGTGGCACAGAGGTGGCACTGATGTGGCACAGAGGTGGCACTGGTGGCACAGGTGGTACAGGTGACAGATAGTGACAGATAGTGACAGATGGAACTGTTATGGCACTATTTGGGCACTATTGGGGCACTGCTGGGCACTGCTGAGCACTGCTGGGCACTGCTACAATGTCACAACTCACAGTTAGCACACGATCTGCTCTCCTCTCCTCTCACGCTGCATCGGTGTGAGGAAAGGAGAGCAGTGAACTTGTCATGACCCTGTTTGAGTTTTTTTGTTTATATTTGTGATCGCTCCGTCATTGGACGGAGCGATCACGTGGTAAAGGGCCGCTGTCACTGGCCCTGTACCGCGATCCGTGTAGCGCCGGGTCCCGTGAACCCGACGAGCACGGATGTTCCCGTGTTCCCGTGTGCGCGCCCCAGCGGGCGCGCGGGAACGATTCTCCGGGAGGATGTCCCTGGACGCCCTCCCAGAGATAACAAACCGCCCTGTAGCCGTCATTTGGCTATAGGCCGGTTATTAAGTGGTTAATATACACTTATTAGGATTTTTTTTACCAGATATGTAGCAGAATACATTTTGGCTTAAATTTATGAAAACATTTGATTTGATTGGATATGTTTCCTAACGGAAAGTAGAACAAATTGGGTTTTTTTCTGCAATTTTCCATCTTGTTTTACCTATAACCTAAATACCACCAAAAGAATGCTCTATTTGTGTGAAAAAAATATTATAAATTTAATTTTTGTACAGTGTTGCATGATCGTGCAATTGCCAGTTAAAGTAGTGCAGTACTAAAAAGCAAAGCACAGCCTGGTCTAGAAAAGGATAAAACCTTCAGGAGGTCAATTGGTTAAATAGCAGCAGGGTCCTATCCTGAAGGAGGAGATCCCAGCCTGGAAGGGCTGCCAGGGCTGGGGGGCTAATTTCCTGAAAGCAGTTCAGAACCAAATAAGGGGGAGCACTGACGACCTGGCCTGGAGATTCAACGTACAGTGTCTAGCCAATATTGGACAAGATCAATCCAAATATCTGGAGGCACAGTGAGTAAAGGCCTAGAAGTGTCTTGCAGTTTAACCCCTTGGGTGACTGTTCTAGAGCTACCAAAGTGGGATTCACCATGCTGGAAATCCCAGAAGTGTTGTGCTAGTTGTCTCTGCAGAAAGGGGGGAGATGCCCCTGAAGAGAGTAGGCAGAAGAGGGAGTGAGTCCTCTAAATGTTTGGTGTACTGAACTCTGGAGTATCCTAAGGCTTACCCCATCCCATCCCATCCGTTGAATCCCATCCGTGTTCAACGAGCATTAAACTCCAAAAAGACACTAACTGCCTGGTTATTGTGCTGTGAGACTGTGGGAGCTGCTGTGTGTCTGGCTGCTGTAAACTCATGGGATTAGAACCTGGGACAAATCTGCAAGGTATTATTTACGTATCTTCTATATTATGAGATAGGGGTAGCCTCTATAATAATAGTAGTGATAGAAAATAAATAGAGAATTGTACCATCATCCAGAAACTTAGAGATAAATAGGTCGGATGCTTGGTCCCCAACCATGCCTCCCAAAGGGACAGGGACAATTGGACTATCTCGGTACAGTATAAAGCAGTAAATTCAGATGTATACACAAACATATAGAGAATTAATTGATATAAAATGTATTAATACAAAATTAATAACACATGATGATTAGTCAAATATAGATTAAAAGCATGGTGACAATCTATGTATATCACCAGGATAATGATCCCCAAACGGGGAAGATCACAATGGGATAGTGGATCACAGATAGCATCTCAACTAGTTTTGCGGTCTAATGCTTTTAATCGTCAGGAGGATATCTGTAGTTTGATTGGCAAGTGATCAATAACAATACACTTGACCAAAGTGATAACATCATTTAATACCAAAATATCAATAACAAATTATAATTTATTTTTATTGATATTTTGTTATTAAATGATGTTATAACTTTGACGGCAAGAGGCACTAAGAGGCACTAGACCGCAAAACTAGTTGAGATGCTATCCGTGATCAACTATCCCATTGTGATCTTCCCCGTTTGGGGATCATTTTCCTGGCGATACACATGGATTGTTACCATGCTTTTAATCTGTATTTGACTACTCATCATGTGTTCTTAATTTTGTATTAATACATTCTATATCAATTCTCTATATGTTTGTGTATCTTTATCTTTATACTGTACCGAGATAGTCCAATTGCCCCTGTCCCTTTGGGAAGCTTGGTTAGGGACCATAAAGAATATACAGTATCTCACAAAAGTGATTACACCCCTTACATTTTTGTAAATCTTTTATTATATCTTTTTTTTTTATCAATACGGAAGAAATTACACTTTGCTGCAATGTAGTGAGTGTACAGCTTGTATAACAGTGTACATTTTCTGTCCCCTCAAACTAACTCACACAGCCATTACTGTCTAAACCGCTGGCAACAAAAGTGAGTACACCCTTAAGTGAAAATGTGCAAATTGGGCCAAAGTGTCAATATTTTGTGTTGCCACTATTATTTTCCAGCACTGCCTTAACCGGGGCCATCTTAATAGCATTATGGGCCCCTGGGCAAAGTAATGCACTGAGACCCTTACCAGCCTACCCCAATTTACCCACCTACTTTCAAGAATTAATGTATAACTAGTTAATAGAATGAAACATATTTATTAGTACTTTCAATCAAATCATTTTTAAACAAGTAGCAGGGTGAAAGGTTAGTCCAATTGTGCCCAGTAGCCCAGTCGCAGGCTGATGCTGTTCCCGCAGCTCAGATTCTGGGATGCTGCCCAGGACATGTCCATCCTGGGACAGCTTAGTGAAAAGCTTGACTGTACTGCCAAATTTGGGACAGTTGGCATGTATGGTGTAATGCAAGATTATCATGGGGCCTCCATGCACCTGGGCAGTGCCCAGGTGTACCCGTGCATTAAGATGGTCCTCAGCTTCTTAGGAAGGCAGTGGTCATCTTGGAGGTGTGTTTGGGGTTGTTAAGTTGAAATACTGCCCTACGGCCCAGTCTCTGAAGGGAGGGGGATCATGCTGTGCTTCAGTATGTCACAGTACATGTTGGCATTCATGGTTCCCTCAATGAACTGTAGCACCCCAGTGCAGGCAGCACTCATACAGCCCCAGACCATGACACTCCCAATACCATGCTCACTCTGTAAGCAAGACACACTTGTCTTTGTACTCCTCACCTGGTTGCCGTCACACATGCTTGACACCATCTGAACCCAATAAGTTTATCTTGGTCCCATCAGACCACAGGACATGGTTCTAGTAATCCATGTCCTTAGTCTGTTTGTCTTCAGAAAACTGTTTGCAGGATTTCCCGTGCATTATCTTAAGAAGAGGCTTCCTTCTGGGATGACAGCCATGCAGACCAATTTAATGCAGTGTGTGGCGTATGGTCTGAGCACTGACAGGCTGATCCCCCACTCCTTCAACATCTGCAGCAATGCTGGCAGCACTCATACGTCCATCCATTTCCCAAAGACAACCTCTGGATATGACGCTGAGCATGTGCACTCAGCTTCTATGGTCGTCCATGTTGAGGTCTGTTCTGAGTGGAACCTGTCCTGTTAAACAACTGTATGGTCTTGGCCACCGTGCTGCAGCTCAGTTTCAGGGTCTTGACAATCTTCTTATAGCCTAGGCCATCTTTAGGTAGAGGAACAATTCTTTTTTTTAGATCCTCAGAGTTCTTTGCCATGAGGTGCCATGTTGAACTTTCAGTGACCAGTATAAGAGAGTGAGAACGATAACACCAAATTTAACACACCTGCTCCCCATTCACACCTGAGACCTTGTACCATTAACGAGTCACATGACACTGGGGAGGGAAATCGCTAATTGGGCCCAATTTAGACATTTTCACTTAGGAGTGTACTCACTTTTGTTGCCAGCAGTTTAGACATTAATGGCTGTGTGTTGAGTTATTTTTAGGGGACAGCAAACGTACACTGTTATACATGCTGTACACTGACTACTTTACAGTACATTGTAGCAAAGTGTAATTTCTTCAGTGTTGTCACATGAAAAGATATAATAAAATATTTTAAAAAAATGTAAGGGGTGTACTCATTTTTGTGAGATACCGTATGCAGGGCCGTCTTTAAAGCAGGGCAAAAGGGGCATCTGCCCTGGGGCCCAAAGCAGCTGCCTCATACTTGCCAACTATCCCAGTTTAAATTCCCTCATCTCAGTGTGAAGTTCTGTTACTAATGCTGCCCAGCTCTGCCCTATTGTCATGTACAGATGACTCACCTGCAGACCCTGTGTTTACATGTAAATAACTAGCACTGATATGTAAATAGCGGTGGCATCAATATGTAAATAGAGGTGGCATTCATATGTATATCATGCCCCCCTGAGGTCATATCTACCATCACTTTTGCTGAATGCTGCCCACTGGAGGGGTAAAGGGGCATGCTTGAAAGTCCTGCCTACAACTGTGGTCCTTAAGCCTAACATAAGCCTGTTCTGCAAAGGTAAGCAAATTGGAGATGGAACCCTTTTTCATTATAACATGGTAACATGGTGCCACAGCACCCTGAATTTTGGTGCATGTAAATACGCACATCTCAGCAGATGTGTAAGGGTGTCATTACTAATAGCACTGCTGTGTATCTGCTAAAATGCAGCATGTTTTTGTGGTGTCAGGAAAATAATTCTGCATGCGTTCCCGACACAAAGAAAAAAAAATGTTAACGCAGGTTAAATGTCTCAGTTACATTGGTGGTTAGTGTCAATATTCTCATTACATTGGGGCTTGGTGTACAATTCTTTCATTCACACTAGTGGCCAGTGTGATGGCCCCCTTATATTGGTGGTCAGTGTACATTCTTCATTACATTGGTGATTAGTGTACATTTCCCTTTACATTGGTGGTAAGTGTAGAATTGCCCTTACACTGGTGGTCAGTGTAAATCCCCCTTTACATTGGTGGCCAGTGTAGAAGTGTTACCTTACATTGATGGTCAGTACAAATCTCCTCGACAATGGTTGTCAGTGTAAATTCCCCCTTACATGGAGGTCATTGTATATTCCCCCTTACACTGGTGGTTGGTGTAAATGCTCCTTTTACACTGGTGTCAGTGTAGAAACCCTTCTTTATATTAGTGGGTGGTGTAAATCCCCCCTCACATTGGTGGTCAGTGTAGAATCCCCTACTATATACTAGCCAAAGATTTCCAGCCTTGCTCTAGATGATTCAGAATTTGCCACAGTGTACTGCCTCCTAACTAATCCCAACCCCCCCACCACTGCTACTAATCCCATCAACCCCCCAGCATTGAATGTGAAATCACTGTTTGGCGTTATTACCCTATTGGAGGCTTCATTATTTTGCATGTGCACCAATTACTGAGAGGAATTACAACCCCAGGATACGAACGGAGAAACATCACTGTTCCTGAAGGGCGGACCCCATTCTAATGGAGACATCTAGGCATAGTTGATATACCGCTAAGGTGAGAGTTCTGGGAGCCCATAGCGGTGGTGTGTTTATCACAAAGTCACAAGATCATCTATTACTTTTTTTTTAACTTTATTTATATTTCACTCACCATTCAGCATCACCACTGGACTGTAGAATATATAATAATTTTTTGTTTTGATCCACTGATACACCATTGTGATATATCGTTATTAGGATCTCTTCCACTATTTTATATTATTATCACTGGATTTGCTTTTTCTTATATGTTTTTTCTTTTTTGGACATCACTGAGTATTGAAGATTTATTTTATTGTTCATTTATTGATTTATAGATTTATTCACAAGAGTGGTGTTGCGCAATATCATTTGTATATGTATATTATTTATGAATGCATCATTTCTAGTTTTTACTGAGTTATTTATTTTTAGTCTTAATATAGTAGTGCAGAAGTCCTTCTACGGCTTATGACTAAAATGGCATTTTAGTTTTAGTCGTATTTTAGTCATCTGAATTGTTTTAGTTTTAGTCGTATTTTATTTGACTAAAATAGTGTCATTTCATTGACAAAATTAACACTGATGGGCAACAAATCACAATGAGCATCAATGTGGCTAAAAAATGCATGCTTATGCGTGCAAAAACATGCACATAATTGTGAATGTGCCCATTTTTTCTTTTGACCTTAGCCTGTGTGCAAATCAAAAACATTGAAAACTAGATTTAACGAAAATAAAAATGTCTTCCATTTCCCTTTAATTAAATTGGACAAACCAGGTTGTTATTCTGGAAACTGCAAGCCTAAAGGGAGAGTGGGTGTAAGAACATTTTCACAGGTCTGAAATTAAATTACCGTAAACTGTAAATTGATGACGTAGACTTTTATTTCATAGTGAACTGATCATCACACAATGTTTTACTCCTGAGTATCAAGAATGAAGCTCAATGAATGGAAGACACAGTCTTCTGTTCTGTGTTTCTGTCTGTGTCTGTTGCTATGGAATTATATCTTACAAATGTATCTGTGCAGTGTTGTTGTACAATAGCAATGCAAAGCAGATTTACACTGAAGAGGGAACATTTTTGCAGTTACACTCTAGTATTTATTTATTATGACTACAATTGCAATAATTGCAGCAGTATATGAAAAGTATCAACAAGTCCAGTATCATGTACCTACACCAGTGGTCTCCAAACTGTGGCCCAGGGGCCAGATGCGGCCCTTTGGTTTTATCAGGACCCTGGGGCATTATTCTCTCCACTGTCAGCAACAATAGGGCATAGTTCCTGCCACTGACTCCAACAACGAGGCACTATTCCCACTGACACTAATGATGGGGCACTATTCCTCCCACTAACACTAATGATGGGGCAGTTTTCCTCCCACTGACACCAATGATGGGGTACTATTCCTCCCACTGACACCAACAATGGGGCTTTATTCCTCCCGTTGACACCAATGATGGGACACTATTCCTCCCCTATTACCTAAGAGGGGATGCTATTTACTCCCACTGACACAAGGACATTTTCTACTCCAGCTGGCCACAGCCCGGCCCCACTAAAGTTTGAAGGACAGAAAACTGGCCCTTTGTTTTGAAGGTTTGGAGACCCCTGACCTACACTGTTATGAATATGTCAGCAGTCAAAGATTGGCAAGCCCCAGCATGGCTAATAGGACTTACAATGAACTAGGTTTATTAATTTCTGAAGGACTGCTTTGACCCCAGCCTACTATAGTGCATACACACAGCTTTCTTCTATTCCTCTTTTTAAGGGACAGTCCCCACTTTTACACCCAAATTCCTCTGTCCCTCTTTTCTGAACAATCTCAGCTATTTTAAAGTCACTCTGTCACTAAAAGCACAGTGGCATAAAAGAGTTTACTGTAAAGAAGATAATAAGTAATAAGGTCTCCCACTGCCAAAGCCAACAAATGGCACTGTAATGAGGACAAATAGCCATCTGAAGTCTGTTTAGAAACAAACAATACAGGGAGTTTCTAACTTCTTTTTCATCCGCTGTTCTCAGTTGTTCTTAGCCCCACCCCATTGCAGAACACAGTCCAGGGACTTCAAGTAATATTGGATTCTGAAGAGATTCCAGTCTGCGATTTCTCCTTATTACAGTGGTGCCCAGCAGTGCTGGCAGAGGTAAGCATTTACTGTTTTTTTTGCAGGGAAAAGTAAGCCTTAGTAATTAAATATAACAAGCAGTTATAATAAACTCCAAATTTCATTCTATATAATAAAAGAAAGCTGTGCTGAGCAAAACAATGGGGCTACCATTGCTGACCTCATACTGAAAATGATTGAGTGGTAGTGGTGTGCCGGAGTAGGGAGGTGTTCTTATTGTTTTTAGTAGGCAGCTCTCAGATGTGCAGCGGTTATGATTAGACCCTCAGGAACAAAGTCTTTTGAAACTGTAGAGAAGATAGTGCCAAACTATTTATAAGAGTAATGCCCCGTACACACGGTCGGATTTTCCGATGGAAAATGTGTGATAGGACCTTGTTGTCGGAAATTCCGACCGTGTGTGGGCTCCATCACACATTTTCCATCTGAATTTCCGACACACAAAGTTTGAGAGCAGGAGATAAAATTTTCCGACAACAAAATCCGTTGTCGGAAATTCCGATCGTGTGTACACAAATCCGACCGACAAAGTGCCACGCATGCTCAGAATAAATAAAGAGATGAAAGCTATTGGCCACTGCCCCGTTTATAGTCCCGACGTACGTGTTTTACGTCACCGCGTTTAGAACGATCGGATTTTCCGACAACTTTGTGTGACCGTGTGTATGCAAGACAAGTTTGAGCCAACATCTGTCGGAAAAAATCCTAGGATTTTGTTGTCGGAATGTCCGAACAAAGTCCGACCGTGTGTACGCCCTATAAGAGTGCTGTCTCGTGTCACTACACACCTTGGCTTGATGTATGTTACATTTAAGAGGGACACCGCTATGCCCATGCCCACGCTGTCAGTGCAGCATACCTCTGCCACCTCACTCCCAGTGACAGTATGCCCTGTTGGATCCATCTCATCTGGTAAGCCTTTTCTTCTCTCGGTGGGAGTGAGCTGATCTGCATTTTTGGGATGCTGGAATTACCTGTCTATAATATATCTACATAAGGACTAACTACTGTCATTTTTTAGTCATAACATCCATATCAGGACTACCTACTTATGAATAGTTTTATGCATAGGTGATCCCCTTCACTGCATACCGACCAATCTATTGTCGTTTACGATATTGTTTAGCGCTACACTTTTTTGTTGTTTCTCCCCATATATACTTTGTTGGTTGTGTTAGCTGCTTTTTGTTTCTTTTTTGAGCAGCGCAGAATTATTTTGCACATATTGCCCGGTGACAGGTGGCTCCGTGGGTGACAGCGGGCGGCTTTGCGGGCCCGCGGGTGAGAGCAGGCGGCTTTGCGGGCCCGCGGGTGAGAGCGGCGGCTCCGCGGTGAGAGCGCGGGCGGCTCCAAGGGCTGTCAGGCGGTGAGTCAGCTGGGCGGCTCGGCTCGTGTGTGAGCGGGCTGGCCAATCAGGGAGCTGGCAGCCGGGAGTGCATAGAGATGCCATCATCTCTCACCGCCCCGCACCCTCCCTGCATCCCTGCAGTGCAGTTCCCCCCTCACTGTGCAGGCAGCCTCGGGAAGCAGAGAGATGACCTTATCTCTCTGCTGCCTGACTCTGGGACACAACATGAAAGTGACACAGCAAGTGACAATCCGTAATGTGTGACAGGTGAAGTGGCAAGTGACAATCCGGGACGTGGCAGCAAGTGACAATCTGTAATGTGTGGCAAGTGACAATCCGGGACGTGGCAAGTGACAATCTGTAATGTGTGGCAGGTGACATGGCATGTGACAATCCAGGACGTGGCAAGTGATAATCCGTAATGTGTGGCAAGTGACAATCCGGGACGTGACAAGTGACAATCCATAATGTGTGGCAGGTGACGTGGCAAGTGACTATCGGTAATGTGTGGCAGGTGACGTGGCAAGTGACAATCTGTAACATGTGGCAGGCGACGTGGCAAGTGACAATCCGTAATGTGTGGCAAGTGACAATCCGGGATGGGGCAAGTAACAATCCGTAATGTGTGGCAGGTGACGTGGCAAGTGACAATCCATAACATGTGGCAGGCGACGTGGCAAGTGACAATCCATAATGTGTGGCAAGTGACAATCCGGAAAGTGGCAAGTGACAATCCGTAATGTGTGGCAGGTGACGTGGCAAGTAACAATCTAATGTGTGGCAAGTGACAATCTGGGACATGGCAAGTGACAATAAGTAATGTGTGGCAGGTGACGTGGCAAGTGACAATCCGGGACGTGGCAAGTCGACAACCGGAAACATGTGGCAGGTGACATTCTGCAACGTGTGACAAGTGACAATCTGCATCTGGTGGCAGGCGACGTGGCAAGTGGACAATCCGCAACGTGTGGCAGGTGATGTGGCAAGTAACATTCCGTGACAAGTTGCATCTGGTGGCAGGCGACGGTGGCAAGTGACACGCTCAGGGCTCCCACTGATTCTGCATTATGGTGAGTTGAACTATTTCATTTTATATAACAGAACAGAAATTGGTTAGAAGGCATGGAGGTCAGCAATGTGTGTCCTTTACTGGCTGCATACAATATACTGCATACTTTGTTGTTCAAAATTAATATAAGCTGTTGCCTGTGTACTATGCCACATGGGTGCGGTAATCTGTTGTTCAATGGCATTAGTTCTTTTTTTTGTGGAGGGGGCAGTTTGCAGGGGGGGGAGCGGTTTGCAGGGGGGGCGGATTGCAGGGGGGGGGCCCATACAACATTTTGCTATGGGGCCCTGTGATTTCTAGTTAGGCCCTGTACTGCTGTGCAAAATGTAAGCACATTGTTTCCCTGGAAGCCCAGGTTCTGAATCTGGGGAAGCAACTGTCAGCACTGAGAAGTCCCTCCATACTAAAGGAGAGCCAGGAACGTACACGGCAGGTGCCGGCGGGGGTCAGCACAGAGGCGGGTGGAGACAAAGAGGTGCACGTACTAGCAAAGAGTAGATGGGTGACAGTCAGGAAGGGTAGAGGGGGAAGTGCCAGGGAGGCCGATCCAGGACTGGAGCATCCCAATAAGTATGCTCCATTGAGAAACATTGGTGAAACCAGTCAGGGACCAGCACTGCTGGAACTGAGGGACTCTCCTGGCTGCCGGGGGAAGAACTCCTCCAGTGAGAGTGGGGGGGCAGCGAAGGGAAAGGAAAGACAGATTCTGGTGGTAGGGGACTCAATTATTAGAAGGACAGAGAGGGCAATCTGTAACCAAGACCTGAAGCGCCGAACAGTATGTTGTCTACCAGGCACTCAGGTTCGGTACATCACGGATCTTGTGGACAGATTACAGGGAGGGGCTGGGGAAGACCCAGCTGTCATGGTGCACGTTGGCACCAATGACAAAGTCAGAGGCAGATGGAGTGTCCTAAAGAACGATTTTAGGGACTTAGGAGCTAAATTGAGGAAAAGGACCTCCAAGGTAGTATTCTCAGGAATACTACCGGTACATCGAGCCACACCAGAAAGGCAGAGGGAGATTAGGGAAGTAAACAAGTGGCTGAAGAGCTGGTGTAGTAAGGAGGGGTTTGGGTTCCTGGAGGACTGGGCCAACTTCTCAGTCGATAACCGGTACTATAGAAGGGATGGACTGCACCTAAATGAGGAGGGTGCAGATCTGCTGGGAATGTAGATGGCCAAAAAGTTAGAGGGGTTTTTTAACTAGGCGATGGGGGGGGGTCCAGAGGTAGAGATAGTCAGCGCGGAAGATATTTCAGAGGGTAGTATTGGGGGCATTAGTGGTAGGTTGACCAAAGCATAAAAACACAAGGTAAGTATAGTAGCAAGTCCTAGTTGCAATCTCGAAACACCCAATACGAGGACAATATGCTACCGGTCTAAACTATGTGGCATGTTCACCAATGCCAGGAGCATGGCGGACAAGATGGGTGAACTAGAGATACTGTTGTACGAGGAGGATTTGGATTTTGTGGGAATTTCAGAGACCTGGTTCAACAGCTCTCATGATTGGCTGGCAAACATTCAAGGGTATACCCTTTACCGCAAGGATAGAGAGGGTAAAAAGGGGGGAGGGGTATGCCTATATATCAAGAATAATGTACAAGTGAATGTGAGAGATGACATCACTGAGGGAGCTAGGGAGGAGGTTGAATCCTTATGGGTAGCACTCCAAAGGGATGAAGCTAAGTGGAAAATAATACTGGGAGTATACTATAGGCTCCCTAACCTGAGGGAGGAAGTGGAGACAGATCTCCTATCACAATTTGGATTAGCAGCAAGGATGGGAAGTGTTATCATAATGGGGGATTTTAATTATCCAGACATAGACTGGGCGGAGGGAACCGCGCATTCATTTAAGGCTCGCCAGTTACATAATGTTTTGCAGGACAATTTTATGGGTCAGATGGTAGACGCACCAACTAGAAATAAAACATTACTGGATCTACTGATTACCAACAATACAGACCTGATCACGGATGTGGAATTACGGGGCAATTAAGGCGATCACAGGTCACTTAGTTTCAGTATAAATCACACAAATTGGAAACATAAAGGGAATACAAAGACACTGAAATTCAAAAGAGCCAACTTCCCTAAACTACAAACCTTGCTAAAAGGCATAAATTGGGATAAAATATTAGGAACAAAGAATACGGAGGAGAGATGTTTGCTTTAAGAGCATTTTAAATAAGGGCATTAGCCAATGTATCCCATTGGGTAATAAATTTAAAAGAGCGAACAAAAGTCCTGGATGGCTTAACTCCAATGTAAAAATGCATATAAAAGCAAAGGAGAAGGCCTTGAAAAAATACAAGGTTGAGGGATCACCCTCAGCATTCAGACTTTATAAAGAAGGCAACAAGAAATGTAAGGGTGCAATTAGGACGGCTAAGATAGAACATGAAAGAGACATAGCGGAGGAGAGCAACAAAAATCCCAAGAAATTCTTTAAGTATGTAAACAGTAAAAAAGGGAGGACAAACCATATTGGCCCCATAAAGAATGAGGAAGGACACCTGGTTACAAAGGATGGGGAGATGGGGAAGGTATTGAATTTATTCTTTTCCTCAGTCTTCACGAGTGAATCGGGGGGCTTCAGTAACCAAAACTGCAGTGTTTATCCTCATGACACAACACAGGAAGCACCTCCATGGTTAACAGAGGACAGAATTAAAATTAGACTTGAAAAACTTAACATTAATAAATCACCTGGACCAGATGGCTTGCATCCGAGGGTACTTAGGGAACTCAGTCAAGTGATTGCCAGACCGTTGTTCCTAATTTTTACAGACAGTCTACTGACTGGAATGGTACCAGCTGATTGGAAAAAAGCCAATGTAGCACCAATATTTAAAAAGGGCCCAAAATATATCCCTGGGAATTACAGACCAGTTAGCCTAACATCAATAGTATGTAAACTCTTGGAGGGGGTGATAAGGGACTATATACAAGATTTTAGTAATGAGAACGGTATCATTAGCAGTAATCAGCATGGATTGATGAAGAATCGTTCTTGCCATCTAGATAAAGGAAGGTCCGTAGACGTGGTGTATCTGGATTTGGCAAAAGCATTTGACACAGTTCCCCATAAACATTTACTGTACAAAATAAGGTCCTTTGGCATAGACCATAGGGTGAGTACATGGATTGAAAACTGGCTACAAGGGCGAGTTCAGAGGGTGGTGATAAATGGGGAGTACTCGGAATGGTCAGGGGTGGGTAGTGGGGTTCCCCAGGGTTCTGTGCTGGGACCAATCCTATTTGATTTGTTCATAAACGACCTGGAGGATGGAATAAACAGTTCAATCTCTGTATTTGTGGACGATACTAAGCTAAGCAGGGCAATAACTTCTCCGCAGGATGTGGAAACCTTGCAAAAAGATCTGAACAAATTAATGGGGTGGGCAACTACATGGCAAATGAGGTGTAATGTAGAAAAATGTAAAATAATGCATTTGGGTGGCAAAAATATGAATGCAATCTATACACTGGGGGGAGAACCTCTGGTGGAATCTAGGATGGAAAAGGACCTGGGGGTCCTAGTAGATGATAGGCTCAGCAATGGCATGCAATGCCAAGCTGCTGCTAACAAAGCAAACAGAATATTGGCATGCATTAAAAAGGGGATCAACTCCAGAGATAAAACTATAATTCTCCCACCCTACAAGACTCTGGTCCGGCTGCATCTAGAGTATGCTGTCCAGTTCTGGGCACCAGTCCTCAGGAAGGATGTACTGGAAATGGAGCGAGTACAAAGAAGGGCAACAAAGCTAATAAAGGGTCTGGAGGATCTTAGTTATGAGGAAAGGTTGCAAGCACTGAACTTATTCTCTCTGGAGAAGAGACCCTTGAGAGGGGATATAATTTCAATATACAAATACCGTACTGGTGACCCTACAATAGAAATAAAACTTTTTCGCAGAAGAGAGTTTAACAAGACTCATGGCCACTAAAATTAGAAGAAAAGGGGTTTAACCTTAAACTACCTAGAGGGTTCTTTACTGTAAGAGCAGCAAGGATGTGGAATTCCCTTCCACAGGCGGTGGTCTCAGCGGGGAGTATCGATAGCTTCAAGAAACTATTAGATAATCACCTGAATGATCGCAACATATAGGAACATACAATGTAATACTGACACATAATCACACATAGGTTGGACTTGATGGACTTTGTGTCTTTTTTCAACCTCACCTACTATGTAACTATATGTACTCGCTGACCCCCCAACTGCTGTGACAAAATGAGCAATATACACAATATAATATAATATAATATAAATTTATATTTTTTATTTTTTTTTGTAAACTCAATCAAAACCTGAGACACAAAAACACCGCCACTACCTGTACACCGCAGTAACCCCTAACACCAGGGCGGGCAGGTGGGAAGTTGCCTCTTCTCCTGACTCCTTGGAATGAGAAAGGAATGACCTATCCGCAAAGACCCTCTAATCTGAACCCTGCCCATTCAACCTCTGCCTCCAATCAGGTAAGGACTACACCCCTACTCACCACACTGACCTAGACGACCTTTCCCTGACCCTGTTCCTCCCTTAGTCATGCAGCCCCTCCGTCCATTTTCTCCTCCAGGTCTCACTATATCAGTGCATTCCTAGAAATAACCTAATAACATTGATTGTTTTTTAAATATACCCCTTAATTTTAGGTTGAAATTTTTGTTCTGCTTTAATATACTATCTATCTATCTATCTATCTATCTATCTATCTATCTATCTATCTATCTATCTATCTATCTATCTATCTACATATACACACACACACACACACGGCCTTGAAAAAGTATTCATACCCCTTAACATTTTCCACATTTTGTCATCTTATAACCAACAACATAAATGTATTTTATTGGGATTTTATGTGATAGACCGACACAAAGTGGCACATAATTGTGAAGTGGAAGGAAAAGAACTGGTTTTAAATTTTTTTTACAAATAAATGAGAAAAGTGTGTTGTGCATTTGTATTCAGCCCTCCTGAGTCAATACTTTGTAGAACCACATTTCATTGCAATTACACCTGCAAGTCTTTTTGAGTATATCTCTACCAGCTATGCACATCTAGAGAGTGAAATTTTTTGTCCGTTCTTTTTTGCCATATAGCTCAAGCTCTGTCAGATTGGATGGAGAGTGTCTATGAACAGCAATTTTAAAGACTTGCTACAGATTCCCAATTGGATTTAGGTCTGGACTTTGACTGGGCTATTCTAACACATGAATATGTTTTGATCTAAACCAGTGGTCTCCAAACTGCAGCCCAGGGCCCGGTTGTAGCCCTTTGCTCGTCTTTATCTGGCCCTTAGGTTACTTTTCCTCCACTTGATACAAGACACAATTCCTTCCATATCTATCTATCTATCTATCTATCTATCTATCTATCTATCTATCTATCTATCTATCTATCTATCTATCTATCTATCTATCTATCTATCTACCTACCTACACACACATACAGCAATTATATGTACAATGTATATTGCCAATAAAACGATTTTCAAACATGCGTGGCTCATGAACAAGTAATATATAGTAAAGCTTTTTTTGTGCACGTATTTGCTGTATGTGACACAATTCATGGGATATATTTAGTAATACTTCATTGATTAAATTGTAAGTAAACCCCCCCTATCGTTTTCAGCCAAGGAAGCTGCCATCTTTGCCTCTGTATAATCTACAACTGCCATGATGCTGCACATGTGATCAGTTTAGACACCAACCATTGGATGGCTTGACAGTTTGGTTGAGAGCACAACCAATATTAGTGTTACATTTCCGGCATGTGCCAAAAATGAAAGAGTTTTATGGATGGGTTTACTTCCGCTTTAAAGCTTGAACCAAGTAGAATCATTTCCACAAGCTATTTAGTGCATCAAGTTGCTGGTCAAAAGAACATCAATGTATTTATTATATTTTCTAAGGGCAATTTCCAAAGACAAGCCGTAGATAACGGAAGTCTATATAAAGAAAAATATTTTTTTTTAATGGTGGAAATAACCAAATAGAATTGAGTGCTACTCAGGAACTCCCCCTGTCTGAGTCACCCCTTTTCTCTGCCCCCTACCCACCTCTGACCACCGCCCCTTGATTCCACCCCCTACCCACCTACCAGTACCGCCCCTTTTAGAGAATACAGAACCAAATATCATTTTGTGGTGCTAAATCAATTGAATTTGAATGGAACATGTTGATGATAAAAAGAAAAGCAGTAAAATAGATCCCCTGCAGTCAGCAACAACAGAATATCAGCAATAGATCCCCACACAACAATAGACTCCCCCAGCAACAATGGGCTCCACCCCAACAACAGTAGATTCCCTGCAGCAACAGTGAACTACCCACAACAAAATATCACACCCAGTAACAAAATATCCACCCAAGCAACATTAGACCCCCCCAGCAGCAACAACAGATCTCCCAGCAGCCAGCATCAATAGATCCTCCAGCAGCCAGTAAAAATAGACCTCTCCCTCAACAGTAGATCCCTTTCAGCAACATAAGACCCCCCAGCAACAATAGATTCCCCATCAGCAAAAATAGACCCTCACACAAAATCAGATCCCCACCAGTGACAATAGATCCCCCAGCAGCCAACATAACTAGACCCTCCAGCACACCCCACAACCCATGCTATTACATACATTCAGTGCTGGAGGTGCCGGAACTGCGTTCCCCCACGTTCCCGCTGAAAAAAAGCCCTGGTGCTACTATGAAAAATAGGTCAAGGCTATATTTAATGACAGCTTCAAGCAAAATGTTTTAAATATATGAAGATATCGCCTTACTGTAAAAAAAAATTTCTGTGCAACCAGTCCTTGAGCTGATGTTTCTAGTACAATATGCAGTAGCTATTCCACTCAGAAGAGTGTGAAACCATTTTGTCCAAAGTTATGGAATTACGTCATAGTCCCTGCTGTGCTGGATTTGATCCTGTGGCCAGGTCTTCTACAATTCTCTCCTGCTGTGCTGTGGATTATTCTGGGTGGTCTTCTGGAAAGTATGTAAGGTCTCTATATATATATTTTTTTATATACATTTATTTTTTTTATGGAAGTTACCAGAAAATATAAGTAACTAACATTTGTGATGTTACAGTTGATAGGGATGGGATTAAGGTTTAGGTCAATTTATGCCCTCCTATTCCTTCTGTATTGAACTGTATTGTAATTGTTCCCCCTTACATTGCAAAGCGCTGCGCAAACTGTTGGCGCTATATATATCCTGTATAATAATAATTATTCAGGGAGAGATAGTTGCTGTATACTGTAACTGTGCTACCTGTATATACAGTGTTCTACACAGTGCTGTATTACAGTGAACTGTAGTGTGGAGGACTACACAGTAATGTGTACCGCCATGTGTTCACTGTGCTGTATTGTGCTACATTACTGTAAATTGTGCTGTGGTGGGCTACATATTATTGTGAAGCCCCCTCTGTGTTTACAATGCGTACACCCAACAGTCATTTCTAAGACTACCTATTTGTGTATCAGTAACACTTTCAGTTGCTGTTTCGCTACTGCCCCCTATTTTTTTTTTTGTTTGTGTGTTTTATGGTCTTTTTTTCTTTTATTTAACTTTTTTTTATATCTTGTATATCTTTTTTCTGACCAACTAATAGACCAATACCTTGTGCCCCCCCCCCCCCCCCCCCAAAAAAAAAAGACACAGAGGCTAGATTAGAGCAAGGCCACAGCTTTAGTGAACATTGCAAAAGTAACAATTTTACAAATGTACCAAACAATGCCAGGCACCCATAAAACATAAACTCAGATAAACTGAGAGGCCTGTCCTTACCATCCGTGCCAGACAGGCATTAGACTGACCCCATAATTTACCAAACAACAATGCTAGTCACAGTATACCATGGGCACCCATAAAAATAAACTCTCATAGACTAAGAGGCCTGTCCTTACTATCAGTGCCAGACAGGCATTAAACTGACCCCAGAATTTACCAAACAACAATGCTAGTCACAGTTATACTGTGAGACCCATAAAACATAGTCTAAGAGGCCTTTCCTTACCATCAGTGTCAGACAGGCATTAGACTGACCCCAGAATTTAACTTGAGGGCATAGCCCATAAAACAACATAAATTGCTGGCAAGGTCAAAACTGCCAATAAAGCTGTGACAAAACATCACAATGGGCGAGAGGGTGGGCAACTTTTATGAGAGCGGTATCTACTCAGAGCAGATGGTCCTGCCCCATTTTAGCCTTTTTCTAGAGTTCAGGCCCCACCCAGTCACCTCAGGTCTTTGTAGCCAATCCTAAGGGAGCTACTTAAAGTGGATGTAAACCCGATTCATGAAATTTGAGCTGGGCACATATATCTGCAGTGTTTTGTTATCTCCCTTCAAAGCACTATGTCCGGTAGCTGTATCCTGCTTCGTTCTTCTGTTATCAGCCACATAACTCCTGACAAGTTCTCCGTCACATATGATAAAAGTATCCTGAGTTTTGCGTTGGGGAGGATGCTATAAATAGATTAGCAGAGCCCTGAACTATTCAACAATCAGCTCTGAAAGTCTCTACCTATGAGGAGAGGGGGTGTGTGCCTTTCCTCCAATCAGCTGTCTTGGCTGTATGCCCAGGTTTCACTGCAGTGTTGAACAGGAAGAGAAAATCTCCTAACACAATCTGAACTTTCTAAACAGTATATAAAGCTGAAGACAGCAGATATACATGTAAAACTTGTAGGGAGATTTGTTTCATCCCTGTGTATCATCTGAGGCTGTTCACTTCACTGGGTATATGTGAGGGTTTACACCCACTTTAACTTCCCTTTTAGGTTCATGCCCACAGTGATGCCATGCTTCCAGCAATCAAGGCTCCCTTTCCCTAAAGGAGGTTCAAGGGGCCTTCATGGGCATTGGTGAGTGCATTCACAGCAAAAGGTACCCCCACATGCAAGGCGAGTGGCCCCACCCATGGTAGATCATCGGAGGAAGATTTCTACTGCACTAGAAGACAGAAGTGCAAGGGACATTTCACACTGAAGGTACATGATGTCCTTTGTGCTTATTTTGTAATTTCTTTTAGGTAAACTTAGGCTTCATGTACACGGGATGTTGTTTAGCCTCTCCTGAACGACTTAACTTAACAACTAGAAACTGGCATCTAAAACGTCCATTTAGCCACCTTTTTTGTTAAAATGAAAAACGTCTGTAAACTAAAAGCTGCTATACGCGAGTTACCGCGTTTAGCAGCTGTTACAGGCATTTGGCGTTTCAAATGCCTCTGAACATCCATCTGAACCCATTTTTTTGCGTTCCAAAAAATGCCTCTAAACTCAACAACCTAGAAATGACTATAAACGACCCTGTGTACATATACTGATAAGATAACAGGAGAGATCAGGGGCAGCTGAAAAAAATGCCCAACTGCTCCTAAACATCCGTTTACCAGCAGCAGTGTACATGAGGCCTAAGGCTTGACGCTTGCTTTTCATATTTATATACAGTGGGTAAAATAAGTATTGAACATGTCACTATTTTTCTAGGTAAATGTATTTCTACAGGTGCTATTGACATGACATTTTGACCACAAGTCGGTAACAACCCATGCAATCCATACATACAAAGAAACCAAAACAAATAAGTTCAGCAATTAGGCTATGTGTAATAAATAGAATAACACAGGGTAAAAGTATTGCACATGAAGAAAGGGAAGTGCAAATAGGCATGGAAAGCCACGACACCAGATGAAATCTATATAATTAAAAAGGAATCCTGTCCCTTGTCAGTGCAAATTATTATCAGCTGGTTCAATCTCAACTGATGGCCTATAAAAAAGGTGTCTCATTACCAAGGTGTCACACAAGAAACATCTTATGATGGGTAAAAGCAAAGAGCTCTATCAAGACCTTTGCCACCTCATTATTGCAAAACATACTGATGGCATTGGTTACAGAACGATTTCTAAACTTCTGAATGTTCCAGTGAGCACTGTTGAGGCCATAATCCAGAAGCTGAAAGATGATCATTTCACCATAAACCGGCCACAACCAGGTGCTCCTCGCAAAATTTCTGACAGAGGAGTGAAAAGATTTATCAGAAGAGCCAAGGACCACTTGTGGAGAGCTTCAGAAAGACCTGGAATTGGCAGATACCATTGTTTCAAAGAAAACAATAAGTAATGCACTAAGCTGCCATGGCCTGTTTGCATACTCACCATGCAAGACTCCATTGCTGAACAAAAAGCATGTTGAAGCTCGAAGTTTGCTACACAACATTTAGACAAGTCTGTGAAATACTGGTAGAATATAGTCAGATGAGACCAAAATGTAACTCTTTGGATGCCATAATACACATCGTGTTTGGAGGTCAAATGGCACTGCACATCACCCCAAAAACACTATACCAACAGTGAAGTTTGGAGGTGGGGACATCAAGGTGTGGGGCTGTTTTTCAGCATACGGTGGCAAACTTCTTGTTGTTTAAGGAAGGTTGAATGGAAAAATGTACCAAGACATTCTTGATAAAAATCTGCTGCCATCTACCAGGATGATGAATATGAAACGAGAGTGCACGTTTCAGCAAGACAAGGATTTCAAACACAAAGCCAAGGGAACTCACAGTTGGTTTCAAAGAAAGAAATAAAAACTGCTAGAATGGCCCAGCCAATCACCTGACTTGAATCAAATAGAAAATCTATGGAAAGAACTAACGATCAGAGTTCCTAGAAGAGGCCTACGGAACCTTCAAGAGTTGAAGACTGTGTGGAAGAATGGGCCAAAAATCACACCTGAGCAATGCATGCGACTATTTTCTCCATACAGGATATATGTCTTCAAACCGTCATTACCAGCAAAGGACTTTACTTGAAGTATTAAATACATTTCAGTTAGCGTGCTCAATACTTTTTCCCTGTGTCATTCCATTTTATTACACATAACTTTACTAAACTTTCTAAATTTCTGAATATATTTGTTTTGCTTACTTTGTATGGATTGCATGGGTTGTTACCAACATGTGGCAAACAATAGCACCTTTAGAAATAAATTTACCTAGAAAAATGGTGATGTGTTCAATACTTATTTTACCCACTGTATATACCTCTTTTGAGAATTGTCTATAATTTATTCACTCAGCCATAGTTTTTTCAAATGCTACAATACTGATAAAAGAACCCACCTTCTTCTGCTCACTTATTGTTTAGTATTACATAAAAGACTATTTGTTTTAATTTGACAAATGATTCTGTATAAAGTTTATGACACACAGTCCAGCAATAAGAAAGAGGAAGCTCCTCAAACCGCTTCAGCACCAACAAATCCACTTTCTTCTCTGAGTTTAAAACTTCTGTGGAGATCCTATACTAAGCTTACATCCTTTCTGCCTATGACAACCCCTGCTCTTCATTGTGGATGATTTGCTGTCCTTATGCACTAAACTAGATGACTGTTTTCACAGAATATTCATACGGATAAGCCACACAGGGAAAGAGCGCACCCTAGATGTTCAGATATCCTTTCTGCAGGGATCCATGGTCCGTGCTCTTGTGCCAAGGTCCTACAACCCCATTCTGCTTGTGAAATCCTGCAAGTGGTTTGTTTTCTTGGAATCCTTCAATCTGACACTGCTACATATACTGTCTCTCTCTCTCTCTCTCTCTTTTGAATACTTTCTTTTTTTCAGTAGCATATCTCTGAGTATTATAAATATACTGGTTACTGTGATGTAATGTGGCAATCCAATTATTGCAGACACATACTAACATTCCATCATAACATCCCATTGTCAGCTCATAAAGTTTATGTTGCTTCTTAACAATATCTTCTTAGCGATATCATACCTCCCAACTTTTTGAGATGGGAATGAGGGACACCTATCAGCAAAAGTATGCAGGCAAAGGACACCCCCCTTGCCACGCCCCCTTAAAGGAGAATTGTACAAAAAAACAAGATTAGTTAAACCCACAAGTGCTATTTTACCATTACTATTCCTTTATATTGGCTTTTGGAAATTACAAATGCAGCAATTTAGAAATCAGTTGAAAGATTTAGCACTTGAAAACACTTTTTGATAGATAAAAGGTGCATTTTATATACCTCTATATAAACCAGACTAAAATGATGGACAAATGAGGAGGAATGAGGGACATTGCTCGAGATCAGGGACAGTCCCTCGAAATCAGGGACAGTTGGGAGCTGTGCAATATAACAGTAAAACACTGTTATATTATATACTGTATAACTATACGGAACATACTCTTACAGTCTGTACAAACACTTGATTTTGCACATATACTGTATGTCTTGTCTTTATAGACTGTATACTGTCTCCCACTACTGGGCACAGTTAGTACTGTAAAAAGCTATTCTAAGAGAATTTGTACCTTCTATTAGTCATTGGTAATATTACGTAAGATAATAGTTATGTAGAGCTTTCCACCCTGCAGGATGCAGGTTGATTCACAATTACTAATAGAAAAAAACTGAATGCAGTAAAATAGTCAATTACATTTTTACAGGTATAAAATTACATGTAAGCTTGGACCCTAGAAACAGCTATCAATTAAAGGGATTTTATATTAAAATATCAACCTCTGCATTTGCTAGCTAGCAGTTGCAATGTGCTTTGCATTTAAATGGGAGTACCAAAAATAACTGAATCCAATAGTTAAGTGAAGGGCTTGCTTATCAACACTGATAGGTTCTCTTTGTGAAAATATGAGTCTCGCGTGCGCCCACTGCGAGCTCTGTGAGAGTGATCGCGGGTCCCGCGGACTCGATGTCTGCGGGGATACCCACGATCATCTCACAGAGAGGGAGAACGGGGAAATGCTGATGTAAACAAGCATTTCTCCGTTCTGCCTAGTGACAGGACACTGATCACAGCTCCCTGTAATCGGGATCGGTGATCACTGTCGTGTCACACATAGCCCCTCCCCCCCCACAGTTAGAACACATCCCTAGGACACACTTAACCCCTTCACTGCCCCCTAGTGGTTAACCCCTTCACTGACAGTCACATTTACACAGTAATCAATGCATTTTTAATCGCACTGATCACTGTATAAATGTGAATGGTCCCAAAATAGCGCCAAAAGTGTCCGATCTGTCCTCCATACTGTTGCAGTCACGATAAAAATCGCCGATCGCCGCCATTACTAGTAAGAAAAAATTATGAATAAAAATGCCATAAAACGATCCCCTATTTTGTAGACGCTATAACTTTTGCGCAAACCAATCAAACGCTTATTGCAATTTTTTACCAAAAATATGTAGAAGAATACGTATCGGCCTAAAAAAAATATTTTTTATATATTTTTTGGGGGCATATTTATTATAGCAAAAAGTAAAAAATAATGCGTTTTTTTTTCAAAATTGTTGCTATTTTTTTGTTTATAGCGCAAAAAATAAAAACCGCAGAGGTGATCAAATACCACCAAAAGAAAGCTCTATTTGTGGGGAAAAGGGAACGTCAATTTTGTTTGGGAGCCACGTGGCACGACTGCGCAATGGTCAGTTAAATCGACGCAGTGCCGAATTAGTGCTCTGGTCTTTTGCCAGCCAAATGGTCTGGGGCTGAAGTGGTTAAGTTAAAGTAGAGATTAACCACTTGCCTACTGGGCACTTTCACCCCGTTCCTGCCCAGGCCAATTTTCAGCTTTCAGCACTGTCACACTTTGAATGACAAATTGCGCGGTTATGCAACGCTGTACCCAAACAAAATGTTTATCATTTTTTTGACACAGATAGAGCTTTCTTTTGGTGGTATTTATTCACCACTGGGGTTTTTAGTTTTTGCTTAAAGGAAAAAGGCTGAACATTTTGAAAAATAAATGTTTTTCTTAGTTTCTGTTGTAAAATTTTGTAAATAAGTAATATTTCTCCTTCACTGATGTGCGCTGATGAAGCTGCCCTAATGGGCACTGATAGGCTGTACTGATGAGCAATGATTGGCAGCACTGACGGGCACTGTTGGGGGAGGCACTGTTGGGGCTGCACTGATAATCAGGACACTGTTGATGAGTGCCCTGATTATCAGTGTAGATCTCCCCTGTATGGATTGCCTCTCCTCTTCCCACACGCTGTTAGCACGAGGAGAGGCCTGGAAAATCCTAAAACAGAAAATTATGCTCCGCTACACCACCCCAAATAATAAACACACTACAGAAATGCCCTCCCCCCTCCAAGTGAAATAAACAAGACCAATAACAATCCTCACAGGTAAATGTGTAGATTAAATAAAACAACAAATTGCCCAACAATCAATCTTCTGTGAAAGAATAGGCAAAATCCATATATATACGGTATATATATATATATATATATATATATATATATATATATATATATATATATATACCGTATATATAACAAAGAGGTGTAATCAAAATAATGTAAAATGAGAATAAGGAAAGGAAGGATAAGTGATATACCCTTTGTATATCTAAACACTAATAAGTGCATAAATCCTTAAAAAGATTACAATAAACACCCTCCAGGGGTGTCAACACCTAATAGCAAAATTGGTAAAAGCAATACACAGTGATGTAATGAAATTAGTAAAAGCAATGCACAGTGATGTAATGAAATAGAATGAGGAAAGATAAAGTGAATACAGTATATGTGTGTATAACAAATGAAAAACATTACAGTAAACACCCTCCAGGGGTGCCAACGCCTAATAGCAAAAAATGGTAAAAGCAATGCACAGTGAGGTAGTGAAATAGGATGAGGAAAAATAACGTGAATATCTGTGTTTAACAAATAATAATAATAATTTAAAAAAATTAACAGTAAACACACTCCAGGGATGCCAACATCTAAATATAAATAGGGTACACGCAATGCACAGTGATGTGATGCAATAACATGAGGAAAAATAAACACAGTAAGTATCTGTGTACAACAATAGCAAAATTAACAATAGTGCTTCAAAATATCAATAAACATGAATAGGCATAAATAATAATTGTCCGTGAATAAACATAAAATGATTAGGTAGAATAATGGTGCTTCTTCATAACACACACCCGTGCTTCATTTAAATAGACTGTGACTGTAATCCTCCACAAGCCAGCATGCACGCTCACCTCCAGCAAAGACCCCCAAGGGATGGATGACACTTTACAATCAAACTCCAATACTGCCCACTCAGCTTGTCCCAGGGTTAAGTAGATCCAGTCAATACTCTGGTAATCTCAGATAAATAGCTCAAAAAAACAAAACAAGGACTTCCATAGTGCAGTAGTATATTAAAAAGTAAAAAGGACATGATAAAAAAGCCACTCACAAAGGTATAGGAGTCATCAGACTCAATAATGCATCAAAGGAATACCAGTATGGCCAACACAGGAAATTATGTCACCCACCCACTTCCGTTCCTACAAGTTACGTCACATGACTTCATCAGGGATACGGAGTCACAATTAAAAAAACTACACACAGATCCAAAAAAACTATAACTCTATAAAACGGCCACCATTTTGTTGGAGACCAGAGGGTAAATATAATGAAACAAGTTTGTATATATACCGTTACCACTGTAAAGGAGGCCATTCATTAGATGTAATATTATCAGAAGCAAAACATACTAAAAGGTACATAAAAATGGTAAGTAAAAAATTATATTGACACTATTATTAATCATAAATACAATAATACATTAAGAATAAAAATAGAACTATAAAAAAGGGAGCTGAGACTTTGGCCACCATGTTGTAGGAGCCTGGCATGGCCCACCTGTCACCCTGGCGTTCACCTCTCAGACATTCCAAGACAGAAAATAGTCCATGTGCTTGTTTTTATGTTTTATTGAGGAAATTGAACTTGGATGGGGTATAGGAAGTATGGAATGCCCAGTGGAATTTTGCAGAACTAGCTGGGACAACTATATGAACGCTGCTATATACACTCAATTTCTCCTCCTGCACATCGCTTCCTCTCTAATCTCCAGGCACAACTAGCACAAAGTGGCCTTAGCAATTGCCTTTTGCAGGCAATTACTGCTGGCCCCTTTAGTGTAGTAATAGAAAGTTCCTGGTGCTAGCTGCCCTAACTTTGGTTACTAAGCCCAGTAACCCATCTTCAGGCCCTGCCAGTCCTCCTTGCTGCAGCTGCCCATGACACCACAGTCCACTCTGCTGGCTTTGCACCTATCCCAGACTGCATGCTCCCAGTCCTCTCAGGCGTGCCTCCCCAGTCCATCTGACTGTGCATGTCACTCACCAGCCCTCCTAGCTATGACCAGTTGTTCCTTTCCTTGGAGACTTGCCCGGCAATGCTCTTTCCTGCTGTCCTCTCTTGATCCTCCTGTGCCTCCTGTCCAGAACACCTTGACAATTTCTTGAAGGGCCCCCGTCTGCACCCAAGCCCCAAGCCATCCCCCCTAACTGGGGGGCTCCCTCAAAGGCTCCGACAGCCTAGCATTCCATCTCCAAGCTCTGAACAACTCCAAATCCCATCTCCAAGCTCTGAGTTGACCCTGGGTATTTAAGGAAGCCTGCCCCCTGCCAATCCAAGTTGGGAATTGGTCAGGGCTCCTCAGAATACCTCAGGCAGCTCCACCTCTCCTTCTCTCATTCCAGAACCTTCTGGAAAGAAGAGGGAGGTCCCAGTGACACTGTCTGTGAGTCATCAGCTGCTACCCAGACCAGACCAAATCAAAACAAAGAGGCCTAGCTGCCAGCCAGGCCTGCCAAAATTTACCTAACCTACAAAAATCCTACTCTAGCACCTACCTACCTAGAGGGTGCTACAGGTGTAATTTATGCAACAAATGGAATCATTTTGTAAAATGTTGTAGGTGCGTGGATGACGTCATCTAGTCATACTTAACAACAAAATACACACAGAATTAATGAAGTGGAAAGTGATGATCACCAAAACTGTTTTCATTGTGAAAGTGTGGACCTAATTGCAAATAAAGGAGAAATATTCACCACCCTCTCAACAGCATGCAATAAACATGTCAAGTTGAAAATTGACACTGGTGCCAAATGCAATATCTTGTCCTTATCCACATTGCACAACATTGACCCCAAAGCTGAAGTTGATCAATCAAATAAAGTAAACCAGCCATTCACTAAAATTAGAAGAGAAGCGGTTTAACCATAAACTGCGTAGAGGGTTCTTTACTGTAAGAGCAGTGAAAATGTGGAATTCTCTTCCACAGGCAGTGGTTTCAGCAGGGAGCATCGATAATTTCAAAAAACGGTTACATAGGTACCTGAACGACCACAACATATAGGGATATACAGTGGGGACGGAAAGTATTCAGACCCCCTTAAATTTTTCACTCTTTGTTATATTGCAGCCATTTGCTAAAATCCTTTAAGTTCATTTTTTTCCTCATTAATGTGCACACAACACCCCGTATTGACAGAAAACACAGAATTGTTGACATGTTTGCAGATTTATTAAAAAAGAAAAAATGAAATATCACATGGTCCTAAGTATTCAGACCCTTTGCTGTGACACTCATATATTTAACTCAGGTGCTGTCCATTTCTTCTGATCATCCTTGAGATGGTTCTACACCTTCATTTGAGTCCAGCTGTGTTTGATTATACTGATTGGACTTGATTAGCAAAGCCACACACCTGTTTATATAAGACCTTACAGCTCACAGTGCATGTCAGAGCAAATAAGAATCATGAGGTCAAATGAACTGCCTGAAGAGCTCAGAGACAGAATTGTGGCAAGGCACAGATCTGGCCAAGGTTACAAAAACATTTCTGTTGCACTTACGGTTCCTAAGAGCACAGTGGCCTCCATAATCCTTAAATGGAAGACTTTGGGACAACTAAAAAACTTCCTAGAGCTGGCCGTCTGGCTAAACTGAGCTATCGGGGGAGAAGAGCCTTAGTGAGAGAGTTAAAGAAGAACCCAAAGATCACTGTGGCTGAGCTCCAGAGATGCAGTCGGGAGATGGGAGAAAGTTGTAGAAAGTCAATCATCACTGCAGCCCTCCACCAGTCGGGGCTTTATGACAGAGTGGCCCGACGAAAGCCTCTCCTCAGTGCAAGTATATATACACATATATGCCAGCGCACAGAACCAACGATAATGCAATATAAGATGCAGTAGGATATACAGTAAGCTAAGGATAAAGATAAGGCTATAATTACTGGAGATTACAAGTCACTGTGGTTAAAAAGCTGTGATTAAAAAAGCTGTAATTAAAAAACTGGAATGTCTCTATAGGAGAACCAGCGCTGAGGGCAAGCTTTCCAGGTGAGCGAAGTCAGCTCTCTGAGTAAACATGAGAAAAAAAACAAAAGAAAAGTGTCTCTGAGTGCAGGTATTTATTAGTAAGTGTGGATAACTTGCATATTGTTACTAATAAATACCTGCACTCAGAGGCGCTTTTCTTTTGTTTTGTTTTTCTCCTCAGTGCAAGACACATGAAAGCCCGCATGGAGTTTGCTAGAAAAACACCTGAAGGACTCCAAGATGGTGAGAAATAAGATTATTTGGTCTGATGAGACCAAGATAGAACTTTTTGGCCTTAATTCTAAGGGGTATGTGTGGTGAAAACCAGGCACTGCTTATCCCCTGTCCAATACAGTCCCAACAGTGAAGCATGGTGGTGGCAACATCATGCTATGGGGGTGTTTTTCAGCTGCAGGGACAGGATGACTGGTTGAAATCAAGGGAATGCGGTGATTGATGAATGAAGTGATGATGAATGCGGCCAAGTACAGGGATATCCTGGACGAAAACCTTCTCCAGAGTGCTCAGGACCTCAGACTGGGCCGAAGGTTTACCTTCCAACAAGACAATGACCCTAAGCACACAGCTAAAATAAAGAAGGAGTGGCTTCACAATAACTCCATGGCTGTTCTTGAATGACCCAGCCAGAGCCCTGACTTAAACCCAATTGAGCATCTCCGGAGAGACCTAAAAATGGCTGTCCACCAATGTTTACCATCCAACCTGACAGAACTGGAGAGGATCTGCAAGGAGGAATGGAAGAGGATCCCCAAATCCAGGTGTGAAAAACTTGTTGCATCTTTCCCAAAAAGACTCGTGTCTGTATTAGATCAAAAGGGTGCTTCTACTAAATACCGAGCAAAGGGTCTGAATACTTAGGAACATGTGATATTTCAGTTTTTCTTTTTTAATAAATCTGCAAAAATGTCAACAATTCTGTGTTTTTCTGTCAATATAGGGTGCTGTGTGTACATTAATGAGGAAAAAAATGAACTTAAATGATTTTAGCAAATGGCTGCAATATAACAAAGAGTGAAAAATTTAAGGGGGTCTGAATACTCTCCGTCCCCACTGTACAGTGTAATACTGACATAAAAGCACACGTACAGGTTGGACTTGATGGACTTGTGTCTTTTTTCATCCTCACCAACTATGTAACTATATGCTGGATATTGTGATACATTATGCCCTCCAGACAGCAAGGGAGAGCTGCAACAGGAGAGCCTGTGGAATACTATGCAGGAAGCTGTAGGTCATGGGATCTTAAGTCCAGGACATTAATCACAGAATAGAACTCACAAACTTGCAAACTACAGTTCCCATAGAACCCTGAAGACACTGAATGGACATTTTCGCTCTTTTCACACTTAAGGTGAACACATCTGCTTGTGTGCACACACAATGTCAGTAGGCTAGCCCAACAGGGACTGCAACCTGAGGCTGGAAGGCAGTGGCAGCAGGGAAAGGCCCAGCTGGGACCACAGTGAGCACATTGGCATTGTGCTTGCAGCAGAGGGATCAGAGTGTTCTTTCATCCTCCCCACCTTATGCGATGAATCCTGGAACCACCTGTATGATGACATAAAGGGCCCCATAAAGGGAAACTTTGCAAAGGTGGCACAAGGACTGGTGAGAAGGTAGATCGCCTACCTCTTGAATACTGTTAAGCTGAGACTGAATCACTGAGAGCAGGACAATAACCCAGCTAGCGCTCATATTGCAACCATACTGCATATGTGCTGTGTCAATGCCACAACAACATCATACCCATACTGTTCCCACATTGCACATAGACTGCACCTATACTCTATGCTGGACTACCAGGACTACTGTTGTTTTCACCAATGCTAATAAAGGGCCTTAACTATAACTGTCAATAGAACAGCTTAAAAATCTATCCACCTTCCCCTGTCCCTTACTTTTTATCCACCTAATGAGTACCTATTCACAGTAAGCCTAGGCCTAGTACAGTCACCCTTGCATTTGGTGGTATAGTCTCCTGAACACAGTAAATCTGATCTCACTACCATCCTTTGTGGCACTCAAGGGGACCTGCTACCATTTATGCTGATCCTGGTACATAATGTTGTTGAATATTTACTTTTGACTACTGCTGCTACCATACAGTGTTCTGTATAACCACGAGTCACAATGGAACCTATGGAAGTATGGAAGAGCCCTGGGGCCATCATAAAAAAAAAATACAGAATTCTGAGTTTGAAAGTCAGAATTCTGAGTTTGAAAGCCAGAATTCTGAGAATGAAAGTCAGAATCGTGAGTTAAAAAAAAAATTCTACAGAATTCTGAGATTAAAAGTCAGAATTCTGAGATTAAAAGTCAGAATTCTGAGGTTCAAAGCCAGAATTCTGGCTCTTCAATCCTATTGTTTTGCTTTTTTTTTTACTGTATTCTATTCTGCAATGTTTTATTGTTATTATGTTTTATCATGCTTATTTTTCAGGTATGCAATTTTTTATACTTTACCGTTTACTGTGTTTTATTGCTAACCATTTTTTTGTCTTCAGGTACGCCATTCAGCTGCAGCGCGGATTTATTTATCTTGACAGCAACAGCGTTTGCTCCCACGATACATAAAGCCGTGACTCCAGCGGAGGTGATATATGCCGAAGCATGGGGGCAGCAGGGGCAGAGGAGCGATTTGCTCCTAACTTTTGGGGCGGATGCCCCCATGCTTCGGCATATATAAATGGTGCATGTATGCCCATCATTAGAAGTGGGTGGATGAAGGGAGGTATTCTAATGGTGGGCATACCCACCAATCAATCTATTTTTCTTCGTTCAGCCCACAGGCTGCATGAAAAAAAAGATTACAATATATGCCCAACAAGGACCAGCAACCTACTGGTATGTTGCTGGACTTTGAGTGGTTATACCAGAATGATGCCTGCAGGTTTAGGTATCATCTTGGTATCATTCTTTTCAGCCAGCAGTCGGCTTTCATGTAAAAGAAATCCTAGTGGCTAATTAGCCTCTAGACTGCTTTTACAAGCAGTGGGAGGGAATGTTCCCCCCTCCCACCGTCTTCCATGTTTTTCTCTGGCTCTCCTGTCCCAACAGGGAATCTGGGAATGCAGCCGGGGATTCCGCCAGCTGACCACAGAGCTGATCAGAGACCAGAATGGCTCCAATCATCTCTATGGCCTAAGAAACCAGAAGCTACGAGCATTTCATGACTTAGATTTCGCCGGATGTAAACAGCGCCATTGGGAAATTGGGAAAGCATTTTATCACACTGATCTTGGTGTGGTCAGATGCTTTGAGGGCAGAGGAGAGATCTAGGGTCTAATAGACCCCATTTTTTTCAAAAAAGAATACCTGTCACTACCTATTGCTATCATAGGGGATATTTACATTCCCTGACATAACAATAAAAATGATAAAAAAAAAAAAATGAAAGGAACAGTTTAAAAATAAGATATTAAAGCAAAAAAAAAAAAAATAAAAAAAAAAAAAGCATCCCTGTCCCCCCCTGCTCTCGCGCAAAGGCGAACGCAAGCGTTGGTCTGGCGTCAAATGTAAACAGCAATTGCACCATGCATGTGAGGTATCACCGCGAAGGTCAGATCGAGGGCAGTAATTTTAGCAGTAGACCTCCTCTGTAAAACTAAAGTGGTAACCTATAAAGGCTTTTAAAGGCTTTTAAAAATGTATGTAGTTTGTCGCCACTGCACGTTTGTGCTCAATTTTAAAGTATGTCATGTTTGGTATCCATGTACTCGGCCTAAGATCATCTTTTTTACTTCATCAAACATTTGGGCAATATAGTGTGTTTTAGTGCATTAAAATTAAAAAAAGTGTGTTTTTTCCCCAAAAAATGCTATTGAAAAATCGCTGCGCAAATACTGTGTGAAAAAAAAAATTAAACACCCATCATTTTAATCTGTAGGGCCTTTGCCTTAAAAAAATATATAATGTTTGGGGGTTCAAAGTAATTTTCTTGCAAAAAAAAAAAAGAAAAATTTTTTTCATGTAAACAAATAGTGTCAGAAAGGGCTTTGTTATAGTTAGTAAGGTTGAATAAAGACACCAGTCCATCCAGTTCAAACTGAGTGAGTACACACTCACATCATTTCCTACCCTCAAGGAACCCACAATCCAAGGTCCCCTTCAAGTGGTTAGAAGAGTGGGTGATGTGTGACATAAGCTTCTAAATGTTGTGCATAAAATGCCAGGACAGTTCAAAACCCCCCAAATGACCCCATTTTGGAAAGTAGACACCCCAAGCTATTTGCTGAGAGGCATGTCGAGTCCATGGAATATTTTATATTGTGACACAAGTTGCAGGAAAAAGACAATTTTTTTTTTTATGCACAAAGTTGTCACTAAATGATATATTGCTCAAACATGCCATGGGAATATGTGAAATTACACCCCAAAATACATTCTGTTTCTTCTCCTGAGTACGGGGATACCACATGTGTGAGACTTTTTGGGAGCCTAGCCGCGTACGGGACCCCGAAAACCAAGCACCGCCTTCAGGCTTTCTAAGGGCATGAATTTTTGATTTCACTCTTCACTGCCTATCACAGTTTCGGAGGCCATGGAATGCCCAGATGGCACAAACACCCCCCAAATGACCAGATTTTGGAAGGTAGACACCCCAAGCTATTTGCTGAGAGGTATGGTGAGTATTTTGCAGACCTCGCTTTTTGTCACAAAGTTTTGAAAATTGAAAAAAGAAAAAAAAATACATTTCTCTTTTCTTTCTTCATTTTCAAAAACAAATGAGAGCTGCAAAATACTCACCATGCCTCTCAGCAAATAGCTTGGGGTGTCTACTTTCCAAAATGGGGTCATTTAGGGGGGGGGGGGGTTTGTGCCATCTTGGCATTTTATGGCCTTGGAAACTATGATAGGTAGTGAGGAGTGAAATTAAAAATTTACGTCATTAGAAATCCTGAAGGCGGTGCTTGGTTTTCGGGGCCCCGTACGCAGCTAGGCTCCCAAAAAATCCCACACTTGTGGTATCCCCATACTCAGGAGAAGCAGCAGAATGTATTTTGGGCTGTAATTACACATATGTCCATGGCATGTTTGATCAATATATCATTTAGTGACAACTTTGTGCAAAAAAAAAAAAAAGTTTGTCATTTTCCCGCAACTTGTGTCAAAATATAAAATATTCCATGGACTCAACATGCCTCTCAGCAAATAGCTTGGGGTGTCTACTTTCCAAAATGGGGTCATTTGGGGGGGGGGGGGGGTTGAACTGTCCTGGCATTTTATGGCCTTCAAAACTGTGATAGATAGTGAGGAGTGAAATCAAAAATTGACCCCCTTAGAAATTCCGAAGGCGGTGCTTGGTTTTCGGGGCCCCGTACGCGGCTAGCCTCCCAAAAAGTCCCACACATGTGGTATCCCCGTACTCAGGAGAAGCAGCTGAATGTATTTTGGGGTGCAATTCCACATATGCCCATGGCCTGTGTGAGCAATATATCATTTAGTGACAACTTTATGTAATTTTTTTTTTTTTTGTCATTATTCAATCACTTGGGACAAAAAAAATTAATATTCAATGGGCTCAACATGCCTCTCAGCAATTTCCTTGGGGTGTCTACTTTCCAAAATGGGGTAATTTGGGGGGGCTTTGTACTGCCCTGCCATTTTAGCACCTCAAAAATTGAGGTAGGCAGTCATAAACTAAAGCTCTGTAAATTCCAGAAAATGTACCCTAGTTTGTAGACGCTATAACTTTTGCGCAAACCAATAAATATATGCTTATTGACATTTTTTTTTACCAAAGACATGTGGCTGAATACATTTTGGACTAAATGTATGACTAAAATTGAGTTTATTGTATTTTTTTTATAACAAAAAGTAGAAAATATCGTTTTATTTCAAAATTTTCCGTATTTTTCCGTTATAGCGCAAAAAATAAAAACCACAGAGGTGATCAAATGCCATCAAAAGAAAGCTCTACTTGTGGGAACAAAAGGACGCAAATTTCGTTTGGGTACAACATTGCATGACCGCGCAACTAGCAGTTAAATCGACGCAGTGCCAAATTGTAAAAAGTGCTCTGGTCAGGAAGGGGGTAAATCCGGGGCTGAAGTGGTTAAGAGGCAGTGAATACTGTCATGTGTACACAGACAAAATAAGAATCACTGCACTTTTAAAATATTTTCTATTGAAGTTTGAGACACAATAAGCCTAAGTGCACAATGGACTAAGTTAACCTTTAGATGACAGCACCATCTAGTGGCGTTACTGTGCATCACTAGGCAAACAGCTACAGTATACTGTAAGTGCTGGATATACACTCACTGGCCCCTTTATAAGGTACACCTGTTCAATTATTTGGTAACACAGATTGCTAATCAGCCAATCACATGGAAGCAACTCAATGTCCATGCTGAAGTTCAAACCGAGCATTAGAATGGGGAAGAAAGGGTATTTAAGTGGCTTTGAATGTGCCATGGTTGTTGGTGCCAGACGTGCTGGTCTGAGTATTTCAAAAACTGCTGATCTACTGTGGTTTTCACGCACAACCATCTCTAGGGTTTACAGAGAATGGTCCGAAAAAGAAAACATTTCCAGTGGGTGGCAGTTGTGTGGACGAAAATGCCAGAGGAGAATGGACAGACTGGTTGGAGATGACAGAAAGGCAAAAGTAACTCAAATAACCACTCACTACAACCAAGGTATGCAGAATACCATCTCTGAACGCACAACACATCAAACTATGAAGCAGATGGGCTACAGCAGCAGTAGAAGATTACAAGAACGTTGCCTGGTCTGATGAGTCTCGATTTCAACATGAAAGCATGGATCCATCCTGCCTTGTATCAATGGTTCAGGCTGGTGGTGTAATGGTGTGGGGGATATTTTCTTGGCACACTTTGGGCCCCTTAGTACCAATTGAGCATCGTTTAAACGCCACAACCTACCTGAGTATTGTTGCTGACCATGTCCATCCCTTTATGACTACAGTGTACCCATCTTCTGATGGCTACTTCCAGCAGGATAATGCACCATGTCACAAAGCTCAAATCATCTCACCAATGGTTCCTTGAAAATGACAATGAGCTCACTGTACTCCAATGGCCTCCACAGTCACCAGATCTCAATCTAATAGAGCACTTTTGAGATGTGATGGAACGGGAGATTTGCATTATGGATGTGCAGCTGACAAATCTGCAGCAACTGGGGGATGCTATCATCAAGGACCAAAATCTCCAACACCTTGTTGAATCAATGATACGAAGAATTATAGCAGTTCAAAAGACAAAAGGGGATCCAAACCGGTACTAGCAAGGTGTACCTAATAAAGTGGCCAGTGAGTGTATGTTATAACCATGGCACCCTCTTTTGTCTTAACTATAATAATAATATTATCACTCATACAAGCTGGAGCAAAAATGAATGAGCTGTACCAGGTGTACAATCAGAAGCAGAAAAATAGCTGCAGAAATCTGATTGGTTGGACAGCAAAAGAGATGCTTTATTTTACAATTCCTATTTTTTTTTTTTAAAAGCCTTTTGTTTTTAGGCAAAGCGGTCTAATGCAGTTCATGTTTTATTCGTACAACTAAAGAGAAAACAGAAAGAAAAGAGGGCGCACCGACCTAGTGCATTACCGATATAAGAGTTTTATTAAAAGTATATAAAAGCAATGGTACTACTCACAAATGAGCGTAAAAAACAGGCTTTTCTTAGCAGTCACAACTGCATCCCTTGGAACCTGCAGACAGGACCTGATGGCAAGAGGAAGAAGATGGCACCCCAAACGGCTGAACGGCTGATGCGTTTCAGGGGCGTACCCTTTTCTTCAGAGCCTAGACGGTTGACAGACAAGGGATGCAGTCGTGACTGCTAAGAAAAGCCTGTTTTTTATGCTCCTTTGTGAGTAGTACCATTGCTTATATATACTTTTAATAAAACTCTTATATCGGTAATGCACTAGGTCGGTGCGCCCTCTTTTCTTTCTGTTTCCTATTACAATCTGACCACACTAGGCAGGAGAACACACTGTGGTCAGTTCTCTAGATTTGCTAGGAACTCAGACTGCTCTCCTCCAATGATCAAACTTGTCCTGACACGCCATTCACTGGGATGCTCAGTGTGTTGTTGCTTCTCCTCCCCCAGCTCTTATGCACCTGAGAACAGAGGGAATGTGATTCCTTATAAAAAAAGATTATATATATCATTTAGAATTTTTTTATATCTATACAAAAATGTTTTGCCTTTCATTTCTATTTTAAACGGAATCTGTTGTTTTACAAGATGATCGTTTGCAATCACTTTAACTTATAAATATATTTTTCTTGGTATTGCCTTACATTTCTAGTAACATACAATGCAGTATAAAAAAAAAGATGGGCGCATTTGACACAGTATCCTGGCAATATATGCAATATTCATTACAAAAATGGGGTTTTGGACCCCACTTTTTAACATGGATCAAAGCATTATATAATAAACCCAAAGCCTATATAAAATATGCTGGATACAAATCTGATGCCTTTAATATCGAAAGAGGTACCCGACAGGGTTGCCCATTATCTCCCTTATTATTTGCCCTTATACTCGAACCCATGGCCCAATACATCAGAACAAACCAAACTCTAACTGGCATTGAAGTAGGAGGTATTACACACAAATTATGTATATTTGCAGACGATATATTACTTTTTCTATCATCACCACAGGTCTCTGGTCCTAACTTAATACCAGCTCTTGATGGATTTGCAGCCCTATCCGGCCTTATGATTAATCCTAAGAAATGCCTAGTGCTTAATATTTCACTCACAAACATGGAATTGTTCCCGGCTAGGGCTGTACTCCCATTCACATGGGCAGAAAAATCAATCCCATATCTTGGAATTCATTTAACAGCATCTCATTCTGACTTATTCTCAACCAATTATCCTCCTGTGTTAAGACAGATCACAAATCTAATAAAACAATGGTCGCAACTTCCTTTATCCTGGATAGGGAAGATTAATGCAATCAAAATGACTATTCTACCCAAATTGCTTTATCTATTCAGAGTCCTCCCTATTCCAATTCCTTCCTATTTTTTGAGAATAGTACAAAAAAGAGCAACTTTGTTTATATGGGGCTCTTCTAAACCACGTATACCTATACACACACTACATCTTCCCAAAAATAAAGGAGGCCTGGGATACCCTAATTTTACTAACTACTACAGAGCAGCACATTTGGCCAGTCTGTCCAAATACCATGCAAAACAGGAAATCCCATTATGGGTATTTATAGAGGCTTCAGAAAATGACCCTCTATTAATATCAAATTTATTATGGCTTGATCCTAAAGACCGCTTTAAAATTCATAATCCCATAACTAAACACTTCTTATCTCTCTGGGATAAACTAAAAACCAAATATCAGTTACAATCTCCACACAATCCTCTCCTTTCTTTTATCAGAAATCCGGCCTTTTATCCGGCATGGATCTACCCAAATTCTTTTAAAGCTTGGACAACATCAGGCATTCAGACACTAAATGACTTCATAGCATCTAAATCATTCCTTTCATTCCCATCGCTTAGAGAAAAATATGATCTACCAAACTCTGAGATATTTAGATATCTCCAAATCAAAAATTTCTATACACCATTCCTAAAGGGGGATACACCATTATCCCAATTATCCATTTTTGAATCAATCTGTACAAAAGATCCATTTGCTAAAGGTACAATTTCATCACTTTATAATCAATTATATGGAGTAGCAAATCTTAATAGACCCTCTTACGTTCAGAGGTGGGAGGAGGACCTGGGACGAACTTTAGAAGACACGGACTGGTCTAACATATGGCTCACATCTAAGTCATCTTCACCCAACATCTTAGCACTGGAGACAAATTATAAATTTAAAAAAATAATACAACCAGATCCATATTTAACTTTACTTAATCTAAAACCGGAATGGTTAACACTCTCTCAATTCAAACTTATGATCCAACTAATAACGGCTGCAAAACAAACAGTGGCCAAGGCATGGAAATCTCCTACATTGGTACTAGCAGAAACAATTCACAGAATGAATAATACAATGTCCCATGCTAAGATGGTAGCCGTCGATCAAAATCAGATTCCAAAATTTGAAAAACTTTGGCATCCTTGGATAAAACAACAGTTCCTGTCAAACTTCAATGACTCTGTCCTGTTGCCATGGTAACAGATTAAATGACTTACAGAGACACCCATTCTAAGGCTTCAAAGAGAACTCAAAAGAATAATAATCTGACGAGCGGGACAACCTTGTGGACCATACCTCTACCTTTCAACCCTTTTTCTTCTTTCTCTTTCCTTTTCTCCACCTTACGATTAAAGCTCATTATCAGAATTTATTTGACCTATATACACTCTACTTGTAAACAATATGTATAGTAGGTATAAATCATTTAAATACCTACAAAAGTAACTAAGGAAATGATATATATCTTTAATTTAGGTTTACGTGAACCCAATGTTTAATATTTGAAATTTCATGATATTTACCTATATAAACCCTACTGTAAAACAATGAGCTTACTTTATAGATCCTTGTAAACTTACTTTATGTATCTTTATAATGTTGTATACTCAATAAACTTCTTTTGACAAGGAAAAAAAAAAGATGGCAAACCCAAAGCCAATTCTTCTGAAGTGGTTATGTATCCTAGCTTTACAAATTCCAGGACATGTGTAACAGCCTTATAACAGGACATTTCAGTAAACATGACCCATCAGTGCAATTATTACCAGTAGAATGGCTGTGTATTTACAATTATAAACGCAACACTTTTGTGTTTGCCCCTATTTATCATGAGCTGAACTCAAACATCTACAACTTTTTCTATGTAGACAAAAGGCCTATTTCTCGCAAATATTGTTCACAAATCTGTCTAAATCTGTGTTAGTGAGCACTTCTCCTTTGCTGAGATAATCCATCCACCTCACAGGTGTGGCATATCAAGATACTGATTAGACAGCATGATTATTGTACAGGTGTGCCTTAGGCTGGCCACAATAAAAGGCCTCTCTAAAATGTGCAGTTTTACTGTATTGGGGAAGTCGGGGGGGGGGGGGGTGTCCGAAAACCAGTCAGTATCTGGTGTGACCACTAAGATTTTCTTTCGACAATCTTATCCAAGAATTTTCATTCGAATTTCGCACCATTAGTGGGCTACATTTTCATGCGGCCATCGAATTTGAGTAATCGGGCATGTTGGAATTTTTTGAAAAACAAACGATTTTCTAATCAATGATGGGAGAATCATGCGAGTAATGTAATCAAAATAGAAATGCACATGTGCAAGAAAAGAAAATTCCCGGAAAGAAAAGAAGATTCCCAGCCACGAAAATTCTTTTCTGTTGCAACATGAGGTGAAAGTGAAGGCTTGGTTGGTCAATTTCGAAATCAATGTTGGCACCATCGGATCACAAAACACACAACATTTCTGATTTTCAAAATAAAGTTCTTTTGAAATTCGGCCATGTATGGCCAGATTTGTTCACAGATTTGTGAACAATATTTGAAAGAAATAGGCCTTTTGTGTACATAGAAAAAGTCGTAGATCTTTGAGTTCAGCTCGCCTGGTTCTTTAGGGAAAGCTGTGCTGAGAAAAATATGAAGGCTACCACTGTTGATCTCTACCTCTAAGCATGCTAATTAGATAGCGATGATCCAGTAGCTTCAGTACATTGAGAAATTGAGCTGCAGCAAATATGCACATCAGAAGATCTGAGTTTAGTGGCTGTGTGCTTGTCCCAGGTTAGTAGCAAAATTGTTGAAGGCAGAGACAGCCAGACAAAAAGCATGTCAGGAGAAGGACTTAGAAGGATTTTATGACAAAACAGTGAAAGGGGGGAAGCACATGAGAATACGCTAGGCTAGGCCTAGGCTATGGATATTCAGATATTTGCATATCCATAATAAGCAGAAAATCATCTTTAAAACAAGATGTTGCTGACCTCTGTAGCTGCAGACACTGTGGTGCAATTCATCCTCAAAGTTTAGAGCAAGAGCACATCACTTTCTGCAGCTCCCCCTTCCCAGCAGTTACTCTGCAGCTTAGCTCTCCACGTCCAGCAGTGACTTAGCAGCTCGGTTCCCCCTGCTCCCCCTCCCATCAGTGACTCAGCAGCTCTGCTTCCCTCTCCCAACAGTGACTCAACAGCTCTGCTCCCCCCCTCCGAGCAGTAACACAGCAGCTCAACTATTCTAGACCCCACCCCAATCCCAGCTGTAATTCAGCAGCCTTTTGGTTTTCTAATCTCTAATGCAGTGGTGTCCAAACTGTGGCCCGTGGGCCGGATGCAGCCCTTAGCTTGCCCTTATCCAGCCCTTGGGGTGCTATTCCTCCCACTGATATGAGACAATATTCCTCCCACTGACAGCAAGAAATGGGTCATTAATCCTCCCTCTACTATAAAAGATGGGGCACTGTTTGCTTTCACTGATGCCAGAATACTTCTTATCCCAACTGGACACAGGCCTGAGCAATCGTCCTTTTGACTGCTATGAACAGATAGGATGCCAGTTTTTGTTGACGAGCAAAAAAAGGCCGGGATTGGGCAATGCAGCAAGGCAAATTTAGCCTTGTTTCGGATGTTTAGGTAGAACAGGGAATACAGTAGACCAAACGCTCAAGATCAAACAAAAGCCTACTAGTCGTAGACAGGTCCACCAGGTGTGCAAAGCCTCCCCACGATGGCCACACCCCGGAAACAGCTGTCACTAGAGGTTGGGTTGGCATGGGCTATGTGAGCTGGGACCCAATACCACCGCAGCAACACTTTGTACACTGCCTCTAAGGTGGCAGTGTTAAATAAACACTTAGCCAACCGAAGACTAGGCCTTGCTCCAGTTCGCCAGGTCAATCTCAGTTTCCAAGTCCCATTCCCACTGAGCCATATAGGAAAGTAAAGTGAAAGATGATCGACTATTCTAAAATGCGTAAAGAGTGGAAATGAGACCTGGGGAGTAAAATGAAATGAAATACAAATGTATTTAGCATGTTGATGGTGGTGGTGGGGGTGTTAGAAATGTATTCATGCTAGGGTTGCCACCTCATCCCTTTAAAATCAAACACATATTAATTACACAGGTTCTGTTGCTGATTAAGTTGGTAATTAAACTCACTTGGTGCCTTTTCTGCATTAAATTTGCCTCAGAATCTGTGTAATTCATATGTGTTCAAGTTTAAAGGGATGAGGTGGCAACCCCAATTCATGCAGACTTGTAAAGTTACTGAAAGATTCTTTTTACAGGGGAAAACTTTTTTTTTCTAGTTTTGAGCTGAGTTAAGCCTAGTACACATTAGTAGTTTTCTTCGTTAAACCCAGCAGGGCTAAATGAAAAAAAAACAAAAACTTGAGCTCCACAAACACTATTTAGTTCATTTTTAATATTCAAAGCAAATTCACCCATCCACCCATGTCTCTATGCTTTATTTTGTTCAGAAATCACGCCTCCTAGCATTTCTAGCTGTGGACATCTTTAGTAAGGGCAGATGATTCACGTAACATTTACTTCCTGGAATCCATCTGCTATTAGCTCAGGCATGCAGGCAGAAAAGTGTGATTAGCTGAGAAAGCCCTTCCTCCTCTCCTCCAGATGAAAGAAAAAAATGCCCATGAAGACTCCTGGGATGTTTGACATCCTTTTGGCCTGTGCCAGAAAACAGGAAGCAACTAAAGAAATGTAAAAAAAAAGTTTAAAACAAGTAAATATAATATGCCTTCCTATCTATTTACTAATGGTAGCAGCATAAGGTTTAAAAATAGTTAAAAGAGAAGTATGATCAAAGCTTTTTTGGCCATACATCTCTTGTGGGGGGGGGGGGGGGGTCACAGGAGTGCACTTACAGTACTTTTGCTGTCTTATGACCCAGAGTCAACTGATAGCAGACTATTGACTGACGTAGCAGAGCTGTTCCAGGCTCTTTAAGGATTCCAACAATATTGTCGGGATTCACTTATCTGCCTGACTGTCAGCTGGCTCCACCCCTCAAGGCTCAGATGAGAGTCAGAGGTAGCTGTGCCTGCCTCTTCTCTGTCCTGGGGAGACAGGGAAGAGGCAGGAGGAGCAGCACACAGAGCAGTGACTGACAGCCACTGCTCTCCGCTCCAAGCAGACCGAGAACTGAGCAATCAGCGGTCATGTGATTGATCAGTTCTCAGCCTTTGAGCAGCTGCAGCATAAAGGTGAGTATAGATGTTTCTTTTCTTTGTTTACAAACCCATACTTTTCATTTAGGCCCCATTCACACTTTGCGTAGTGGGAACGCGCGTTCCTGCTCACTTTTTTTAATGGGCTGCCCTACGAGCGACAGATGTGCCAAGGATGCTCCAGAACCTTTTCGGGTGTGGAGCATGACGCTTTTTTAGCACACATATTGGCACCTTTGTAGCACGTTTGCCATGTACCATAATGTATGTCTGCCTACCATGCTTGGAGTGCCATTAACAATTAATGGCGTGATGCACATTTTTAAAACACGTGAGAAAGGGGTAGACCCTCTGTCAAGTTTTTATTTCTATGTGTATGCCTCTTTTGTGCTAAGATACACCCCTCTGGAGACCAGTGAGGTAACTCATCTAAATAGGATCAATGTTTGGGTAACAACAGTACTGTCTAATACGTATGGGATGTCCCTTCACTTTGGGAAATGTTCCCTTTAATTTCTGGTTGATTTTCCAGGACAAGAAAAGCTGCAAAAGGTGTGCCTTCACATATACTTTCATTTTTACTATCACTTAATCTTTCTCTATATACATTTACACTATATTGTCAAAAGTAGTGGGACGCCTGCCTTTACACGCACATGAACTTTAATGACATCCCAGTCTTAGTCCGTATGGTTCATTATTGCATTGGCTCGCCCTTTGCAGCTTTAACAGCTTCAACTCTTCTGGGAATGCTGTCCATAAGGTTTAGGAGTGTGTCTATGGGAATGTTTTGACCGTTCTTCCAGAAGCGCATTTGTCAGGTCAGGCACTGATGTTGGATGAGAAGGCCTGGCTCGCAGTGTCTCCACTCTAATTCATCTCAAAGGTGTTCTATCAGGTTGAGGTCAGGACTGTGTGCAGGCCAGTCAAGTTCCTCCACCCTAAACTCGTTCATTTATGTCTTTATGGACCTTGCTTTGTGCACTGGTCCAAATCATTTGGTGGAGGGGGGATTATGGTGTGGGGTTGTATTTCAGGGGTTGGGCTTGTCCCCTTAGTTCCAGTGAAGGGAACTCTTAAGGCTTCAGCATACCAAGACATTTTGGACAATTTCATGCTCCCAACTTTGTGGGATAGTTTGGGGATGGCCCCTTCTTGTTCCAACATGACTGTGCACCAGTGCACAAAGCAAGGTGCATAAAGACATGGATGCATGGATGAGCGAGTGTGGGATGGTGGAATTGACTGTCCTGCACAGAGTCCTGACCTCAACCTGATAGAACACCTTTGGGATGAATTAGAGCGAAGACTGCAAGCCAAGCCTTCTCATCCAACATCAGTACCTGACCTCACAAATGCGCTTCTGGAAGAATGGTCAAAATTCCCATAGACACACTCCTAAACCTTGTGGTCAGCCTTCCCAGAAGAGTTGAAGCTGTTATAGCTGCAAAGGGTGGGCCCAGGGTGGGACTCGATATTGAACCCTACAGACTTAAATTGGGCTGTCATTAAAGTTAATATGCATGTAAAGGCAGGTGTCACAATACTTTTGATAAAATAATATATATATATATATTTCCTAAAAAGAATAAACCTTTAATTTTAATTTACTACACCACTTTTTTTTCTACTGATCTAAATGCAGCCTATTGTTTTTAATGGGCCTGTACACACAGACATGTAAACTTGCGCTGCATATAGATCAGTGAAAAAGAGACAAAAATCTGTGTTACTGAACAGTATTTTAATGCTTATACACATGCAAATACGTGTATGTACATGCCTATGTGAATGTGACATCCCCCAAGAAAAGCTAAAAGAAAGAATTTTTACGTGCATTTACACATATGTGTGAAAATGCGTGAATATACGCATTTATTATGAAGCCCTGAGTTTTTATGGAGGAATTTTCTGCCAGGAATCTGATGTTCATACATCAGTGCCGTGTGCAAGTATCCTAAAAATATAGACCATATTATAATTTAGTGAAGTGCTGTGCATGAATTAGGACACAGTGAAAAATGTGTTATTTTTTGCTCGCAGTGGCTTCAATATGTGTTCAGACCTGGGAACTCAGCATTGAGATCTCATAAATGCAATCTCCAAAAGATCCAAGAAATGATCAAATGGTTTAGGTCTCCACCATACCAGACAGAAAACTGACCCTTTTAAAAAAAATGAGAAGATCCCAAGTGGACAGTGTATCTTGCTTGTTACTCAAAAGGATAAAATAAGAAAAGCTACTACTTTTAGTAATAGTCACTTTTTTAGATTGAACACTAGATGGTGCTCTTACTCTCTACTTATATTTCCTCCCAATCTGCTTTCTAACCAATATGTTCTTAGAAAGAGGATGCTAATGGTAACCTACATATTTTCTGGAGCTGTAAAAACCTGCAACACTTTTGGAAATCAGTAGCATCCTTCATAGCAGATATTACGGGGAACCTATCCAGGCTTAATCCTGCTACAGCCTTATTGGGTTTAAATCTGGATATATATCCCATAATATATAGAACAATTGTGATTCATATTCTAATAGCGGCAAGGCTCACGATAACTAGTCTGTGGAAATCCATTGATGTACCTCATCTATCAACGGTTAAATTCAGACTACATACTCAAGCACAATTCGAATTGATGCTAGCATACAAGAACTACTCCATCACCACCTTAAAAAAAAAGGCACACCTGGTTATCTCACCCTAGAGCTTCTAATTACTTAAAGGAATGTAACTTGTAACTTTAACCCTCAGTTTGAAATACTTTGAACAATCATTTGAGTATAATTTCAGTGTAGTCTATCATTTTTGTTTCCCTTTCTCTACTTTTCCTTCCCTATTTTAAAATCAAGTGGATATAACTATAGATTTAACTTGATGACCATCTCAGGCCCACAGTTTGAACCCATTAGGCTCAATTCACACTTGAGCATAGCGTTTTCAGGCAGAAATTCGTTCTTACAGCGATTTTGCCACAGTTTTTGCCGCGTTTTTGCTGCGTTTTTGCACAGGTCAAAAGATTACCAATGTAAAAAGCAGAAAAACCCCAAAAAAGTTCCAGAACTTGTTTGAGCTTCAGACGTTTTAGAGCTTCTGGCTTCAGGCGTTTTGGAGTGGAGATTTGAAACATCTCCATAGAGAATAATTGATTTTTTCCCCTCCAGGGTTTTGTAGCTTCAGGCTTCAAGCTAGAAAACGCTCAGATGTGAATGGGGCCTTAGGGCTTGTCCAGGTCACCAAGAGCTGAATAACCCTATACCAACCTTCCATTATATTATAGTTAACACTATCATAGTTGAATATTGTATATGGAAATTTATATTTGTATTGTTACTTACTATACATAAATAAAAATGTATTATTAAAAAAAAAGAGGATGTTAAGGCTAAGTAAATCAACAGTTTGTCTTTCTTTGCAAAAATATGGAAAGCCCCTTTTTGAGGAATCTCTACTATTCAGCGGCTCTGAGATGCCCAACAAGGCTTCCAGGGCTATCACTGAGCAGCTTTTTCATCGCACGGTTCTGATGTGGCTTCAGAAATGAATTAGAGCTGTTGATAGAGTACCAGTCCACACTGCAGGCACGATTCTTTTTAGTGCTGTAATGCCTTAGGTTTTAAACATATAACAAGGCTGGTAAACGCTTATTTGTCTATAACCAGCCATACAGTATATGACATATGAAAATGATGTCACCTATTCAAACAACAGTTGTAAAGTGTATGACAAGTTGAATGACAGCCCATGTGTGGTCAAAAAGGTTGTGAATGTTGGGGAATCTGTGGAACTACCCATAGAGGTAACACTTTCTATAGACTCTTAATATTAGAGTTAAGGGGCACATCCTGCATGATTCAACTTTTCCTGGTGTCCCTCCATAACTGCTCCCTACTGTTCAGTGTGTCTAATTTATCCTGCATGTTAGTGGGCAGCCAGCAGAAGTATACCCCCCCCCCCCCCCCAACAACAACACAATATACAGTAACAGTATCCCCCAGTAATAAGGCTTTAACATTGTAATACTGCTGCAAATCACAGGGGCGGCAGAGGCTGATCTGTGTGATACTTTTGGGAATGAAGCAAAGAACTGCAAAGGGCCAAAATGTGTCAAGGTGCTCTGTTGACTGCTTATAATGTGACATGTTAAAAAAACCTTGCTGGAATCTGAAGATCCCCTGGGGCTGGACCATTTTCCATGGTATTTGGTCTTTGATGTGCTAAAGTCAAGCAAGACTGGGTCATTGTAAGGTTGCTTGTTGGAAGGGGGGGGAGGGGGTAGGTAGTTGTCACATCCTAGATGTATTCCCTCCTCATTGGGTGCCAAGCAAGGGTCACATGAGAGGCCTTCCCCCAGGTTGGGTTCTGCTGGCTATGCTAGGCACCTTTAACAGGATCATTGTACTTCACATATGGGGTACCTTTACTCTGGTGCCGTTTACTTCAATGCCCTGGGACAAAGCTGAGGGTGTCGTGAGGGAATACTCAACCTTAAGGCGGGCCTCTACTCTTAGAGATGAATGTACACTTCCACCATAACTGTTCTCCAATTAACGCTCAGGTCCCCATGACAATGTACATCTTCACAGTAACTTGCATTTAGGAGGGACACGCTGAGCCTTGTCCAAAACCACCTGTTCACCGGTTTCTACTCCCATTCCCGAGTAGTGGAATGGGCACCTTGCGTGCACTCCACGTGTACACTAAAAGTGTTACTAAACCCAGGACCCTGCATTCACTAATATATCTGGTCTCCCACAGTACACAGAACATGGAAATGCAATTATTTTAGTAAATATAAACTGTTAAATACCTTTTCTCATCAGCAGTATATAGCAGTCTTGTGACTTCTATCAGTGTCTGTCTCTGTAGGAGAGGCTTTCATTCTGCTCTGACTGTCCTATGAGGCTGCATGACCCCTTATTTTCTGTCTGGAGAGTGCTGATTTGCCCTGTGCTTATCACATGTAACCCCCCCCCCTAAAAAAAAACTTTAGCAATACACACCAAACTGCAGAGTGCCCCCAAAGCTCTATTCTATCAGGCAATGGATTGGGGACAGTAAAAGAAGGGGAGGATCAGAGAAGACGGGATCAAACAGCCTTTTTACACAATGCAGAGGATTAACCCTTTAGGTTCCACAGTGAGTATAACAAACATGCTTTACTGCAAATACAGACTGATTTTACTGTTATGGGTTTAGTAACACTTTAACTTAAAATGATTGTAAAGTCTTGTTTTTTTTTCTATAAAAATAACAAACATGTGTATACTTACCTGCTCTGTGCAGTGGATTTGCACAGAGCAGCCCGGATCCTCCTCTTCTTGGGTCCCTCTTCAGCGCTCCTGGCCCTCTAGTCGAGTGCCCACACAGCAAGCAGCTTGCTATGGGGGCCCCCGGGCCTAGTCACAGTTCCGTGTTTCCATTCAGACAGGCCTCGCACCCTCTCTCTCCTGAATGGATGACTGACTATGACAGCAGCGGGAGCCAATGGCACCGCTGCTGTGTATTAGCCAATCAGGAGGGAGAGAGTCCCGGACAGCTGGGCCATTCGTGGACATCGCTGGATAGAGAGGGGCTCAGGTAAGTATTAGGGGGGCTGAGGGGGGCTGCTGCACACAGAACGCTTTTTACCTTCTGACCTAACAACCCCTTTAATTCTTGAACTTCGTATCTCTGTAGAGGATGGGGACCTCTGCAGTGCGAATCTGCTCTTGTTGCTCTGGGAGACAGACCGCTGGGGGAAGGAGTGTCAACAACATTTTCCTCGCTGCTAGTGGCCGTTTTACCAGCAAGAGGCACATGCTACCAACAGGCTGCTTGCTATACTTCCGCTAACCTAGGTAACCACTTGTGTCTTCACACTGTATTACTTCCATGCTGATGTCTTCATACCCCAAGTACATTAATGGCTTGAACCATGGGGTGGTGCTGGTTACTTGCTTTACATCCCTTTAGTGACTTTAGACCAGGCAGGAACAAGATTTCCAAAACTTTACTTGAAAGTGCAATTGCCATTACAAAGTCCAAAGACATTATTCTTCCCTACATCCCTAAACCTAACTCAGGCTGTGTGCTGCTACGGCATACCTGCAAAGGTAGTGTCCATGTAATTACAGAGTCCATCAGAGGCATTCTCCAGCAGCGGGTGTCTTCACAGTGAACCCCAAGTTCTGATGGCTTTACCTCCAGGTAGTAATGAGCGACATCCTATTGCTCCTCGCGGGTGTTGTTCTCTGTCTCACTCCCTTATGGGTACTGGATCTCCCTCTGGGGGAATCCCCAAATTCTCTCTGTACTTGACCACTGTCCACCCAGAGAAAAATCTGCCAAAAGACCAAAGAACCAGGAAAGCCTTGACTCTTACCATCCTATCCAGGACAGCACCTAAGGCTCCATGCACACTGGGCTTAAAAAAACGTCCGTTCTCTTTGGAGTAAAAAATACTTGCATTTTTCGTACAAAGTCTAGATGAGTTTAGAAGAGTTTTACGTTTTTTCTGCCAGTAAGCTCCAATCAGAAACGTGAACCAGAAGGTTTTTTTTCCTGCCTCTAAACATTGAACTCAAGATATGCCTCTAAACGTCCTAATGTGCATGGACAAGTAGGATAACATTGAGCTGCTTCTACAGGTAGAACACAAAACTCCTGTAGAAGCAATGTTTTTTTATGCCAGTGTGCATGGAGCCCAACTGGTTATTTTCAACCTGCCTAAAAGCTGGAGAGAACATAAAGCAGGTTTCTCGTGTGGCAGCAGATCAAATAATTTGCCAACTTCTGACTGTTCGTTTACTGCACTTTCATTTAGCACATTTATATACTGAACAGGCTGAGCATAGTGCAAGCTGGAATTCCCATTTAAAGATTACTTAGTTGTGAGTCAGCGATAAGATACTGATAAAAACGTCAATTTCATAGCATCCTTCGCGCTAGTATGAGTATCTGTAATAGTATTTGAAAGTAAATCCAGACATTTTTGAAACAGTTTCGTAATTTTATTGACTTTTGCTTCCTTGGAAGTGTTACATTTTCTCCTCAGTGTTTTTTTCACAGCTGGCAAGCAAACAGGTACGGTCAGCAATCTGTCACTACACCTTGTATGTCAGGCACCAACTGCCGTGGAATGATGTTCCATTCACAGTCTAAAAATAATTGCAGGTGAATGAAACACTCTTCAAACATTTCCAGTTAACTCATAGAGAGAACCCTAAATAACTTTAAATAAACTTATTTCATTCAAATCTAAAATTAATTAATGTCAATAAAGTTTGTTTAACAACATAGCTCCCAGCTGTCTCTGATTTCGAGGGACTGTCCCTGATTTGGAGCAATGTCCCTCTGTCCCTCATTCCTCCTCATGTGTCCCTCATTTTGGTCTGATCTATATAGATGTATATAATATACACTTTTTATCTATCAAAAAGTGTTTTCCAGCGCTAAACCTTTCATCTGATTTCTAAATGCATTTGTAAATTCCAAAAGTCAATATAAAGGAAAAGTAGTGATAAAAAAAAGCACTTGTGCTTTTAACCAATCTTGTTTTTTGTACAATTCTCCTTTAAGGGGACGTGACAAGGGGTGTGTCCTATGCTTGCATACTTTTGCTGATAGGTGTCCCTCATTCCCATCTCAAAAAGTTGAGAGGTATGTTTAACAAGTCATCTGACCCCATTCAGAAGCGAGATGATGATCTCTTCACCCTTGTTATGGTAAACGGCTCTGGAGGTTTTGTACCTGGTCTTTATAGCTCCCAACTGTCCCTGATTTGGAGCAATGTCCCTCTGTCCCTCATTCCCCCTCATTTGTCATTTTGGTCTGATCTATATAGTTGTATATAAAATTCACTTTTTATCTTTCAAAAAGTGTTTCCCAGTGCTAAATCTTTCATCAAATTTCTAAATTGCTGCATTTGTACATTTTAAAAGCCAGTATACAGGAATAGTAGTGGTTTAAAAAAAGCCCTTGTGGATTTAGTTAACCTTTTTTTTTGTTAATTCTCCTTTAAGGGGGTGTGCCCTAAGCCTACATACATTTGCCAGTAGGTGTCCCTCATTCCCATCTCAAAATGTTGGGAGGTATGGGTCTTTTGTTTGCATATAAGCTGCTTTCTCCATACAAGTCAGGGTGAATGCAAAAGCAATTCAAAGCAGCTCAATGCACTTTAGAAGCAGTTTGAAGCAACTCCTTGCACACCTTAAGGCCGGGTTCACATATGAATTGGATGCGGTTTTCCCTGCATCCAATTTGCATGACATGCAAATGCAAATCATGCAAATCTCAATGGAGCCAGTTCACACAGGTCCGGGCAGGCCACAGTCCGCATTCCAAAAGGGTCCTGTGCGTTTTTGGGTCCAGTTCAGGTGCGAACTCAGGCAAAAATGACGAAACTGAAATGGAAATGAACCTGATGCTCACCTGAACCGGTGAACAGGAACGCACCGGACCCCATGCTAGGAACTCGGCCGCACATATTTGAACCCAGCCTCAAGACATATTGAAGTAACTCAAAGATAAGTTGACGTATCATAGAAGTACCCCCACCCAAAATTAAAAAAAGTTTTGAATGCTTCCTGAAGGTGCCAGTGATGTCAGAAATACCAAAACAATGAGCTCCAGTACAGTGTAGAAGCACAATCTTGCGGGATTTTGGGTACTCCATATTTCCAGCAAGCAAAGATAAGGCACACTGGTGCCTTCAGGAAAAGGTCAGAAACTGGGATCCTGGGTAAGAGTTTTTTCTTTTTTTAGTCCAATGGTTAATTGTTTGGATTTTAGTGGGTGTGCTTTTTTTTAGGTTAGGGGGAGATAGGAAGACCTTGCTTATTTATATAGCACCCTCTAGTGTGCTATTAGTGGCAGTACAGGCAAATTTATGTTTTTGGCTCATGATAAAATGAGTGTTTGAATCTGGGTCAAAAGTTTACTCCAGTTCAGGGCTGGATGACTCATCCAGGCAGGTTTCTAGTGCCTCCCCCTAGTACTGGAAGGTTGGTGAATCTTCTGGAAACTGGAGGGCGGGGGGCCAGGAGGGTTGATCTGTATACTTACGGGAGTTTGGTGAATCCCAAGGTGGTGAACCTGACATGGTGGCTAAGCCAACCCTTCATGCTGAGTCCCGCTGGTAGTGGAGTCGGTTGGAAGATGGACTACTGAGGAGACTGTTGATGGATCTAAAAAAGGGGGGAGAAAAAAATAAAAAAATTGACTCAACTACTCCTATATACTGAACCGGACCTCCCTCTAAAGAGCTGAGCGGCCTTACATTGGTCCTGACTTTTACGGGGATTAAGAACCGGTTGCACCGTCTAAATCCTGCTTCTCGGCTAATGATTATAGATCAGAGACGCAAGGATTAAGTTGTCCTCTGAGTTATAATTAGTCATGCAAATATCACGTGACAAGCACAAAGAAACTCTTCTGTGAGGACAAACCGGTACTAAAGGTATAATGCTTTATTGAATAAACTATCCATAGTATAAAAGTAAATCAAATATCAAACAACAACCCTTATTCCCAAAACACATTTAAAAAAACCTAATGTCTGAAGGAATAATTGGTGGCCACCAGTTGACAAATAAATCTCATCGATCTCTTATCCTCACATACACATACACCATTCAATCAGATTCACTCGTCAGTTCTGTCTGGATGCTATGTGTTCTCATCAAATGATTATGGGATTGGTCAGTAGAAGTGATGCATATGTTAGATCATCATAGGCAGTCCCGATCATTGATGGTGTATTCACAATTAGAGCAGTCCCATGAAAGATTTAAAGTGCAGGTGTGGTGAGACAATTCCAAAAAGATTCCGTGAAATTGGCTTAAGACAATTGCAGCTTCCAGTGCAGCCAAATGTCAGTAATCTAATCTCTTCAATATTAGCCAGCAGTAGGGTATCGCAGCACATAAGGAATAGCAACTATGTGTTATTTGGAGATAAATATGACATTACTGTTGGCTGGAGCAGACCAGAGAGTGTCACCTCAAATCCGGTGTCCGCGGGATCGGCGTGCAGATGCCGGCTTTTAGCGAGGAGATCTTGACGGACTGTGGATCACTGTCACTGATGCTGGACGTAGAGATCCTATGTGTGTTGGTTACGACATACTCATCCGCTGTTTGCGAAGTCAGTCTCCATCAGCTGTTTGCACGGACATCATCTCCTTAATGCTATACCAGGTGCTATAGCCGCTGAAAGAGCCGCAAGTGTCAGGCTCTGCTGCTAATTCACGGTCAGTATGGAGAGAGGTTTAGAGGAAAAAAGTTGAATTGTAAGTGTGTGGCCATCCAAAGATCCTTCTTGTGGATATCACCTTAATGATGCTTACATGTTTCGCTAAATAATAGCTTCCTCAGAGCATGCGCATTAGTGTATCAGCCAGAGTATATATAGTCATTTCAATTAGGTTTCAATTAATTACTAATGGTCAGCTGTCCACCTCGCATAAATCATTCATGATATCATTCACCCGTGCATAGTCACACCTAGTGCAGCGGAACATTCAGTGTTTAACCCCCTGTGTATCTAAAAACATCTTTGGGTATTGGGTTTATGTATAGGAGCTGTCCTTCCTGTTTAGATTGACCAGAGTAACTAGAAGTTGGCACCACCAGTTTATAAAAGGAACAAATATGCAATATCCCAGATCATTTAAGGGAATTTTTATATGAGTAAATCAACTATTAAAAACTTCTACTTTGCCTAGTATGTACGGGGGTGAATGCATAAATGTAGCCCAGAGAAGTTTCCTATACATGTATATACCTAAAAGCTGATCATTAATTTAGATAAATAATTTTGGAAAATTAGATCAGTACATACCGCTCTCATATACAGGATAGGAAAACTTTACATGTAATGCTTATAAGAGATAAAAGGCATTGAGCGAGATTTCTTGATAGCAAGTCATCGGTTGTCATTTTTAATCATAAGCAGATCATATATAGACAGTGGTTTAATGAGTCATTGGTTCAATGCCGTCCTGTATCCAGACCAATAAGCACTCTGGGGAAGTGATTCAACCGCATGGGTTACCAAATATAGCCATTCCAGAAATTGCTATACTCCACTAGTTAGTGGTAAGGAGTATATGTAGCAATCCCACGAAATGTCAAGTAAAGATCCTTGGTAACAAGTCTATGTAGTGCCCACTATTCAGAATAGAGGAGTCATATATGAACGAATATAAACAAACAACACTTATGAGGGCTCCCAGCTTAGTTCCATCAAATGGGGAATCTCCGTTCATATCCACAGTCCCCTTGTTAGGGGGACTTGGCGATGATAGTAACCCTTTATGGTTCTAAGAAAACAGATAAGTTGCATTCATTGTTTAGGCCTCGTGGCTGCATACTTTTTAACATAAATATCCACATTTTTTCTTTTTGATATAACACTTTATCAAAATCACCTCTCCTTGTGGGCAAATTCAGTTTATAGATACCTTTACATTTAAGGCCACTTGGGTCTCCATTATGTTTCTCCAGAAAATGCAATGATAAAGGTGCCTCATCATCCTTATTTAATATGCTTTGGATATGTTCACCAACGCGGACTTTAAGCTGTCTTTTGGTCTTGCCCACATAAATAAGATCACACGGGCATGTGAGCACATAAATGACCCTCGTTGACCGACAGTTAATAAAATGATGAATTTTGAATTGTTTTGTATCGTCCGAGTTGGTAAACGTATCCGTCTTATCTACATATTTACAGATGTGGCATCTGCCACATCGAAACATACCCCTAAGGGGAGGGAGGCTAGTAAGCCAATTGCGTCTGGTAGGTCTCGTATATTCCGAATGGACCAAGTTGTCTCTCAAGTTGGTGGCCCTTCTTGCCGTCATTAAGGGTCTATTGCCTACTATTCTCCCCACTATAGGGCATTCAGCTAGAATATGCCAATGGCGATTAAGTATTTTACGAACTTGCCCCCATTGTGTCCCATATTTTGTGATGATCCTTATTGGGGGAGGGGTGGTTTTGTCTAGTTGTTGAAGAGATTTGTTTTTAGAAAGTAAAGATGATCGTTCAGTAAGGTAAGCACGTTTTTTCGCCTTTCTGATACATCCATGTGAGTATCCTCGTTCACGGAATCTCCCGTATAGTTCGCGGGATTCCAGGAGACTGTTGATGGCCCTTGAGGAGAACCCCTGCCGGGGGGGGGGGGGCTTTACCTCAGGCTGGGGCTTGAGCTAGACTGGGAGGATTCTGGCAGCATCACAGTCTGGAAAGTGGACAGTGTGAGTACAGCAGCACATTCCTGGAACTTGCAAAAGGAAAGACTCATGTAGCAAGCCTTTCTGGAAGACAGCGTTGGGCTTAAATCTTTCCCTTACCTTGCCCTGGGAAATCTTCAGTAGAAGCCAGGTGGGCTAGTGAAGAAGCAGCCAAGTGGGCTGATAGTTCCTGAGGTCAGTCGAATTGGGATCAGTGTCTACAGTGGAGTTAGAGTCACTCCTGTATGCAATCTATCACATTTGTGCTACTTTCAAAAGGAGCAAAAAGTTCCTAGTTCTTAAGGGGTTTTTTGCTTTTTCTATCAGAGACTGTCAGCCGTCAGAAGTAAGATCAATCGGAGTTGTACATAGAGAAGAAGTTGTCCCCTGATTTTTGTTGCTGTCAATTTGGAGTCCCATAATTCCTATTCCCCATCAAAGTTTTTACCCCTACTAAAACATAAAAACCAAGCTCAAAGACTGTTCTGTGTCTAGAGAAAGTGTGGAGAATACTTGTTGCCTGGCTGTGCAGGAATGGGCCAGCGGCTCCTTTTGGGGTGAGCATTACACCTACACGTAAAAGAATCCCTAAATACCCCTTTTTACACTACCTAAGAATGCTGTCAAATGTACTTTGCTGGTGCCTCTTCCAGGAGTGAAGACCTGCGACTCCCTTCATTCATTTGACTGCCACTGACCAAGTCCACTCATTGTCATGTTATTACACCATGCAGTCTTTGGGAGCTGACCCTGCCCCTGAACATCCAATAGGAAATGTTCACATCATCCAAGCAGCAACATGTGCACTTGAAGGACCCTGATCCTCTGCAGTTTAGTAGATGGAAAATTCTGGATGTGGTACATTAATTGACCTTAGATTTAGATTTAGAGTATTCAGTGTTATTAGACTGGCTTATTATTATAATTATTATTTTCCTTTTTTTTTGCAGTGATTAGTTATACAGTGGAGTGGGAAAGGTGCTCCCTTAATCTGTCCTGCTCAGATGAAGGAGCAGTGTGTTGGGCTCCCTGATCTCATGGGCCCAGGAGCAGATGTACATATCGTCTAGGCCCGGGTGGTCAGTGGAATATGTTAGCGCACTATAAAATCACAAAATGAATGCCAAGCAACTGGCCACACTCTTAAAAAAGCTCAATCTTCCCTTACAACTCCAATGAACCTGCCCTTGTTGACCTTGGGTTCAGTTGTCCCATACTTTTCCGAATATAAATAAAATAAGTACATAGGTTGATGATATAAATAAGCCAGCCATTTATATGAGGAGAGGATGTTCGGCCGCATGCTCTATTCTGGCTGCCTGTCTGAGTCCCGCCACACCCAGCCTGGTCCCATTCATCATCACTTGTATTTACACAGAGAGATCACACAAGGCTGACTCTGTGGAATGTTAGCATTCAGGTTCCCTGTTCCAGAACAGCTGACTTCTCTCCAGGGCACTTACATAATTACCTGATCATGTCTTCTTCTTGTGTTCTTCCCTTCTCTCTTCCTGAGCAGTTTACCTCTATGAATTTTCTCAAGTCTTCATTGTCCAGCGAGATTTTTAAATATGTTTTTTTTTCTATTTCGCAACTGTACCATGTTGATGGCATGTCAAACATAACATAACAAGATACAGTATAACTATCAGAGGAAGCTGGGTACAAAGCAAGCAAAAAGTCTGCATTAACCTCTTTAAAGCACAAGGTCATCCCTTCCATCACACACACCGAAAACAAGGATTATTTTTCCTCTTTAAAGTATATTTAAACCTAAAACAAAAAATGTAATATATTGTAGTTTAGCACCCTCTAGTTAGGGGGTGCTAGAGTAGTATTTTTTCTAACAGAGTAGGAAAATGTAGGCAGGCCTAGCTGATGGCTAGGCCTTTTTGTTTTCATTCTGGGCTGGGAGTGGCTCAGGGTAGCAGCTGGTGACTCACAGGCAGCATCACTGGGACCTCCCTCTTCTTTCTAGAGTTTTCGAGAAAGACCTGGAAAGAGAGGGAGAAAGGAGAGGTGGAGCTGTCTGGGGTGTATTGGGGAGCCCTGACCAATCCCCAATCTGCATTGGCAGGAGGCAGGTCTCCTCAAATACCCAGGGTCAGCCAGTTGTGGAGGAGTTGTCGGATGGAAATGCTGTAGTGAGAGAATGTGGAGGCTGTCGGGGCCCACAGGGAGCTCCCCAGGGGGGGTGACCTTGGGCTGGGCTCGGGTGCATCCAGGAGGAGTGAAGAGATCCTGGAAGAGAGGCACATGAGAGAGCAAGGATAGAACAGCGTGAGAGAACACTGCTAAGAGACTCCAGGGAGGACAACTGGTCACAGCCAGGAAGGCTAGAGAGTGAAGCACAGTCGGGACGACTGGGGAGGCACACCTGAGAGAACTGGGAGTTTGCAGTTTGAGGTGGGTGCGGAACCAGAAGGACTGTGGGAAGGGCAGTGGAGGGAGGTCATTGCAGCCAGGCTGGCTGGCAGGGCCTTAAGAGAGCTATCTGGAAGCGGTAGCTCAATAGAGGACAGTTAGCACCGGATCTATTTCTACACCACAGGGGTGTGAGGTCCCTGCGCGCAAAAAGCAATCCATTGAGGCCTGGCTGAGTTAGTGTCAGGCCTAACCATGCAGTGCTAGCTAGTCTGGAGGAGTAACAGTCTGCAGCAATTGAAGTGCTGGAGGAGTAATGTTATGCAGCAAGTGAAGTGCTGGAGGAGTGAAGGAAAAGTGGTTTTGAGCAAGTGTTTGTGCTGGAGAGAAGACTGGAGTGTATATACTGGAGTGTATAGTTCCAAGCAAAATGTGCTGAATCATTCTGGGCATCCCATAACTATCATTTACCCATCCAAGTTAATCCCCTCAATAAAAAAAACAAAAAAATAAAGCTTATGAACTGTTCTATGTCTCTGAGTAATTGAGAGATGGATGTCTGGCTGGGCAGGGTGTCAGGTGAACCACAGTAATCAACAGCCCATACGGGGGCATGGCTACAGCAGCATACCAGTCTGTAGATATGGTGGCTGAATTTGTTTTTTTTCTCAACCTTTTTTATCTGCATTTTCACCTGCCAGTTCTTCCAGTAACACACTTCCGGTCGTAGGGTGATGACACTCATGGACTGTACTGTAACAGGATAACAAAAACAGGTCAGAACTAGAAATGAGCTTGAGATTGTTCTGGGTTTAGTTAAAAAATCAAAGGCAGTTGTCAGTTCCGGATCAATGAGCTGTAGCTACATGGCCATGTTAGAGCAATGATGTCAAGATCATCTCCGTCTTTTTTTGTACATGCAGCTGCAGGACGGGAAATCCCTCACCCACATCTCATTGGCCTGACACTAACTACTGCATTCCAGGTTCAGACTGAACCCAAGTTCATCCCTCATTAGGACTACAGAAATCTCCACTTCTCCATAACATAAAGGGAAGATATTCTGTAGTCCTCAGAGATAATTTGAAAAAATGTGACTAATAAGAATTGTTTACAAGCAGATAGCATAGGAATCTATGACCTGAAAGGATTTTGTGCAGAATCAATTGGAATTTTTTGCACTTATCAAAAAGGTATCGCAAAACAATTTTAATGGTTTGGAAACTAGGGCTTAATGTATCACCAAAAGATGGCGTTGTGGATACAAAATAGTAAAGTGTGCCAACGTCCTAACTAACTGAGAATATTGGTAGGAGAAAAAAACATGGACTTTAGAGGCACACCGTAATTTTAGATAGAAAAATCAGAAAATGTATTAAACATGATTAAAAATAACATTGTTGGCATAACATGTTAAAACTAAACATGGTGTTTGATCTACATGACACCTGCACCACCTAACACAACCAATTGTTACCACAGTACAAAAGATCAACACTGATTCAATGATGATAGTTGGAGGAAAAGGCTGGTTGGTGGTAGAAGCACGATGAGGAAACTGAAAAAATTAAAATTAAAAACATAAAAAAACAAACAATATGTTTATTAACATCAACGTCAAAATATATCTATCATTAGATAGCAGTATACATAATGGAATACATGTCACCCGTGTGCAACCCCAAACACAGGTGGCCAAGGCAGGACAGCGAATAGCCCCAGGGGGCCAAAAAACCTAGCTGCAGGGGCGCATATAAATGTAGGGATTAGATCTAATGGGGCAGGTAGCAATGCAACAATAAAACGGGGGAAAAAGAAGGTAGGTATAAACACTTATGATATAGATTGTAAAAGGAAGTATATATGGGCAGGCCTGGCAGACACATCCACCAATCAACGGCTCTGTATGCCTTAGACGGTATATAACGCTAAAAAATAGTATACAAAGATGTATATATCTATACATCTAGAAGATAGAAGCACAGAAACTACACGATAACTCAAGGACGTGGCTAGGGAAGGCATTTAATATGTTTAACGTTCAAAAATATGCTTACCCCAATCTCTTTGTACAATACTTAGGACACGGGTGGTCATCATGAACTCATCAGCCAAACTAAGGACCTTACAAAGATAGACAATAGTACCCTTGTGAAGAAGGAGCCAATAATGGATAACCCTCTATAGAATCCACTTTTAAGTGTAAGATGCCTATAGAGTACCAACAGGCATCAGGCTAAGAGGAAAAATGAGAGAAAAGAGAAAAGATATGCATCAGTGAACTAACATATACTTAAAAATATAAGATAATCAAAAACCACCCTAAAGCAAAGCCATAATCCCAGGGGATCAAATAGCGGGATATAGACAGCTCAGCCCTACCTGATGCTGGTAAAAATTAGTAGCAACCCGCCGTCCGTGTCTTCCAAGACAGAGTGAGACTGTCTCTCAGGAAGTGCTGTGTGTGTGTGTGTGTGTGTGTATATATGCATCCCGACTGGACGTATGTCATCGCCACTGGCAGAAGTGACAATGCCTGGACCGGCCGCTGACTACCACGTATTCAGCCACACCCTGCTGACGCGGGGAAGTGGGGCACCGCAACAGAAGCAGAAGGGGCCAAGGAGCCAGAGAGGACCCCTCAAGCGCCGCAGTCAAGGCGCAACAAATGCGACCAAACATACGGCGCTGGGTGGCTGTACAGTCAGGAAATGGCACACCCCAATCAATTCACAGCTAACCAACCAGGCCACCAGGTTGGAGACAGCACAAAGAACGACATGCAGAATAACAAAAGATAACAACAAAAGTAAACATGTAAAATAATAAAAAATAAAAGTAGACATAGAAACCAGTATCCAATACGGGACATCTTAGATGATAATCATTTAGAACATTGTATGTCACCTAGTAAGACCACAGAAAGTACATAACAGCAATATGATTGACCAGCTAAAATAGGACATATTACAAGGCCATCATAAGAAAAACCCAGACAACTCCAGGTATATCTCAAAACCAAAGAACAAGTGAAGTTGATACCATATAGCAAAGAATAAGAACTCAACTAAGAAGCTCAGAAAATAGAGAAGGAGAATGGGAAAAATCCAATCTGAGATGGTAATTACGTCATTTAACGAGTCATAGACATAATAAGCCTTAACATTATGCATTTATAAAAACGGTTTATACAATTGAGTTTCATTTATACCTGGAGCATAGTCAGGAGCCAGGTTCTCAATCGAATGGGTCTCTTTTTGGAGAATGAATTTGTCCCATTCTCCTCCTTTTGGGCATTTGGGGACAATGGCCAGAGCAATAAAGAAAACATAGAATGTATCAAACCTATTGTACAAATCAAAATGTCGGCTCACCGGAGTGAGCATTTTTCCATTTGCCGAGAAGTAAACAAGGTCGTTTATCCTCTGTCGGAGTTGTCTGGCTGTCTTACCCACATTGAAAGCTCCGCATCTGCAGAGCACCAAGTATGCCCCGTGTCCCACAGCTGACATGGAAGTTTGGGACAAACATCTTCCCATTTGGGAGCCTGAACCTCTTTCCTATATTTTTCTGGGAACAAAATGTGCATTTGCCACATCTAAAAATGCCCTTTGGGGATCTAGGTAGTTTGGAGTCCTCAGAATAGTGGCTACAGACTAGTGTATCACTAAGGGAGTTGGCTCTCCTGAAGGATATCTCGGGGCATAGCCCAACATATTCCCTCAAAATAGGGTCTTCTTGTAATAAATGCCAATGATTGGCCATAATATGTCTCAATTCAAGGTGTTGAGAAGAAAATCTCGTAATAAATTTAACCGTAGGTTGACTATCAGGGATCTTAGCTCTATACAGTAGTTCACTGCGAGTCTGTCGCATTGCTCTGTCATATGCTTGATGAAGTAGGGTCTTACTATAAGATGTAAGGAAGGAGGTCCAGTATAAGTTCATTATATTTCCATTGGTTGGGATCCTCCTCGTAAAGAAAGGTTTGAATCATCTCGATGCTCCGCTCATGCGGGATGCTGGAGTAAAGTTCCCTTAACACCCAAGGTCAGGAGCAGGGCGTCCGGAGGAACAACCAGTCCCTCAATCTAATAAATATAACAAAATAGGGAATGGCGCTGTGCATAAAGGATGTATTGGTATATGATGTTTATCTAATGGTGGTGGTAGGTGTACCAATGTGACATACTATGGGGGACACCAATAGGTAGTACCCTCAAAATGCAACACTATTTATCCCACATATAAATGGGAAAAAATAAAATTAATAAATAGTGATAGAAGAGTGCTAATTGATAAATAAATTAGTGAGTGACAATAAATATAAAAAACAGCTGTGATCTCATATACAAAATTATTAGTATTGGTGACCACTAACAATATGGTGGGAAAAGATATAAGTGCGAAAGTGTCAGGTGCAATACAATTGGCAATATTCCAGCCGCTGCTGGATGGTAGAAATAAACTGCAAATATTAAATTAGAATAAGGGGTATCCACAGTCCTCTATAGTGAAAAGCAGAAAATGCAAAACAATATGTGTAAAAAATATATATATACATATACACACATACACAAATGTGAGGTCTATACACAAATATATATATAAAAAATGTGTAAAGTAGAGGGTATCCACAGTCCTCTGTAATAAAGTGCTAGGAATGCAAAAAGTAGATGCGTTGAAAAAAAATGAGATATAAATATATTTAAAATGTGCAGATATTAAGACCCAAACTGGTAAGTAATTAATATGTATATATAGAGATATATCTCTAATAGCCTGATGGTAAACCAATTGATAACAATATAGAGTCTCATGTGAAAGTGACAAAAAAGTTCATGTGATGTCTTCCACCAAATTTCCTCCAAATATTTAAGACAAACTCCCCCTGATGTGATCCCACTCACCGGAACGCTGTACCCCTGCAGGGGTATAAGCATAGGATGTTTGTACGCCAGATGCCGATCAAATCCAGGTGCCAATCAGATCTTTATATGTTGGTATCCCCTCAACCCGGATCAGCCACTCGTGAAGGAGAAGGGGGAAGATGACAATCCCCTGTTGTAATCCTATTTCCGGCCGGACATCCGCTCCAGAGTATTATATGTAATAAAAGAATTGCTCCACATAGCGTAACTCCATAAAGTAACTTTTATTTGTAGATGTTTAAACAATCCAAAAGGAGCATATTAAATCCAAGGAAATGAACAAGTATAAAAGGAGAGGAGGGAGCATGCAAGCTCTCTATCTCCCCTAGCCGTTCCGGGACGCAGCGTAGTGCACAGCTGCCGCTTGCGTTCCACCGGTCAGCTATCGAAAACCACAGTAGCAGGAAGTGACGTTGTGCGTGCCAAGATAGTCCCGTCTTACGCGTTTCGTCACACGGACGTCCGCAACGCAAGCGGCAGGGGATTGTCATCTTCCCCCTTCTCCTTCACGAGTGGCTGATCCGGGTTGAGGGAATACCAACATATAAAGATCTGATTGGCACCTGGATTTGATCGGCATCTGGCGTACAAACATCCTATGCTTATACCCCTGCAGGGGTACAGCGTTCCGGTGAGTGGGATCACATCAGGGGGAGTTTGTCTTAAATATTTGGAGGAAATTTGGTGGAAGACATCACATGAACTTTTTTGTCACTTTCACATGAGACTCTATATTGTTATCAATTGGTTTACCATCAGGCTATTAGAGACATATCTCTATATATACATATTAATTACTTACCAGTTTGGGTCTTAATATCTGCACATTTTAAATATATTTATATCTCATTTTTTTCCACGCATCTACTTTTTGCATGCCTAGCACTTTATTACAGAGGACTGTGGATACCCTCTACTTTACACATTTTTTATATATATATTTGTGTATAGACCTCACATTTGTGTATGTGTGTATATGTATATATATATTTTTTACACATATTGTTTTGCATTTTCTGCTTTTCACTATAGAGGACTGTGGATACCCCTTATTCTAATTTAATATTTGCAGTTTATTTCTACCATCCAGCAGCGGCTGGAATATTGCCAATTGTATTGCACCTGACACTTTCGCACTTATATCTTTTCCCACCATATTGTTAGTGGTCACCAATACTAATAATTTTGTATATGAGATCACAGCTGTTTTTTATATTTATTGTCACTCACTAATTTATTTATCAATTAGCACTCTTCTATCACTATTTATTAATTTTATTTTTTCCCATTTATATGTGGGATAAATAGTGTTGCATTTTGAGGGTACTACCTATTGGTGTCCCCCATAGTATGTCACATTGGTACACCTACCACCACCATTAGATAAACATCATATACCAATACATCCTTTATGCACAGCGCCATTCCCTATTTTGTTATATTTATCCGTTTTAGGGTACACGCTAGTGTCCCTTGCTTACATAGGGGGGCTGCAGTTGCAAATACACCCTGTAGCGCGGATCCACTGACAAAACTACTAGTCCCTCAATCTGCTTAAGTAAATTGAGTGTATCTTTGGTATATGATGGCAAGCGGATTACATGAGGCATCAAGACAGAATCCACCAACTTGCTCGCGTTTTCAGTCAAAGATCCGATACCTGAAATTATTGGTCTCCCAGGGGAGACAACTGGTCCTTATGCACCTTGGATAGTGCATAGAATGTTGCCACCCTGGGAGACCGAACATTCAGGTAATCATATGTATCTTGATCAATAAGGCCTCTCTGAAAGGCATCATTATTGATAAATAAGTAGTCATTTTTAAAGAGGGAGGTACGCGACGTTGGTACGGCGGTACCAATCTTGATTTGACAATATTCTGAGACACATTTCCTCATAGTTAATTTTAGTCATAAACAAGATATTCCCACCTTTATCCGCCGGTTTTATCACAAGGTCTGAGTGGTTTTGTAATTTGGATAATGCCTGTCGTATTTGTGTAAGATTAGTTACTTTAAGGGCAAAGGTGAGACGCTTAATATCACTAACTATACTACGCAGGAAAACCCATAATTGCAGGTTAGTAGTGAGATAACCTTCAGGAATGCCACGTCACTTCGTGATAGACTAGCTACATAGAGAGGCCCAATATTTTTTGGCCCCCTGGGGCTATCCGCTGCCCTGTCTTGGCCACCTATATTTGGGGTTGCACAGTCGACATGTATTACATTATGTATACTGCTATCTAATGATAGATAGATTTTGACGTTGATGTTAATAAATATATTCTTTGGTTGTTTCTGTTTTTAATTTTAATTTTTTCATGTATATTTAACTGTAAGCTCCTGAAGAAGCGCCTAAGGGCACGCAACATTTAGAGTTCGCTCATCACGACTCTACCACCAACCAGCCTTTTCCTCCAACTATCATCACCCGAATTCGATCAGTGTTGATCTTTTGTACTGTGGTAACAATTGGTTGTGTTAGAAGGTGCGAGTGTCGTGTAGATCAAACACCATGTTTAGTTTTAACATGTTATGCCAACAATGTAATTTTTGCATCATGTTTAATACATTTTCTAAAATTACGGTGTGCCTCTAAAGTCCTTGTTTTTTGCTCCTACCAATATTCTCAATTTTAATGGTTTGTTTATCAGCCCAAAACAGACAAATTAAGAAGTTAATTGCTTTGCAGCACTGGACTCCTTTGTTCATATCTCAACCAGGACACTATCTGCATTTGTTTGCGTGGGTTTCCTTTCACACTCCAAAGAGGTTAAATGGCTCCTGTCTAAATTGGCCCTAGTATGGGAGTACAAATTGGCCATGAACATGTGTTATTGCATATTACGTGCTAGTCCCAAGCCCAACTATTGGGGAGGGTTAAAATAAAATTCTGAGATAAATTTAAGTAATCTTAAAACTGTTCCCTCCCCCCTCCTAACACCTATATGAACTAACCTGTTTAAGAAAGATCTGTATACGTACCTATGTTTAGGCCGATCTGGTCCAATCATGTAATCTCCCCTGTGTCAGCCAGCTGCAGAGGAGAAGAAAGAGTATTTGACACAGGTTAAAATATGTGAGCGGTGACATCACCCATAAGCTTACTATGGCCAATCCATCGTCACGCTCCTTTCTCTCTCCTAAAGCCATCGCTAGCCAGCACAGGGGAGTGGATCATGTGACCAGACTGGAGCTGACTGAAAATAGGCACGCCTACAGATCTTTCTTGTACAGATTAGTCAGTATACGTGTTAGGAGTGGGGAGGGAGCAGTTTTAAGATTAGTTAGGTATATCCTGAAATACTAACCACTTGCCCACTGGGCACTTACACCCCCTTCCTAACCAGGAAAAATTTTCTGGTTTCAGTGCTCTCACACTTGGAATGACAATTATTCAGTCATGCAACACTGTATCCAAATTACATTTTTGTCCATTAGAGTTTTTTTTTTTTTTTTTGGTGGCATTTTATTACACCTGGGTTTTTATTTTTTTTCGCTATAAATAAAAAAAGACCGGAAATGTTAAAAAAATTCATTTTCTTAGTTTTGGTTATAAAATTTTGCAAATTAGTCATTTTTCTTCATAAATTTTGGCTAAAAGTTATCCTGCTACAAATCTTTGGTAAAAATAACCAAATACAGTGTATATTATTTGGTCTTTGTAAAAGTTATAAAGTCTACAAGCTATGGTGCCAATCATTCAAAATTGATCACACCTGATGTACTGACAGCCATTTCTTGAGACACTAACAAGCCAGGACAGTACAAATACCCCCCAAATGACCCCTTTTTGGAAAGTAGACATTCCAAGGTATTTAGTAAGAGGCATGGTGAGTTTTTTCAAGTTTTTTCCCACAATTCTTTACAAAAGGAAGATTTTGTTTCACAAAATTGTCATATTAACAGGTTATTACTCTCACACAGCATAGGCATACTACACCCCAAAACACATTCTGCTACTTCTCCTGAGTATGGCAATACCACACGTGTGAGACTTTTTCACAGCCTAGCCACATAGAGAGGTCCAACATGCACCATCAGGCGTTCTAGGGACATAAATTACACATCTAATTTCTTGACTACCTATTACACTTTTGAAGGCCCTGGAGCATCAGGACAATGGAAAAAGCCATAAAATGATCCACTGATAGGGTGGCACTGATGAGCACTCACTGATGGGTGCTGATGTGCACTATTGGGCACTGGTGGGCACTAATAGTAAACTGTAGCATCCTCTGCGTTTTACAGAGAGAAGGGCCCAGTGCTTGATAAATGCCTGCAAAGAGGTTCCAAATCAGTATTCCAGTCTCAAAGGAGTAAAAAGGGGACTAGACATGACAAATCACAGAGTCGCATGCGGCTGGATAGACGCCCGTTGTCACGGCATTCCAGATCTCCCTCGCTCTTACCTCACTTTAGTCACTCGGAACTGAGCCAAGAGAGGTCAAGACATCGGAAAGCCTCTAGAAAGGGCAAATCCGGGCACAGACAGAGAAGAGGATCTTCTTCTTCGGATAGGTCTTCATCGCCAGCCCAGGCAGAAGAAAGATCCTGTTGGGCCTGCTCAGCTGAGGTCCTCAGAGGAAAGCGGGTATGTGCATCTTGCTTCAAGGGGTGGCTCGGGACAATGCTGCGAAAGCACGCCAGGTTAAATCGTACATTAAGCACACAGTCATGGAAGGGTTGAAGAGTGTTTCTGGGAATCCTGCTCCTCCTTCTGTATCTTCAGCATCTACAAATTGGGATCATGTGTTTTCAGTGAGTTTTAGCTCTGAAGTCAATAGCGATTTGGATCCATCTGAGGCAGAATTGATCTCGGAATCGCATACGTTTGGTCTTAGCTCTGGTTCCCCCCTTGGTGGAGACTGTTTAGGATGCGATGGAGTGGCAGGAAGAATGGTCGCCTCCAAAGAAACAGCAGAGATACTATCTGTATTTAAGGAAATCATTACCTTCCTTCCCATTCATTTATGAAACTAAAGAAGTAACTGACGAGTGGGCCTGAGGAGAAGCCTGAGGTGAAGCTCAAAGTGCATAATAGAGTATCGAAGCTGTACCTCTTGGGCCACTATGCCTAAGGTGGATGCTTCATTACAGAGATTTGCCCGCCACATTCCGCTTCTGCTGGAGGGTTCAGTCTCTTTAGGGATTCTATGGATCGCAGAATAAAGGCAGACCTAAAAAGGTTGTATAGTTTGGCCGGAACAGCCTGCAGACCGGTGGTAGCACTCACTGTGGCAGCGCCCCTTATGCCCTGTACACACGGTCGGACTTTGTTCGGACATTCCGACAACAAAATCCTAGGATTTTTTCCGACGGATGTTGGCTGAAACTTGTCTTGCATACACACGGTCACACAAAGTTGTCGGAAAATCCGATCGTTCTGAATGCGGTGACGTAAAACACGTACATCGGGACTATAAACGGGGCAGTGGCCAATAGCTTTCATCTCTTTATTTATTCTGAGCATGCATGGCACTTTGTCCGTCGGATTTGTGTACACACGATCGGAATTTCCGACAACGGATTTTGTTGTCGGAAAATTTTATATCCTGCTCTCAAACTTTGTGTGTCGGAAAATCCGATGGAAAATGTGTGATGGAGCCTACACACGGGCGGAATTTCCGACAACAAGGTCCTATCACACAGTTTCCGTCAGAAAATCCGACCGTGTGTACGGGCATGGATGGATGTTCGGATGAAAGTCTGAGAAGTGGCAGTTCTTCTCCTTTGCAGTTTGGCAAGACTGCTGTAGAGTTTGTGGCTGAAGTGGCTGCCGACCAGGTCAAGATGACAGCAAAGATAATGACTCATTTCGTCACAGCCCGAGGAGCCTTATGGTTCAAGCCGATAAGGCTTCTAAGCACAGTCTGTGTTCGGCTCCATTCGACGGAAGCTGCTCTTCGCGAAGACTTAGAATCAGCGATTCAGCGCGTTTCCGGCGGCAGATTTGGCCTAATCCCACAGAAGAGAAAAAGACAATGGACACCTCTCCCAGCTGGTCTAGTACATAGGATTCGGCTCTCTCACCGCCGTGGCCCGGGTTCAATTCCTGGTCAAGGGAATTCTTCTTCCAGCCCTTTCAGTTTAACAAGAGATCCAAAAAAAGGAGGATTCAGAGAGGCCAGTGCTTGCAGGCCTGGTAGGCTTCAGTCAGTGGAAGGGAGTCGGTTCGACCTTTCGGAAGCCTAACAAGTCCATCGCCAACAAAGCTCCTAAGGCTTCAGATAAGTCCTTCTGAAGGTGTCTCCGCTCAGCCCTCTCAAGTAGGTGCAAAACTAGCCCAACAAGCCTCTTCAGACCTTGTTCCACTTCCTAAGGTTTTGGAAAGGAGGCAATGTTTGCAAGGATATATAGGAGAGCAGTTGGCAGCAAGGGCCATCCTTCCGGTTCCAAGGCGCAAATTGGGTCAAAGTGCATGTTCACCTGTTTTTGGTTTCAGGGGGTTTCAAACCAGTTTTTGGACCTCAAAGTCCAGAATTCTTACATGAAGGTTCCACCATTCAAAATGGCGATCATTTTGGTTGTGGAGTCAGGAGACTGGATGGTTTCCATCGTTCTGGCGGATGCGTATTTTCATGTTTCTATAGACGCATCTCACCATCAGGTTTTCCGTAGAAGGCTCTCATTTTCAATTTCAATGTCTCCTTTTCGGTCTCTGCACATCTCCAAGAAAGTTTTCAACGCTACTATCTGCTGTCGACGCGTCTCTCAGGGTCAGGAGTGCAAATATTTCATTATCTAGACGCCATGCTACTTCTGGGTCCATCTAAAGAGCTCCTTCTAGTTCATGTGAATCTCACCTGCAAAACACTAGCTCGGTTTGGTTGGTTGATCAACTTTCGGGAGACACAGATGCTTCCGACCCAAATGTTGGAGTATTTAGGAGTACAATTCGACACGGATCGGGGTCGTGTTTCTTTTCCTCAGAGGAAGGTCCAGGAGATCCAGTTTCAGACAAAAGCAGTGATGGCCAGGCCCTCTGTGATGGTGAAGGAATGCATGCCATATCTGGGGGTTTTATCAGCCACAAGGCCAGTAGTCCCGTGGGTCAAGTGGCACAGAAGTAAGTTTCAATGCAACTTTCTTCTTCAGTCACTCCTTGTTCCAGAAAATCTATCTGTCAATTCTGATGATCTGGTCCCTGGTTGGTGGTCAGAAGCTCACAATCTTTCCCGCGGAGTTCCTTTGAAGGCCTCAGAACCAGTAGTGGTGACGACCAATGCCAGTCTGGCAGACTGGGGGGCACACTGCCTGGGACAGCAGGTTCAAGGCCAATGGAACTTTTGTGGCCCAAAGAGGTCAACTTTCCTGGGATTGGATGCTGTCAGACACGCTCCCTTAGCGTTCCAACCTATGTTGCGAGGTCGAGCTGTCAAGATCCCTTCAGACAACAAAACTACAGTGGCTTATGTGTCTCATCAAGGGGGCACAAGAAGTCGCCCTCTCCTTCGAGTGGCATGTCAAATCTTTCTGTGGGCAGAGAAGAATCTCGGCTCTCTTACAGCATCTTATCTCCCAGAGCCCGAGAATGTTTTAGCAGATCGCTTGAGTCAAAGCTTTGGGGATCACAACAAATGGGGCCTCAACTCCAAGTACCTACGCAAGATCTTCAGGGTCTGGAGGATCCCTTCGATAGATCTTATGGCATCGGAGGAAAATTGTCAACTTCCTTGCTTCTTCTCCCGGACCTGGCATCCACAGGTGTTGGGTCAGGGTGCTCTGTCCAGGCCTTGGAGCTTCCCCTTGGTGTATGTGTTCCCGCTGCTTCCCTTGGCTCTCAAAATCTTGCTGAAGTTTCAGGGAGAAGGGGTCACAGCAATAGTAGTCCTACCTTACTGGCTCAGGAAGCCATGGTTCCCTCTGGCTTGGAGGATAAAGTTGGGCTCACCAATCCCACTGTCTCCTTGTCAGAATCTCCGTCTGCAGAGTGGGGCCTGACACCCGAACCCCAGGAGGTTGAAGTTAACGACTTGGAAGCGAGAGGGGCCTTAACTGGCTTGGATCTCTCAGGCCATGTTATGGAGACATTGTTACAGGCTCGTAAGAGGTCCACGAGTGTAACCTATCACCAGATCTGGAATACTACAGAAAGGGGTTGGGTCCTTGGATCTTCTTCAGTATCAAACATTTTGGAGTTTCTGCAGAGTGGTCTCGATAAGGGGTCAGCTTATAATTCCTCGAAGGGTCAAATCCCCGCCTTGTCGGCTATGTCATGTACAAGATGTGCTCTACATCCATTGGTGATCTGATTTTTAGGGGCAGCCATAGAAATCAGACCTCCATTGAAATTGTTTTTTTCCAAAATGGGACTTAAAGCTAGTCTTGAGAACCTTGCTGGTTCCTCAGTTTGATCAAGCTTTCTTTTGTTCATTGTTTCTTTTAACAGTTTTTTTTTGTTTTTTGCTAGCCATTGCCTCGGCCAGAAGAGTCTCTGAATTGTGCGCTTCTCATCTAAAGAACCATATTGTTTGGTGCTCCCAGACAAGATAGTCCTTAGGCCAGTACCGAGCATTCTACCTAAGGTGGCCACATAATTTCGTATAAACTGGGAGATCTTTCTCCCAGCCTTTCCGGCGCATACAGCTCGTGATGAGTGGAGTAGGTTAGACCTGGTCTCTGTGGTATCAATGGACTTAAAGCTTTTGAAAACAAGATCAGCTGTAGGTTTTCCCAATGGGGCCTAAAAAGGTTATGCCAGCAACATATACAGTTGTCTTCCTGGATTGTCAAGACGAGACATATATTTGCATACAGAATGCTGGGTCTTCCTCCTCCTTTCGAGATCAAAGCACATTCGATGAGGGGTGTGGCAGCATTCTGGGCAGCATACGCGAAGGTCGCCCCTGAGGTAGTTTGCAGAGCAGGAAGCTAGGGCGCGCCCAACACCTTTTTAGGCAGTACAGGTTTAATGCGGCTTGTCCGCCTGAGGAAACATTTGGCTCTACGGTTTTTACGGCGGCTACTGCCCATTAAAAAATTTGTATAGCATTGCATTGAGGGTTTGGCTTACTTTTTAGTTTTTGTCTTCCCTCCCTTCTTAATATTGCTTGGTACATCCCATAGTAGGCTGACATGGGGAGGTCCAGGAATAAGGAAAATTGTTATCCATACTTACCCTAATTTTCCTTTCCTGGATCCCCCCCATGTCAGCTGAAGGATTCCCACCCAGTTTATCCGTCACGAGGCGGGTATTTTTTGAACACTGGTGTGGGCAGACAGCCGCCCTTTATGGGCTAAGAAAGAGGTGGTCCTGGAGGGGTCAGAGAGGGCGGACCTGACCCATAGTAGGCTGACATGGGGAGGATCCAGGAAAAGAAGATTACGGTAAGTATGGATAAAAATTTTCCTTAATATACACAAATGTTTTGCCTTTCATTTATATTTCAAACTGAATGGGTCGTTTTACAAGGTAAGGGTTCACATATACTTTAACCGCTTCCCAACCGTTGCACGACGATATACGTCAACAGAATGGCATGGGTGGGCAAAAGGGCATACAGATACGTCCCCTTTAAGAAGTGGCACTGCGGGCACACGCACACCGCCGCGTTCTCCATGACCGTGACCGCGGGTCCCGTGTACTCGATGTCCGATGGGTGCCTGCGTTTGTGTTACGGAGAGGTAGAACAGGGAGATGCCTTTGGAAACAAAGCCTTTCCCCATTCTGCCTAGTGTCATGAGGGAGATCACTGCTCTCTGTCATCGCGAACAGTGATCGCTGTCATGTGTGTTGAAGCCCATCCCCCCCACAGTTAGAATCACTCCCTAGGACACACTTAACCCCTTCATCACCCCCTAGTGGTTAAACCCTTCAGTGCCTGTGTGATTTACACAGTAAACAGTGCATTTTTATAGCACTGATCGCTGTATAAATGACAATGGTCCCAAAATAGTGTCAAAAGTGTCCGATGTGTCCGCCATAATGTCGCAGTCACGATAAAAATCGCAGATCGCCGCCATTACTAATAAAAAAGTATAATAATAAAAATGCCATAAAACTTTCCCCTATTTTGTAGACGCTATAAATTTTGCGCAAACCCATTAATATACGCTTATTGTGATTTTTTTTTTTACCAAAAATATGTAGAAGAATACATATCGGCCTAAACTGAGGAAAAAAATAGTTTTTGTATATATTTTTGGGTGATATTTATTATAGCAAAAAGTGATCGAATACTACCAAAAGAAAACTCTATTTGTGGGGAAAAAAGGACGTCAATTTTGTTTGGGTACAACGTCACACAACCGCCCAATTGTCAGTTAAAGCGACGCAGTGCCGAATTGCACAAAGTGCTCTGGTCAGGAAGGGGGCAAATTCTTCCAGGGCTGAAGTGGTTAAGAAAAGATCTGACAATCTACCTTGTAAAAAAATTTGCCAAGGAAAAAAGGCTTTCAAACATGCCCAGAGGGCTATACCATAGAATCGCAGAGACTTCAATACATCTTTATATATACAGCATATATATACTGTATATACAAAGCCGCAACATTTTTTATATTTTTTGCATAGAGTAGATTATGAAAAAAACATGGAAATTTGCCTACACTCTGTCCTGTATACGCAACAAAAATGATATCTGAACAGCTGTCACTATTGGCATATTTCCCCTTGCCTCCCGGTGACAACTAAAAAATTATGGATTTCCCATCATGTTCTGTCTTGGTGACAGAAGTTGTTTCTATTTAACTCCTTCTTATCCCTTAATCAATCCTAATTAGTTTTTATTAACTTCTTCTTCACCTTTTTCCCATAGTTTTTATTTTTATTTTTTTCAAGCCAAGTGTAAACATTTGGGACCCTATCACACTTTTGCGTGTTTTCTGTTTCAATCGTCTTTTTAGGGGGTGGTTCTCCATTAAACGGGTAAGACAACAATGGAACAAAAAAAAAGTGCAATCTGTGCTGTGCTCAAAATAATGTTACTGCATATATACAAAGTCTCTTAAGTCTGTCATTGAACACAAGGCAAGATAATAAACTATTACAGCATTTGGAATGTGCAATAGAAATACTAATCCCAGGGATATTTCATCCTGGGACTGAAGTTTAGGATAGAATTACTTAAGAAAAATATGACCTCTGTGGTAGGCACCCAGGAAACAGGGAAATAGTATCTAGTAAAGATCAGCAGAAGGAATAATGGGGAGAGCCAAGCAGGAAAATCGGAAGGTGGGGGAGGGAAGCTGGAAGGGGAGAAAGAGAAAGTAAAAAAAAGGAGGTTACTCGTAAGAAGGATACTGTCAAAGTCCCAGGTTTTGTGATTTGGGCAGCCTATCATCCAGTGTGACCACCATTTTCTTATATGCCATGTACCTCAACTTGATGCAAGACTTAAGCTCCTTAAAGGGGGTATTTGGCTATCTATCGTCTGTTTTGTGGCAGGAAAAATATGGGGGAGGAATTAGTTATTTTTCACAGTGTACCGTATTTAATTTCAATACAAGCGTATTCATGTGTCAAGGTATGCTGTCTTAAGGAAGTCCACTCATTATGCATAGCATACTAGCTCATTATGAATTACTCACCTTAGATCGAAGCCCCCACAGTGGTCTCAGTAAACAGCTCCGGCCAGCGACATGGCTCCCGGAGTTACTTCCGGGTATCACGGGCTCCCGCGCCGTGATTGGCCGGAGCTGCGATGACGTCACTCCTGCACACGTGCTGTTGCTTCAGTGCGCATGTGCCGATGATGTCGGCACATGCTGATACAGGGGATATCTCCTAAACCGTGCGGGTTTAGGAGATACCCGGGGTAGCTACAGGTAAGCCATATTATAGGCTTACCTGTAGTGAAAAGTGGATTGTAAGTGTTTACAACTACTTTAATACCGCTTAGTGCATGAAAAAATGCAATCTGCATTTCCCATCTGTGTATTGTGTTGTGCTATAGAGCAAGTGTGTATTTGGTTACTATACTGTATATGTGCATTGGGATACATGTTAAAACATGCATTTTACCACACATTACTGCGCAAAATATCAATTCAGCCCTAAAATGTTTATCCATTATGTTTGTTTGCTTTTGTAGCAGTACAAAAATGTTTTAGGCTCCTTGTACATGGGACGGGCTATGTTGGAATCTGCTGGCTCAGTGGGGAATATGTTCACTGATACCAGTGCTGATCAGGCGGATGGCTGGTCCGTGTCTGCTCCATATATATGAAGAGTGGACACAGACAGTCCATTCCCCTTTATGGGCAGTTGGATGTAAACAGACCGCCTGTCCGTTTACATCCGACTGACATCCAATCCGCCAGATGGATGGGGAACAGATCTTCACCTGTCTGTTTTTAGCAGACAGGATCAGATTGGATGTTAGTGGGTGTCAACAGACACATGTCCGTTGACACCCACCTTCCCATAGAGGAGTCTGGAGGGTCCGATTGGGTCTGCCTGAAAAACTGACAGGCGGACCTGATCGGTCAGCCCTTGTGAAAGGGGCCTTAAGGAGCCTTGATTTTATTAGTAAATTACTTTATTATGCAGAAACATAAAATCTGCCTTTTGGAGTTTTAAGCTATCATATTTCCTGAATGGAATAATAGATTTTAGTTATCAGTGTTAATAAAAATCTGGCTTTGCTTCACTGTGCTTATATGACTAAATCACTCTAGTTTACCCACATCACAACACCCAACTCCCCATTCCATTCATTTTTCCATGGGTTAGCCTAGGTTCACACTGAGCTGGGGGAATTAAGCCGTGCAAGTTCAGCTGAATTCGCACGATTTCACTCCCGTATGTCAGTCCCGATTTCGGACGCGATTTCAGAGACATCTGTGCAGGTATATATATACAGTGGGCACGGAAAGTATTCAGACCCCCTTAAATTTTTCACTCTTTGTTATATTGCAGCCATTTGCTAAAATCATTTAAGTTCATTTTCTTTCCTCATTAATGTACACACAGCACCCCATAGTGACAGAAAAACACAGAATTGTTGACATTTTTGCAGATTTATTAAAAAAGAAAAACTGAAATATCACATGGTCCTAAGTATTCAGACCCTTTGCTCGGTATTTAGTAGAAGCACCCTTTTGATCTAATACAGCTATGAGTCTTTTTGGGAAAGATGCAACAAGTTTTTCACACCTGGATTTGGGGATCCTCTGCCATTCCTCCTTGCAGATCCTCTCCAGTTCTGTCAGGTTGGATGGTAAACGTTGGTGGACAGCCATTTTTAGGTCTCTCCAGAGATGCTCAATTGGGTTTAAGTCAGGGCTCTTGCTGGGCCATTCAAGAATAGTCACTGAGTTGTTGTGAAGCCACTCCTTCGTTATTTTAGCTGTGTGCTTAGAGTCATTGTCTTGCTGGAAGGTAAACCTTCGGCCCAGTCTGAGGTCCTGAGCACTCTGGAGAAGGTTTTCATCCAGGATATCCCTGTACTTGGCCGCATTCAGTAGTGAGTGTACAGCTTGTATAACAGTGTAAATTTGCTGTCCCCTCAAAATAACTCAACACACAGCCTTTAATGTCTAAACCGCTGGCCACAAAAGCGAGTACACCCCTAAGGCTACTTTCAGACTGGGGCGCTGTCGGCGACGGCGGTAAAACGGCGCTATATTTAGCGTCGCTTTACCGTTGTTTTAGCTGCGCTATTCGGCTGCTAACGGGGCGCTTTTAACCCCCGCTAGCGGGTGACAAAGGGTTAAAACCACCCGCAAAGCGCTTTGCCGGTGAGTTTGCTGCGCTGCCCTATAGTTTTCAATGGAAAGGGGCGCTTTAGGCGCGGTGAATACACCACTCCTATAGCGCTGCAAAGATGCGGCTTGCAGAAGTTTTTTTCCCGTCCTGCAAGCGCACCTCTCCAGTGTGAAAGCCATCAGGCTTTCACACTAGAGACACAGGAGAGGCTCATTACAGGCGCTATGCAGGTACTAGCGCTGTAGCGCCTGTAAAGCGCCTCAGTGTGAACGTGCTCTAAGTGAAAATGTCCAAATTGGGCCCAATTAGTCATTCTCCCTCCCATGTACATTACAAGGTCCCAGGTGTGAATGGGGAGCAGGTGTGATAAGTTTAGTGTTATCGCTCTCACTCTCTTATACTGGTCACTGCAAGTTCAACATGGCACCTCATGGCAAAGAACTCTCTGAGGATCTGAAAAAAAGAATTGTTGCTCTACATAAAGATGGCCTAGGCTATAAGAAGATTGCCAAGACCCTGAAAATGAGCTGAAGCACGGTGGCCAAGACCATGCAGCGGTTTAACAGAACATGTTCCACTCAGAACAGGCCTTTCCATGGTCGATCAAAGAAGTTGGGTGCACGTGCTCATCATATCACGTCATATCCAGACATTGTCATTGTGAAATAGACGTATGAGTGCTGCCAGCATTGCTGCAGAGGTTGAAGGGGTGAGGAGTCAACCTGTCAGTGTGCAGACCATACGCCGCACACTGCATCAAATTGGTCTGCATGGCTATCGTCCCAGAAGGAAGCCTCTTCTAAAGATGATGCACAAGAAAGCCCGCAAACAGTTTGCTGAAGACAAGCAGACTAACGACATGGATTACTGGAACAATGACCTGTGGTCTGATAAAACCAAGATAAACGTATTTGGTTCAGATGGTGTCAAGCGTGTGTGGCGGCAGCCAGGTGAGGAGTACAGACAAGTGTGCCTTGCCTACAGTCAAGAATGGTGGTGGGAGTGTCATGGTCTGGGGCTGCATGAGTGCTGCCGGCACTGGGGAACTACAGTTCATTGAGGGAACTTTAACATCTACCAGCTCCATGATGTTGTCATGGAGGAGTGGAAGAGGACTCCAGTGGCAACCTATGAAGCTCTGGTGAACTCCATGACCAAGAGGGTTAAGGCAGTGCTGGAAAATAAAGGTGGCCACACAAAATATTGACTTTTGGGCCTGATTTGGTCATTTTCACTTAGGGGTGTACTCACTTTTGTTGCCAGCAGTGTAGACATTAATGGCTGTGTGTTGAGTTATTTTGAGGGGACAGCAAATTTACACTGTTATACAAACTGTACACTCACTACTTTACATTGTAGCAAAGTGTCATTTCTTCAGTGTTGTCACATGAAAAGATATAATAAAATATTTACAAAAATGTGAGAGGTGTACCCACTTTTGTGAAATACTGTATATATATATATATATATATATATATATATATATACATACATACATGTGTGTGTATGACCCTTCCTTTTCATTGGGTCTCAAAATCAGCTTAAAGCTGAGCTTCACCCAAAAGGGGAACTTCCGCTTTAAGGTCTCCTTCCCCCCTCCTCTTTAACAAATGGCACATTTCTTTTTTTTGGGGGGGGGGGGGGGAGCGGGTACCTGGTTTTGACAAGTACCCGCTCTCACTTATCCTCAGATTGCCTAGGCGATCCGCCCTCCCACTTCCGTTTGTATCTCCTCTCCCTCCCCACAGTCTTCTAATGCCCTGTACACACAATAGGATTTTCCGACAACAAAATCCATGTTTTTTTTCCGACGGATGTTGGATCAAACTTGTCTTGCATACACACGGTCACAAAAAGTTGGTTGGAAATTTCGAACGTCAAGAACACGGTGGCGTACAACACATACTATGAGCCAAGAAAAATTAAGTTCAATAGCCAGTGCGGCTCTTCTGCTTGATTCCGAGCATGCGTGGAACTTTGTGCATCGGAATTGTGTACACACGATCTGAATTTACGACAACGGATTTTTTTGTCGGAAAATTTGAGAACTAGCTCTCAAATTTTGTGTGACGGAAATTCCGATGGAAAATGTCCGATGGAGCCTACACACGGTCGGAATTTCCGTCAACAAGCTCCCATAGAACATTTTCCGTCGGAAAATCCTATCGTGTGTACGGGGCACAAGACACATCTCAGGTCCCAGAAGACTGCAGGTCCATTCACAATGCACAGCGCGTCTCGCGCATGTGCAGTGGGCAACCAGGCTATGAAGCCGCAAGCTGTCACAGCCCGGTGCCCACAGTTAAGATGCCAGCTCAAGGGACCGAAGACAGATGGAAAATGCGGCTCAGGAGAGCGCAGCACTGGATCCTAGGACAGGTGGATATCTGTTTATTAAAAGTCAGCAGCTACAATATGACTGGAGCTCCTCTTTATGTCCTTAGATAAGTGGTGGTCAATTTATGAGGAACAGAACTCCTTAAGGGAGAAATACAGCCAAAGCGCATTTGGCTGTACTTCTCCAGTGGATCACAGTCGTTCTGCACTCCTGTGACTCATTTTCAGCTGTCGGCTGATGTCACAGAGCCAGTCCAGGCAAGATCGCAAAAATGGAGTCGGGAGCCGCAGAGAGAGGCTGGGCCGGCCGCTCCTGCCCCCTCCACAGCCCAGCGCTCCAATGACAGTCAGCAGCTCTCTGCTCAGGGAGCTCCGGGAACCGAGCGATCAGCGTGTGTTAGATCACTCGGTTCTCAGTGTTAGAGGTTCTGGGGGACAGATGCATTATCAGACCGATGCTGCATCCACTTAGGTAAGTAAGTAAATAGAAAAAAAAAAAAGATACTTCTCTTTTAACTGTGCCACTGACCAAGGGGCTGCGCATAATAGTTAGTATATGTGGTTCTACAGCAAACTGTCAGAGACTGCAGACACATTACAGGAGGTGTTCAGAGACTGGGGAAACATTGCAGGAGATGGTCGGAGACTGTAGACATATTACAGGAGATGGTTGGAGACTGGGGACATATTACAAGAGACTGCTAGAGATCTACCATTGCCACCCCCTACAAATCAGTGTTCCTGCTCCTGACCACTGGAGCGTAAGGACCACACAGCAAGTATCAAAATGCGAAGTTCCTCTTCGGCTGCAGATTAGACACCTGGGCCTTAGAATGTCATCTTTGAAATACTTTGAAGATTGTATGTGGCTGATCCTCATGTAGCAGATTAGATTTGCATGTTCATCACTTTGACCCTGTGAACTTTCCAGCCCTCCTGACACTCTAGGTTCAGACATATTGTATGTACCTTTAAATAACACACAGACACAATGCAGATTGATTAGCTCTCTCTCTCTCATTTTATTGTTCAAATGGAGAGTCAGGTAACAGGGTATTGGTCAACTAAGTCCTGGGTAAACAGCCAAAACTCAGTTGAAAAGGTCCCCTGAGATAATTAAGTAAACAACTTGGAATCACAGGTATAAAATAGCAATGCACATAGAAACAGACAATAAATGAATGAATAACTAAAGAACACCACTAGTTGGTGTATATACTATCACTGCAAAAAGGGGAACCCCAGGGTGGCCTATTATACCTTAAATCCTAACGAGAGACTGGGTATTCTAGATCTTAGGGGTGTGTCCCTTTAAATGGCAATAGTATAACACTGTCCAGGATGCAAGGCCTCGCAATGATCTTCACCGGCAAGTTGGGGCTCACAAGAACAAGAATCCTGAATGTGGCACAGTGGTATGTAGTCAAAGCAAAACAGCTGTGCCTGGCTAGTTGTAATCCTTAGAGTAATTCCAGGTGTAAGGTGTCTGTATACAGTGTTCTGTGATATAGGATAAGGCAATTCCAGATGTGAGGTGTCTATATAAAGTGTACTGTGAGATAGGATAAAGCAAAGATTGTATTGGCGCGCAGATGTCTTCTCACCAAACTGAAGAACAGCACAGGAACCTCATGAAGAGTGATTCAAGTCAATGCATCATTCTGTAGAACGAGCGGAGATGCCAGACCGGCTGCTGGGACTGTGAGTCGTCTGATCTAGTGGATTACAGCGACACTGCGGTGATGTCCCCTTGTGTAGCAAGCGGCGTTGGACCCGCCTGGGTGGCAACTGGGATCGCCGCATGGTAGGCCGCAGCCCTCTCACATATCAGTAGAGGGGTGTGTACTTGATGGACCCCGGGAAGCTTTCTTTGGAGCTGGGATGTGTAGTCCAGGGATAGTTCTGCAGAATTAGGATGTCTGTTCAGGTGACTACAGTCCCCACACTGCTCTCGGCTGGGTTCAGGAAGATGATGCAAGTAATTTCAAGCCCAGCACTAGAGGAACACAGGGACGGTCAAAGAAGGGAGAGGGTTAGTCTGCAGTGCCAGATAACTGTAGTCCGCTGTCGGCTGCACTTAGATCCAGTCCAATCATTTTTGCTAACAGTTCAGGAGATAGGGATTTCCATTCCATTCCACTGAATTCCTCTGCCAGTACTTTAGAAAATTAAACCTCTGTATTTACAAACCCACAAGGCCACCCAACACTAAATTTTCAGTGCTTGGAAGTGTTGTTGCTTTAATAAATGACATGATCCAAGATGCCATGAGATTTTTTTTCTTCACTCAGGACAAATCTGAAAACAATGGCAGCAAATACTTAATTTTGTGTTAAACTTCCTGTTACAGTATACTGCTTAGTCATACATTTATTTTTATCTTCCTCTCCTATCTTCAGAAAAAAAGCTGCACAGAAAATGTAATTTCTGCGGTCGGACATGAGAAAGATGGTGTTGGTCTGGAGATACGGAGACATTTCTCAGAAATGACACTGCAGGAGAGAAAGTGTTGGACATTAGTCATTTTATATATTTTTATGGCAGAATATTCTTAGCACGTCCTAAAGTAGGAAATATTTGGCAAGATTAACAATACAATCAAGCTCAAACCACATTATAGGTGGAGGGATCAGTAAATACAAGTTAACCCTGGACAAGTTTGTGTGATATAGACCCCATGCGCAATGGGCGTTTAGGCCATTACATTTAGTGCCTTTAAATGGGGGTTGCGAACGCTTCTTTTGATCCCCTTATTCACACTGGATGGTAAACCCCTATGAGAATGGCGTGTGGTTGGAAGACACAGAAGCACTGTCTAGGCCCGTTGTCGGCTGCCTGTAAAATATCACGGGAGCCTAAAAGCTGCTGCAGCTGGACCGTGCACAAATCAGTAATAAAATTTAGGACAATAATGCATACTGAGCGTTTCTGGCCACATACTGCCCCAAACTCGGTGCACCATCCAGCCGCTACAGATTGGATCCTAATATACAGTTTTACCGGCTGTCGGCAGCGGGGATGGATGGCACACCTATGCCCTCCAATCACATGAAAATGCTGGAATCTTATGCACAGGCGCTGAACACCCAGTCTAAATGAGGCCTTAAAAGAAGCTTTCACAACCCTCAGGAACCATTTAAAGGCACTCTTTTGTGTGTGAATCATTAAGGCAGACATTGTTGAACTCTTTCTGAGAATGCTAGTTCCTTGGCTGTTACATTGAAGCTTTAGCTTCAGTTCTTTCCCAGTCGCTGACCTGGAATGGACATAGAGATAAGGAAATCTGACACTTAATTCATAGTATGCTATAGTCAAGCAAGGAGCGTTTTCCTCAGGAGGTCAGAAATGACAGTGTCCCTGTTAAGAACCACCAAAAACAATCTTAATTTCTACTTCCCTTTTGTAATTCTCTAAAATAGTTCAATTGTCCTGATACCTCCTGTCTTTCATACAGTTTTTAGTTAAATGAAACTCTCAGTTTTACTCTTCCATACTACACATATACACAGGCACGACACCATGCACAACTATCATAGGTTTGCATCCTGGTCATTTATTATCCAAGAAACAATGTAATCTGCTTCTGAGAAAGTCAGATAGTGACAGATTTGGTCTAAAACAACCTTGTGGTTTCAGTGTGAATGTATTTTAAGTGTTTAACCACTTCAGCCCCGGAAGGATTTACCCCCTTCCTGACCAGAGCACTTTTTACAATTTGGCACTGCGTCGCTTTAACTGCTAATTGCGCGGTCATGCAATGCTCCACCCAAACGAAATTTGCGTCCTTTTCTTCCCACAAATAGAGCTTTCTTTTGATGGTATTTGATCACCTCTGCCGCTTTTATTTTTTGCGCTATAAACGGAAAAAGACTGAAAATTTTGAAAAAAAATGATATTTTCTACTTTTTGTTATAAAAAAAATCCAATAAACTAAATTTTAGTCATACATTTAGGCCAAAATGTATTCGGCCACATGTCTTTGGTAAAAAAAATGTCAATAAGCGTATATTTATTGGTTTGCGCAAAAGTTATAGCGTCTACAAACTAGGGTACATTTTCTGGAATTTACACAGCTTTTAGTTTATGACTGCCTATGTCATTTCTTGAGGTGCTAAAATGGCAGGGCAGTACAAAACCCCCCCAAATGACCCCATTTTGGAAAGTAGACACCCCAAGGAAATTGCTGAGAGGCATGTTGAGCCCATTGAATATTTATTTTTTTTGTCCCAAGTGATTGAATAATGACAAAAAAAAAAAATAAAAATTTACAAAAAGTTGTCACTAAATGATATATTGCTCACACAGGCCATGGGCATATGTGGAATTGCACCCCAAAATACATTCAGCTGCTTCTCCTGAGTATGGGGATACCACATGTGTGGCACTTTTTGGGAGCCTAGCCACGTACGGGGCCCCGAAAACCAATCACTGCCTTCAGGATTTCTAAGGGCATACATTTTTGATTTTACTCCTCACTACCTATCACAGTTTTGAAGGCCATAAAATGCCCAGATGACATAAAACCCCCCCAAATGACCCCATTTTGGAAAGTAGACACCCCAAGCTATTTGCTGAGAGGCATGGTGAGTATTTTGCAGCTCTCATTTGTTTTTGAAAATGAAGAAAGACCAGAAAAAAAATTTTTTTTTTTCTTTTTTCAATTTTCAAAACTTTGTGACAAAAAGTGAGGTCTGCAAAATACTCACTATACCTCTCAGCAAATAGCTTGGGGTGTATACTTTCCAAAATGGGGTCATTTGGGGGGGGGGTTTGTGCCACCTGGGCATTCCATGGCCTCCGAAACTGTGATAGGCAGTGAAGAGTGAAATCAAAAATTTACGGCCTTAGAAAGCCTGAAGGCGGTGTTTGGATTTCGGGGTCCCGTACGCGGCTAGGCTCCCAAAAAGTCCCACACATGTGGTATCCCCGTACTCAGGAGAAGCAACAGAATTTATTTTGGGGTGTAATTTCACATATTCCCATGGCATGTTTGAGCAATATATCATTTAGTGACAACTTTGTGCAAAAAAAAAAAAAAAAAAAAAAAAATTTGTCTCTTTCCCGCTACTTGTGTCACAATATAAAATATTCCATGGACTCGACATGCCTCTCAGCAAATAGCTTGGGGTGTCTACTTTCCAAAATGGGGTCATTTGGGGGGGGTTTGAACTGTCCTGGCATTTTATGCACAACATTTAGAAGCTTATGTCACACATCACCCACTCTTCTAACCACTTGAAGACAAAGCCCTTTCTGACACTTTTTGATTACATGAAAAAATTATTTTTTTTTGCAAGAAAATTACTTTGAACCCCCAAACATTATATATTATTTTAAAGCAAATGCCCTACAGATTAAAATGGTGGGTGTTTCATTTTTTTTTTTCACACAGTATTTGCGCAGCGATTTTCAAACGCATTTTTTGGGGGAAAAAACACACTTTTTTAAATTTTAATGCACTAAAACACACTATATTGCCCAAATGTTTGATGAAATAAAAAAGATGATCTTAGGCCGAGTACATGGATACCAAACATGACATGCTTTAAAATTGCGCACAAACGTGCAGTGGCAACAAAATTAATACATTTTTAAAAGCCTTTAAAAGCCTTTACAGGTTACCACTTTAGATTTACAGAGGAGGTCTACTGCTAAACTTACTGCCCTCGATCTGACCTTCGCGGTGACACCTCACATGCATGGTGCAATTGCTGTTTACATTTGACGCCAGACCGCCGCTTGCGTTCGCCTTAGCGCGAGAGCAGGGGGGACAGGGGTGCTTTTTATTTATTTTATTTTTTTCTTTATTATTTTTTTGCTTTTTTATCTTATTTTTAAACTGTTCCTTTCATTTTTTTTTTTTTAATCATTTTTATTGTTATCTCAGGGAATGTAAATATCCCCTATGATAGCAATAGGTAGTGACAGGTACTCTTTTTTGAAAAAATTGGGGTCTATTAGACCCTAGATCTCTCCTCTGCCCTCAAAGCATCTGACCACACCAAGATCGGTGTGATAAAATGCTTCCCCAATTTCCCAATGGCGCTGTTTACATCCGGCGAAATCTAAGTCATAAAATGCTCGTAGCTTCCGGTTTCTTAGGCCATAGAGATGTTTGGAGCCACTCTGGTCTCTGATCAGCTCTATGGTCAGCTGGCTGAATCACCGGCTGCATTCTCAGGTTCCCTGTTGAGACAGGAGAGCCAGAGAAAAACACGGAAGACGGTGGGGGGGGGGCATTCCCTCCCACTGCTTGTAAAAGCAGTCTAGAGGCTAATTAGCCGCTAGGATTGCTTTTACATGAAAGCCGACCGCTGGCTAAAAAGAATGATACCAAGATGATACCTAAACCTGCAGGCATCATTCTGGTATAACCACTCAAAGTCGTGAATGGCGTACCTGAAGACAAAAAAATGGTTAACAATAAAGCACAGTAAACGGTAAAGTATAAAAAATTGCATACCTGAAAAGCAAACATGATAAAACATAATAACAATAAAACATTGCAGAATAGAATACAGTAAAAAAGAGCAGAACAATAGAGAGAGAATAGAGAGAGAGAGAACAATAAAACGACAACTATTTTTTTTTATTTTTGTTTGTGTTTTTTTTTTTTTTACACTTTTTTTTTGTAACTGTAACTTTTATAACTGTAACCGGTTCCAGGTTCGGGTCTCTCAAAATGCGATGGCATCTTGGGAGACCCTGTGAAAGTGTGCCTAGTCTGTGGAATGCTGTACCCTACGCTAATACTCAACTAGTGCATGGTAGAGTTCAAAACATTCACCAATGCAAAGACCAGGATTGTCAGGACAGGAGGGACAATAATAGCGGGTGTCACGTCTATATCCGCGCTTGCTGCAGACACAACATCTTTTTTGGGGGGGTTCGTTGGGTAGGGGTACTTGGGAGGATATATAAATGCCTCTCATGCAGCCGACTGCATTTGGTTGGGGATGTGAATGGGGGAAGTACGGGCGCTGCAGAAGCGGTGGGTTCCCAATTAGGATTGGCGAATGCAGCAGGAAGGGCATTATGGGCACGACAGGCCTGTGTTTGTCTTTTTGGTGGCAGCGGGACACTACTTGTGCTTGCCACCTCACCAGCTTGAACTGCACTTATGGGACTCGCCACGTCACCAAGTGTTACTGCAGTGCTGGTTTGACTACGACCGGGGTGTACTAGGGCGCTGGTGCTTGCCAGTTCACCAAAACGCTACAAAAAAAAGTGACAGTGATCGATCGATACTGCACTTGGGTGGGCTGGACTGGGCTGGGCCGGGCGGAGGGGCAAAACGCAGGTGCTAGCATGTATCTGGGCTGATCCCGCTAACACTGCGTTTTTGGGAACCCTAAACTGCTGGGGACGCTAGTATAGATCTGATCGGATCAGATATTGATGCGTTCAGATACTATACCACTAAGGGAGGTGTACGGTGCGTGTACGGTGCGTGCGTGGGTGTTCTGGCGCTAATCTGACGCTGCCTAGGGCGACGCATATCACCGCCGGGTGATCAGGGGGCTAAACCTTTTTTCGGTAATAAACGGCGGGTGCCCTGACACTATAAAAAATAAACGAACTAACCAGCGTCACCCGTAACGGTTATACGGTGATCAGTGGTGAAAGGGTTAACTAGGGGGCCATCAAGGGGTTAAAACATTTATTAGATAGTATATGGGGGTCCCTGTCGCTATAAAACACTGACGGCGAACCTAAATATTTACGTCCCTAACTAGCGTCACCAGCGACACTAATACAGCGATCATAAAAATGATCGCTTAGCGACACTGGCGACAGGGGGTGATCAAGGGGTTAAAACTTTATTAGGGGGGGTAAGGGGAGTACCCTAGACCTACAGGGGGCTAAACCTTTATTCGGTAATAAACGGCGGGTGCCCTGACACTATAAAAAATAAACGAACTAACCAGCGTCACCCGTAACGGTTATATGGTGATCAGTGGTGAAAGGGTTAACTAGGGGGCAATCAAGGGGTTAAAACATTTATTAGGTAGTATATGGGGGTCCCTGTCGCTATAAAATACTGACGGCGAACCTAAATATTTACGTCCCTAACTAGCGTCACCAGCGACACTAATACAGCGATCAGAAAAATGATCGCTTAGCGACACTGGTGAGGGGGGGTGATCAAGGGGTTAAAACTTTATTAGGGGGGGTAAGGGGGGTACCCTAGACCTACAGGGGGTAATACTCACTGTCCTACCACTGCTAACTGTCACAAACTGACACTATGCAGTAATCAGGAAAAAAAAAAAACCTGCTTGGTGTCAGTTTGTGACGGGGGGGGGGGTGATCGGGGGGGGATCGGGGGTGTAATGTATGCCTGGCATGTTCTACTGTGTGTGTGTGTGTGTTTGGTGCACTTACATGTCATCTCTCCTCGGCGCTGGAACGGAAACTGGCCAGCCGAGGAGAGATGACATCACATCCTCTGCCTCTGTGTACTATACAGAGGCAGGGGATGTTTCTCATTGGCTGGGAGCGATCGCGAGGGGGGGGCCACGATCGGATGGCCTCCCCCTCGTCTCTCAATGCTCCCAGCCAAATGCCGACCGCAGCTGGCACCGGGGGGGGGGACCCCCCATCCGCGGGAAGGCAATCACGTTTCAGGTACGTGATTTTGCCTGCCCGTGCCGCTCTGCTCACGTATATAGGCGTGAGGCGGTCGGCAAGTGGTTAAAGAACTAAACTGTTTTAGTGTTGGAAAGACTGATAAATGCCTAAAACCCCTTTCGGGTTTTTGTTTCTTATATGGAGTAAAAGGCTAATGCCGCGTACACACGAGCGGACTTTCCGTCAGAGTAGACTCTGACGATCTTTCCAACGGAGTTCCGCTGAAACGGACTTGCCTACACACGATCACACCAAAGTCCGATCATTTAGAATGCGATGACGTACGACGGGACTAGAAAAAGGAAGTTCAATAGCCAATAGCTGCCCTTGCGTCGTTTTTGGCCCGTTGGACTAGCATACAGACTAATGGTTTTCTCGATAAGTATTGAGTCCGTCGGAAAGATTTGAAACATGTTCTATTTCTAGGTCCGTCAGAATTTTCGAAAGAAAAGGTCCGATGAAGCCCACACACGATCGGAATGTCTGACGGAATGATTCTGTCGCACCTTTTCTGCCTGAAAGTCGGTCGTGTGTACGCAACATGAGAGCCCAAGACATAGGGATAGTCCAGATATGAATCTTATTAGTCAAAAAAAAGGTCTATCAAGAATTGAAAAGCAACTCGTTTCGGGGGTTATAACAAAACGCCCTTCATCAGGACACATAACAGAAACAGGTTTTATACAGCAAATATTTTAGCTACACAAATGTATCAATTTATGCATTCTATAAAAAATCATTTAAAGCGGAGTTCCATGCAAAAATGGAACTTCCGCTTTTCGGAACCCTCCCCCCCTCCGGTGTCACATTTGGCACATTTCAGGGGGGAGGGGGGTGCAGATACCTGAGACAGGTATTTGCACCCACTTCCGGCATAGACTCCCATGGGAGTCTACGCCTCTTCCCGTCCCCACCGCGCTGTCTCCTGGGAAACACACAGCTCCCAGGGAGAGCGGGGACCACTTGGGACGAGCAGCGCAACTCGCGCATGCGCAGTAGGGAACCGGGAAGTTAAGCCGCAACGCTTCACTTCCTGATTCCCCCACCCTGATTCCCTCACCTGATCCCCTCACCCAGCGGCGGCAGCTGCCGAGAACCGAGCGGGTTCTCGGCGTCGCCTGCCGACATCACTGGACCCTGGGACAGGTAAGTGGCCATGTATTAAAAGTCAGCAGCTGCAGTATTTGTAGCTGCTGGCTTTTAATATTGTTCTTTTTTGGCGGTGTGGGTGGACCCCCGCTTTAACTACATACAAGTGTATGTCTGTGCTTCTGCTCAACTGAAATCCCAGGAAGTGTTATTAGCCCTGTCGACTATAGAACAGTCTCCCCTCTCTCAGGGTTGTGCTGTGGGCAAATGGTGCCCAAGGTTGCCTAAGGTTGCCATTTCTGCCCCCCCCCCCATAGCCAAGATGATTGCCCCCACTAGGGTTGCCACCTTTTCTTCAAGCCAAACTCTGTAGTGGGGCAGGCAGTGGCGGCTGGTGCTCAAACATTTTTTTGGGGGGGGGGGGGGCGCACACAAACTGAAAAATACTGGAAAAAAAACATCAATTGAAAATTTATGTGCCCAAAAAAATGCAGCCACTGTGCCAATCATATGCAGCTTCTGTGCCCATAAAATGCAGCCACTGTGCCCATCATATGCAGCCTCTGTGCCCATCATTTGCAGCCACTGTACCCTTCATATGTAGCCACTGTGCCCATAAAATGCAGCCTCTGTGCCCATCATATGCAGCCACTGTGCCCATAAAATGCAGCCACTGTACCCATTATATGCAGCCACTGTGCCCATAAAATGCAGCCACTGTGCCCATAAAATGGAGCCACTGTGCCCATAAAATGCAGCCACTGTGCCCATCATATGCAGCCTCTGTGCCCATAAAATGCAGGTACCGTGCCAATCATATGCAGCCTCTGTGCCCATAAAATGCAGCCACTGTGCCCATCATATGCAGCCTCTGTGCCCATAAAATGCAACCACTGTGACCCCCCCGCTCGCTGTCTGACCGGCACCTACCCCATCTTGGTGGCGGGTCAGGCAGCGGGTGACGGCGGCGAGCTGTGGGACATGCAGCGGGTCACGTGACAGCTCCTGTGTCCTCCATGGTTCCCGTGCATCTCTTCTTCCGTTCCACTAGGCGTGCAATAGGAATGCCTGTGCCTTCAGCCAATCAGGTGACGGGTATTAGACCTGCACTTTCTGATTGGCGGAGAGGTGGTTCAGTGTTAGAAAAGAAAATATTCATTTGCTTTTCTAACACATCTGGGTGGACTCCAAGCGCAATGCTCTGGGCTCTGAGTCCACCTTTTTTGAAGCTTATTAGAGCCTATGGCTCTAAACAGGTGCTTCAAAAAAACACCACCGCCACGGTAATTCAGGCACCCGGTGTCTGAAAAGGGGCCGGATGCCTGAATAGGGGGTGGCCACGGTAGCCATGGTTAGATTCATGCTATGCATCCCTATGCATCTACTGATCCCCATTCTATCCCCCCCTCTCAGTCTCCGCTCTGACTGGAAGAGACCACTGTGAAGGGGTGGGGTCAGGCAGTGACAGACCAGAGCCAGAGGAAGATGAGGAACCATATAGCCTCAAATACAACCGAAATCGTCCACCAGGGATACGTGAGGGGAACCACGGACCGCCTGTCCCATCACCCACCAACTGGCACTGAGCACCCCAACACTACTCATCCCCCAGCCACAGTCCGGTCTGAATAATGTATCCAGGTTTTAGGCGGAGTGAAACCCAGACACATGATTCAAAACCCGGACTGTCCGGGTGAATCCTGGACAGGTGGCAACCCTAGCCCCCCCACACACACATGCAATCAGCGCAGTGACATTGAGCCTGTTAAAAATGCAGGTTCAGCTTAAAATTCTCTACTTGGCACAGTGTCCAGACAGAGAGCCCAGCCTGTGATTTAGTCAGGCTCAGCGCTACTAAGATAATATGAGGATGGACACTCTGGCCTTAATGCCGCCCCCTACTGTGCCTTCATGAGTGGCAACTGCCACAATTGGCCTCATTGCCAGTACGGTCCTGCCCTCTCTTCAAGTCTATAATATAAGGGAGAGGTGTTCTGTAGAGCTAAGGTTACAGCTTGGTTTTTCACTGCAGCAGAAGCACTGTGTTGTTGGCTCATGACAGGAAGTTAAGAGCTCCCTGAATTTCTGGCAGGATCAGCAGGTATTTTTCTGTACTTGCAGGCTTATAAACAGACAAAACATAGAGAAATGTGCATGCATTGTGGAGATGTACTCATTTTTCCCCCAGATTTAAAGTGATATTAAAGTCTATTTTTTTTTAAATAACAAACATGTTACTTAGCTACTCTGTGCAGTTGGTTTTACACAGAGCAGCCTGTAACCTCCTCTTCTTGGGTCCCTCTTTGCTGCTCCTGGCCCCTCCCTCCTGTTGAGTGCCCCCACAGCAAGCAGCTTGTTATGGGGGCACCCGAGCCAAGCCGCAGCTCCATGTGTCCATTCAGACACAGAGCCGCAGTTCGGCCCCGCCCTCTCTCTCTCCTGTTCAGCTAACTGATTTTGATTGACAGCAGCAGAAGCCAATGGCGCCGCTGCTGTGTCTCAGCCAATCAGGAGGGAAAGTCCTGGATGGCCGAGACACTCGTGCACGTCGCTGGATAGAGATGGGGCTCAGGTAGGTATTAGGGGGCGGAGGGGGGCTACTACACACAGAAGTTTTTTTTTAAGATAAAAAAACCTTTTGCCTTTAAAACCACTTTAAACATTGAGGTAAACCTTATATTATTAACTCAAATGTCTTGAAAATACTATCAAAAAGTACAGCATTTTGTACTTGCTGATATCTTAAAGCAGTGTGTCGCCTTAAGTTTTACTGCATTTCACTGTAGGCCTCTGTGGATGCTCTTTGGGTTCTCCAAAAATTGGTTATTATCGGGAATAGCCCTAGGAGTTTCCATGAATGATAAAATGACTCAACTGACTTATGACAAGCAATACAGCTAGCCACAAACATTACATAATGAGGAAGGTATTGCGTGTTATGATATTTCAAGACTTGCAGTGTTAACATGAGTTGCAGATGGCCACTGCAAAATGAAAGAAGTATAAAGAGTGATTTTAAGAATTGTGTCACATGTACATCTTTACTAAGTATTGTATTTCTGGAAAAGAGGATTGGATAACTAAGAACTTGTTTCATAAATACTGATGAGGAACTGATTTACATTTACTGTTATTGGTCTGCTTTGAAGCAGACACCCTAGAAACACAAAAATCTCATATCTCATATTTGGCCTGGGATATAGCAATATTGAGGGGTTCTTGCTCCCCACAGACCCCCTAATTAAAGCAGAATTACACCCAAGTACAAAATTGTAATATATTGCAGCTTCCTGATCCTCATACAGTGCCTTGAAAAAGTATGTATACCCCTTAAATTGCCTATATTGCAGCTTCTTTAACATTTTTTCATGTTACAAGCAAAAAGTTAAATGTATTTTATTGGGATTTTATGTGATAGACCAACACAAAGTGGCACATAATTGTGACAACTATTAGTCGTGCACTCCACAAATCTGGCCTTTATGGAAGAGTGGTAAGAAGAAAGCCATTGTTGAAAGAAAGCCATAAGAAGTCCTGTTTGCAGTTTGCGAGAAGCCGTGTGGGGGACACAGCAAGCATGTGGAAGAAGGTGCTCTGGTCAGATGAGATTAAAAATCAAACTTTTTGGCCTAAAAGCAAAATACTATATGTGGCGGAAAACTAACACTGCACATCACTCTGAGCACACCATCCCCACCGTGAAACATGGTGGTGGCAGCATCATGTTGTGAGGATGCTTTTTTTCAGCAGGGATGGGGAAGCTGGTCAGAGTTGATGGGAAGATGGATGGAGCCAAATACAGGGCAATCATAGAAGAAAACCTGTTAGAGTCTGCAAAAGACTTGAGACTGGGGCGGAGGTTCACCTTCCAGCAGGACAACGACCCTAAACATACAGCCAGAGCTACAATGGAATGGTTTAGATCAAAGCATATTCATGTATTGGAATGGCCCAGTCAAAGTCAAGACCTAAATCCAATTGAGAATCTGTGACAAGACTTTACAATTACTGTTCACAGACGCTCTCCATCCAATCTGACAGAGCTTGAGCTATTTTGCAAAGAACAATGGGCAAAAATGTCACTCTCTAGATGTGCAAAGCTGGTAGAGACATACCCAAAAAGACTTGCAGTTGTAATTGCAGCGAAAGGTGGTTCTACAAAGTATTGACTCAGGCAGGGTCGCTGATAAGCCAGTACAACTGGCCCTGTTGTACCGGGCCCAGCCACCAGGAGGGGGGGGCCAAAGCAACCTGAACAGATTGCAGAAGAAAAAAAAAAAAAAAAAAGTCTTTCTCCAACTCCCCCCTCCTCTGCTCCTCCCTCAGAAGCTGTTCAGCTGCTCTCAATGAGCACTCACTCTGGGGCTAAACATCTAAGAGGCAGAGCCTGACCGAGATACTGTAGTTTGAGTGGGTGGGAGGGGGTGTGGCCGGCTTCGAGGTTCTTCTGGTGTGCACTGTGCACACATGAGCTGCATTATGGTGGCAATGGATCTGGATTCTTGGGGGACTGCAGGTTAGCCCAGTCACATTAAGGCTGGGTTCACACTGGTGCGACACGACAGCCGTCCTACTTTGGATCCGACTTTGCCCTGCGACATGAAGCCGGCATGTGTCCGACTTTCAATGAACGGGGATCCGACTTGGATCCCCGCCAATGCCCGACACTGTGTTTGGTATGAATCTTTAGGGGGAACTCCGCGCCAAATTTTAAATAAAAATCCGGCATGGGTTCCCCCTCCAAGAGCATACCAGGCCCTTGGGTCTGGTATGGACCTTGAGGGGAACCCCCTACGCCGAAAAAACGGCGTGGGGGTTCCCCCCCAATCCATACCAGACCCTTATCCGAGCACGCAGCCCGGCCGGACAGGAATGGGGGTGGGGACGAGCGAGCGCCCCCCCCCCCCTCCTGAACCGTACCAGGCCGCATGCCCTCAACATGGGGGGTTGGTGCCTTGGGGGAGGGGGGCGCGCTGCGGCCCCCCCACCCCAAAGCACCTTGTCCCCATGTTGATGAGGACAAGGGCCTCTTCCCGACAACCCTGGCCGTTGGTTGTCGGGGTCTGCGGGCGGGGGGCTTATCGGAATCCGGGAGCCCCCTTTAATAAGGGGGGCCCCCAGATCCCGGCCCCCCACCCTATGTGAATTGAGTATGGGGTACATAGTACCCCTACCCATTCACCTAGGGAAAAAGTATCAATTTAAAAAAAAAACACTACACAGATTTTTAAAGTATTTTATTAGACAGCTCCGGGGGTCTTCTTCCGACTTCGGGGGTCTCTCCGGTTCTTCTCCGCGCTCTCCGGGTCTTCTGCCGGGCTCCTCCTCTCTCTTCTGCTCTTTTGCCGCTCTTTTGCTAAAGAGGAGGAGCCCGGTCTGCTGCCTTCTTCTCTTCGGGGGTCTCTCCGGTTCTTCTCCGCGCTCTCCGGATCTTCTGCCGGGCTCCTCCTCTCTCTTCTGCTCTTTTGCCGCTCTTTTGCTAAAGAGGAGGAGCCCGGTCTGCTGCCCTCTTCTCTTCTCCTGATGTTGACACGACGCTCTCTCCGGCTAGAATGCTCTCTGTGCGCTCTGCTCTGACTTATATAGGCGGTGACCCCGCCCCCTTATGCCGTCACAGTCCCTGGGCATGCTGGGACTGTGACGTTTTAGGGGGCGTGGTCATCACCCGATGACCACGCCCCCTGTATGCCGTCATAGTCCCAGCATGCCCAGGGACTGTGACGGCATAAGAGGGCGGGGTCACCGCCTATATAAGTCAGAGCAGAGCGCACAGAGAGCATTCTAGCCGGAGAGAGCGTCGTGTCAACATCAGGAGAAGAGAAGAGGGCAGAAGGCAGAAGATTGAAGACCGGGCTCCTCCTCTTTAGCAAAAGAGCGGCAAAAGAGCAGAAGAGAGAGGAGGAGCCCGGCAGAAGATCCGGAGAGCGCGGAGAAGAACCGGAGAGACCCCCGAAGAGAAGAAAGCAGCAGACCGGGCTCCTCCTCTTTAGCAAAAGAGCGGCAAAAGAGCAGAAGAGAGAGGAGGAGCCCGGCAGAAGACCCGGAGAGCGCGGAGAAGAACCGGAGAGACCCCCGAAGTCGGAAGAAGACCCCCGGAGCTGTCTAATAAAATACTTTAAAAATCTGTGTAGTGTTTTTTTTTTTAAATTGACACTTTTTCCCTAGGTGAATGAGTAGGGGTACCATGTACCCCATACTCAATTCACATAGGGTGGGGGGCCGGGATCTGGGGGCCCCCTTATTAAAGGGGGCTCCCGGATTCCGATAAGCCCCCCGCCCGCAGACCCCGACAACCAACGGCCAGGGTTGTCGGGAAGAGGCCCTTGTCCTCATCAACATGGGGACAAGGTGCTTTGGGGTGGGGGGGCCGCAGCGCGCCCCCCTCCCCCAAGGCAACAACCCCCCATGTTGAGGGCATGCGGCCTGGTACGGTCCAGGAGGGGGGGGGCCGCCAGCTCGTCCCCACCCCCATTCCTGTCCGGCCGGGCTGCGTGCTCGGATAAGGGTCTGGTATGGATTGGGGGGGACCCCCCACGCCGTTTTTTCGGCGTAGGGGGTTCCCCTCAAGGTCCATACCAGACCCAAGGGCCTGGTATGCTCTTGGAGGGGGAACCCATGCCGGATTTTTATTTAAAATTTGGCGCGGAGTTCCCCCTCAAGATCATCTGAGCACAAGTCGCGTGCCGAAGTCGGATCATGCGAGACGGCAATCCGACTTTGATCCGACTTCAATGATAGTCAATAGGCTGAAGTAGGATCAAAGTCGGACCAAAGTAGTACAGGGAGCATTTCTAAAGTCGGAACGACTTGTGTCGGACCAGTTAGGACGGCTCCCATAGGGAAACATTACATTTCACACGTCATGCGACATGAGCTCCCAATGTCGGAGCGTTTGTCGGACCAGTGTGAACCCAGCCTTACTGCAATGTAAAGTCTAATGTTTGCTTTTTCATGTAGCACAGCTGTCCTGACTGTGAGAAATTGGGTTTTAAACTGCACTGCCCAATTTCTCACAGAAGTGCTACATGAAAAAGAAGATGCCATCAATGTCAGCGAACCCCACTTTTTATTAATTCTATCTAAATTTTTAGATCACTGGATCACACCATGCCTGGAGCTAAATCACATAAGGAATGCACTGTGCGTTCCTGTGCAGTTCACATGTGGGTCTGTGCAGTGCAATTTCAAGCTCATTCATTTTGAATGGGCTAAAATTGCAATGCACCAAAGGAGTGTATGCACTACTTTTTAACATGCACTGCAACCAGATTACATGGTGATCCAGGGCTGGCAGGGCAAACACACTACGTTTGCTAAATGCGTTTTGAGGCGTTGTTAACTTTTTATTGACACCAGCTGCAGATCGCAAAAGCAGTGAGTTTTGCATGCAGGTTGAATTGTACAGGAATCTACAGCACATTCCTTCACAATTCAGATGCAGGCATGGTGTGAACCGGCCCTTAGACATAATATTACTTCTCATTAAAAGTTTAGAAAAAACTTTTTTTTTTTTTTTAAAAAGTGGGCTTAGCTGACATAAATGACATCTTCTTCTTTTTCATGTAAAACTGTTTGACTGTGACAAATTGGGCAGTGCAGTTTTGAAAGCAGCACACTATCATATGCATCCTACACACAGTCATCTTAGACTAACCACACCCCTTTAAACCATGCCCAATAATTAAGCGTAATTTAAATCACGCCCATTTTCCAGCTCTGTGTGGCGCATATTTTTAAATTAGCCACACCCACAATTTAGCCTTTATGTATACCCTAGCCTCTCTGTATAGGGGCGGGGCCAGGGGTGGGGCTGAAGGAGGGGCCAGGGGTGGGGCTGAAGGGGGCCCTGTCAGGTAGGCTGTACGGGGCCCCATGATTTCTATCAGTGGCCCTGGACTCAGGGGGTGCTGAATACAAATGCACACCACACTTTTCACATATTTATTTGTAAAGAAAAAATTGAAAACCATTTATCATTTTCCTTCATCTTCACAATTATGTGCCACTTTGTGTTGGTCTATCACATAAAATCCCTATAAAATACATTTACGTTTTTGGTTGTAACATGACAAAATGTGAAAAATTTCAAGGGGTATGAATACTTTTTCAAGGCACTGTATGTGCATTGTATGTATGGTTGCATTGGTTTTCTTTCTTTGGCTTTTTTTTTCCTTTTGCCAGTAACACACTTCTTGTCTTAGGGTGTCTCCAATCTGGATGGAGGAGCAACAGAGACAACTTTGAAGAGCAGTATTGTTAGTTTGGTGGGAGGGTAGCAGATTTAGATGAATTGACTAACAAATTAAAGCTGAACTCCAGCTAAAACTTTCTAAAGTGGCTCTAAAGTCACAAGGTTTTTCTTTTTATCTTAATGAATTACATGCATTAAGGTTAAAACCTTTTACTAAATGTTTGTTCCCCGCCTCCCTCTCCCTCCCCGCCACAGAAGAGGAGGAGTCAAGAATGCTTGTGGGGGACCCCAGAAGAGTGCACCTTTAGAATCACTTTAAGCAGTTGCAGCAACAGTTTTTCCTTTTGAGATAAAGATTTTGCATAAATTAATGAAAGTTTGGAGGCAGGTAGTGGTTAACACTGCCCCAGCTTCGAAGTTTGGAGTTAATTGTGTTCCCCGGGTTCTTCTTGGTGGGTTTTCCTAAGTCTGACCCACCCCCTTTCCCAAGGGAGGGAGGTCTGGCCCTGGGGGATTCCTGTTGCTGTTCTGTTGGTTTGGTTCCAGTCGGTTCGCTTTGGTCGGACCTGTTCCCTATCATCATCAGAGTGCGGATTTCCAGTAATGTGCCGAATTCGGAGTTCCCACTGCCTAGGAGGATTGCTATGGCTTGCAGTCTCTTCTGAAGACACCAACTATGGACTCTGCCAAAGATGGACACTTTCCTCTGCAGGTATGCCAGGGCAGCCACAAGCCTGAGTTAGGGACTGGGGACAGGGCCGATCCTAGGGTCACCGGCGCCTGGGTGCAGAAATATTTCTGGCGCCCCCACATGGGCGTGGTCATCTTACCAACTCCTCCCCTTTACAAATGTTTCTATGGCAATGACTCAAACACAGAGATGCTCTCCTAAGAACTCTTTGTTACCCTGGGATCCTCCCATGATCTTTTAACAATAAAAAAAAATACAGGAAGAGCGTACACTAATGAGACCTGGAGGGGAGTCTCTCTGATGCACACAAAGAGGGCTTCTGTTAGAGAGTCTGTTAGAAAGAGCCCCCAGACATAATACAGGAGATGGTCAGAGACTGCAGACATGGTACAGGAGATGGTCAGAGACTGCAGACATAGTACAGGAGATGATCAGAGACTGCAGACATAATACAGCAGATGACCAGAGACTGCAGACATAGTACAGGAGATGATCAGAGACTGCAGATATAGTACAGGAGATGGTCAGAGACTGCAGACATAATACAGGAGATGGTCAGAGACTGCAGACATGGTACAGGAGATGGTCAGAGACTGCAGACATAGTACAGGAGATGATCAGAGACTGCAGACATAATACAGCAGATGACCAGAGACTGCAGACATAGTACAGGAGATGATCAGAGACTGCAGATATAGTACAGGAGATGGTCAGAGACTGCAGACATAATACAGGAGATGATCAGAGACTGCAGACATAATACAGCAGATGACCAGAGACTGCAGACATAGTACAGGAGATGATCAGAGACTGCAGATATAGTACAGGAGATGGTCAGAGACTGCAGACATAATACAGGAGATGATCAGAGACTGCAGACATAGTACAGGAGATGATCAGAGACTGCAGACATAGTACAGGAGATGATCAGAGACTGCAGACATAGTACAGGAGATGATCAGAGACTGCAGACATAATACAGGAGATGATCAGAGACTGCAGACATAGTACAGGAGATGATCAGAGACTGAAGACATAGTACAGGAGATGATCAGAGACTGAAGACATAGTACAGGAGATGATCAGAGACTGCAGACATAGTACAGGAGATGATCAGAGACTGCAGACATGATACAGGAGATGATCAGAGACTGCAGACATAATACAGGAGATGATCAGAGACTGCAGACATGATACAGGAGATGATCAGAGACTGCAGACATAGTACAGGAGATGGTCAGAGACTGCAGACATAGTACAGGAGACAGTCAGAGACTGCAGACATAGTACAGGAGATGGTCAGAGACTGCAGACATAGTACAGGAGATGATCAGAGACTGCAGACATAATACAGCAGATGACCAGAGACTGCAGACATAGTACAGGAGATGATCAGAGACTGCAGATATAGTACAGGAGATGGTCAGAGACTGCAGACATAATACAGGAGATGGTCAGAGACTGCAGACATGGTACAGGAGATGGTCAGAGACTGCAGACATAGTACAGGAGATGATCAGAGACTGCAGACATAATACAGCAGATGACCAGAGACTGCAGACATAGTACAGGAGATGATCAGAGACTGCAGATATAGTACAGGAGATGGTCAGAGACTGCAGACATAATACAGGAGATGATCAGAGACTGCAGACATAATACAGCAGATGACCAGAGACTGCAGACATAGTACAGGAGATGATCAGAGACTGCAGATATAGTACAGGAGATGGTCAGAGACTGCAGACATAATACAGGAGATGATCAGAGACTGCAGACATAGTACAGGAGATGATCAGAGACTGCAGACATAGTACAGGAGATGATCAGAGACTGCAGACATAGTACAGGAGATGATCAGAGACTGCAGACATAATACAGGAGATGATCAGAGACTGCAGACATAGTACAGGAGATGATCAGAGACTGAAGACATAGTACAGGAGATGATCAGAGACTGAAGACATAGTACAGGAGATGATCAGAGACTGCAGACATAGTACAGGAGATGATCAGAGACTGCAGACATGATACAGGAGATGATCAGAGACTGCAGACATAATACAGGAGATGATCAGAGACTGCAGACATGATACAGGAGATGATCAGAGACTGCAGACATAGTACAGGAGATGGTCAGAGACTGCAGACATAGTACAGGAGACAGTCAGAGACTGCAGACATAGTACAGGAGATGATCAGAGACTGCAGACATAGTACAGGAGATGATCAGAGACTGCAGACATAGTACAGGAGATGGTCAGAGACTGCAGACATAATACAGGAGATGATCAGAGATTGCAGACATAATACAGGAGATGATCAGAGACTGCAGACATAGTACAGGAGATGATCAGAGACTGCAGACATAGTACAGGAGATGATCAGAGACTGCAGACATAATACAGGAGATGGTCAGAGACTGCAGACATAATACAGGAGATGATCAGAGACTGCAGACATAGTACAGGAAATGATCAGAGACTGCAGACATAATACAGGAGATGGTCAGAGACTGCAGACATAATACAGGAGATGATCAGAGACTGCAGACATAATACAGTAGATGATCAGAGACTGCAGACATAGTACAGGAGATGATCAGAGACTGAAGACATAGTACAGGAGATGATCAGAGACTGAAGACATAGTACAGGAGATGATCAGAGACTGCAGACATAGTACAGGAGATGATCAGAGACTGCAGACATGATACAGGAGATGATCAGAGACTGCAGACATAATACAGGAGATGATCAGAGACTGCAGACATGATACAGGAGATGATCAGAGACTGCAGACATAGTACAGGAGATGGTCAGAGACTGCAGACATAGTACAGGAGACAGTCAGAGACTGCAGACATAGTACAGGAGATGATCAGAGACTGCAGACATAGTACAGGAGATGATCAGAGACTGCAGACATAGTACAGGAGATGGTCAGAGACTGCAGACATAATACAGGAGATGATCAGAGATTGCAGACATAATACAGGAGATGGTCAGAGACTGCAGACATAATACAGGAGATGATCAGAGACTGCAGACATAGTACAGGAAATGATCAGAGACTGCAGACATAATACAGGAGATGGTCAGAGACTGCAGACATAATACAGGAGATGATCAGAGACTGCAGACATAATACAGTAGATGATCAGAGACTGCAGACATAATACAGGAGATGGTCAGAGACTGCAGACATAATACAGGAGATGATCAGAGACTGCAGACATAGTACATATTGGCCGATCGGCCCTCTCACCTGATCCAGCGATACAGCAACGGTTCCTCTGATCAGGAGTCAGCTCACTCTGAATTGCCCATGGTGACTCCGCTGTATTCCTGCAATGACTCCATTCCTTTCAATGCCAGCGATGGCGCTAGGCTGTGTGGCTTTCCCTCTGGTGGCGTAGGTCAGCGGGGTTCTCTCTCTGATGGTGTTCTCTCAGCACTGCCCTCTCCCTCTGGAGTCCTGGGTGTACTTCCCTGAAAACTTTCCCAGGCTCCTGTCTCTCTCTCCCTCTTTCCCATTCAGCTGAGCATGCTGTGTGGGCTGCAGTTTCCGTGTTATAGTGGGGCTGCCAGTTCTCGGGACTATATGTCCCACAATCCTCTTCTCTGCTCCTTTTTTCTTTTCCATTAGTACAGACCCCCCCAGGACAGACCCAGCTCCATTAGTACAGACCCCCCAGGACAGACCCCCCTCCATTAGTACAGACCCCCCCCCCATTAGTACAGACCCCCCTCCATTAGTACAGACCCCCATATTAGTACAGACCCCACCAATAGTACAGATCCCCCCTCCATTAGTACAGACCCCATTAGTACAGACCCCCCCTCCATTAGTACAGACCCCACCTCCATTAGTACAGACCCCCTCATTAGTACAGACCCCCCAGGACAGACCCCCCTCCATTAGTAGAGACCCCCATATTAGTAAAGACCCCCCCTCCATTAGTACAGACCCCATTAGTACCTACCCCCCTCCATTAGTACAGACCCCCCCATTAGTACAGACTCCCCTCCATTAGTAGAGACCCCCATATTAGTACAGACCCCACCATTAGTACAGACCCCACCTCCATTAGTACAGACCCCCCCATTAGTACAGACCCCCCCATTAGTACAGACCCCCCCATTAGTACAGACCCCCCCATTAGTACAGACCCCACCATTAGTACAGACCCCCCCTCCATTAGTAGAGACCCTCATATTAGTACAGACCCCACCATTAGTACAGATCCCCCCTCCATTGGTACAGACCCCATTAGTACAGACCCCACCTCCATTAGTACAGACCCCCTCATTAGTACAGACCCCCCAGGACAGACCCCCCTTCATTAGTAGAGACCCCCATATTAGTAAAGACCCCCCCTCCATTAGTACAGACCCCATTAGTACAGACCCCCCCTCCATTAGTACATACCCCATTAGTACCTACCCCCCCTCCATTAGTACAGACCCCCCCATTAGTACAGACCCCCCCATTAGTACAGACCCCCATATTAGTACAGACCCCACCATTAGTACAGACCCCCCCTCCATTAGTACAGACCCCACCTCCATTAGTACAGACCCCCCCATTACTACAGACCCCCCAGGACAGACCCCCTCCATTAGTAGAGACCCCCATATTAGTAAAGACCCCCCCTCCATTAGTACAGACCCCATTAGTACAGACCCCCCCTCCATTAGTACAGACCCCATTAGTACATACCCCCCTCCATTAGTACAGACCCCCCTCCATTAGTACAGACCCCCCCTCCATTAGTACAGACCCCATTAGTACAGACCCCCTCTCCATTAGTACAGACCCCCCAGGACAGACCCCCTCTCCATTAGTACAGACCCCCTCTCCATTAGTACAGACCCCCCTCCATTAGTACAGACCCCCCAGGACAGACCCCCCTCCATTAGTACAGACCCCCCAGGACAGACCCCCCTCCATTAGTACAGACCCCCCAGGACAGACCCCCCTCCATTAGTACAGACCCCCAGGACAGACCCCCCCTCCATTAGTACAGACCCCCCAGGACAGACCCCCCTCCATTAGTACAGACCCCCCAGGACAGACCCCCCTCCATTAGTACAGACCCCCAGGACAGACCCCCCCTCCATTAGTACAGACCCCCCAGGACAGACCCCCCTCCATTAGTACAGACCCCCCAGGACAGACCCCCTCTCCATTAGTACAGACCCCCCAGGACAGACCCCCCTCCATTAGTAGAGACCCCCATATTAGTACAGACCCCACCATTAGTATAGACCCCCCTCCATTAGTACAGACCCCCTCTCCATTAGTACAGACCCCATTAGTACAGACCCCCCATCCATTAGTACAGACCCCATTAGTACAGACCCCCTCTCCATTAGTATAGACCCCCCCATTATTAGTACAGCCCCCTCCATTAGTACAGCCCCCCCCTCCATTAGTACAGCCCCCCTCCATTAGTACAGCCCCCCTCCATTAGTACAGCGCCCCCTTCATTAGTACAGCCCCCTCCATTAGTACAGCCCCCCCTCCATTAGTACAGCCCCCCCTCCATTAGTACAGCGCCCCCTCCATTAGTACAGCCCCCCCTCCATTAGTACAGCCTCCCCTCCATTAGTACAGCCCCCCCTCCATTAGTACAGCCCCCCCCCTCCATTAGTACAGCCCCCCTCCATTAGTACAGCGCCCCCTTCATTAGTACAGCCCCCTCCATTAGTACAGCCCCCCCTCCATTAGTACAGCGCCCCCTCCATTAGTACAGCGCCCCCTCCATTAGTACAGCCCCCCCCTCCATTAGTACAGCCTCCCCTCCATTAGTACAGCGCCCCCTCCATTAGTACAGCCCCCCCTCCATTAGTACAGCCCCCCCTCCATTAGTACAGCCCCCCCCTCCATTAGTACAGCCCCCCCCTCCATTAGTACAGCCCCCCCTCCATTAGTACAGCCCCCCCCTCCATTAGGGTACATATATACACCCGGGCGGCAGCTGAAGAGGAAAGAACAGTGTGCAGCCAGCCGCGCCGCCCGGGTGAAGAGCAGAGGAGTTTAAAGTAGGCAGGAGTGGGAGACACAGAGCAGAATGTGTCGGGCACATACCGATCCACCACTCCTCCGCCCCCCCCCCGCGCGACATCACGGTACGGCTGGTCTCTCTCCACACAGAGACCAGCCGCTCAGGAGGGAGGTGCTTGAGCAGCACACACAGCGGCGGCGGCGCCTTTCTTCTTTTAACACCGGCGGAGAGCGCCGCCGCCGGACGCAATCAAGAGGAGGAGGAGGAGGGAAGGGAGCACTCCGGCGCTTCAGCGCCCCCACCTCTCTGGCACCTGGGTGCACTGCACCCCGTGCACCCCGTCTAGGACCGGCCCTGACTGGGGATGTTAGGGAAATGTTTGCACTGTATTCTGTCTTTGTCATCATGTTAATTTATTCAAAACAGCTTTTGAAACTTTGCCTTCGCCTGGTCTATAGTTACTAAAGAGGTGTAATGCAAGTAACTGGCACATATAGTTGTAGCTCGGGTCACTAAACACATCAGGGTACGTAGATAATTGTAAAAGAGTTCATACAGTGTGAAGATACAAGTGGTTACCAAGGGTAACAAAGGTTTTTCTAGCAGCCTGCCGTAAGCATGTACATGTGGCAAGTGAGAGAGATAAGTTTGAAAAAACCCACGCTATGGAGACAATAATAATTAAAAAAAAAACAAATTTGAGTGTCCCCAAGATCCATATTAACTGCGTATTCTGCACAAGTTCAACACATTATATGGATGGACTTTATATGATTGCACTTTATTTGTTTTGCACTATAATCACACAGAGCACTTTATATTGTTAATGTAGCGCTGGTAGATTTGCGATATACCATATGTTAGGTAAATTTAGTAACTTGTTCGTTAAATAGGTTAAGTTTGCCTCTGTTCCAGCTTGGCTGACGTTGTGTGTGTTTCCAGACTGACCGGTGGGTGTCGCTGTTATCACTGGCCAGTGTTGGAAGGGCAACGTGTCGAAGCGTATGGATGCTCTTCTGTCTCGGAGACAATTCGGTGGAGGTGGTCCTCCGGGTTGCATTCTGGACGAGTCCTCTGCCACAGGATGCCTCCGTTCCGGAGGCCCACTCCGCTGCGGCGCAGGGGTGGGCCCAGAAGCTTGTCTGGGGCCTACCACAGCAGCCGAGGAATGGTCCTGAGCTGTCTATCCAGAAGGGAAGAAGCTGGACAACCGAGGAGATCCCAGGGGAGGACCCGTCATGGAAGGATCATGCAGCGTGCTGGTCTGGAGAGGGGCCTGGTGACTCGGTTGGAGGAGGTATCCTAAAAGTAACTATACAGCATAGTGTTGCCGGGTTGGCTTAAAGGTTCAAGCACTGTGACTGACATTCACCACAAGAAAAACCGGTACATCCTGTGGCAGAGGACCGTACAGGTTTATCCCAAACAAGTCTGTGGCAGAGACTTTTGTTCGTGCTACGTACTGGCTGCTAGGCAAGTGAGAGAGGCCTATCCAGGCGAGCAAAGAGTGTGTCCCACGAGGGGAGCGCATTCTATTATATTATCCAAATTCTACCAGGACATTTGTCAAGAACCTTATAAGAAGATATTTGAGTTTCTTCTGCAGTTTTCCTTCTGCCTCTTTCCTGCTACTTCCTTAGTAAATCGTTTAATAAAGCATTGAAAACGTATTCAAGTGTTGGTGCGTGTATCGTCCAGAGGTAAACTCAACGGAACCCTAGACCCGGTGCCAGTAAAACAGAGGGAAGGAAAGTGAAGGTAACAGGCCCGCTTAAACCAGCAGCTCCACCGAGAGTTATTGCTACATTAAGCAATACCATGTTATTATTATTATACTAGATTTATATAACGGCAACAGTTTGTGCCGCACTTTACAACATTAGGGCAGACTACAGTAACAATACAATTCAATACAGGAGGAATCAGAGGGCCCTGCTCGATAGAGCTTACAATATAAGAGGGAGGGTCAAGTGATACAAAAAGGTAATAGCTGTGGAGGAGGAGCTGATAGGGAAAATTAAAGTACAGTTGTTAGATAAGGGCAGGATAGGCTTCTCTGAAGAGAAGGGTTTTCAGTGATCGTCTAAAAACAAACAGAGTAGGAGATAATCAGACAGATTGGAGTAGGGAGTTCCATAGGATGGGAGAGGCTCGGGAAAAGCCCTGGAGGTGAGAATGGGAGGAGATGACAAGGGAGCTAGAGAGCAGGAGGTCTTGGGAGGAACAAAGAGAATGATTAAAGTGAATGTAAAGTCTTGTTTAAAAAAATAAAATAACAAACATGTAAGACTTACCTGCCCTGTGCAGTTCTTCGCTGCTCCTGGCCCCTCCCTCCTGTTGAGTGCCCCCACAGTAAGCAGCTTGCTATGGGGGCACCCGAGCCACAACTCCCTGTGTCTATTCAGACACAGAGCTGCCGTTCAGCCCCGCTCCTTCTCTGTCCCAATTGGCTAACTGACTTTGACAACCACGGGAGCCGCTGCTGTGTCTCAGCCAATCAGGAGGGAGAGTCAGGGACAGCCAAGGGACTCAGACATCACTGGACAGAAAGGGGGCTCAGGTAAGTATTAGAGGGTGCTGGGGAGGCTGCTGCACACAGACGGTTCTGCCTTTACAGCTTCTTTAAGTTGGTATTTTGAGACTAGGTTAGTGATGTAGCTGGGGGCTGAGTTGTGGATGGCTTTGTAAGTTGTTGTTAGTATTCTGAACTTAATTTGTTGGGTGATCGGGAGCCAATGGAGGGATTGACACTGAGGAGTAGCAGACACTGAGCAGTTGGTAAGGTGGATGAGTGTGGCAGCAGCATTCATAACGGACTTAAGGGCGGAATAGCTTATGTAAGGGTAAGCCAATGAGAAGGGAGTTGCAGTAGTCGTGGCGGGAAATGGCCAGGGAGTGAATTAGGAGCTTTGTTGTGTTGTTGGTTAGAAAGGGACGTATTTTGGAGATGTTGCGGAGGTTGCGATGGCAAAATTTGGACAGTGATTGGACGTGGGGCCGAAAGGATAGTTCAGAGTCCAGGATTACACCTCAAAGCTTGGCATGCAGGGATGGGCTGATAGTTGTGCCATTGATCTTGACAGAGAAATCAGGGGAAGGGGCACGTGGGGGAGGAAAAATGATGAGCTCAGTTTTGGATAGATTGAGTTTGAGGAAGTGGTGTGACATCGAGGCTGATATGTCTGTTAGTAAATTAGTGATACGAGGAGATTGAAGGAGTGAGCTGAGGGGTAGAGAGATAAATTTGGTTGTCATCGGTGTAGAGATGGTATTGAAAGCTATGGGAGGCTATCAGCTGATATAGGGAGGAGGTGTAAATCGTGAATAGGAGATCGTCCGCAAACAGAACCTTGGGGGACCCTGACAGAGAAAAGAAAAGGAGAAGAGGAAGTAGAATTGTAAGCAATGCTAAAGGTGCGGTTGGATAAGTAGGAAGAAAACCAGCGAAGAGTACAGTCACAGAGACCAAAGGCATTGAGTTTTGAGTGGGAGCTAGAGTGGTCAACTGTATCAAAGGCAGCAGAAAGGTCCAGTAGGAGTACAGAATATTGTCCATCAGTTTTGGCCCTTAGTAGATCGTTTGTTAGTTTTAGGAGGGTGGTTTCTGTTGAGTATTGAGGGCGCAGAGGGAGAATGTAATTGTCAGATTCTGCCTTGCTATTGTTGGGCGGGTTGTGGCTGTGTTGAAGGGACACAGCCAAAACCCTCCATTTAACACTCTCAAGCCACCGTGCAACAGACAGAAAATACACAGTTCAATACAGCCAAAACACGCCCCACAACAGTGAGGCAGAATCTGACAATTTAATTCTCTCTCGGCGCTTAGCAGATTGTCAGATACTGCCTCAGACGATCTGCGCATGCGCCCTTTTGACGTCAAGCCAGCTGATTAACATATCAGCTGGAGTGATGTTGCATACTGCGCATGCACAGACCATTCGGAGGCATTTTTCAACGGAGGGCATTTTTTGGTAGCACGCCGGCAAGGGCAGGAGAGGAGGATCTGGGCTGCTCTCTGCAAAACCATTACACAGAGTAGGTATTACATTTTTGTTCTTTTTTAGAAAAAAAACAAGGACTTTAATATCAAGTCCTGCTAGATCACTTCAGGCTGGCCCCTTTTGCAGGTATAACATTAAAAAACAAGTGCCTCTACTGTTTAAAATCCAGTAATAAAATGGGGTTGATTTACTAAAACTGTAGAGTACAAAATCTGATGCAGCTGTGCCTAGTAGCCAATTAGCTTCTAACTTCAGCTTGTTCAGTTAAAGTGATTGCAAATGATCACCTTGTAAAACAACCCATTCAGTTTAAAATAGAAATAAAAGACAAAACATTATATATATATATATATATAGTAAGATTGGGGTATCAGACTCAAACGGTAGGTGCATTGTCAGTCAGTACTCCAGTACACAACTGTATTTTTAAGGGCCTGGTAGCCCACTTTTATTTAAAAGCACGGAAAAGTTCACAAAGACATCAGTAGCCCACGCAGGGGGTTCCACCATTACTGTATCTTGCACACTCAATACTTTAGCCTCCTGGCATACATTCTTGCCATATGGCTGATTCCAGCCTTTAGCCTAGGCCTTAGGTCTGCTCCTCAGACCCAAAAGAGTTTCCTAGAGTGAAGCTCTCTCCTAGCTTACTCCTGCTGCTTACTACTTGCTGCTCTGTCACCAAGTACGTCTGCCTCCTGCAGACATGCATACCCTGGCTGCCTCCTGCAGCTTCTGACTCCTCTGAGGAATGGGAGTCCACCTGACTCCCATGCACAGACTTCCTGTCTGTTGGGTGGAACCCTGAGCCATAGCCAGGTCACAATTAAATAGCCCAGCACACAGCTGTGCAATCAGCGTGCCTTTCTCTCCAAAATCTGGCGTAAACCAGCAATCTTCCAGGTAGCACAGGGTCCTACTGCCACAATATATATATATATATATATATATATATATATATATATATATATATATATATATATATATACCGTATTTATCGGCGTATAACACGCACCCCAATTTAGGAGGGAATTTTAAGGAAAAAAAAAAACTTTTAGGAGGGAAGTTGAAGGGAAAAAAACTTACATTTAAATGCCCATCATTGCAGCCTTCTCATTGCAGCCTTGTCAGTGCAGCCTTCCCCAGTGCAGCCTTGCCCCAGTGCAGCCTTGCCCCAGTGCAGCCTTGCCCCAGTGCAGCCTTCGATCCCTGTCCCTGCCATCCTGGGCTTCAAAAATCGCGGACCGCGATTTGAAAATGGCGCCGCCGGCACCGAAATACACAGAGCCGGTCCTCGGCTCTTTCCGGCAGCTCTCGTTCACTTTCGGCTCCACTCGTAGTCCCGAGCGGAGCTATCCGAACCTACGAGTGGAGCCGAAAGTGAACGAGAGCCGCCGGAAAGAGCCGAGGACCGGCTCTGTGTATTTCGGCGCCGGCGGCGCCATTTTCAAAACGCGGTCCGCGATTTTGAAGTTGTAACAGCTCCGGATCGCAGGGGATCGGCGTATAACACGCACCTGCGACTTTCCCTTGATTTTAAGGGGAAAAAAGTACGTGTTATACGCCGATAAATACAGTATATATATATATATATATATATATATATATATATATATATATATATATATATATATATATATATATATATATATATATATTAAAAATGATCACATTCCCTATAAAAAGAGAACATTATACTTTCTCATACAAGTATATGGTACAGCAGGAAAATATCAGGAATTAGACGTGTTTACTTAGTTTAGTTACAAATTCGTTTTCAGACCAAATTTGGCATATTCGTTAATTCAGGAGCATCAGAATGAACGAAAGACTCTTTTGATGAATGCTTACGAAAACGAATTGTCAGAAAGAACGAAAATTTCGAAAGAACGTAAACCCGAAAAAGAATGAAAATTCAAAAGAAAGAAAATACAAAAATCTGAAAGAATGAAAAATGATTCAACCTACGAGTTTAACAAATCAATTACATTCGGATAATTTTGTATTTCGTTCTTTCACACTATTCATTATCGCTGAATATAAAGAAATAATTGTTGAATGCATTCGTATTTATATCTCTTTTGGATACATTTGGAGTCATTCAATTTTCGGATGGGCAGTGTTAGGCCCCTTTCACACGGGCGGACCATTCAGGTCTGCCTGTCAGTTTTTTAGGCAGACCTGAACGGACACTCCATGGAGGTCTATGGAGCGACGGATGTCAGCGGTGACATGTCTGCTGACATCCGACCCGCTCCGATCCGCTAAAGTGTGACGGATGGAAACCCTATTTTTCCATCCGTCTGGTGGATTGGATCAGATGAAAACGGACTCTACAGTCCGTCTTCATCCGATCCCCCATAGAGGAGAGCGGCGCTCTGACAGGTCGGTCCCTGCCAGTGCTGTATTTTGGCCTAGGCCAACAAGGCCCAGGCCTGGGGTGGCACTTTGTGGGGAGGCGGCAGCTGCAGCTGCCGCCGCCCCCGCGCACGAAAGAAGCCCCCCTCTGCCTCCTGAGTCAGTCTATTCATTGCCGGAGGTTGCTGGCTGCTGCAGCGTCTCTCACAGTTCCCCCCTCCCCTCTGCACAGACAGGAGGGAGAGAGAATTTGTCAGCGTCTTCTCCAGTGTTGTGATTCCAGGGCCGCTCAGATTGTGTCTTCAGTGGGCAGACCCAGCTACAGTCTGCATATCCTGGAGGGTGAGAATAAAATACTGATCCTCTTCACTGTCTCTCCTTGAAAACCTCACACAAGACTTATCTGTGCTCCAACTTTGTTTCTCCTATCTCCCTGTTATCTGAAATAGGACTCTCTGATAATTAACCCTCTGTGTCCTTGCTGTGCTTTACTACTCTGCTTCAATGGACACATGTACACAGCTGCTTACATATATGGTTAACTCTTTACAGCTCAATATCTGCAGGCTGGTGCTTCTGGAATCAATGGCATTTAACACCTTAGTGTCTTCTTGTATATGTAGTTAACCTTTCATAGCTACTTGTATCTCTAAGCCCCGGTTCACATTGATGCTACTTTGAAATCACGCTACTTCACTTGAACCACTATGTGGTTAACCTTTCATAGCTACTTGTATCTCTAAGCCCCGGTTCACATTGATGCTACTTTGAAATCACGCTACTTCACTTGAAGTAGCGCGATTTCAAAGTAGCAAGGTCAGCGTGATTTCAGGTGCTACTTGATAGACATTTGTGTGGCTTCATTCACACATGTCTATTGAAGTCGCACCTGAAATTGGCAAAAGTAGTGCAGAAACTACTTTTGGGAATCGGTGCGGTGCCTCAAAGTCGGCGTCGCACCAAGTCAGACAGTGCCATTGCTGGCAAAGCTGCCAATTTGGCATGCAATTTCACATGTCAAATCGCATGCCAAATTGGCCCAATGTGAATGGGTGCTTAAATAGGAACTTCAGTCTGCGCACATAATTTGGTATTATTAGAATTCAATTGGAGACCCTTATTGGGCACTGATGAGGCTGTGCTGATGGGCACTGACAAGGCGGCACTGATGGGCACTGGTAATGTTGGTGAGGCTGCATTGATGGGCACTGATGAGGTTGCTTTGATGGGCACTGATGAGGCTGCTTTGATGGGCACTGATGAGGCTACACTGATGGGCACTAATGAGGCTACACTGATGGGCACTAATGACGCTGCGCTGATGGGCACTGACAAGACTGCACTGATGGGCATTGACGAGGCTGCACTGACGGGGCTGCACTGATGGGCACTGACGAGGCTGCACTGATGGGCACTGATGAGGCTGCACTGATGGGCACTGACGAGGCTGCACTTGGTACCCACTTTTAACCACTTCAATAATGGGCACTTTCACCCCCCCTCCTTCCCAGACCAATTTTTAGCTTTCAGCGCTGTCACATTTTGAATGACAATTGTGCGGTCATGCTACACTGTACCCAAATTACATTTTTATAATTTTTTTTACACAAATAGAGCTTTTCTTTGGTGGTATTTAACCACCGCTGGGGTTTTTATTTTTTACGCTACAAATAAAAAAAGACCGAAAATTTTCAAGAAAAAAAGCATTTTTCTTAGTTTCTGTTATAAAATTTTGCAAATAAGTAATTTCTTTTGACAAATTTTAACCAAAAATGATGCTGCTACATTTCTTTGGTAAAAAATAACCCAAATCAGTGTTTATTTGGTGTTGGCAGTGATGGGGGACAGATAGATGTTTTATGGGGACACTGACATGTGTACGTGGACAGGGGTGACAGTAGTGCTTGGTGTACTGTTTGTGGGGTGATCTGTAACAGCTCTCTGTGTAAAATCATTCTAGCACAGAGAGCTGTCACAGATCTGCAGTCCTCCCCCCCCCCCCCCCCTGCACTGAGCTCGGCAGGGAGAACTGCCACAGAGACATGCGTCTGTTTACATTGTGACGGCTGTAATTGGACACAGCCATCAGGTGATCGGGAGGGCCAGTCACAGCGCCCATATGCCGATCTCTGCTCAGCTGGATTCTGTGATCATAATGATCACAGGATCAAGCCACAGTGCGCCTCGTGGCCGTGCTGCGAGCACTCGCTCTGAGGAACGTTCCTGAACGTCCACTCAGGACAAGGAAATGACCACCCGGCCGTTTATGTGCAGTGGCCGGGTGGGAGGTGGTTAATGTACAGAAAGAAAGAGGTGGAGCTCTAACAAGAAAAGGTGGGGGCCTAAAGAGGAAAGGGTGTGGTTTACAGATGACAGGGTGGGTCTTAAACAGGAAGGGCCATGGCATTGACAGGAAAGGGTGGGTCGTATTTAAATTAGGGGGTGCACAAGTGTGCAGAGACAGACCTGTTTAGTGTGCAGACAGTGCCTGCTCAGCGGGGATCGACGGAGCGATCCCCCGCTGAGCAGAGTGGAGCCCGTACACGGACACGTACATGTGAAAAGGCCCTTAGTGTGCTATCTCTGGCCAATGAGCTTGTCCCTTATTCCCTTGTGTGTTTTTCTGTGTCATTCCATCCAGAGTCCAGACAGGGTGTGGTGGGCCAGTGGCACTGTTTTGTTGGATTATCTGAAGTAATGGATGCGACATCTACACTAATAGAACGGAACGAATACGAAGGCATCCGAAGTTACGAATTATCCAAATTAACGAATGCTGCATCTAAACGAATGGAACGGAATGAATACAAATACATCCAAAGATACGAATTAACGAATGCTGCATCTAAACGAATGAAACTGAACGAACACATCCCAAGTTACGAATTCTCCGAAGTAACCAATGCCGATCATAACAAATGATCAGATAAATGAAGAAAAAGAAAAAAAACAATGAAACGAATATGAAACAAATTTTTCAGTAGTGCACATGTTTATCAGAAATATGAAATGTTGAGGTAACAAACGCTTTAAGCTTTGACCTGGAAGCTGATTAGTTTCTATGCAGAGCTGCACCAGATTTTGCACTCTCCAGTTTTAGTAAATCCCCCCAAAGTCTAACCCTACTCTGCACAAGCTCAGTTGCTCTCTATTTTTAGGCACTGTGCCAATCTGAGGCCAATCTGCTGACAGCCTAAAGATTTACTGCTGCTCAGGGTCTCTGGGCTTCCGCAAAATGGCAGCCTTTAAAAAGAAGAAACAGGAACTGTTGTGTTACACTTTGTGATTTATTATCATTTCATCTGTGTGGCACTATTTGGTTTATTATTGCTCTGTGTCTCTAAGCTGTGTTCTCTTGTCTAAGCTGAACTCTCTCTCCCTCCGTATTTCTGAATATCCCCTGCCCTTCCCTCTCTCTGGTTCATTGCTCAGTATTCCACTATGCTGTAATCATCTTTCCATGTGGCTAACAACATCAATGTTTTCTACCTATGAATATCCTTCATTAAATGGAACATTCGAAAGGCTTCATCGTCTGTCTCCTCAACAGTGAGTTTATTCATTGAGTTAAGCTGTCTGAATTGATGCAAGGGATAAAAAAGGTTACCAGGTCCTGTAAGCCATATATGAAGCTGGAGATAAAGTTTATGGCCTTGTAGTTAAGTCCGAACAGGAACAATGCTGGAGACAATTTACAGCAATTTTGGTAGCATAATTATTCATGTGGAATGTATATTCCTTGCTAAAGAATATTATATTCAAATTGCTATGGGTAAAGTTTTGCTTTAACTTTGGCTTTAAGTCATATCTAGCTCCCACCTTTATACTTATTTCATAAAGCAAAGATGAATTTCAAAAAGTAGCATTAGCATGCTATCAGCCATCATCTTGCCCTGTTCCACCAGCTGTAAAAATATGAATGATGAAATCGGATTGGTTATTCTGGTTTCTGCACTGCGCACATCCTTGCTGCCTTCACTGCTTGATGGTGAGAAATTATCCTAAGCATATTTCTGGCTCCTTTCCCCTCTTTGCTTAAGAATCTTCTTTCCTAAAGTAAACACATTCCATTCCCCGTGTAATTACAGGCATCTTTTAACATCTGTAGAGATATTTTTACTGTCCCATGCTGTGCATGCTTACTATTTTCATTCAGCTTATTTTTACTTTGTAATGCCATTGAAATGTGTTTATGTATTCATCTTTCAGAATTTTAGGGAGTTTTAAGTATGTATGATCAGCTGCAACACTGAGCGCAAGGCTGTAAAATGCAGTATATGTATAGCCAAAAACTTTTTTTAGTTTTGGATAGAGTGTGGAAGGATTAGAACCTCTGTCAAATTGTATTGCTGCCTGTGTGCTGGGTAGATTCATCCTCTCTATTGAGCAAGGGTTCACACTGATGAGAATTGGATCTGGGCTTCCCTGCATCCAATTCGCATGACAGGTGGCTGTGACCGGCTCTCAATGGAGCTAGTTCACGCAGCTTCGGGTTGGCCGTGGAGCCCACTGGAAAAAGGTCCTTTGCAACTTTGGCTCAGTTTTAGGTGCAAATTCAGCAAAAAATTTGGACCTAAAACAGTGAACAGAGACGCACCAGACCCCTGCTGTGAGCCATGGCCACAGCTAGTGTGAACCCAGCCTGATCCTGAAGACCATGGTCCCCAGTGTGGAGGGTGATTCACACTTGAGCATTTTTAGCTTGTTTCTCAATGCCTGACTAAACTACACTCAACATTCAGAATGCCTGTCTTTCTAATTGTCCCTGTTCATACTTGAATGCTCAGTCACCCTACACGCTACGACATACACTCAGAAAAGTGCATGAGCTTTTTTTGAACTTATTAAGGCTTTTGCCCCCATAGCCTTCATTGGGTGTGCCTGTAAATGTGCAATGCATGCATTTGCATTCCTTTTAAAACCTGAAAAATTCTCCAACTCTCTAACTGTTCTCCTCCCCTTGCCCAGCCCAGGAAACAAGTGCCTGAAGATGGATACACATGGAAAAACACTTGCACAAAAGATGCTTTAAAATAATGCTCTAATTACATTCTGCTTGGGCGTGAATGCAGGGGAAATTTTTACAAAGTTCTGGTGGCAACTGTAAAATTCTTTCACATCAAGTTGTGTCTCTGGGGCACGAAATAGAAACATAGAAAAGTGATGGCAGAAAAAAGACCAAGTAGTCCATCAAGCCTGCCCATTTTTTTTAGTATTTTTTTGTGCTGTTTTTTGTTTTTTTAGTATAGATCTATGTTTTTCTGAAGCATGTTTGAAGACATTTACTGTTGACTGACTCGCTACCTCTGCTGGAAGTTTATTCCAAGCATCAACTACCCTTTCAGTAAAATTATACTTTCTAAAATTAGTTTTGAACTTTCCTCCAGTTAGTTTGAGGTCATGTCCCTGTGTTCTTGATTTTGGTTTCATATTGAAAATACTGCCCTCCTGAACCTAATTCACCCCCTTGATGTATTTGAAGGTTTCAATCATGTCTTCCCTTTCCCTTCTTTCCTCCAGACTATACATATTAAGTTCCTGAAGTCGCTCTCGATATGTTTTATACCTTTCACCATTTTTGTTACCGTGTCTTATCCATATTTTTTTTATAAGTGAGGTCTCCAGACCTGGACACGGTATTCTAAATGAGATGTGATTAAAGATCTATATAGGGGAATCAAGACCTCCTTCCTCCTGCTGATGAGAATACAGGTAGCAAAAAAAATCTAACAAAAGGGGTAGTAACTTTTATATAAAATACAAATAAAAAAGGTTAGGATACAATTTAAATATTACATTTTTATTGTTCTGTGTAGCAAGAGCAATTAGGATACTATTCTATTCCTAAATATAAAAGTAGCTATTTTACAAATTAGAGCCATGAGGGGTTTTTTTTATTTATCTTGATCAGGGGTCTTCAAACTCTTCAGTAGAAGGACCACATCATATATTTTACAACTATTCATGAGCTGAAATTTTTTTTCTTTTTATAAATGAAAAAGTTCCCTTTTACATCAGGATCTGTCACGGAACGTCCCACAATCCGCTTGAGTGCTTCCGTCAGTATACCACTTACTTGTAGTCTGGATACAGATATCAGATATTCCAACCTCTCTGAGAACAAAACAAGGCGACACTTGCTTGTTGCTAACATGGACTGACTGTTTATTTGAGATCTCACACAAATATATACACAGCAGAATGACTAAAACCTAACCTAATTAATATGAGCTAATTAACTAATCCTTTTACCCAGACTAAGTGGCTACGTCTCCTAGCTCATTGACTATTCAACACACATTACCATAAACATCAACACAGGGTTAATTAGAACAAACAACAATGAATTGAATACCCATAGAACCTGTGGTAAGCCAGACTAAACTCATTTACATTAACCACTTGCCGACCGCCTCACGCCTATATACGTGAGCAGAGCGGCACGGGCAGGCAAAATCACGTACCTGAAACGTGGTTGCCTTCCCGCGGGTGGGGGGTCCGATCGGACCCCCCCCGGTGCCAGCTGCGGTCGGCATTTGGTTGGGAGCGATGACAGACGAGGGGGAGGCCATCCGATCGTGGCCCCCCCTCGCGATCGCTCCCAGCCAATGAGAAACATCCCCTGCCTCTGTATAGTACACAGAGGCAGAGGATGTGATGTCATCTCTCCTCGGTCTGGCAGTTTCCGTTCCAGCGCCGAGGAGAGATGACATGTAAGTGCACCAACACTCACACACAACACAGTAGAACATGCCAGGCATACATTACACCCCCGATCCCCCCCCGATCGCCCCCCGATCCCCCCCCAATCACCCCCCCCCCCCCGTCACAAACTGACACCAAGCAGTTTTTTTTTTTTTTTTCCTGATTACTGCATAGTGTCAGTTTGTGACAGTTAGCAGTGGTAGGACAGTGAGTGTTAGGCCCCCTGTAGGTCTAGGGTACCCCCCTTACCCCCCTAATAAAGTTTTAACCCCTTGATCACCCCCTGTCGCCAGTGTCGCTAAGCGATCATTTTTCTGATCGCTGTATTAGTGTCGCTGGTGACGGTAGTTAGGGACGTAAATATTTAGGTTCGCCGTCAGTGTTTTATAGCGACAGGGACCCCCATATACTACCTAATAAATGTTTTAACCCCTTGATTGCCCCCTAGTTAACCCTTTCACCACTGATCACCGTATAACCGTTACGGGTGACGCTGGTTAGTTCGTTTATTTTTTATAGTGTCAGGGCACCCGCCGTTTATTACCGAATAAAGGTTTAGTCCCCTGTACGTCTAGGGTACCCCCCTTACCCCCCTAATAAAGTTTTAACCCCTTGATCACCCCCTGTCGCCAGTGTCGCTAAGCGATCATTTTTCTGATCGCTGTATTAGTGTCGCTGGTGACGGTAGTTAGGGACGTAAATATTTAGGTTCGCCGTCAGTGTTTTATAGCGACAGGGACCCCCATATACTATCTAATAAATGTTTTAACCCCTTGATGGCCCCCTAGTTAACCCTTTCACCACTGATCACCGTATAACCGTTACGGGTGACGCTGGTTAGTTCGTTTATTTTTTATAGTGTCAGGGCACCCGCCGTTTATTACCGAATAAAGGTTTAGCCCCCTGATCGCCCGGCGGTGATATGCGTTGCCCCAGGCAGCGTCAGATTAGCGCCAGTACCGCGAACACCCACGCACGCACCGTACACGCACCGTACACCTCCCTTAGTGGTATAGTATCTGAACGCATCAATATCTGATCCGATCAGATCTATACTAGCGTCCCCAGCAGTTTAGGGTTCCCAAAAACGCAGTGTTAGCGGGATCAGCCCAGATACCTGCTAGCACCTGCGTTTTGCCCCTCCGCCCGGCCCAGCCCAGTCCAGCCCACCCAAGTGCAGTATCGATCGATCACTGACACTTTTCTTTGTAGCGTTTTGGTGAACTGGCAAGCACCAGCGGCGTAGTACACCCCGGTTGTAGTCAAACCAGCACTGCAGTAACACTTGGTGAATGTTTTGAACGCTACCATGCACTAGTTGAGTATTAGCCTAGCGTACAGCATTGCACAGACTAGGCACACTTTCACAGGGTCTCCCAAGATGCCATCGCATTTTGAGAGACTCGAACCTGGAACCGGTTACAGTTATAAAAGTTACAGTTACAAAAAAAAAGTGTAAAAAAAAAAAAAACACAAACAAAAATTAAAAAAAATAGTTGTCGTTTTATTGTTCTCTCTCTCTCTCTATTCTCTCTCTATTGTTCTGCTCTTTTTTACTGTATTCTATTCTGCAATGTTTTATTGTTATTATGTTTTATCATGTTTGCTTTTCAGGTATGTAATTATTTATACTTTACCGTTTACTGTGCTTTATTGTTAACCATTTTTTTGTCTTCAGGTACGCCATTCACGACTTTGAGTGGTTATACCAGAATGATGCCTGCAGGTTTAGGTATCATCTTGGTATCATTCTTTTTAGCCAGCGGTCGGCTTTCATGTAAAAGCAATCCTAGCGGCTAATTAGCCTCTAGACTGCTTTTACAAGCAGTGGGAGGGAATGCCCCCCCCCCACCGTCTTCCGTGTTTTTCTCTGGCTCTCCTGTCTCAACAGGGAACCTGAGAATGCAGCCGGTGATTCAGCCAGCTGACCATAGAGCTGATCAGAGACCAGAGTGGCTCCAAACATCTCTATGGCCTAAGAAACCGGAAGCTACGAGCATTTTATGACTTAGATTTCGCCGGATGTAAATAGCGCCATTGGGAAATTGGGGAAGCATTTTATCACACCGATCTTGGTGTGGTCAGATGCTTTGAGGGCAGAGGAGAGATCTAGGGTCTAATAGACCCCAATTTTTTCAAAAAAGAGTACCTGTCACTATCTATTGCTATCATAGGGGATATTTACATTCCCTGAGATAACAATAAAAATGATTTAAAAAAAAATAAATGAAAGGAACAGTTTAAAAATAAGATAAAAAAGCAAAAAAAAATAAAGAAAAAAAATAAAGAAAAAAAAAGCACCCCTGTCGCCCCCTGCTCTCGCGCTAAGGCGAACGCAAGCGGCGGTCTGGCGTCAAACGTAAACAGCAATTGCACCATGCATGTGAGGTATCACCGCGAAGGTTAGATCGAGGGCAGTAATTTTTGCAGTAGACCTCCTCTGTAAATCTAAAGTGGTAACCTGTAAAGGCTTTTAAAGGCTTTTAAAAATGTAGTAATTTTGTTGCCACTGCACGTTTGTGCGCAATTTTAAAGCATGTCATGTTTGGTATCCATGTACTCGGCCTAAGATCATCTTTTTTATTTCATCAAACATTTGGGCAATATAGTGTGTTTTAGTGCATTAAAATTTAAAAAAGTGTGTTTTTTCCCCAAAAAATGCGTTTGAAAATCGCTGCGCAAATACTGTGTGAAAAAAAAAAAAATGAAACACCCACCATTTTAATCTGTAGGGCAATTGCTTTAAAATAATATATAATGTTTGGGGGTTCAAAGTAATTTTCTTGCAAAAAAAAATAATTTTTTCATGTAAACAATAAGTGTCAGAAAGGGCTTTGTCTTCAAGTGGTTAGAAGAGTGGGTGATGTGTGACATAAGCTTCTAAATGTTGTGCATAAAATGCCAGGACAGTTCAAACCCCCCCAAATGACCCCATTTTGGAAAGTAGACACCCCAAGCTATTTGCTGAGAGGCATGTTGAGTCCATGGAATATTTTATATTGTGACACAAGTTGCGGGAAAGAGACAATTTTTTTTTTTTTTTTTTTTTTTTTGCACAAAGTTGTCACTAAATGTTATATTGCTCAAACATGCCATGGGAATATGTGAAATTACACCCCAAAATAAATTCTGTTGCTTCTCCTGAGTACGGGGATACCACATGTGTGGGACTTTTTGGGAGCCTAGCCGCGCACGGGACCCCGAAAACCAAGCACCGCCTTCAGGCTTTCTAAGGCCGTAAATTTTTGATTTCACTCCTCACTACCTATCACAGTTTCGGAGGCCATGGAATGCCCAGGTGGCACAAACCCCCCCCCCCAAATGACCCCATTTTGGAAAGTAGACACCCCAAGCTATTTGCTGAGAGGTATAGTGAGTATTTTGCAGACCTCACTTTTTGTCACAAAGTTTTGAGAATTGAAAAAAGAAAAAAAAAAATTTTCTTTCTTCATTTTCAAAAACAAATGAGAGCTGCAAAATACTCACCATGCCTCTCAGCAAATAGCTTGGGGTGTCTACTTTCCAAAATGGGGTCATTTGGGGGGGGTTTGTGCCATCTTGGCATTTTATGGCCTTCAAAACTGTGATAGGTAGTGAGGAGTAAAATCAAAAATGTATGCCCTTAGAAATCCTGAAGGTGGTGCTGGGTTTTCGGGGCCCCGTACGCGGCTAGGCTCCCAAAAAGTGCCACACATGTGGTATCCCCGTACTCAGGAGAAGCAGCTGAATGTATTTTGGGGTGCAATTCCACATATGCCCATGGCCTGTGTGAGCAATATATCATTTAGTGACAACTTTTTGTAATTTTTTTTTTTTTCTTTTTTTTGTCATTATTCAATCACTTGGGACAAAAAAAAAAAATAAAAATAAAAAAAAAAAATAAATATTCAATGGGCTCAACATGCCTCTCAGCAATTTCCTTGGGGTGTCTACTTTCCAAAATGGGGTCATTTGGGGGGGTTTTGTACTGCCCTGCCATTTTAGCACCTCAAGAAATGACATAGGCAGTCAGAAACTAAAAGCTGTGTAAATTCCAGAAAATGTACCCTAGTTTGTAGACGCTATAACTTTTGCGCAAACCAATAAATATACGCTTATTGACATTTTTTTTACCAAAGACATGTGGCCGAATACATTTTGGCCTAAATGTATGACTAAAATTTAGTTTATTGGATTTTTTTTATAACAAAAAGTAGAAAATATCATTTTTTTTCAAAATTTTCAGTCTTTTTCCGTTTATAGCGCAAAAAATAAAAACGGCAGAGGTGATCAAATATCATCAAAAGAAAGCTCTATTTGTGGGAAGAAAAGGACGCAAATTTCGTTTGGGTAGAGCATTGCATGACCGCGCAATTAGCAGTTAAAGCGACGCAGTGCCGAATTGTAAAAAGTGCTCTGGTCAGGAAGGGGGTAAATCCTTCCGGGGCTGAAGTGGTTAAACACATTATAGCTGATATCAGACAGGTGAGTGAAGTTGATGACATTAGCATCTTCTCACAGTATGAGTCCCAACAGTATGACTCAGTCACTATTGCTACTATGGCAAATACAGGGTCCCCAGAGTCTGTGTGTCCTGGGGGACACGGACCCGAAGCCAAAGTAACAATACCTCAAGGGTACCCCAAATGCCGGGGCCCATAATCTGTAGGCAAGAGGCTCACATTCAGTCCCCTCCAAAAGCCTCTATCCCAGGTGAGTCTGTCACAGGATCCCTATCAGAGGCCCCCTTACATGAAGGTCCCCATCAGAGTACCCCTTACTCATAGCTTCAATCGGAGTCCCCCCTTTATCAGAGTCTTCAACAGAGCCCCTTCTACATTAGAGCCCCATCAGAGACCCCCTTACATCAGGGTCCCTATGAGAGTTCTCTTTACATCGTAGTCCCCATCAGAGGGTCCCTCTATATCACAGTCCCCATTAGAGTTCCTCCTGCATCAGGATCCCCTTGGGAGCCCCCTTTTTTACAGAGTCCTAATCAGAGTTCCCCTTTACATCAAGTGATGACCATCGGCAGCCTCTGCAGACTTTAAAGTCCCAACCTGTGCACATTGAGGATATGCCACTGACCCTAGCTGGGGATCGGATAAAATTGTCTAGTAGGTCAGATGTGGCCTGTGGGCAGTAGCTTAGAGACCCCTGATCTAGATGCAATGTAACCCTTCTTAAACAATTGACTTATTTTTATATGTCAGCACACCCAAGCAGACTATAATGACTTCCATAGCATTATTTTAAGCTCTTATATTTATTTGTATTTTTTAGGTGCAGAGATGTCTGTACCATTTTTTGTGCAGTTACATCATGTCTATAGGTTCACACCTGTGATCCTGCCATTGGTGAGACATACCCAATGGCAGAATTGCTACAGAGGACACAGCAAGGGGGTGAACCACTTACCTCCTTACATGTACCATTCACCTGTTGCTGGATTAGGGAGGCTTTGCTTCTGCAGTATTTTGGAGCAACACCTACAAAGTAAGTGAGTGCATAATATTCTAGTGGTCACGAGTTCTCAGTAGTGCAAGATGACAAGTTTGACATTTTCTTCAGAACACAATAGAGACGCAATGCAAACACATCAAAATCACTTCCATGTGTAAATGTATGGACTCATGTTTAATAAATGCATTCTGCGAATTCATATTGTATGTGCCCTCTAATTTCATAACCATGTGACTAAACCGCATTGGAAATGTTCAATACACCTGCATATCCAGTGGAAAAACTGATGCATTTTAATGCACGGAGGAAAATAATAATATTATTGTTCTTAACCTCCCTGGCGGTATGATTATTTCAGATTTTTGATGCTGAAAGCGGTACAATTATTTTGCACGGAAATTTGGCATTTTATATTGTAGGCCTGTAGTTCTTAGGAATAACTCACTTAAATCTGTCCAAACAAGAGTCTAGTAGACATCCCGCGTATGATAAAGTTTCAAAAACAAAATAAAAAATTATAATATAATAAATAACTATAAATAATTATAACAAATAATAATATAATAATAATAAAAATTATTCAATAATGTAATCAAATCAAAAACACTGAAATTTGCTCAGTTGCAGAATTGTCGCTGTCATTACTTTTAGTGTTTGATGATGAATTTCCCCACAAATCACTATCGCTCAATTCTGCAAGTGATTCTAATTTATTATCGCTGTTTTCTAGCTGGTCTAAAAGCACTTTTGACGTAAACAGATATTTTTTGGTTGCTATGGACAATCTCCAGTTTCCTGGCAGAAATAACAGTATTTATAATATAAAACTGCATGCAGGGCACTGGACAAACCACTAGGGACAAAGGGGATGTGTAATTATTTGACACAGTACTGTAATCTGTAAGATTACAGTATACTGTATCTATACTGTGTTTTTTGGCGCCGCACTCCGTCACCGTGCATCGCAACGCTCGCAGGGAACGGAGCTCGGCACTGTGAATCGAGCGAGACACGGCGGCTCACAGATCACAGCGGGGACCCATCGCAGGATCCAGAGGACAAGGCAAGTAACCTTTACATGGATCCTGCGATGCGATCCCGAGTCTGGCTCAGGGTTACTGCTTTTGGTACTGAAAATCCACCCCGAGCCATACTCGGGAATACCGCCAGGGGAGTTAAGGAAAACTCTAATGATCCTGAATTCATTTTTAGTTTTTGTTTTACTTCTTCCCCTCTGGAGCATTTTTTCATTTTTCACAAAATACGTTAAAACGTTAAAATACGCATTTTTGGCTTTAAAAGGTACCTAAAACCCCAGAACATTACAACATTACATTTTGGAAAGCAGAGGCCCTAAAAAAATTTTTTTTTATCAAATCTATATTCTAAGGAAAAAAATAGACTAAAGAGAATTTTAGTGTACACAAACACAATTTAACCACTTGCCGACCGGCTCACGCTGATATACGTCGGCAAAGTGTCGCGTTCCCGCAAATCGCCGTATGGGTACGACTTCCCCTTTAAGAGGAGCCATAGCAGGCGCACGCACGCTGCACAACAGGGGACCCGATGCGCATGGCCAGCAGGCGCTATCGCCGCGGCCACCCGCAACTGCGGGCACGAGAGCCAGACAGGGGAGAAGAGACACATCTGCTGTTTGTAGTAATTACAACAGCGATATGTCTCCTCCCCTAGTCAGTCCCATCCCCCCACAGTAAGAAACACTCACGAGGGGACACATTTAACCCCTTGATCGCCCCTAGTGTTAACCCCTTCTCTGCCAGTGACATTTATACAGTAATCAGTGCATTTTTATAGCTCTGATCGCTGTATAAATGTCAGCGGTCTCAAAAATGTGTCAAAAGTGTCCGATCTGTCAGCCGCAATGTTGCAGTACCGCTAAAAATTGCAGATCACTGCCATTACTAGTAAAAAAAAAGCACGTTTTGCAATTGCCTTACAGATGCCTTACCACTTTAAAGCTTATGTGGCTGCTGTACCATGTACTTGAATAAGAAAGTACCCCTTTCTCTTTGTATTGCTTCCTTTATGTTAAATCACTGGTGTTCCTGCCAGTCCCCTTGCTTTCCTTATAAAAACTGACCACGCTAAGCTGAAGAACACACTGTGGTCAGTTCTCTAGCTATGCTGGGAACTCACCCTGCTCTCCTCCAATGATCAGACTTGTCCTGACACGCCCCCACACAACCTGTCACTGGGAAGCTCAGTGTAATGTTGCTTCTCCTCCCCTCCTTCTTATGCAGCTGAGAACAGATGGAATAAGGCGACCTTTTACAATCACTTTACGTTTAGTCAAAAAGGTTTTATAAAAAAATCAGCACAAAAGTCATTACTTACACTCAAATCAATGTGTCCCTTGTGTTGATGGCTGCAAGATTAGTTGAAATCTTCTGACCTTCAATCCCCCCGTACCCCCACTGTATTCTGCTTGCGTAGTGAGAATTTTTAGTGCAGAGAGACCTGTCATATGCACTCATCAGGAGTGCTGACTATACTCCCCCCACTCATAGAATCTGTATTATAGATTGCATAAATGAAAAACAATCTATGAATGAACAGACAACAGAAAGAATAGTCTGCTTCCTTCATTCACAGATAGTTTTTCATTCATAGAAGCTATAGTACAGCTTCTATAAATAGTGGAGGTGGGTTGCCAACTTGCCATTAACTTTATTGCCATCGCAAGGGGGCTAACATGCCTTCTATGTGATATTGGGCAGGTAACAGGTATTCTGAAGCCGCGGACTCGTTTCAACCTCTTCAGATTTTAGACATACTAAATACATCCAAAATGCTGAACTTTACACTTTCTTACAATATACATATTTTAGAATACTATGCTATATATATGTTGCATCTTACCATTCCATGTGGTGGCTGCATTCATTTTTCTACATTTTTTTTCTTTATTTTGACCTGTTGATCATTTTATTGTATTGCATCACACCAAACCACATATCAAGACTTTACTGTGAAATTTTTAATCAAGTTACAAAGAAAGTAAACAGTCTGATGCACTGTTATGTCTCGTACACATGGTCGGAAAATGTTCGATAGGAGCTTTTTGTCGGAAATTCCGACCGTGTGTAGGCTCCATCGGAGATTTTCCATCGGAATTTCTGTCACACAAAATTTGAGAGTTGGTTCTCAAATTTTCCGACAACAAAGTCCGTTGTCGGAAATTCCGATTGTGTGTACACAATTCCGACGCACAAAGTTCCACGCATGCTCGGAATCAAGCAGAAGAGACGCACTGACTATTGAACTTAATTTTTCTCGGCTTGTCGTACGTGTTGTACGTCACCGCGTTGCTGACGTTTGGAATTTCCGACCAACTTTGTGTGACCGTGTGTATGCAAGACAAGTTTGAGCCAACATCCATCGGAAAAAAAGCATGGATTTTGTTGTCGGAAAATGATATTGTGTGTACAGAGCATAACAATACATCACACTGTCCCTCACTGCTCCTACACAGAGCACACCAGCAACCTCGCATTGTTGCGCTTCTTTGGAGTCTCTCCTTGTTTCTCAGTTAATATCCCTCTTTTTGTTCTGATGTTTAGACCTCTATAAAATATTGTAATACTGTAGCTATCAAAAATGTTATTCAACACTAGACCTTTTATCCAACATCTAAATCAGCATTCTTCAAACTGCAGCTCAGGGGCCAGATGCAGTGCTTTGGTTGCCTTTATCTGGCCCTTGGGTCACTATTCCATCCACTGACACCAACGGTGGGACACAATTCCTCCCACTGGCCTAAATGATGGGGCATGACTCCTTCCACTGACACCAATGATGGGGTAAAATTCCTTCCACTGACACCAACAACTGGGCACAATTCCTCCCACTGACCGATGGGGCACTATTCGTGCAACTGACATCAATGAAGGGGTACTATTCCTCCCAACGATGAGGGTCAATTCCCCTCAATGACACTAACAATAACAATGGGGTACAATTCCTTCCATTGACACCAACAATTGGGTACAAATCCTTCCACTGACACCAACAATGGGGAACAATTCCTTCCACTGACATGAACAATGGGGCACTATTACTCCGAATGAAACCAATGATGGGGCACTATTCCTCCCACACTGACACAAAAGATGGGGCATTGTCTATTTCCACTGATATTGGGACGTTTTCTTCTCCCACTGGCCACAGTTTGCCCCCCCCCCCCCCCAAAGCCTGAAGGACAGTAAACTGGCTCATCATTTAGAAAGTTTGAAGGCTCCTGATCTAAATGATTGTTGTTTTGAAAATCCAGTTTAAAGGAAAATTAGAACTGGTATAAGTACTTGTGGATTTAACCGATCATTTTAACATATTCATTTTATCATGGTCCTTGTAATTGGGGCATGGAAGTGAATGTGTCCTTTCCTACATACTTTGTCTTTAAAGTTGTCCCTCTTTCTTACCTCATAAGGTTTCGGAGGTATACAATATCTGGATGAAAAATCATACTACACAATGCTCATGCATCTCAAAGTTTAATTTTTAGTATCCTATAAGAGTACAGAGTAGGAATTAAGTATAGTGTATTGGATCGAGTAAAGGTAAATATAAAAGTTTCAAGGGGTTGGGGCAAAGCAAGCTAAAAAAAAATGTATATTTACACTTTAAGGACAGATTTTATTTCTGATTTATTTACGTATCCGCAGTTCATTTTGCCCCTGCTGAATACAGAACATAAACAGGAGTATAATTACGATTTAAATCCATTTTTCATCCAGCAGTGTAATTATAGTAAAGTGTGCCAGTCTTGTGTTCTATTTCCGAATTTCAGTGTGTATAATGTTCAGCCAGCACCTGTCTCTAGACACAGGGAGCCGACAGACCAGTTGGAAATCTTTCTCATTCTTCAGTTATGAAAAAATACAGACAGGCGGAACTCTGAGGAAAGGGAATTCATGTACCAATGTATTCAGCTGTTCTTGATTATTTCCTGCTACATGCTCACTTCAGGGTTCAAGGGGGGTGCTAACTTGTCTGAACATTGCACAGGGTTCTAGGCTGGCCATAGATATTACAGAGTGGTCAGATGTACCAGCACTGTCCAACTGTCTTGCTGCATCTTTACCCTTTCTTTGACTTTAGACAGAAACAATCTGGTGACACAAAAGTTATTACAAAAGTAACATGGGGACAGTCGACACAGCAGCTCAAATTGGGGTAAATGGAGATTAAGCAAGGTTTTGATCCGAAGTGGACCTAGCATTCGTGTTGCCACCTTATCCCTATAAAGCCAAACACATTTTAATTACACAGGTTCCGAGGCTAATTTAATGCAGGTAAGGTCAGTGGTGGCTGGTGCTCAATTTTTTTTTTTTTGGGGGGGGGGGGGGGGTTGCAACATCATTTGCAGCCTCACTGTGCCATCAATTGCAGCCACTGTGCCCATCCATTGCAGCCACTATGCCCATAAAATGCAGCCACTGTGCCCATCATATACAGCCACTGTGCCCATCATATGCAGCCACTGTGCCCATCATATGCAGCCACTGTGTCCATCATATGCAGCCACTGTGCCCATCATATGCAGCCACTGTGCCCATAACATGCAGCCACTGTGCCCATAACATGCAGCCTCTGTGCCCATAACATGCAGCCTCTGTGCCCATAACATGCAGCCTCTATGCCCATAATATGCAGGCGACGGCACCTGCATCCTCCATGGTTCCCGTGCGTCTCTTCTTCCGTTTCCGCTAGGCGTCCAATAGGGATGCCTGTGCCTTCAGCCATTCAGGTGACGGGTATTAGACCCACACATCCTGATTGGTGGAGAGGCGGTTAAGTGTTAGAAAAGCAAATATTAATTTGCTTTTCTAAACACACTTGGGTGGACTCCGAGTGCAATGCTCTGCGCTCCGAGTCCACCTTTTTTGAAGCCTATTAGCCTAAGACTTTCATCGGGTGCTTAAAAAAAAACACCCCTGCCACTGTATTTCAGGCGCCCGGCGTTGGACACCTGAATAGGGGGTGGCTACAGCGGCTATGAATAGATTCATGCTATGCATGAATCTATCTATTTTACATAGAGGGGGTGGCGTGACAGAGGGGGTGGCAAGCTGCGTAGGGCCCCGCCGTTGTGGGGGGGCCCCCAAGACCCAGCATCCCCCCCTGCAGGGGTGGGCTGGGCTGGGGGGCAAGGTGGAAATTTCCCCCCAGGCCGCCTACATTATCTTTAAAACGGCCGCGGGCCACAGCGCTGGCTGTCTGTTAGATATATTTTTTTTTTTTTGCTAGATGTCGGCCGCGGCGCTGGCTGTCTGTTAATTTCTTTTTTTTTGCTAGAGGTCAGCCGCGGCGACCGCCGATTGGCTAGCTGGCTGCTGCTGCACAGGCTGCGCTGCATTGTGGGAGTTGTCCGGCCGCACTAAGCTTGTGGGCTGGGGCTGGGCGCTGGGAGAAGAGAAGAGAAGAGAAGAGAAGAGAAGAGAAGAGAAGAGAAGAGAAGAGAAGAGAAGAGACAGGACAGAATCATCACCCCCCCGAAGAGGTGCAAGGACCTGGCTCTCCACTAAAACACACAGCCCTCCCCAGCCTGAAGTAAGGTGTGATGACCTCTGTTGTGATAAAACTTATTTACTGTATCCCCTTCAGTAGTAAATTTAAGAAATGATGCATAGCAACAATTTTAAAGTTCGGCAGTGGCGGCTCAAGGGCAATCAACCAACCTCCCCACCAGCGGAATCAGCCAGCAACCCCCCTCCCCTGCCAGCAGACTCTGCCAGCACCCCCTGCCAGCGGACTCATCCAGCAACCCCCCTGCTAGCAGATTCAGCCAGCAACCGCCCCGCCAGCGGACTCATCCAGCAACCCCCCCGCCAGCGGACTCAGCCAGCAACCCCCCCACCAACAGACTCCGCCAGCAACCCCCCACCAGCCGACTCAGCCAGCAGCCCCCCCCCCCTCATCTAGCAACCCCCCACCAGCGGGCTCATCCAGCAACACACACACCACCGCGCACAGACGCACATAGCCACCCCAACCCCCCCACATCTGGTCAGCGGAGCAGACTGATCCAGGAGGACCCCCGCCCACTGTCTGCCTCTATTCAATAAAAGTTGTTTGTTTGAACCTCATTCTGTTCTATATTGTTGTACTTATTCTTTGACTGTTTTGTTAAAAGGAGGGAGGATTGTATTGGGAGCACTGAAGTGTCGGGTGTGACTGTGTGGCAATGGCAAATGGTTTACATAGCTCACGGCATCACGGGTCAGGTAGAGGGCCCCTTAGCAGAATTTTGCTTAGGGCCCCAGGGAGGTCAGGATCGGCACTGCATGCAAATCCTGGTGTCTTGTCTGTGCAGTTTTTTGCTGCAGTGTTAATTTTGATGTCAAATTTCGGTTTAGTTTTAGTCGTATTTAGTCTTTGACTAAAATGCCATTTTAGTTTTAGTTGTATTTTAGTCATCTGAATTGTTTTAGTTCTAGTCATATTTTAGTGGACCAAAAATTCCAGTACATTTTAGTTGACTAAAATCGCCAGTACGATTAAGTCGACTAACATCGAATGGGTTTAGTTAAATTTTAATGCAATATAAGCATTTCTCCAGAACTGACAAACTCATTATACTCCTGAAGTAAAAATCGAATAACATGTTATTATTTATGGTATTAACCGCTTGCCGACCAGTCGAAGCAGTTCTACTGCGGCAGGTTGGTTCGGCTGCGTGAATCGGCGTCATTGTACGTCGGGCGCATACACGGCGGTCTGGGGGCGTGTGCCCATTCACTAGCAGGCAGCCAACCAGTGGGTCCGGTGGACTCGTTGTCCGCCAGCCACCCTCGATCGCTCCAGAGAGAGGCAGAACAGGGATCTGCCAGTGTAAACAAACAGATCCCCGTTCTATCAGGGGAGTAGAGTGAGATAGTCTGTTCCTAGTGATTAGGAACAGTGATCTCTCTCCTCCTCCAGTCAGCTCAGCCCCCTTACAGTTAGAAACACCTCCCAGGGAACACATTTATCCCCTTGATCACTCTTTCCCTGCCAGTGTGATTTATACAGTAGTCAGTGCATTTTTATGGCACCGATCGCTGTATAAATGTCACTGGTCCCAAAAAAGTGTCAAACATGTCCGATCTGTCTCCCGCAATGTCGCTGTCCTGCTAAAAATCGCAGATTACCGCCATTACTAGTAAAAAAATTTAAAAAATGCCATAAATCTATCCCTTAATTTGTAGACGCGATAACTTTTGTGCAAACCAATCAATATACGCTAATTGGGATTTTTTTACCAAAAATATGTATCGGAATACATATTGGTCTAAACTGAGGAAGAAATTAGTTTTTTTTTTACTTTTGTTTTGGATATTTATTATAGCAAAAAGTAAAAAATCTTCTTTTTTTTTCAAAACTGTCACTCTTTTTTTGTTAATAGCACAAAAAATAAAAACCACAGAGGTGATCGAATACCACCAAAAGAAAGCTCTATTTGTGGGAAAAAAAAGGCCTCATGCATATGGGAGCATGAGATCATATAACATAATCTGCGGGCATATTTCCATGTCCAGAAGATACAGCTCCAGATTACAGCCGAGCACAGGTGTATATCCCTGGATGCAAACAAAGCCTGGAGAATGCCCAGGGAAAAAAACAAAGCCTACTTACCACCAGCTCGCAGACAACCAAATTAACCTGTCTAACAGTACGTGTTAAAAACAGGGGTTTAGTCCACACGCATTTGCAAATGCATGCATAAGCCACAGAGCCTTGTCAAGGCACCCTGATATCTGTGGTCCTAACACTAAAATATGAGTGTCCCCATAGTGGAGGAACATGCATTCTAATGGATAAATGCTGGCAGGTGGACTGAAGGGCAGCCCATCCCTTCTTAAAGGTACAGAAGCACACCAAACACCCAGCAAATAGCACTATGGCTGCAAAGCTGCTGGTGCGTTTCTGGACCAATAAACACAGCAAGGTGATCTCAAAAAACTCGCCAACGACTTCATTTAAAGCTGGCTATCGCAGTAAGCGGCTTTGGAGGGTATATCCCTGGATGCAGTTTGTATGCATTAAGTGATTTACATCCATGCTCATGTTTATGCAAGTACAGCATATACCCATGTACAGCAAGCGTACAACCATTTATTACTATGGATAGCAGCCGTGTCTCCTGGGCACAGAAATGCGTCCACAGTTTACATTCTACAGCCTCATGCGTCTGCATGCATGAGGTTTAAATCATATTCTTTGCACTGACATAATGATTCTTGAATGTTGAAACCACATACACAGTTTGCAGAGAGCGAATAATCAAACAGGCAAGAAGAGTGATTTTTATAAATGCTTTAATAAGAAATTTTTGCCGGCGGTAACAGTGCCACAGAGATTCACAGTAGTACTCAGAGAGAATAATGTGCAAGCTCTTCCCTATAGAACCATCTTTCCACATTATTACAGTTGGACACATAATAAAAATCAGAAACACTAGGCAGGGAAGCAGTCATGTTATCTGTATACATTTGTTGGCTTAAAGTCGAACTCCAAACTATATATACAGTATCTCACAAAAGTGAGTACACCCCTCACTTTTTTGTAAATATTTTATTATATCTTTTCATGTGACAACACTGAAGAAATTATACTAAGCTACAATGTAAAGTAGTGAGTGTAATTTCAGCTTGTATAACAGCGTAAATTTGCTGTCCCCTCAAAAATAACTCAACACACAGCCATTAATGTCTAAACCACTGGCAACAAAAGTGAGTATACCCCTAAATGAAAATGTCCAAATTGGGCCCAGTTAGCCATTTTCCCTCCCCGGTGTCATGTGACTCGTTAGTGTTACAAGGTCTCAGGTGTGAATGGGGAGCATGGGCTGTGTTGTAAAAAACACACATGACCCACCTCGATATGATGAGCCACTCTAAATTCAATCAGAGGTGAGGTAATCCCTGCAACAAGTGCATATCATCCAATGGCTCAGTCAATCAAAGGATCCTTATTCTAATAACAAATAAATATACATATCAATACCTGGGATAAATCACCACCCACCCATTGTGGACTAGACCAGAGAAACAGATATCCAGGCAACAATGCTTACCAATATTGAGATATATATCGCCCACCAATGACACAAATAAAGGGTAAAGATGTCTCACATCTCTGCAAAATGCATGGAAATACCTCCTATTTGTGGATTTGACAGAATCGATAAATATCTCCCGAGGAACCCGCAGTTCAGCCTGAAAGTCCCCAAAACCAACCTGCCCCTATATATACACCCAAAGGAAGGGGCGGTCGACAGGGTGCTGGGCGGGTCCTCTCTCCATTGACCAATCAAGCCAAAGAATAGCCTGTTACAGCCCTTCCTCATGAATTCAAAAAGGGGGGGCGTCAAAAATCACCCAGTGCAAACCGACTTTCCTAGATACAAACATTCACCTAATAGACGCCCAAAAAGGGCGTCCCCAATATGAACGAATGTCCAGAGGGAAGGGGCAAGTGTGCCGTCCAAGACATCCATGCACTACACAAGACGTGACACAGCATTCCACTACCCAAAATGACCACTCGACCGGAAGTGCGTTCAACACGAGAGCACACCCGCAATAACCAGGCAGTCTCAAATGGAACGCACGGACAGCACCCCCCAGAAGTGCACACCACCGGCCGGTCAGACCACCTTCCCCCATCACATTTCTGAACCAAAAACTCCAGCCCGTGCATCGACACAGACCGACCAACAGCAACAGTACTCAATGGACAAAAAACAACACAGGGTCGAACCGACCTACCAGAACTTCCATCAGCTCAATGTCTCAAGGCCGAAGGAAGATCTCCAAAATAGCATAAATATAATGTTTACTATCAAACCTCCAATAGAGACCTAGCGGGGACGCATAAAAGATCGGGACACCAATACACAACTAGACAGACAAATAAACGGACAGACAGAAGAACAAACAGGCATATTCTATTTCCCTCCTTTTTGAGGGATAGCTAGTTTTATAGCTTTATGAATAACACTGTATGTTGACAACCTCCATACAACACCCATTTGACATTATGCTGTGACAAGTTTTTATATTATACCATTTGATGTTTTGTTACACATGTGGTAATTTTATAGATATAGCTGACTCTTTTTTAGCCCACTTTATGTACTGTATTTGGATATGTATCTTCTATGTATATTTAAAAAAAAAACGTTTGTTTTTATGAATTTATGTGTATGCTATATCATCAGGGAATCACCACTTAAATGCCCACTTCCTTACATTCTCTACTGTTTCCTTAATAATTAATATATGATGCCTCTTGCTGAACTTGTCCCTTTCACATGGTAAGCTAGGCACTAGAGTAAACACCTCGTTGGATGCCAAAAAAGTGTTTGACCCAGTGAAATAGGTCTATCTTTGGGAAGTCCTTTAATGTTTCAGCTTCGGACCAAAATACCTCCCTTGGATTCAGTTGCTCTATAGAGCTCCTAGGGTGTGGGTTTAGAAAAACCCTTATCTTCCCTTTACGGGGCACTACTATGTGTGAACTCCCCTAAAACAGACCAATTATGGGAGCTCTGGAAGGACGACAGGACGACAGGAGCAGGGTCCCAAGTTGGTAATTTCCTCTCGGGTGGGGGGGACAAGGTAAAATGTTTGCCTAGGATTTACTATACCCCCTGAAAAACTCCACAGGATGTATCTGGAATTTTTTCATTCCTTTTTGATTTATGCTCACCATGTCAATGCTCTTTGAATGCATTTTATTGTACTGTTATGAACTTTCTTAATAAAGCCCTCCTGCTTTGTGTAAAAAAATTATACAGAGCCAACCACTGTTATTGGGACTTGAAGTAAAGGAAAATCTCCCCAGTGAAGATGCACAGACAGCAGCAAAGACCTAAAAGAGGATCTAACACTTCCCCACTCTGAACAATCTAAAAACACGCTTTAAATGGAGCTCTACTTTACTTTTCCATCTCAACTGGTAGGTATCGTTAAATCAATGTGGGAAGATCTATACCCCCTGACTGCAAAAAACAGCATTTGAGTATGTAACTTTTTTCCTAAGACTATTTCTGTTTTGCACTTTCAGCGAAACTTAATCTGCTTTAATTAATTATTGATGAGGTTGTTTGATAGTTTAAGTAAATAGGAACTATTCATTGATCTGTGCTTTGACATACAGTATATGGGGGAAGAAGATTTCAGCTTAGTGATCCTTTTGCTTTTAGCAAAATGAGCAGGATTAGGCAGAATGCTTTCAAGATGCCTGTCAGTCTAGATAGCCTATAGTCACTCTTCATTGAAAGTAGAAAAAGAGGAGAACCTCCTATACCACATAATCATAACCACCAACACTTCTTTACTGATATATTCTATGCCTTGATGATCACAGTCAGAGGGTACACTGCTATATACGTTGTTAATAAAGTTTTTTTCCTGGCACCCCTGCCAGACATCATAACCAGATACTTAACCTACACTGCAACAGGAGCACAGCTGGATTATCAGTGACCAATATTCACTTTTTTTGAAGTATCGGGCACAAACTTACCTGATATTACCAATATTGCTTCAAGGGGTTTTGCCGTTCTTTAGAGCGGACGGTCGACTTTATTGTAATAACAACCGATGCTGCTCAGCAGCCACTCGACTGTTATTACAAGCAGCAGGAGGGGACGTCACTCCTCTTGCCCCCTTCCGCCACTCGCCCGGGCTCCCCCGTCCCACCGGGAGGCCCGAGCAACCAGCCAGCACGTGCACCGGCTGGTCGAAGACCCGAACAAAGCCGATGCTTCATTCGGGTCTTGGATCTAGTAACCCGGAAGCGCTGTCATGACATCACTTCCCGGATAACTGGCATCTTAAAGGCGCCAGTTTTAGAAATATAAAGTATTTAAAAATGCTGATCTTGACGTTTTGAATACTTTCAATTGCAGAGGAGGTGTTTGGAGTCTTATAGTCCCCCGAACCCTCCATAAAGAGTATCTGTCACTGCCTTTTACTGTCACAAGGGATGTGACAGTAATAACAGTAATAAAAAAGTGTAAAAAAAAAAAAAAAAAAAAAGGTTTTAAATGTACAAAATATCGGCACACAATATCGGCTATCGGCCTGAGAGGTGCCTGAAATATTGCTATCGTATCAGGACCGAAAAAACGATATCAGTAGATCCCTACTGAGAAGTATAGCGTAAGTACACTAAAAATGCACTTATCTTTTAAACATGGAATTAACCTTGGACAAATATTAGATAATTGCATATTGTGGCATACATTAGTGTGGAACAAAAATAATCAGTAAGTTCTGCCCCCATCTTAGATGATCATTCATTCCAATATACTATATTTATATTTAACTATTAAAGCGAACAAGTCACTACACTGATTCATTTAAAGTTAACTTCTGGCCAGATGTGAATGGGCTTCAAACCGAGTCCTCACTTACCCCTGTAGCTACAGGAATTCTGGGGCAGTTCACTGCAGAATCAATGAAGTTGTCCCAGTTGTTCAATCAGCCTGCTCCTTTTACCTGCAGTGACTCAGCAGGCTTTCAGCATTGTCATCTGTAAAGTAAACACAAAAAGGGGGCTTTGAAGGAGAGAGAGGGGAGCAGAGTGGGCTGATCCAGTTCTGGGAGGAGGGAGCTGAGCTGCCAAGTCACTGCTGGGAGGAGAAGCAGGGAGAACTGAGCTGCTGAGTAACTGCTGTTTGGAGGAGCAAGGGAGCAGAGCTGCTGACTCACCACTAGGTGGGAGAGCTGAGCTTCTGAAAAGATGACTTAAAAGGCTATAGTGCTTTCGTTGTGAACTTTAAAGCTCTCTTGCTTCACAATGTAGCTACAGGGGCAAGTCAGGCCAACACTGAAAGGGAGGGGGAAAAAAGCCCTGCAGTGGGCTCTCCCACCACACTGCAAGGGTTAAATGCTTGGTAGGTGTTGGCTGAGCTGAAAAGGATGTAATACTTATATTTACCCCCTACTCCGACATCCATGGGCAGTATGTGGGTGGGTGTAGCATGCTGCGGCGGCAATAACACACACTCAGTCCAGATGCAATTAAGAGAACTTGTATTGAAGTAGAGGCAAAACAATTAACAGTGGCAGGAAGCCCAGCCGGGAACACTCACACATGACAAAAGCATGTAGCAGTGAAGGTCTCAGCTGAGCTGACAATGTCTGTCTGGAGGGCCGAAATGCGGCCTGGCTGGTCCGTGCCCAAGCGGGGAGGTTTCCAGGAATAAAAGCGAATCCTTACGCTTTCCATACTTGTCTGGAACCTTTCCTGTCACTAATACTGTCGCTGAGAGACAGGTGACCTGTCCCTACGCTATCCACATGCTAAAAGCATGCCAAAACCAGGAGCCAGGGTTTTAAAACACTACCTAACTCAAGATGGCTGCCAGAGTCACATGGGCTGCCAGCATTTAACTGGATCACTGCCCCAGTGACCCAGGAAACCATAGCGGAACCAGGTTCCTCTAAACTTCCTCTCCCTCTGCACTGCTGCTGCGGTTGAGAGCCACCTGCAGTGGAGAAAGCAGACTGCACCTGCCTACAAGTACTTCTGTGTCATCATATACAATGCAGAGCTGTGTACCCTGCATTGCACTTGGAGGAGGCAGGCGTGCGATGGCGGCCAGGAACGCCTTAGTAAGGAGGCTTCACACAGACGGAAGGAGCCTACAGAAGCAATGAGTAGGGTAAGTATTATTCTTTATCACTGTACCCCTAGACTTAAAATGGAATTAACGTCCTGCTGTCAAAAACTGTGCAAGTGCAACTCAATTTACATTCTGGCACAGTGCATGTGTGCTGGAATGACCACATTCCTGAGTGACAACACCTCTCACCAGCTGTTACGGTTTAGCCTGCAGTTTTCCTATCTGTGCAATTCTTACCTCTGTGCTGCAGTGCACCTCCTTTAACATGTGTTGTTTGTCTTCTGTTCTCAGCTATGGGCATCGCCTGCTATTCATTGGGTTTTTATTTCATTTTTCTTCCATCACTTCCTGGCACGCCTCCCAGTTTGTTTCCCTATATAACACATGCTCAGTGCAGCCTGCGTTGCCCGAATAGCTTCCCAGTTCTCTGAGCTCCTGTTCCCCTTACTATTACGTGTATTCTGTGTTGGACTTCCCATCTGTACTTGCCTGCTGCCCACCCTGACCTCGGCTTGTTTCCTGGATTTCCTTCTGCCTCCTGCTGTTGTACTCTGCACATGCGAGTGGTCTCAGCATCCTCAGCTGGGCGTACCTGGGGGTCGTGACCTGGTTCCAGCTTGCTGCAAAACCATCCCCACCATCAGGGGTCCTGGTGAAGAAGCAGGCTGGGGCTTAGACTCTGTGCCCTGGCAAACACCGAGTTGGAGATCTACAAGGGCTCCCTATCACAGACACCTGACACCAAAGTCTGGCATCTGGAAGAAGCCAGGTAGAAGATCCTGCACCAGCGATGGACATTGGACAGTTGAAGTATAGATGAGTATTGCAGAGTTTAGCTCTGCTTTAATGAGCAGTTGACCCTTGCAGTGGGTAATTTATTCTAGTGCCCAGATCTGAGCTTTATGAAAATGTATATATTTGAATGTTCATAGCCAGGCCATGTGCAAAGGAACCTTGAGTGTCACCCATTGGCTGAAAATACTAAATATGAGAAATTACTTTTAAATTGTATTTGTAAAAAAAACTGTATACAAAATATTAGATATTAGTTATTTCCTATAAACATCCTGCCTAAAATAAAGAAGATGACAACTCCACCAGTAGACCTCGGAGCTCTAACTGGAGACAGAAAAGGCACTGAGGACTCTCAGTTGCTAATGGTTCAGATGTGTCTGGACCTCTGGCAATTACACTTACTTCTTCAAAATGGCCACCATAGGAGCTCCGGCCCACAGCAAATCCCTGCCAATTGTACAGTCCATGAGCCTGAGAAACATTTTAGGGTCTTTCTTCTTTGTGTCAGAACATGTGCTCCAGTGGCCCTCAGTGACCTTTACCACACGCTAGAGGTCATCATAACCCTCAATACATTTACAACTTCCTGAAGATTAGTGGTTTGAAATAAAATAACAGCTCTATAAAACATCCAACATGTTATCCCAATTCCTTAACGTTAATGAAAACCAGTTCTGAAAAATTCTGAGAAGCATCCTTATAACTCATAAATCACTTGTAAATGGCTTTGAACAGCACTTGAGGAATTTGTTTTTAAATATCTTGCCTGAAGAAATTCTTAGGAATTTGATTTTAAAAGACAACATAAATGACAAACAGTAAAGACGATATTTTGGCTGTTGTTAAGATAATGTGAGCGTGCGGAAGACTCATATTCTTTTTTAAAGAGGACCAATCAGTTTAGGTGCCTTAGAGGAAGCCAGGTCACAACCAGTAAACATAAAAATAATTGGCCCTATGATGTAACCAACTAGAGCATGTTCTGTATTATTAACAGCCAAGCAGCTTTTCCCTTCCTTGTCACCGCAGTAAGTTAGACCATACAAGGAAGATATTGATAGGACTGTACACTGTGATAAACTGCATTTTTGTTTTTGAGTTTAGTTATCCTATAAGAATGTGTTCCTCTCAATGTAAAGGATTTGACAAGAAAGGATAAGATTGCTCTGGATTGTGATTGTGGAAAAATCCTGCGTTCTATATCCTGGGACTGGTAGAAAGAATCAAGCCATCCCATGAGAGCAGCTGAACTGTGGGAACATTTGAGGTGACAACTGTTAGCTGGAGCTGTCATTGATGTCTGTGACTGAGTGACTGAAGCTGAGCAACACAGTCATCTCAGTTCTGGTCCTGTTAAAGCTGCTTTAAACATCAACATATGAGACACCTCTATTAAGACTGGCATTACTGGGGCCTAGGGGAGTGCCATGTTCTTTGGTTGGTGCTTCCCTGGGCCTTTAAAGTATATCTATTGCCAAAATATTTTTCTTAGATTTGGAAAGAATAGGGGATGGTTAGAACCCCTAATAGTTTTTTTCATCATTGTGGGGATTTTCCTTGCTTTTCTCTGCAGGAGACATAACAGGAATCTCTCCAAAGTTAGAGAAAATCCCTTCCTAGATAGTTATTATGGGAGCAAATGTCCCCATTGGGAGATTTCCCCCCACCTCCAGTTCCATATAACATTTGAACTATAAAAAAATATGTGCATGCTTCTTGTGTTGCATGTGAGCAGCAGGAAAAGATTTAAAATATTGCAAACTCTGACAGGTTCACTTTAAGGGCTCATACATACAGGCGTATTTGAGCATATAATGTAAAATATGGTGACATATCACCACCAGGGAGCCACAGGTGTTGCATACAGTCACTTATGCAAAAGAATTATGTGTACGGATGTACAGCCTTGGATGGAGACAGTCTGGACACAGTATATCGTTATGCATAAGGAATGTTTTTGTATACCCACATACGGCTATATCCTGTAATTCATTTGTACAGATGGCTATACACAACACCTGTGGTCCTCTGAGCCAAAATATGGTTCTTTTTTCTGTTACATGCCCATGTGCATGAGCCCTAACATGAGATTTGTACAAATGAACAATGTGACTAATGTACACACGTCGGACTTTTCGTCCGGACTGGTCCGACGGACTATCCGACGGACTTTCGGCGGACTTCCAACGGACTTTCCCAACGAACGGACTTGGCTACACGATCACACCATCATGGATTCGTACATGATGACGTACGACCAGACTAAAATAAGGAAGTTGATAGCCAGTAGCCAATAGCTGCCCTAGTGTCAGTTTTCATCCGTCGGACTAGCATACAGACGAGCGGACTTTTCGATAGGAACTGGGTCTGGCGGAGTTCCGACGTAAAGATTTGAAACATGTTGTAAATCTAAAGTCCGTCAGATTTTTGACCGAAAAAGTCCGCTGCAGGTCCGATGAAGCCCACACACGGTCGAATTGTCCGCCGAACTCGGTCCGTCGGACCAGTCCGGTCGAAAAGTCCGCTCGTGTGTACACGCCATTAAAAAAAAGAGGGCCTATTTACAAATAACCAGAAAATCACAGAAAAAATATTCTGGAAAGAGAAGTAAGAGAAATGTGGCAAATGGGGTTATTGTGTAGTTTAAGGATCTTTTGGCTGGTTGTAGCTCTACATATTATATCTAAAATTAATATCACTAAAATGTAGGAGTAATTTTACCTGTTCAGCATTTTATCTCATAAAAACTGTGCTTCCAATAATACCAAAATGCCCTTTTTTCTGCTCTCATTAAATGACCCTTCATTTAAATTCAGATCCCCAACTTAAAATAAGAGGGTCTTTAAAGACAAAGTTTAATCTGCTTATATTTTATGTAGCACCCACTAGTGTGCTAGAAGAGTAGTACATTTGTTTTTTTGAGAACAGGTACATTTCAGGCTTGGCTGGTAGCCAAGCCTGGGTGTGCTTTGTGATCTGGGTGGGGAGTGACCTAGAATAGAGCTGGGTGACTCACAGGTGGTGTCACTAGGACCTCCCACTTCTTTCCAGAATCTTCTGGTGCTTACTGGAAAGAGAGGTGGAGAGGAAAGGTGGAGCCATCCGGGGTATTCTGAGGAGCCCTGACAATCCCCAATCTGGATTGGCAGGGAGCAGGCCTCCTTAAATGCCCAGCTGGGGAGGAGTTGATCAAGTGGAAGATAGAGATGGAGTAATAGGCTGTCGGGGCCTTTGAGGGAGCTCTCCAGTCGGGGGGGTAACCTTGGACCTGGGCTCGGGTTGCGAGCGGGACCCTCTTACAACCCACAGAAGTGTCCTGACCAGAAGGCACAGGAGGAGCAAGAGAGGACAGCGGGAAAACACTGCCAGGCAAGTCTCCAGTAGTTCCACAGAGGCATCCAAGAGGGCTGGTGAGTGTTCACACAGTTAGGAGGACTGGGAGGCATGCCTGAGAGGACTGAGATAGAGCGGTCTGGGATGGGTGCAGAGCCAGTCTGAAGGATTGTGATGGCACAGGCACTGGAAAGGGGCAGCTGCAGCCAGGAGGGCTGGCAGTGCCTGAAAAGGTGTTACTGGGAGCAGTAGCCACAGGGACAGGTAGCACTGGAACTTTCCTATTTTTGCTACACCATAGGGGCCCACGGTCCCATGACTGCAAAGGGCATCTGGTTTAGGCCTGGCTGAGCCAGTGTCAGACCTACAGTGTTAGCTAGCCCGGAGAGTACAAGTAAGTGATTTGCTGAAGGAGTGAGGAGTGATACTCTGCAAGCAAGGAAGTGCAGGAGGAGAGTTTCCCATTTCTATCCAAGTTTAATCCTCCTCAAAAAAACAAAAAAAAACAAGTGCAAGGACTGCTTTCATGTCTCTGAGCGAGTAAAAAGTGTGTGCCTGGCTGGGGCAGGGTGACAGATGGACCACTACATTCAGCAGCCCCTACGGGGGTACCGCTACATTTTATCTCCCCTAGTTCCTCCTTCCCCCTCATCAACATGCTAATTACATTTTTAATTTTGGAGGTTTGTTAAAATTGACCATAACTGCAGGATTTACTGTTAGCAATACCCCCATAGTTGCCTAGCTTATCCAAACCTAAGATAATCTTTTGCAGGTGATAAATTGTCTTCATTTTAATTTGTCAGGGTAATGAGTGAGGACAAGATTGACAACATTGTGGAAGATTGAGTCAAAAGGAATGGGCAAAGTGACAACCTCTAGTCCACCTCCTCACCCAAATAAATTGGCCTTCCCCGAACTCCCCTGTCAAAAAAAAAAAAAGAAAAAGTCAGCCCTTTTAAGTAGTAGGCAGCATGTGACCTCCTCCCAGCACGCAAATCTTGGGCCTGAGGGCCAATCGCCAGGTCCTAAAACTAACATCGTGGGGTTGACATCTTCAGCCCCCGTGTAAGCTCCAAAACCATCTAGCACAGAGCTTAACACAGGGTTTGAGGAAAGAAGGTGTGAGGAAGTTGGACCTAAATGAGCAAAGTGAACAAAGTGAATTTTTTAGCTGACAAACTTCCTTCCTTTGGATATGTCACAGCTATGACAGCAGGCAATGTCTACTATATCATGGAAGACTGAGTTAAGATTTCTTATCGGTAAACAGAGAAGCATGGGAAAAGGTTACCAATGCACACAGAGAAGCTCTGGCAGACACAGAGCCTGACAGCATGTAAATAAATGAAAACGGTTGTGGAGAAGAAACTAACAGCTGCCATATCTGACAGACAGGCCACAACTACAACTGCAGGAGTGCAAGCCCGCGAGTCTGATGTCTCCTCTCACGCTGCGGCTAAAGCTTAGCAGATAAGAACGTCATGCACTGCCGGGACTGCCTGTCCCAGGTGTGGCCTGTTTAGGCCTTTTGAAGGATCAAGCCTGTGATGTTGGTTGTTTAATGGGGCATGAGATGAGAGAAACACATGACTCACTCCCTTTAAGCACATCATTATTCTCTTAATCGTTGGCGTTTTCTAAAAAAGTTGCTCCGCATTAATACCTGAAATTCTTACACCGTGTGGTGAAACAGCAGTCGTTTAAAGCATTTCAATGAAAGGAAAAAACTGCAGAATAATCTGAGCAAATATTTAATGGAGGCAATTAGACACATAAGAGGCGGAAAATCTAGTATAGCCTTTTGGGCCTAAGCACCAAGAAAATGTGACTGGACCACACAGGGGGCTGTATTGAGTCAGCAGACTTTCTAAGAATTGTATAATAATTGTTTACACAAGGTCTGAGGCAGGCTACTTTCTTTAGGCGTATAGGCCTCAGCTTTACCCAAAGAGAAGGACATTTTCCAAGCAGGGAGCAAAAAAGTAACCTGACAGGGGTTTTAATCACCCTTCCACACCTAACTAAAAAAAAAAAAAATGTATTTACTTCCTCATATAGTATTGTCAGAGTGTGTTAGAAGTCCACTTTATTTGACAATGGGCTTTCTTCAGGGAGGACTAAGTGGGGACAAGAGTTAATTAAAAGTGGCATCTGGGGCAGGGGCCACAGAGCGTTACCTATGTCCCACCACACTCTTACATTCCCTGCTAGTAAATAAAAACTGGATTTCCATTGGATTCCACTTACCCTGCTAGGTATTAAAAGCTCATTGGCTCTCACGTACACTAAGGTGGGGGAAGCTAAGCTTTAACGTAAAGCAATGGGTTCCATAAAACGGTGGTTAAAAAAAAAAAGAGAAAGGGGTAAATGGCGCTACCCTAGAAAGGAGAGGGGTGTCCCAATCCCTTAATTTATAACAATAGTGCACCACCCAAAAACTGATGTGCTCTGGTAGAAATAGTGTTATTTGTTAAGATCACATATATCGCCGTATAATATGATAAATTGATACAAAGTGCAATAATACACACAAAAAAACCTTTCCTTAGAACATCGATTAAGATGAATATCCTAAATGTCCAAAAAAATAACTAAAATCCATATGTGAAAAACAGCACCAAAAAAAATCCACATCCCCTTACAAAATAGTGTCCGGAGGGTTCAATATCTTTGATCTGATCAGATCTATACTAGATTTCCCAGTAGTATAGTGTTCCAAAAAACACAGCGTTAGCAGGATCAGCCCAGGCTTCAGGCTCAGTATTTGAACCGACAGATAGCTCTGACAATGGAGAAGGGGTCCCTGCTAAGGTCAGGCGTACCTGACCCCATTCTTCAGTTGCTGAACTGCAACAACCGCACGATACTCGTATGCAGCAGAATGTCAGTACTAGTGCCTCTCAACCTTCTGGTGAACTGGCAAGCACCAGCGGCCTAGTACACCCTGGTCGTAGATAAACCAGCACTGCAGTATCACTTAGTGGCAAGTCCCATAAGTGCAGTTCAAGCTGGTGAGGTGGCTAGCACAAGTAGGTCCCCCTGCAGCCACCAAGAGTTCGAACACAGGCCCGTAGAGCCCATAGTGCCCTTCCCGCTGCACTTGCAAGTCCTGGTTGGCGGCCCACAGATTCTTCAGCGCCCGTACTTCCTCCATTCACTGGCCAACCCAGAATTCAGGTGGAAAAAACCCTTTAATTTTTTGAGCTGTATTTCACATAAGATCTGTGCGGAACAATTGTGGACCAAAGCAATTTATATGCTGGTCAATTCTTCGCCCAAAACCCAAATTCACCCCTTGGCAGACAATTTGGTTGAAAACTTTTAACAGTTCCCGAATTTAGGATCTTTATGGGCCTATTCCTCAACATGGGCATTACTAAAAAGAGTGAGTTGCGGTCATATTGGTTCACTGACCAAATTTATCATATGCCCGTGTTCTCTGCTGCCATGGCCAGGGCTAGGTACGAGCAGATATTGCGGTTCATGCATTTCAATGACAATGAACTCTGTCGTCCTCGGGGTGACCCTGAACATGATCAGCTCCATAAAATTCAGGTCCTCTTAACCACCTCAACGAAAAATTTGCAGCCTTGTTTATCCCCGAAAAGATGTCCCTGATTAAATTTTCTGGCCGTCTTGTTTTAAAACAATATCTCCCCAGCAAGCGTGCCAGATACGGGGTCAAGATGTATAAGCTCTGTGACAGGCCAACAAGCTATACATATAGTTTTATGGTTTACGAGGGAAAAGATAATCAGGTGGAACTCGAGAACTGTCCAGACTACATAGGAAGCGCTGGCAAGATTGTTTGGGACTTGGTGTCACCCTTATTCGGAAAGGGGTACCACTTGTACGTGGACAATTATTATACAAGCGTGCCACTTTTTAGTCACTTGTTTGATCTTTGAATTGGTGCATGTGGCACCGTGTGATCTAATCGCCAGGGCTTGTAGAGTCCCGACTTAGACTGGGGGAGAGAGTGTGCTTGAGAAGTAATAATTTGCTCACAGTGAAGTGGAGGGATAATCGGAATGATTTTGTTCTGTCCTCCCTTCACGCAGATAATTAATGCTCATAAGGCCAGATGCTGGTATAAAAAAGTACCTGTATACTAACTCCAATTGGCTCTGCTGAACACTTATATATAGTTACATAGTTACATAGTAGGCGAGGTTGAAAAAAGACACAAGTCCATCAAGTCCAACCTATGTGTGATTATGTGTCAATATTACATTGTATATCCCTGTATGTTGCGTTCATTTAGGTGCTTATCTAATAGTTTCTTGAAACTATCGATGCTCCCCGCTGAGACCACCGCCTGTGGAAGGGAATTCCACATCCTTGCCGCTCTTACAGTAAAGAACCCTCTACGTAGTTTAAGGGTAAACCTCTTTTCTTCTAATTTTAATGACTATTTTATGTGCTATACAAAGTGTCAGGACGAACTGGATCCTTCCTTAAATTCCAGGAAGGGATCATCACAGCCCTTCTGTTTCCAGACAGTGCTGTGGCCCAACTTCCCAATCCAAATGCAGTGAGCCAGCTGCATGAGAGGCATTTTCCGTATGTCCTCCGTGGTACCCCTACCCAACGATCATCTCAAATTAGATGTCGTGTCTGTAGCATGCGTGGATATAGGCGTGACACCCGCTATTCAGGGGATCCAGGGGGGGCAACGGGGCAATTGCCACCCCTGAGAAATTTGTTGTCCGCCGGGCGGGTGAGATAGCGGGCGGCCCTGCGGGTGGGAGAGATAGCGGTTGGCTCTGCGGGCGGGTGAGATAGCGGGCATCTCCGCGGGTGGGTGAGATAGCGGGCGGCTCCGCGGGCGGGTGAGATAGCAGGCGGCTCCGATAGCGGGCGAACCGGGCGGTTTGTGGGTCCACCCCTCTTATATTAAGGTTGTATTTGGGGACACAGAGGGGTTTCTCCACAACACCAGTTGCCGTTGGAATTTGGACTGTATCCTGACACCGTAACAACCATGGTGCCAGGATGATTGTTGCGCCAACACCAGCCATTTCCCCGATAAATTGCCCAAAAAAAAAAACGGATTTTCTGGCAGTGCCCCTCCCGAGACTAGATATAGATATTTTAAAGAGTACCTGTCACTACCTATTGCTATCATAGGGGATATTTACATTCCCTGTGATAACAATAAAAATGCTTAAAAAAAAAAAATGAAAGGAACAGTGTAAAAATAAATTAAAAAAGCAAAATAAATAATAAAAAAAAAAAGCACCCCTGTCCCCCCATGCCCGCACGCACAGGTGAATGCAAGCGTTGGTCTTGTGTCATATGTAAACAGCAATTGCACCATGCATGTGAGGTATCACCGTGAATATCAGATCGAGGGCAGTAATTTTAGCAGTAGACCTCCTCTATAAATCTAAAGTGGTAACCTGTTAAGGCTTTTAAAAATGTATGTAACATGTCGTGTTTGGTATCTATGTACTTGGCATAAGATCATCTTTTATATTTTATCAAACATTTAGGCAATGTAGTGTGTTTTAGTGCATCAAAATTCAAAAAAGTGTTTCTTTTCCAAAAAACTGTGAAAAATCGCTGCGGAAATACTGTGTGAAAAAAAATTGCAACACCCACCATTTTAATCTGTAACGGCCTTTGCTTTAAAAAAAATATATAATGTTTGGGGGTTCAAAGTAATTTTCTAGCAAAAAATAAATAAATATTTTTTCATGTAAACAAAAAGTGTCACAAGGACTTTGTCCTCAAGTGGTTATAAGAGTGGTTGATGTGTGGCATAAGCTTCTAATGTTGTGCATAAAATACCAGGACAGTTCAACCCCCCCCCCCCCAAATGACCCCATTTTGGAAAGTAGACACCCCAAGCTATTTGCGGAGAGGCATGTTAAGTCCATGGAATATTTTATATTTTGCCACAAGTTTCGTGAAATTAACAATACTTTTTTTTCACAAAGTTGTCACTAAATGATGTATTGCTCAAACATGCCTAGGGGTGTCTACTTTCCAAAATGGATCATTCATGGCCTCCGAAATTGTGATAGGTAGTGAGGAGTTAAATCAAGAGTTTACGCCCTTAGAAAGCTTGAAGGCGGTGATTGGTTTTCGGGGTCCTGTACACGGCTAGGCTCCCAAAAAGTCTCACACATGTGGTATCCCCGTACTCAGGAGAAGCAGCAGAATGTATTTTGGGGTGAAATTTCACATATGCCCATGGCATGTTTGAGCAAAATATCATTTCAGTGACAACTTTGTGTAAATTTTTTTTTTTGGGGGGGGGGGCGGCATTTTTCACTCATTTATGACAAAAAATAAAATATTCAATGTGCTCAACAAGCCTCTCAGCAAATTCCTTACTGTGTCTACTTTCCAAAATGGGGTCATTGGGGGAGGGGGGGGGTTGTATTGCCCTGCCGTTTTAGCACCTCAAGAAATGAGATAGGCAGTCATAAATTAAAAGCTGCGTAAATTCCAGAAAATGTACCCAGTTTGTAGACGCTATAACTTTTGCGTAAACCAATAAATATATGCTTATCAAATTTTTTTTACCCAAGAAATGTGGCTGAATGCTTTTTGGCCTAAATGTATGACTAAAAGATAATGCCTTAGCCCCACGTTGGGCACCAAATGTAGCAAGGTCCCAGGCGTCCTTTGGTCTAATAAAAACCTCCAGGAACAGGGATAGCTGACATCCTTCTGTATGTAGTGAGTTGTGAGGCATGGTGGGTGTATAGTTGTTAAAGTTATTGGGCACCAGACACTTCTGGGATGCAAAAGAAAGTTTATTTCTCTTAAACCTTTTTTTGGGGGAGAGAGGGTTAGGGCCAGGACACCCTTAGGTAGTTGCAAGATTAATTGGCAGACTCCGAGACTTCAATAAGAAGACAGCCATGCAGGGAAAGGCCTTCAGCAAGACGCCACATCTGCATGTGTAGGAATGTTGTCTCCTTCACTTTCACTACAATCACTCTTTGTAGTTCTTCAGCACACTGAGCTCCCAGTCTCTCACTAGACCCACATTAATCCCACGCCACTGAATCCCTTGAGCTCCTTCAATCTTCATTGTGGCATCTTCCTCAAGCATCACCCCAACTTCTCTGCTGGGTCGCTAGCTTGGCACTCTAGATACCTCTCAAGCTTCACCCACGCTGGCCTGCTCGGCCCCTAGCTTGACACACAAGGCTGCTCTGCAAGCGTCACCTTCGCTGGCTGAGTCCCTGGCTTGATACCCACTGAAATTTACCGATTCTTCACCGTCCCCGGTTGGTGAGAATACTGCTCCGGTACTTGCTTCAGTTACTCACTGTGGTCCCTGGTAATAAGGCGGATAGTCCCTTACTGGCGACAGCTTCCCCTCTACCTCTGGCCAACAGAACCGTCACTTTTGGTTGGACTGCAAGCCGCAGTCCCAACCCTGCGCTGCTCTCCTGCTTCTGGATAGGCCCTCAGACAGCCCAGCAGCCAGATGTGCCCGATCTCTGGTCTAGCAGCCCAGGCAGTACAACACACATCCACCCAGGCAGCCGTCTTGGTGGCACAAAACACAGATCACCTGACCTCACCCAAATATATAGGCTCTCCCAGCAGGCCAAGGGATCCAAGAAAACCCCTGCCCACTGGCTGAGACACCCCATATACCCATAACCTGACCTCGCATTGCCCTTCTTGTATCTAGTACCACCAAGTACCCGGCCACCTAGTGGTAGAAGAGAAAAGTGCAACCAGGCCAAATTTAGGGACAATTCAATAGATCTCTAGCAATGAACCAGGATAACTACTACAGGCAAGTAAATTTGTGAGGAGCAACCCTGCTTAAACTCCAGGGTGCTACATCTATGTTCATTGCCACATTGTATTTCAATTATTTTTAGCCTACGCCTATAATCTGAACAAACTTTAAAGTGGTTTTAAACCCAAAAGAAAACATTTATCATATTGCAGGTTACCAAGTATTAGATGTAGTGGCAGCATTAGTTTATTTTTTAGGCTTTCTTTCTTTTATTTTCACCTGGTGATCTGGCCAGTAAGTCTGTTGTTTTTGAACAGAACAAGCTGTCCTGCAGATGTAGCAATTAGAGGGCTGAGACAGACCATTTAACACTGAAAGGGGTGCTTACAATGGTCAGCTTTTATTTTATGTAAAATCTTATGTAAAATGTTATCCCAAAAGCTTGAAATGTGTTAGCTACAATTTGGCTTCAAACAGTTTATCTGAAATCTATTAGTACATCTAACACTCCTCTTCCCCCAGACTGACCATGCTGCTGTCCAAGGGTGTCTCTGTTGTTCCTTAGGCACTCTGATACAGGAGGTGTGTGACTGGCCAGATCAGGGGAAAACAGAGGGAAGAAAGCCTAAACAAGAATATGAATACAGCCACTGCATCTAAAGATTGGTAAGCTGCAAAACATTATGTTTTTGGTTTTGGGTTTAATACCTCTTGAAGTCTGAAGTCTGTAAACTTATTTTGTGAAGATCCTCACAGATTTACTTCTGTGAATTCTGTGATACCTATTCACTATGCTCTGTGAGTAGGCTGTGTCACACATTTCACAGAGCCTGCCTTCTGAGCTGCAGAGGTGCTGAGAGGAGGAGTTTCAGGAGGAGTCAGTACAGGAATCATTGCTTGCAGGCAGCAAGGTACCATGGGATATGTAGTCCCTAGAAATTGAAAGTAAACAGCAGATAGAGACTCTGGCAAAGCAATGCAGGGAGTCCAGGAAGTTGTGGAAAGAGTGACCAGCAGAAAGGCAGCACTGATAATATGAATGGAGATTTTTCAAGTAAACTGATACCGGATTGTCAAAAATAACTATTGTTTTATTGTAATTACAATACTGATGTTACAAAGTGTACGCTGCAATCATAGTTTTCCTTTAGAGGTGGGAGTCTGATCATTTGCAAGCACCCCCATCAGCCTTGTAACGCTCACAACTCTTCATTTTTAAATGAAAATAAAACTATGTAGCAAATAATTTAGAAACCATTTAAAATAACATAAACATTTTTATGATTTTGCCCCTTTGATCTGTTAAAAGCAAATGTAAAAAACGTTTAATATTCTTGTTCACTTCATATAGCCTTGTAAGGGACTTTATTTACATAATACACCATAAATACTTCTTTTTTATATAGAGCATTGCATGTATCTTTCTTACTTATTCTGCCTGTAAAAGATAGCCTAGGAACACACATCGCTGGAGAACTGTAATCCTAAAATTAAAGTTAGATGATTAAAACTCTGATATGTTCTGGTGAATGTGTCTGAAAGTTCTGAAGCAGAAATACATTTCATCCTGTTTTCAGTATATGTTAGACCAGGGGTAGGCAAACTTTGGAGCACAGTGTGCCAAAATATGTTTTCAAAGAAATTGAGCGTTCTGATTTTATAATTAAAAGATTGTCAACTTCACACTCTCAATCACGAAAAGGGTTTTTATAAAGTAAATGCTGTAAACTACTTGAGTAATAGTGACAACTTAACATCCTGCATTCTCACGCCTCAGATCAGCCCCAATTCCTGCAACTCCACACTTCAAATCAGCCCCAATTCCTGCACCTCCACACCTCAGATCACTGCCCCCCCTGCACATCTGCCCCTCCAGTGTACCACCCTGCACATCTGCCTCACCTCTGTAACCCCCTGCTTATCTGCCCCACCAATGTACCCCCTTTCTCATCTGCCCCACCACTGTACCTCCCTGCACATCTGCTAAACCGCCATACCCCCATGCTCTTCTGTCTCACCGCTGAACCACCTTCTCATCTGTCCTAAAACTGAACCTATCTGCTCATCTGTCCCACCACTGAAACCCCCTGCTCATCTGCCCCACCACTTTAACCCCCTTTCTCATCTGCCCACCACTTTAACCCTCTGCACATCTGTCTCACCTCTGTACCCCCCTGCTCTTCTGCCCCACCACTGTAACTCTCTGCTCATCTGTCCCACCCTGTACCCCCCTGCTCATCTGTCCCACCAATACATCTTCTTTCACATCTGCCCCACCGCTGTACCCCCCTGCTCTTCTGCCCCACCACTGTAACTCTCTGCTCATCTGTCCCACCCTGTACCCCCCTGCTCATCTGTCCCACCAATACATCTTCTTTCACATCTGCCCCACCGCTGTACCCCCCTGCTCTTCTGTCCCACAGCTAAACCCCCCTTCTCATCGGCCCCAACACTAAATCGTCATGCTCATCTGTCCCACCACTGTAACCCCCTGCTCATCTGCCTCATCACTGTACCCCCCTGCTTGTCTTTCCCACAGCTGAACCCCCTTCTCATCTCTATCACCATTGTACCTCCTGCACATCTGGCCCACCACTGTACCCCCCTGCACATCTGCCCCACCGCTGGCCGAAGCCTTATGCATTAGGATGTGCACCCGAAAGCTCAAACACACATGCCTTTCTCTGCAACCTAAGCTGTACAGGACAGGGAATGAATGGGAAGTGCTTTGTGCTGAACTGTTTCCTGTTCAATCACAAACTGAAGCATAGTAAACACAGTTTACTTTGCCTCAGTTATGAATGAACACAGTGAGTGAGTTTGTTCACTGTGTTCATTCAGAAAAGGAAGGCACCAGGGAATTATTTACTAGCCCCTTCCCCCTGATCTCCACCCGGAAAACATCCCCTATCCCAGCCGGGGGGAGAAGAGAGGAGGGAAGCCAGCAGCACTGCCTGGTTTGGGGGCCAACATGAGGGGAAGCCAGGGCAGTAGGGGGAATCGGCACTGCACATACTGATTAGGGTGTGCATAGGCACACCTGGCACACCCCCTGTGTACGCCTATGGTCCGCTGAACCCCCATCTCATCTGGCCCAACACTGAACCCCCTGTTCATCTGCCCCATCACTGTACCCCCCTGCTCTTCTGTCGCACCGCTGAATCCCCTTCTCATCTCTTCCACTACTGTACCTCCTGCACATCTGTGCCACCGCTGTACCCTTCTGCTCTTTTGTCCCACCACTGAACCCCCCTGCTCATCTGCCCCACCGCTGTACCCTCCCGCTCATCTTCCCCAACGCTGTACCCTCTTTTCATCTATAATATGTGCGATATGCAGAGTGGTGCAAGGAAGCAGAGATGAGACACATCTATCTGTCCTGGCACACTCATCCCAACTGATCCGCCTCCAGCATCCAGTGCAGGTGTTTGTATGTGATGTCACATACAAGCAATTTGAATGGATGTGCAATGATGAGCTCAAGTCTGGGGCATTTTCTGAAATCAGTGGGTTTGTGTGCAAGATCATAAGTTTGAACCCAACAGCTGAGAAAAAGTGTAGCACACCCGGGCTTCCTGATTGGCGGAGAGGCGATTCAGTGTTAGAAAAGTGAACGTTCATTCGCTATTCTAACACACCTGGGTGGGCTCCGCAATGCTCTGCGTCCGGAGCCCACCCTATTTTTTAACAAGGGGTATTCACATAGGGAAGCTGGATATCTGGGGGCCCCCTTATGCCAAATTTTTGGCATTATTGCATGTTCCGTATGGCAGTGCCACGCTACATATGCCCTTTTTAACACATGCTTTATTGGCTTTGAAATGGGCCATAAAATAAACAAGTATCACCTCCGTTAGACTTTAATGGGGTTTGGGGTGCTGTGTTTGGGGACCTAAATTTTTTGAATTGTTTGGCTAACGTCTAGCAAACCAAACTTTGCTCCGCTCACTCATCACTAGATGCAAACAAAGCCAAACTTATGCATCTTAGACAGCAGACTAGATGAAAAAATGGCTAGAGTAGAGAATGTTTAGATCCTCTGTCAGACTTTGCTATAAATGCCATCAATCTCTATGCAGAGATTTCTCTTTTCAGCTGTTCTGCCCCCTGTACAAGAAGTTAGCGAATATCTCCACAGTGGGGGCACAGGCAGCAATAAAAATGGGACAGAAATACAAACACCTCACCGTTCTATTTTTTTCAGTGCTGTCTGTGTTTTCAACAGAAAGATTTCCTCACTTCCTGGTCTGTCTGACAACCATCAAAGAGACATGAGGAAAAATCCCAAATATGTGTACACATACAGCATTATAACGCAGACAAAGGCTCTTACCATTCTGCACTTTATTCAAAATGAAAAAAAAAGGCTTTTGTGATAGAGGAAGGAGCGATGGGAACAATGTGAAAGTCAGTATAAGTGGGTCAAGGGATGGGCTTTCAAGGGAACCTGGCGCTTCGCCCTGAATATGTACCCAGCAGAAAAGAAATGTAGAAACTGCCTTCACTGATTTAGTTACAGGGTGAAGGCAGAATTCCTGTCTTGAATGCTTATACCAGGTCAAAAAAATTGCTGTGCGGTGAAACTAGGATAATGGTAATGGCTCTATGTGTCTTTCTTGACAAGTGTCTCTTTAAGTTCACTAAAAAAAGATATTCTCAATTTTGGGTTGAGTTGGGTAGGGTTTGATCTTTTGTGAATACTCCACTGCTTCACTTACACTGATACTTCTCAGGACTCAAAAAAATGCTGCCCCTTCCTGAGCTCTCTTGCTCTGCAGACCCACTTAGAGCTGAAGTTTAGCTGTGGCAATTTTTACATAGTTACCTTGGTCCAGCTTGTAAATATGTATGTGTAATGCCTGTAGGATGCCTGTGGAAGCTGGAAATTACTGTAGTAAGCACCGCTACTAGGGGGGCGCCACTTGCTTCTGCATCCCATGCGGCATTGGTACCATTAGAGAACACTTTGCATTTTATCAATTAATGCAAAGCGATCTCTGTTTGGGCGAGGTGGAGAGATGGGGCGGTGACATCATGATCTGCACCTCATCCAATCAGAGAACACTTTACTTCCACAGAACTACTACAGTGATATCCAGGGTCCAAGGGGATTCCACAGGTATAGCACATACATATTTCTATTGGTCCAAGTTGAACCAATGTAACTATGTAAAAAGTGGCATACCAGGAATTCAGCTTTAAAGTCCACATCCATATCTAATCCATAAACTTAATATAATGTAATGTGGTGGCTGCATTTTTCTATCTTTTTTTTTCAGGTTAAATACATTTTCAGTATGTAAGCAGGTTCGGTCTACTTTCTCCACTGCAGATGGCGCTCTTCTGCAGTAGCATTACAGTTGGAGAGGAAGTCACTGGGAACGTGGTTCCTCTATAGTTTCCTGGGTCACTGGGGAAGCTATCCAATTGCATGCTGACTCCCTGTGTGACTATAGCAGCCATCTTGGGTCAGACAGAGCCCATTTAAGGCCCTGGCTCCCAGGTTTGGCATGCATTTTGTGAGTTGGGAGAGTAGGGACAGGTACCCCGTGTGGTAGGGACAGAACTAGTGGAAGGGAAAGGTTCCTGACGAGAAGGGAAAGCATAGGACTTGTAACTTCTCTGGATATCTTTCTGATTGGGCACGAGACTGCCAGGCCACATTCTGCCCCTCTCAACAGGCGCTGTCAGTTCGGCTAAAACCAGCTCTCTACGCTGTTGGACTTATGAGTGCTCCTGATTGGGCTTCCTTCTCACCGGGTTTATTGTGAGCTGTCTTTGCATTGTTTCAATGCAAGTTCTTTCATTGCACCTGGACTGAGTGTTATTGCCGCTGCACTGCACTGCAGCCCACCTACAAGCAAGTACAGAAAATACCCACGGATCTTGCTAGAAATGCAGTGCCCTTGTCACTTCCTCTGAGCTGAACCAAAATCTTATATAGCGTCATCTTGCTTCAAAGCTATCTACTATAAGCTACAATCCCCCATTACACATACAGTATAATGGAGATGAGCAGGAAATATTTGTAGTCCTAATCATTAGGGCAGCCTAGGGTAGTGTTTCTTAACCTTTTTTCAGTCAAGGCACCTTTTAAAAATTATGGACAATCTCGAAACACCCTTTAAAAATTATAGACAATCTCAAGGCACCCTTTAAAAATTATGGACAGTCTCAAGGCACCCCATTCTAAATTGAAAAACTATTTTATTCGTTTTACATAATGCAGCAACATCCACACTTGTAGGACACCCAGCATCAGAGGTGATTTATTCTTCCAAAGCAAATACACCTTTAAAAACTAGCACTGGCTATTCCAATGTTTCTCTTCTTCTTCAGTTTTTCTCTATCACTCAGCTAATGTGACCCCAACGCTGATAGAAAGGGGCAGGGGAGGGTCAAACAAGGATGCTCTGCAGGCGACTAACATCCTCCTTATCAACTGATGATGTCGTTGGTTGTTAGGACGCCGACAGCTAGAAGGTTGAAATGGTGCAAAATGAAAACCTGTGACTTAGTGTAACTAAAAAGCAAGCTTCATCCACACGCCAGCTTGTACATAATTTTTGGGCAATTTTTAGGCGTTTTGTCAAGGCACCCCTGAAGAAACCTCAAGGAACCTCAGGGTGCCTGGGCACCCTGGTTGAAAAAGGCTGGCCTAGGGTGATAACCATGCTCCTTGGTAGATATAGCACAATGAGTGAGCATTGTTATCCTGGGACTAAAAGTGTGCTAGCAGCAGGATTACTAGAGATTAATGCAGCCACCACATTTATAGTGGAACTAAAGTTCTGCTGTTACTCACTGTGAGCAGGCAGGCTTTTTATTGCAGGTGAGACATGCAATAGACTACACCTACCTGCTTACTCACAGCTATCCCCGGAATGTAAACTGTGCTGCCCATGCACAACTTATTACAGCTGGGCCGATCCCTGTGTGCCAGCCAATGATGGCCAAAAACCAGCACACAGAACATTCTGGAGCTGACAAGGAACCATTGAAAAGGTGAGTATTAATCCTTTAGTTCTGCTTTAGGCCCCTTTCATACTGCTCTGTAGCAAAATCAAAATGTGTTTTTACCACAATTTGTGTTTCAAATGCATTTTCTGTGTGTTTCTGGTGTGTTTTTGGACCACCTGCACCCGTGAAAAATGCACTCGGGACTCAAAAATGCACCAAAACACAAATTGTGGGTGCATTTCTACTGCAATTTTTATCGCGATTTCTATACATTTCAGTGGGAAGTTAGGTTTTTGGTGCGGTTTTCAAAACGGCACCAAAGATACAGCATGCAAAAAGTTTCAAAATGCACTGCACCTGCAGGGCAGTGGTGTTAAAAGTCCCATAGGATTTAAAGAGAAAAAATTTTTCTTGCAAATGCAGGAAAAACATATCAGTGCAAAAGAGTCCTTAAAAATAATCTTTACCAATAATTGGTAAAGATTGATAACAATTAATGTTCCTTGACAAAAGAACATACATTCCACATTAATAATTATGCTACCAACATTAGTGTGTGCTTTAAATTGTCTCCAGCATTGCTCATGTTTCTTCTTGCTGGAGGCTGCCATTTTGTGGAAGCCCAGAGCAGTCACTTTCTTATTAGAAACTCTCCCCCTCTCCTTAGTCACAAAAACTATAAGTCACTTTCTATAATTAAACTATGTACATTTCCAGCCTTGATTGTATGTCTTGGCTAGGCTAGAAAAGAAGACAGGTATAAGCTATAAGCTTACAGTTATGAAGTTCATAGGCTGCAGATGAGGGAGAAAGGAGATAATATCAGGGAGATTAGATAAGACACTATCCTTGTATGTTTAACTCTTGTGTATTCCTGCTTTTCTTTTCTCCCTTCCTAATCTGTGTTCCACTCAACACAGTCTGTCTCATTCCTGTTGCTTTCTTCCCCCTTCAGCAACAGTAAATCATAAAGCTGTCAGCTGATCGGCCTCTAGTGGCTCTGATTTTAGGTACAGTGCAGAGAATAGAGAGCAAATGAGCATGTGTAGAGCAGGATGAGATTGCGCATTACTGGATTTTAAACAGTATAGGCACCAGAGGTGGTACTAGAACCTTCAGGGCCCCAGTGCAAGAAACCATGAAGGGCCCCCCTTGACCCCCAGCCGGGGCCCTTCTCTCCGAGCCCCTGGCCTTTCCTGCTGATCCCAGAGCCATTTAATCCCCTTGCAGGGTTCTTTAATTATGGTCCTGCAGCAGGATCCTTTCACATGTTCTGCAGCCGTCGTCTTTCCTGCTGTTTTGGGATCCCCCACAGTGGCAGAATGCCAGAGCCTGGTTGCAAGTGAAACCTTTGTGACCCTGGTAGTTCCACCAATGGTGTTAGTGGTTTTTTAATTGTTGCTATTTTATTTGTGTTATTGTTCTTTACCTTTATTTATTTATTTATTTATTTTACAATGTTATTATTCATTATTATTTTTTTTTCTTTTTAAAGAGCCCCTTTGGGGGAACTTTCATGAAATATCAGGTGTTTGAACAGACCTCTAATGTTTCACTTTTGAGACAGAGAAAGGTGATTGAAGACACATGCCTTAATCTCCATCTCTGCAACACCAGCAGCACAGAATAAATGGACAGGAATAGCTTTGTACAGAGCTTCTCATTCATTCACAAACTGAAGCGTAGTAAACACAGTTTACTATACTTCAATTATGAATGGATACAGGAGTGATTGGTACCGATCACTCACTGTGTCCATTCAGAAAAGTAAGGAGACGGTAAATTACATATTTACTGACCCCTTCCCCTGCTCTCTATCCTGATAGCAGCCAGTGGGAGAGGGGAGGATTGAAGCCGGCAGCAGTGGGGGGGACAGGGGGGAACAGGGGAGCACACAGGGGTCCAGGGGCAGCAGGATAGAAGGGGCAGCAGGGGCGGTATATAGAGGAATTGATTCCCTTCATTTTCTACCTACAGCCGCTAAATGCCTGAGGGAGGGAGAGGAGGAGATGCAGGATTCAGCGGCTGCAAGAGGAAGATGAAGGACATCAGTTCCTCTATATGCCCCCCCATCCAGGTATACATGGGAGCAGCAGCCCCCCCCCCCACCCCCCCAGAGCGTGGAGCCGGGTTGCAGTTGTAACCCCTGTAGTTACGCCCTTCACAGGCACCCATTTTTAATGAATTACACACCTATAGCTGCAAAAGGGTCACCCAGATGTGATCTAGCAGGACTTAATTTTCTGACTAAAGCTCCACTTGGTAATGCCACAATATATCAGATTATAGTTTTGGGATATAGATACATCTTCAATGACTTCACTTTCTACATGCCTTATTTCCACTTTTACCTGTTTGTCAGATCACAGGTAATTGTGTAGGCCGAACTGAACAAATAAAGCTGAGACTTGTGTCACACAGTACAGGAACCCAGACTTGGTTTTATACATTTGCCTGGAGTTCTCCTTTGAAGCTTCTAGATTTTTTCATTAATTTATGTTGTACATGAAACGGCTACGCAATTATCGTGAATTCAACATGAAACAAACACGATAAACAGTATCTTTTTTCATGCCACATGTTGCAGTAGATTTCTCGCTGTGCCACATTTAATTAACATATTGTAATGAAATGATAATTATCCCTTTAATTATACTGTTTAAAGGAGCAGGCAACTTGGGAACATAGCAATCCAATTATGTATTACGGCACTGCGGTAATGACAGGTGGCTGCAATCAAACATGCTATATAAAAACACAGTGCTTCTCCCTTGACCTGTTTGGCTAGAGGGTCAGCGTGTTTTGTAGTTCATTCCCTTTAACTCTGAGTGCTGAAATGTTAAGCAAACTAGAAGGGATGGTTGATGACATGCAGTTTTGTTTTAGCAGCAAAGCCTCTGTGAAGTTTTGTGTTCATTACAATGTATGCACAGCAATAAAGGGAGCCCATCAACAGCTGCCCAAATAGACTTTATATTCACTGTGTTCTTTAACCAGCCAAATATGTCAACTGACTGCTGGTCATTGGGTTTATGGGAAAGAATACTCTCAGACTACAAATACAATGAACATTCATAATGGTACAAGGATGTGGCTGACTAAAGAGAGGTTGTTCACACCAGCTAAGCAAATCTGTACACTTAAAAGAGAACTAGTCACCAACAAGCATTGTGATCATCGGAATGTCCACTCTTGAATTTTTATAATATTGCAACCTTACCTCCCAGGAATAATGTTTTTTTTGTATTATTTACTTGTATTCGCCTGTTTTGGATGAAATTTAAGGGTGGAGTGTTGGGCTGTAAGGTTGTCCTATCTCCTGACTGAGTTCAATGCTGATAACAGACACTCAAAAATTGTCATAAATACAAAAGAATGTTCTGATCTACAAAGATAATGAAAGGACCTATAATAATGATAGTTTATATATTTACCATATTCCAGAAGCCCAAATTGGTTATCAGTGATCATCACTGAATTTAGCCAGGAGACAGGTCAACCTCTTTGGGGACCTTACAGCCTAATGCCCTGTACACACGGTCGGATTTTCCGATGAAAAATGTCCGATCGGAGCGTGTTGTCGGAAATTCCGACCGTGTGTGGGCTCCATCGGACATTTTCCATCGGATTTTCCGACACACAAAGTTGGACAGCAGGAGATAAAATTTTCCGACAACAAAATCCGATCGTGTCAATTCCGACCGTGTGTGGCCTGTTCCGACGCACAAAGTGCCACGCATGCTCAGAAGAAATTCCGAGACGGGACAGCTCGTTCTGGTAAACTTAGCGTTCGCAATGGATACAGCACTTTCGTCACGCTGCAATGTTCAAAATGGTTTAATACAGCGCACTCTCTTCTTCTTTATAATGTGACAAGAATATAGTAGTTTTGATGCTCATATTCACACACACTTCTCACAAACTTCTTTCGTTACTATTTATCTGGATTCCCTCAATATATTTTGATTTCTCACATCTGACAACATTTTTTTAATTTTTTTTTTGGCTTTAATGTTGAATCTTTTTTTGTGTTTCTCTTTTTTTTTTGTGATTTTGATTTGTACTCCCGAAAATGTTTGTGTGTGTTTTTTGTGACAAGTTACCACAACACCATTAATATGTTGTTCTATTTAATCTGTAGGAGATTGTTTGGTGTTGTTGTCCCTTGTTAATTTCACATTGTACTTTAGAAATGTACCTGAATCATCACCAACAAACTGTCCTTTTTGGATGAAAACACACACAGGAGAGTAGAATTTACCTAAAAAATTTTATTAAGGGGTCACAACTAAACAAAGAGGGAGGAAATGCTGGAGAAACTGCAGAAGTGGGTGAAGCCTTGGACCCCCAGGGCAGACATCAATTATTTAAAAGCAAAATTGGTGGCCTGAGGAGTCCTTATCTTAGGGAGGGCAGTCTGGTCCAGAAGTCCCAGAGATCCGGAAAGCAGCAGATGACATCTGTGTCCCCTGGCTGTGGTCATACGAGAGACTGCATCTTCTGTCAGACCAGACTGAACCCAGGGCCATCACTCTTTGGTCTTCCTTCCACGCTTCCTTCCAGGCTGTGGCTGTGGTGGTGGAGTTGTGGCAGCAGGAGGAGGAGGAGGAGGAGGAGGAGGATCGTCGATCTCAATGACATCTGTCTTGGGTGTTAATTCCCCACTCAACCCCTTACGTAGGACTTTATAAATCAGGTCCTCAGAGAGCCTGCGTTGACCCTCCTGCATGCCCTGCAGTTTGGTGGCAGCCATGCAGGCAAAGGCCTCTTCAGGACTGGGGAAGGCTCTGAGGGACGCAGAAACCTCCTGGATCAGCCTGTACGCTGAATCCTGCACAGGACTGGGAGTCATCTTCCTGGCTCGTTTATGTGGCAGGCGGAGGGGAGGGACCTGAGACTCAGTCAGGCTGCGACTGGTCCCAGGCTTCTCTTGGCTGCAACTTAGCTCCGCCTCCTCCTGGCTGCCACTAATCCCCGCCTCCTCCTGGCTGCCACATTCCACAACCTCCTCCTGGCTGAGGTCTTCCTGTGTATGAAAAAGGGACATAGTTTTAGTATTTTTTCAATCAATCACACACAATTTTCACCTCCTGACTGCTGCAAATTCAATGTTAACAAATATAACAGACTATCCTTCTGAGCCCAGCAGTTTTCATTCTTGTCCCAATTTTGGGTGCCCACTACTGTCTATTGATATGTAAAACACTTTTTTCAATCAGCAATTAGTGATCAATAATAACATCTAATAAACATCATTTATTTCTTGACCAGAAATCTGTAGAAGAATGCTATACCTGACTCCAGCTGGGCTCCTCCACTTCTTCCTGGCTGGAAGGCCCAGGTTGGACATCGGAAGCCTCAGCTGGTATGGAAGGAAGCGTGGAAGGAAGAGTGGAGAGGGATTCAATGACTTCAGTGTGGTCTGACAGAAATCGCAGTCTCTCGTAGTACCACAGCCTGGGGACATAAACGTCATCTGCTGCAGCTCCGGACCTCTGGGAATCTGTGACCTTCTTGCGCTCCCTAAGATATGTGCTCCTCAGGCCACCAATTTTGGCTTTTAAATAGGGAATGGTTGCCGTGGGGACCACCGGCGTCATCAACTCCAGCAGTTTCTCCAGCGCTGCCTGCCTATTCTGTTTGTGGTTATAGTGGGGGTGTCTCACTTGCCACAGACAGGGCAGCTCCCTGTACTTGTCTTTGAACAGGGGCAGGAAATTGTGGTCGTTGAAGCCATCCATTTTCTCTGCAATACACAAGACAAACCCTAATGTCAGGCCAAACTCCCCTAATCTATAGGCTTCCATTTCGAAGCAGTATAGGCCCAAGTTTAGATCCTACCTTCGTTAGCACGATCGGCGTCTCCGATGCTCCTTCCTCCGCTCACAGATCGTACGTAAGACAAACGTGTGTTACGCTTTATACACACTGCGCATGCGTATAACTCCGCCCGCCCCTGACGTTCTTTCTAGTCTATTCCCCGCCCCTTTTCGTTCGGCGCAGTGGGGGAAGAGCACATGGCGGATAGACAGCAGGTGCGTGCTAATTGTAGCAACGAGGAGGAGGAGGAGGAGGAAAGGCCGGAGCCTGAAACGTCCCGATCCAGAAGGAGATTGAAGGACTCAAATATGTCCTTTGGGGAGATGTTGGAGATGGTGGACGTCCTGAAGAAGGCCAACTATGATGGAAAGTATGGGCCTTACCCCAACCACAATCTCAGAAAGGCCAAGATCATGGCGAAAGTGGTCAGGAGTCTGCACCGGAAATTCGGGGTACGACGATCGAAAGATCAGCTCAGGAAGCGGTGGTCGGACCTGAAATTACGAGAACATGAGCAGTACAGAAAGATCCAGAGAGTGCTGCAAAAAAGTAAGTAGTTGTGCTGTGTTCCTATTCTTTATGTTTATTACATTCGTGCTGCTCCATGTGCTTTTAGGAACTGTTGTACAGTTTAAAATGGCAACTTTCATGTTCATGGGCACATTATTAGTTCGGATCACACATTTTTCTTTCGGACTATAAAATACTATTGTTTAGGCCATATGCATTTGGCCAGCATTTTGACGCCCTATACTTGTCTTCAAAGAATTGGGTTGTGTAGATGGCTTTGTTACTAGAATGAAATGCAAACTAGATTGTGTGTAAGGAGAGGACACTCAGCAGCTGTTTTCACATCTGGACACTGGAGCACTAGTGTGGGACCCCCAGAACACCATTTTTATTAGGGGGGCCACACAGGTGCTCCAGTGTATACTATAGGGGGGTCTCCATCTGTGAAGCTTGTACCAAACAGGTAAAGTATTGCAGCTTGACAAAGGGCATTTAAAAAATTACATCTTGGAACTCTGCTAAAATAGACAATTGTACCCCACTTCCAAACAATGTTTCCTATTTATAGTTCTGCCATCAAATATCTGTGTGCTAATTATACCATTTTGTTTTACATAGGGGAGAAAAGACTCGGAGGACACCCCTCATCCGAGGAGACCAGAGACCCCCCACCTCTGGAAGAAGGTGAAATCCCCCCAACACAAGCTGAGCAGGAGGAAGAAGACGTGGTGGAACTAGTCACCACAACAGGTGAGTGTCTGAGACCACAGGCTCAGATAAGAGATGGATGGCGGCATTTTTTGGAAACAAAAATTATTTTGGGGTTCCTCTCTTTTTAGGTGATCGTGAGGTTGTGGATGAAGATCCTTTCACATCCGAAAGTGCCCAGATCCTGATCGGGGAGATCATGGGGTGTAATTTACAATTGGAAATCATCAAGCAAAACATCAATGATGTTATTCCAAAATATAAAAACATCATTGATGTTTTGGGGCGAGTTTAAAGCCCCTCCAAATCACTTTCTTCTTTTGTGTGCTACAATGTGCTAAATGTTTTTGTGATTTTTCCCAAAGCCAAATTTGGAGGATGCACACAGTGTGCCAACATGTGCTATCTGACATCACGGGAGATCAATGGACGCGTTTTGGGGGTGCAACCCCTTCCTCAATAATAAAGTAGCGGTGAGGAAGGGCTTGCTCCCCCAAAACACATCCCTTGATCCCCCCTGATGGCAGATAGCACATGTTGACATTGTTAAATTTGTGTGCATCTTCCAAAATAGGCTTTTCCAGGGGTGATTTCCCCCCATCTGAACGCTATATCAAACACAGTTCCTAAATACTGATGTCTGATATAGCCTTCAAGTTCGACCAAATGTGAACTTTGTAAGATCAAGATTTGTGTCTTTCTTGTTGGTTTTACACAGGCCTGTTTTCTATAAAATGCACATTTTGATTTTGTATAATGCCACCACAAAAATTGGTATACAACAAACATGTTGGTTTGTCAGAAAAACCTTGGGTAAATGCACATGTGATTGTGCTGGTATTAAAAAGATTGTTCATCAAGAATGTGTGGATTATTGTCTCAACGCTACAATGTTTTTGGGGTGATGTAATTGTTGTTCTATGAGAAAATGGGGGTTATTTCCTAAGGGCAAATCCACTTTGCACTACAAGTGCAGTTTAAGTGCAGTTGCAAGTGCACTTGTAGTGAAAAGTGTCTTTGCATTTAGTAAATAACAGCCAACAGTGCTTTGTATAAAGTTACACAATCACGCCATTTTCTGGACTCCACACATTTCTGTCAGGGTCAGCTAAAACAAACACAAGCAGTAAATGTCCACCAAGAATTTCTTTTTTTTTTTATTATAAAAAGGCTTCACAGATTGTCTGGCATATTGATAGCCCCCCTACCCGCAAAGAACTCCATGTAGCGTAACCGGACATCACGGGCATTCAGGGAGGGCAAGCCAGGATGGCCACTTTCAAGCGCCGTCAGTGTGGTTTGATGCATCATTCGGGCCTCAGGCCCAACTGAGCCAGCATAGTTGGCCGAATGTTTCCTTAAAAAGTTATGGAGAACACAGCACGCAAGTATTATATGGTTCAGTTTATACTCCGCCATATGGATGGGTGTCATAAATAGGCGGAACCGGCTGGCCAGGATTCCAAATGTGTTCTCCACCACTCTTCGGGCTATCGCCAGCCGGTAATTAAAAACCCTCTGTTCCGGGGTGAGGGTCGTCATCGGGAATGGCCGCATCAGGTGGTCCCCCAGCGCAAACGCTTCATCAGCAACGAACACAAATGGGAGACCTTCCACATTGTCCTCTGGAGCTGGCAAGTCCAAGCTGCCATTCTGGAGACGCCTGTAGAACTCCGTCTGGGCGATGACTCCACCATCGGACATCCGGCCATTCTTCACCACGTCCACATACAAGAAGTCGTAATTAGCCGACACCACCGCCAACATCACTATACTATTAAACCCCTTGTAATTATAATAGTATGACCCCGAGTTAGGTGGTGGGACGATGTGGACGTGTTTCCCATCAATTGCCCCTCCGCAGTTAGGAAAGTCCCACCGCTGGGCAAAGTGGGAGGCCACAGTCTGCCATTCCTGTGGCGTGGAAGGAAACTGTTGAGGAAAAAACAATAAACATTACTATTTTTTCACAGAAACATGGCAAGCAGATTATACACAAACATTATGGGGCAACCTCCAGATAGCATTTATTAAGGGGAATTTAACAAGGCCAAAGTATAAGGTACACCTATCGTATCCCCCCCCCTCTCATGGGCCATTTCTAACATTATGGGGTGTGTGGAAATCTTGGACAGGTAACCCTCTTCACTACATTGAGAGATGAATGCCTAAATAATGGGTATTACTTTGAACAGACCCTCCTTAGTTACACTATTGGCAGACCACTGGACAGGTAAGAAGTGTCATAATACAAAGATATAAATACACACTGTACACATTTGAGGACATTTGGACATTCTGCTATTACCTATCAAGATAATAATAGGATACAAAAACTTTAAACAGTACCATTGGAAAGTATACAGGCAGGCCCTTGCACTACATGCTTTGGGGAATTCATCCATAAATCTGAGCACAAAATAGATAAGTATAGTGTGTATGGGTTTGGCAAAGTCAGCAGATAGATGATTGAGGATAGATAGAGAATTGGGATCAGCTGACTTAGCAGTTGGGGGAGGGAGGGTTACTAAAAATTATTTGGGGACACCACAAAAAAAGCCTCTGGCACTCTGCCTGAATTTAAATCAAAAATAACATTTCCAAACATTTTAGGGGGTGTTTGGGGTAAAGCACTACTATGGAGCTGATAAAATACATTGTTAAGTGACTACATGAGGTGAATATAGGGCAGGAGACACCATGCTGGGGAGGTTATTGAAGGGCAAATATGTATGAAGGACCTAAAATATTAATTACATAAAAATCCAGCATGCATGAGAACAAGGGGGACATTCACAGCATATTACAATCATGGTAATTAGGGAATGAGGAAAGAAATACAATATATTAGCAAACATTCAATACAATAAAATGTGATATAAAAGGATAAAAATCTTACCTTCATATACTCCTTCTGCAGGACCTGGATGATGGCAGAACAGGTCTCTGGGATAATGATCCCCAGAGCCTGGGGGGAGATGCCTGTCGAGAACTTCAAGTCCTGCAGACTTCTCCCTGTGGCCAAATACCGCAAGGTAACGACCAACCTCTGCTCCGGAGTGATGGCTTGCCTCATGCAGGTATCCTGCCTGCTGATATAGGGGGTCAGCGAAGCCAACAAACGGTGAAATACGGGTTCCGTCATCCGGAGAAAGTTCCTGAAATCATCAGGATTATTCTCACGGATCTCACGGAGCAAAGGCATATGACAGAACTGGTCACGCTGAAGCAACCAATTCTTGGTCCATGAACTCCTCCTCACCCTGTTCATGGACTGGACTTGTGTCAAGGTCAGGACCCCAACACCAAGCCCCTACGAGGAGTACGCATACGAAACATGGCTAGAAAACGGTCAGCTGCTCAGAACGAAGTAACAGAACGCACTGAAGAACAGCAAGGCCTGTGAAGAGCGACCTGAAAAACAGCAACGAGCAGGCAAGATCACACAGAAAACTCTGATACGAACTGACTGCACGCACTGAAGAGCAGATACAAACCCACAAGCACAAACTGAACAGCAGAAAACGATCTGAAAGCCACAAGTCTGAAAAAGCGCAAATCGTCTCTCACCAAACTTTTACTAACACGAGATTAGCAAAAGGAGCCCAAAGGGTGCCATGCTTGGTTCTGAACCGGCCTTTTCTAGTCTCGTCGTACGTGGTGACCGCGTGGTTGCCGATCGGAAATTCCAACAACTTTGTGCGACCGTGTGTAGGCAAAACAAGTTTGAGCCAACATCCGTCTGAAAAAATCCTAGGATTTTGTTGTCGGAATGTCCGAACAAAGTCCGACCGTGTGTACGCCCTATCACACTGAGATGAGTTCTGCTTTGAAAGGGAGTGAGTAGAAGTCTACCTCCAATAAGTAAGGATGCACTATTTTATTATTTTAAAGTGCAACTAAAGGCAAACATTTTCTATAGTTTTGAATAGAGTGCAGAGGAACTAGAACCGCTGTCAGTTTTTTTTTTTTTTTGCTGTCTGTATCCCTGTCAGGGAGATTCACCCTCTCTATTTGTCCTGTTTACCATTAGCATTGAAAGTGAAAGTAAAAGAAAATCCCAAATTTTGGGTTGTCCCCAGTAAAGTAATAGAGGGTAAATCTTTTAATGGTGACACCAGTTCTGGTGACCTGAGGGTTCCCAAGGGATTCCCTTTATTTGCAGGGATTTCCTCTCACTTCCTGTTTTGGCTGTGGGACAGGAAGTGAACGTAAATCTCCCCAATTATACTAACCCTTACTCTATCCAAAATGAAAAAAAAGTTTGCCCATAGTTCTACTAAGTAGTTGAATTCAAATCTATCTTTGTTCATGACAGTGCAAAGCCCTCTCACTGTGAAAATGGATGTTGAAAAGACACAGGGTTTGCACATATGCAGAGTGCAGGGCTGAGGAATATCAAGTGTGAGCCACGAAAACTGACATTTTTATTTTTTATTTTTCCAGATATTGGTATTTCCGGACTGGATGGTGAAGTTTGGCGATTTCAAAGAGTTTTGGGAAGGAAAAGAATCTCCAACCCAGTGTCCAACTCTTGCAGGAAACAGGCTCTTATAATAAAGGACATTGGCATAGCTCAGAGTTGTGATCAAGGCACATCTGTGGGCTCCCATTAGGAGGCAGGTGTGCTCCATCCAAGAGACAGGTCTGCTCTGTCGAGGGGACAAGTGCTCTCCACCCAAAAGCCAGGCAGGATTCAGGCTCGGAGACAGGAGGGCTTCAGATGGGTGCCAGGAGATTCCCTATTGAGGAGCCAGGGCGTGGGCCCATGCAGTGGGGTGCTGCAACTGAAGGCTGAGAACAAGGAGAGCTGGGTGAGATGGTCCAAGGGACCAATCAAAAGCCAAATGGTTAAGGTTTGGAGCCTAAGCAGTGGCAATGCTGAAGAGAAAGCCAGGTGACTCTGTATTATTTTGAATCTGTGTTTAGAATGTTTCAGTTTGTGAATGGAGGGGACTCTCTGTAAAGAGCTATTCCTATCCATTCAAATAGTGCAGTTAAGACTGCAGAGATGGAGACTGAGGTCTGTTCCCTCGATCTCCTGTCTTAAAGTTGGAACATCAGAGGTCTGATTAGGCCCCTGATATCTCACCAAAGCCCCCAAAATATTGTGTAAAAAAAAAAAAGGAAGAGAAAAAAAAGAAAAAAGAAAAAAGGTAAAAAAATAATAAAATAAAAACAATTAAAAATTACTAACACCAGTGGTGAAACTGCCAGGGCCAGAAAGGTCGCACTTGCAACTGGACCCTTGCATTTCACCACTGGGCTCGGAGGAAAGGGCCCTGGTCGGGGGTTAAGGGGACCCCTTCATGGTTTCTTGCACCGGGACTCTGAAGGTTCTAGTTATGCCGCTCTATCTATCTATCATCTATTTTATATCCATCGATAATCTATCTATCTATCTATCTATCTATCTATCTATCTATCTATCTATCTATCTATCTCTCTCTCTCTCTCTCTCTCTCTCTCTCTCTCTCTCTCTCTCTCTCTCTCTCTATCTATCTATCTATCTATCTCCTATTATCTATTATACAGTACATCTATTAATCATCTATTATCTATTAATTATCTTTTTATCTATCTCTTTTATACATCTTGAATTTTGTTTGCCATCCTTTATACATAAATACCAAGAGATCTGTTTTCCTCTGTTCCGCTGATCACAATAGGTTTTTTGAATATTCTGTACAGCCCGTTTTGCAGACAGGATTAGGAAAACCCCAGAGCTCCTGTCAGCTGGCCTGATGGAAGCACAGAGAGTGAGATTTACAAGCCTGAATAGACCTTGGATGTTTCCTCTTGCAAGAAAAGCTCTGCAGTGTGACACTGCTGCATTGGATTGCTGTAAGACTACTGCATTTCATTAATTTGAGAGTAACCCATAGAGACAGGCTGGTGCATTGAAACTATTGATTTAAACTGATTGGAGGCTGCCGCACACCGCCACGCTGAAATGTGTTGTAAGGGATTTTGGAGCGCGGGAATGGAAATAGATCAGGGCAGAGTGATTAACGCAGTCAGTCTACTGTGCGGGGAGAGCGTTCCCCTCAGCCCACTTGCTTGATTATTCTGATTTGTTGGGCTTCTCCCTGGATTTCAGGGCTGTGTTTACATTTTCTTGTGCTGAGGGATGGCTAAGTCATTCCTCGCTGGAGCTTAGATGCCCACAGCTGCAGGAGGCAGGGCCGCAGTCTGCATTTTTCAGGAGAGTGCCTTCATTACATTAGACCTAGCTATCAGATGATGTAAACACCAGCATAATGTGACATCATCATGTTATACCCATGACCCTATCACCATGTCAGATCCTAGACTATCCACAAAGCAGGTTATGGCTAAGGCCCAGCAGATATCCAGAGGACCCATCTACAACCTCTGTGCTCCTGCAGTAAACCAGGGGGATTGTGTATAAGATCAGTTTTCCTGGAGTGTGCAAGTGGTCCCTTCCTACAACTCCTACATGACTACAGGACTCAGCAAGAGAATACAGCCACAGCATAGGGGAGAGTGTTGAATTCTGAGGAGTTTTACAGAGGCTGCACTGCTGGAACAGAAGAAGAGAAGGAGACACAGGCCACTGGAGAGGTAAGTATACTACCTCCATTGCAGGGACCTTTCAGCTGTTTTTTTTTGCGCTTTAAAAAAGCAAAAAAACAAACAACAAGAAAATGTATTTTACAGAATGTTAGCTTTCTGTAATTCCCTGTGCAGAAGGACAGGAGGAGGAAGGAACCACAGTATGCAGTGGGGAGAGCGGGCATATGACACACCCAAAAGTGTGTTAGATATTGACTATTGTACCATCTGCCGCAAAACAGTGAATTTTCGAGGAACAATCATCAAGTCAGGTAAGTAATACTGGTCAGAGGTTCATTGTATTATCTTCCAGGTGTCCACCTACATCCTAGACCAGGGCTCAAAATTTCCAGCCCTGAGCCACTAGCCAGGTCTTAAGAGTTACTCGCCACCAGTAACCACCCAACCCCTCTCCTGCCCTGCCCCTAAGTCCACCCCTAAACACGCCCTCGTAAATTATCTCATGAAATTACACTGTTAAATGTTTGAAATGAAGTTCCAAAAATAAATTTTTAACAACAACTTTAACAATATTAACATACAGCATATCAGTACCCATCAGTGCAGCCTCACTGTGCCCATCAAATGCAGCTTTACGGTGCCCATGAATGCAGCCTCACTGTGCCCATCATTTCAGCCTCACTGTGCCCATCAAATGCAGCTTTATGGTGCTCATGAATGCAGCCTCACTGAGCCCATAAATGCAGCCTCACTGTGCCCATAAATGCAGTCTCTCTGTGCCCATAAATGCAGCCTCACTGCCCATCAATGCAGCTCACTGTGCCCATCATCAATACAGACTCACCATGGATGATGGATCACACACACAGCGGGCATCTCCCGCTGTGTGTCACAGAGCTGGGCCTTTACTGGCTAGCCACGCAGTGGAGTACTTTGATGCATGCGATGGAGCATTGTCCTGCATAAATATCATGGTCTCCTTGAAAGATACAGACTTTTTCCAGTGCCACTGCTTGAAGAAAGTGTCTTCTAAAAACTGGCAGTAGGTTTGGGAGTTGATTTTGAGTCCATCGTCAGGTCCAACTAACTCATCTTTAATAATACCAGCCCATACCAGTACCAGTACCCCACCTCCACCTGGCGTCTGAGTGGAAGTGGAGCTCTGTGCACATTACTGATCCAGCCACAGGCCCATCCATCTGGTCTGTCAAGAGCCCCTTTAACTCATCAGTCCATAAAACCTTTGAAAAATTTGTGCTTTAAAAAAACAAAAAAACAAACAACAAGAAAATGTATTTTACAGAATGTTAGCTTTCTGTAATCCCCTGTGCAGAAGGACAGAAGGAGGAAGGAACCACAGTATGCAGTGGGGAGAGTAGGCATTTCACACCCAAAAGAGTGTTAGATATTGACCATTGTGCCGTCTGCCGCAAAACAGTGAATTTTCGAGGAACAATCATCAAGTCGGGTAAGTAATACTGGTCAGAGGTTCATTGTGTTATCTTCCAGGTGTCCACCTACATCCTAGACCATGGCTCAAAATTTCAAGCCCTGAGCCACTAGCCAGGTCTTAAGAGTTACTCGCCACCAGTTGCCCCACCCAACCCCTCTCCTGCCCTGCCCCTAAGTCCACCCCTAAACACGCCCTCGTAAATTATCTCATGAAATTACACTGTTAAATGTTTGAAATGAAGTTCCAAAAATACATTTTTAACAACAACTTTAACAATATTAACATAAAGCATATCAGTACCCATCAGTGCAGCCTCACTGTGCCCATCAAATGCAGCTTTACGTTGCCCATGAATGCAGCCTCACTGTGCCCATCATTGCAGCCTCACTGTGCCCATCGTTGCAGCCTCACTGTGCCCATAAAATGCAGCTTTATGGTGCCCATGAATGCAGCCTCACTGAGCCCATAAATGCAGCCTCACTGTGCCCATAAATGCTGTCTCACTGTGCCCATAAATGCAGCCTCACGGCCCATCAATACAGCTCACTGTGCCCATCATCAATACAGACTCACCATGGATGATGGATCACACATGCCCGCTGTGTGTCACAGAGCTGGGCCTTTACTGGCTAGCCACGCAGTGGAGTATTTTGATGCATGCAATGGAGCATCGTCCTGCATAAATATCATGGTCTCCTTGAAAGATGCAGACTTTTTCCTGTGCCACTGCTTGAAGAAAGTGTCTTCTAATAAACTGTCAGTAGGTTTGGGAGTTGATTTTGAGTCCATCTTCAGGTCCAACTAACTCATCTTTAATAATACCAGCCCATACCAGTACCAGTACCCCACCTCCACCTGGCGTCTGAGTGGAAGTGGAGCTCTGTGCCCATTACTGATCCAGCCACAGGCCCATCCCTCTGGTCTGTCAAGAGCCCCTTTATCTCATCAGTCCATAAAACCTTTGAAAAATCTGTCTTCAGATATTTCCTGGCCCAGTCTTAACGTTTCAACTTATGTGTCTTGTTCAGTGGTGGTTGGGTTTCAGCCTTCCTTACCTTGGCCATGTCTCTGAGCACTGAACACCTTGTACTTCTGGGCACTCCAGGTAAGTTGCAGTTCTGGAATATGACAGCACTGGAGGATAATGGGTTCCTGGTAGCTTCACATTTGATTCCTCTCAAATCTTTGGCAGGTAATTTGCGTCTTTTTTTCTCCATACATTTCTTGGGACCCTGTTGACTATTTACAACAAAACGTTTGATGATTCTGTGATCACACCCCAATATCTTATGCCGCGTACACACGAGCGGACTTTACGGCAGACTTTGCCCGGCGGACGGGATTTAGTCGGACAATTCGATCGTGTGTGGGCTCCAGCGGACTTTGTTTTCTCAAAAGTTGGACTGACTTAGATTTGAAACATGTTTCAAATCTATCCGATGGACTCGAGTCCGGTCGAAAAGTCCGCTCGTCTGTATGCTAGTTCGACAGACAAAAAGCCACGCTAGGGCAGCTATTGACTACTGGCTATGAACTTCCTTGTTTTAGTCCGGTCGTACGTCATCACGTACAAATTCGACAGACTTTGGTTGATTGTGTGTAGGCAAGTCCGTTCATTCAGAAAGTCCGTCGTAAAGTACGTCGAAAAGTCCGCCGGGCAAAGTCTGCCGTAAAGTCCGCTCGTATGTACGCGGCATTTGTTTCGAAAGCGCTGCTTCCCTCTGCCTTTTCAGAGTCAGTTAAAAATCTTTTTTGGCCCATTTTGCCTTAGGAAAAGAAGCCGCCTAATAATTATGCACACCTTGATATAGGGTGTTCATCTCCTTAGGCCACACCCTCCATCATTACACAAATACACATCACCTGATATGCTTAAATCCAATAAGCATTTAAGTTTATACAGCTTGCAGTTGAACAATATGCATAAAAATGATGATTTGGTCAAAATACTCACTTGCCTAATAATTGTGTACACAGCGTGTATTGTAAATAGTTGGCAATGCATATGGTTAATGCCGCTAAGTTTTGCATACCAGTTTACTGGGGCACACCTTGCACTCCATCTGTATCTGATTGGTTCAACCGTCCATGTAAAATTGAAGAGATGGAAGATTTATTTCCATATTGCATGTTTTTCTCCCTCGATATTCCCAACCACTTGGGCCTGTTGGCTTCCTTTCCGAAAGGCTGACCAATTCCAACATCTGATGGAATTCACCTTTTAACTGTATGCCTCCTCATAACCGCTATTTGTATTTCCGAGTCTCTCCTTGTAGGCCTACTATGGGCCTAGTATCCTCTGTGATTTTCCTCTCCCCGGGAGGGGATGGATTGGGGAGTGCTCACGTCGAAGAGATTTACTAAAGAGTTTAGTGAATCCTTTCTCCACCTCTCCTCCCCTCTCCCTACTCCCCCCTCCTTTTTCCCCCCCTCTTCCTCTCTTCCTTCTTCCTTCCCTTCCTTTTCCTCTATCTCTCGCCTCTCTCCTTTACCCTAATTAACAATTTTCTCCTCCTAACCTGAGATCACATTAACCACAACCCAACTTCACCCCTGCTACATACCCCAGATAGGGAGGGTTGGTCCTTCCCTACTGGATAGCCATATCTTCCTGGAGATACTCTTGGGCCCAGTTATTCCCCCCCCCCCATTTTTTTATTTCTAAACATGAGGCTCTAGATATCTTTGTGTCTAACCACTGTTTAAATCGGGTTTGATTATGGTTACTAAATACATACTTTTCCTATTGACCGCTTGGAATAGTCCACCATTCTGAGTCGTATTCTGTAAATGTGTCTAACTGTATGACAATTATTTGCCTTCTGTCTGACTGTTATCATGAAACTACTGTAAGTTACATATTGCTGTTTTAGTTCTTTTCTCAATAAAACATTATTGGAACAAAAAGACAGGTAAGTATAAATACTGTTCTTTAAAGCTGAACTCCTGGCAAACACCTAAACACATTTGTAACTGTTTTCAACCTGTTTCATCAGTCATACACCCCTGTCAGAAAACATAAAGAGAATGGTGACAAATGTTCTGTAATGCCCCGTACACACGTGTTCTACACAACTTTTTACGGAAACATTCTGCCAACTATGCTAGCTCAGTTGGGCCTGAGGCCGGAATTCAAAATTAACCAACCCTGATGGCGCTTGAAAGTGGCCTTCCTGGCTTGCCCTCCCTGAGTGCCGTGATGTCCGACTAAGATACCTTGAATTCTTTGCGGGTAGGGGGGCTATCAATATGCCAGACAATGTGTGAAACCTTTTTCAAATAAAAAAAAAAAATAAGCAAATCTTTGGTGACATTTACTGCTTGTGTTTGTTTTAGCTGACCCTGACAGAAATGTGTTGAGTCCTGAAAATGGCGTGATTGTGTAACCTTACAAAGCACTGTTGGGTGTTATTTACTAAAGGCAAAGACACGTTGCACTACAAGTGCACTTGAAACTGCACTTGTAGTGCAAAGTGGATTTGCCCTTAGGAAATAACCCCCATTGTCACAGAAAGCAGCAATTAGAGTACCACAAAAGTGGGCGGCACAGTGGTGTAGTGGGTAGCACTCTCATCTAGCAGAAAGAAGGGTCGCTGGTTCAAATCCCAACCATGACACCACCTGCCTGGAGTTTGCATGTTCTCCCTGTGCCTGCGTGGGTTTCCTCCGGGTACTCCCGTTTCCTCCAACACTCCAAAGACATGCTGGTAGGTTAATTGGATCCTGTCTAAATTGTCCCTAGTATGTATGAATGTGAGTTAGGGACCTTAGATTGTAAGCTCCTTGAGGGTAGGGACTGATGAGAATGTACAATGTATATGTAAAGCGCTGCGTAAATTGACGGCGCTATATAAGTACCTGAAATAAATAAGTAAGTGTTGGAGCGTTGAGACAATAATCCACACATTCTTGATTAACAATCTTTTTAATACCTGCACAAACACATGTGCATTTAGAAAAGGTTTTTAAAACAAACCAACATGTTTGTTGTATAACAATTTTTGGGGTCGCATTAGAAAAAGTAGAAATGTCCATTTAAGATAAAACAGGCATGTTTAAAACCAGCAAGAAAGACACAAATCTTGAACGAAGATGCACACAAATAGCCGAATGTCAACATGTGCTACCTGCCATCATGGGGGATCAAGGGACATGTTTTGGGGGAGCAACCCCTTCCTCTCAGCTACTTTATTATTGAGGAAGGGGTTGCACCCCCAAAACGCGTCCATTGATCTCCCGTGATGGCACACTGTGTGCATCTTCAAAATTTGGCTTTTCTACTATTTGACAAAAAATGTTAAAATTGTAGCACACCATAAAACAAAGGGATTTGGAGGGGTTTTAAACTCTCCCCAAAACATCAATGATGTTCTTATTTTTTTGAAGAACATCATTGATGTTTTTCTTGATGTTTTCCAAGTCCCTATTACACCCTATGATCTCCCCAATCAGGATCCGTGCACTTTCCAAGGTGAAAGGATCTGGATCCACAACATCACGATCACCTAAAAAGATAGAAACCAAAAAAAAAACATGTATTATAAATATGCCGGCAGACACTCACCTGTTGTGGTGCCAATTTCCACCACATCTTCTTCCTCCTGCTCTTCTTGTCTTGGTTGGATTTCCCCTTCTTCCAGAGGTGGGGGGTCTCTGGTCTCCTCGGATGAGGGGTGTCCCCCGAGTCTTTTCTCCCCTATGTAAAAAAAAAATCGTATACTTAGCACACAGATATTTGAGGGAAGAACTATAAATATGAAACATTGCTTGAGTTCCAAGATGTAGAATTTTTAGTGTCCTTTGTCAAGCTTCAATACTTTACCTGTTTTGTACAAGCTTGACAGATGGAGACAACCCTATAGTATACACTGGAGCACCTGTGTGGGCCCCCTAATAAAAAGGGTGTTCTTGTGTCCCACACTAGTGCTCCAGCTTCCAGATGTCTAAACAGCTGCTCAGTGTCCTCTCCTTACACAGAATCTAGTTTGCATGTCATTCTATTAACAAACCCATCTACACAACCAAATTATTTTCAGACAAGTAGGCCCTAAAAAATGTGGGCAAATGCATATGGCCAAAACAATGGTGTTTTATAGGCCGAAAGAAAAATGTTTGATACGAACGAAAAATGTGCCCATGAACATGAAAGTTGACATTTTAAACTGGATAACAGTTAAGAAAAGCACATGGAGCAGCACGAACTTAATAAAAACAAAAAGAATAGGAACACAGCACAACTACTTACTTTTTTGCAGCACGCTCCGGATCTTTCCTGAAATTCCGGTGTAGACTTTTGACCACTTTCGCCATGATCTTGGCCTTACGGACATTGGGGTTGGGGTAAGGTCCATACTTTCCATCATAGTCAGCCCTCTTCATTATGTCGACCATCTCCAACATCTCCCCAAAGGACATATTTGATGCCTTATATCGTCTTCTTCTGGATCAGGACGTTTCAGGCTCCGGGCTTTCCTCCTCCTCGTTGGTGTAAATATCAGACACCTGCTCTGACTCCGCCATGTGCTCTTCCCCACTGCGCCGAACGAGAAGGGGAGGGGAATAGACTAGAAAGAACGTCAGGGGCGGGCGGAGTTTCACGCATGCGCAGTGTCTATAAAGTGTAACAAGCGTGCGTAGTACGTACAATCTGTGAGCGGAGGAAGGAGTAACGGAGGCGCCGATCGTGATAACGAAGGTAAGATTTAACATTGGGCCTATACTGCTTCTAGATTGAGGCCTGTATTTGCACAAGTTTAGAAGACTTTAGGCTGACATTAGGGTTTGTCTTGTGTTGTGTCTTGCAGTGAAAATGGATATCTTGAAAGATAAGGACATTATGGCAATCTTCATTGATATGTTCATGAGCTGCCCTGCCTATGGGAGATAGAGAAAAAGAACAACAATGGCGCCACTCTAAGTGCAGTATTAAAAACGAATTTAATATATCTTTAAAATGTGGTACTCACAAAGGTACATGTGAAAAAGCGTGTAGAGTAAGATTGATAGTGCCAGGTGTCCCAAAGGAGTTGTCCAGTCATATCATGCAGTGACGTTCTGACAGGCTGCACTGCTGGATGTTCGCTGTGTCTTGCCGCTGGAACGCACTGTTTCGGTCCGGGGGACGGAGTCACTTCCGGGTCCGTGCAGGGATAAAACTTGATTGGCAGACTGATAGGCGACGCGTTTGCAGAGCTACGCTCCTTCCTCAGGCCTAACGTGACCTGTGATAGGTCAGAACTAATATAATCTAAAACAAGCTGTGATTGGAGGGGAGGACCATCTGTCAAACTCAGGCTTACAACTGTGTGTTGCCGCTAGATAAGGAAGTAAATGGCATGACGTAAGTAAGATGCCTGATGTGCCGTGGTGGAGGGAGTCTGACCTCATGTGGGGGAGCTCGCCGGCTCCAGTGAGCTGTCGGGTGGCTGCGATGGTCAGGGAGATGGAGGGACTGTAGGCTCATGCAGGGGGGCTCGCTGGCTCTGATGAGCTGTCGGGTGGCTATGGAGATCGAAGAGCCGACGCTCTGTCATGGGGAAAACAACCCGACAGAAGCTCCGGGGCGACGGCTGATGACGTCAGCACAGGGAGAGCCCTCTCCCCGTGCTGACGTCATCAGCCGTCGCCCCGGAGCTTCAGTCGGGTTGTTTTCCCCATGACAGAGCGTCGGCTCTTCGATCTCCATAGCCACCCGACAGCTCATCAGAGCCAGCGAGCCCCCCTGCATGAGCCTACAGTCCCTCCATCTCCCTGACCATCGCAGCCACCCGACAGCTCACTGGAGCCGGCGAGCTCCCCCACATGAGGTCAGACTCCCTCCACCACGGCACATCAGGCATCTTACTTACGTCATGCCATTTACTTCCTTATCTAGCGGCAACACACAGTTGTAAGCCTGAGTTTGACAGATGGTCCTCCCCTCCAATCACAGCTTGTTTTAGATTATATTAGTTCTGACCTATCACAGGTCACGTTAGGCCTGAGGAAGGAGCGTAGCTCCGCAAACGCGTCGCCTATCAGTCTGCCAATCAAGTTTTATCCCTGCACGGACCCGGAAGTGACTCCGTCCCCCGGACCGAAACAGTGCGTTCCAGCGGCAAGACACAGCGAACATCCAGCAGTGCAGCCTGTCAGAACGTCACTGCATGATATGACTGGACAACTCCTTTGGGACACCTGGCACTATCAATCTTACTCTACACGCTTTTTCACATGTACCTTTGTGAGTACCACATTTTAAAGATATATTAAATTCGTTTTTAATACTGCACTTAGAGTGGCGCCATTGTTGTTCTTTTTCTCCAGCATCCAGAGGATTGCTTCATCCTTATCTACAGGGCTGCCTTCTAAAGTTGTCTTCCATGGACTATAATTCAATTAATTCAATTTAGTTTTGTTTGGACTTTAGCAGCTCAGAGTCTGCTTGTTTATAACTTCATTATTTTACCAATTATTTCCAAACACTATTGTGAAAATACCTTTTAGTAATTATCCTCTCTGTAATAGAGCTACATATATATATATGTTCTTTGGGGTTCTAATTGTTTATATTGGTTGATTGTAGCGCTCACATGTACATACTGTTTATTGTCTATGGGAGATAAACCACCCTGAATATAAGAACCAAGCAAAGAGGAAGGCAACACTGGATAATTTGTTGGAATTTGTGAAGACGGTGATCCCCACGGCAGACATCACCTATTTGAAGATCCTAATTGGTGGCCTGAGGAGCACTTATCTAAGGGAGCACAAGAAGGTCCAGGATTCCCAGAGATCAGGAGCTGCAGATGACATTTATGCATTTTCTGGCAGGTCAGACTGAACCCAGGCCAGCACTCTCTAGTCTTCCTTCCACGCTTCCTTCCCCCATCAATGATGTTAACTAGATGTTAGTTTGGAATACTAATTTATGTTTGTGATTGATGATGCAAAAACTACAACCATGTCCCTTTTTCATACACAGGGAAGTCTCAGCCAGGAGGTGGCCGGGCCAAGCAGGCTGCCTGATATCCAGGTCCCTACCCTACACCTTCAAAGACAAAGTGGCAGGAAGATGAGTAACCTGGAGGAGGCTGCCATAGGCCTCTTTTGGAAGGCTACAGAGGCCCTGAGAAGCCCACACAGTGTGGCGGAGGACTTTGCTGACTAACTGCCTGCAAAATGCTGCAGATGGAGGAGGGCCAACGACTCCTGTGTGAGTCCTTAATTTTGGAAGCTCTCAATAAGGGGCTGAGGGGCCAAATAACATGTGCTACTCACATTTGTAACCTCACACATAGTCCTCCTCCTCCTCCAGGTCCTACTACTCCTCCTCCTCCTCCAGGTCCTACTATTCCTCCTCCTCCTCCAGGTCCTACTCCTCCTCCTGCTACATCTCCAACACCAGAGCCACAGCCAGGAAGGAAGCGTGGAAAGAAGACCAGAGAGTGTTGACCTGGGTCCAGTCTGGTCTGGCAACAGATGCAGCCTCTTGTAGTACCACAGCCTGGGGACACAGATGTCATCTGCTGTTTTCCGGATCTCTGGGACTTCTGGACCAGACTGCACTCCCTTAGATATAGACTCCTCAGGCCACCAATTTTGCAGAAAAAGAATTGATGTCTGCCCTGGGGGTCCAAGGCTTCGCCAATTTCTGATGTTTCTCCAGCGTTGCCTCCCTCTTTGTTTGGTTCTGAGACCTTAATAAAGCATTTTTTGTTTCAATTATACTCGCCTATGTGTGTTTTCCTTAAAAAAGGACAGTTTGTTTGTGAGGATTCAGGTACATTTCAAAAATACAATGTGAAATTAACAAGGGACACCAACACCAAGCAACCTTCTTGAGATTAAATAATACAAGATAATAATCGTGTTGTGGTAACTTGACACACAAAACACACACAAAAATATTATGGAGTAAAACTAAAAATAAAATAAAACAAAGATCAGCCTTAAAAAAAATACAAACCCAAAAAAAAAAAAAAAAACAGCCTTGAAAAAAATAAATAAAAATAAAACAACAAAAAAGAAATTTTGTCAGATGTGACAAATCCAAATATATTGAGGGAATCACGATAAATAATAAAGAAAGAAGTTTGTGAGAAGTCTGTGTGAATATGAGCAGCAAAACTACTTCATTCTTCTCACATTATAAAGAAGAAGAGAGTGCGCTGTATTAAACCATTTTTTACATTGCAGCGTGACGAAAGTGCTGGATCCATTGCGAACGCTAATTTTACCAGACTGAGCTGTTCCGTCTCGGAATTTCTTCTGAGAATGCGTGGCACTTTGTGCGTCGGAACTGGCCACACACGGTCGGAATTGACGCGATCGGATTTTGTTGTCGGAAAATTTTATAGCCTGCTCTCAAACTTTGTGTGTCGGAAAATCCGATGGTAAGTGTCCGATGGAGCCCACACACGGGCGGAATGTCCGACAACAAGCTCCGATCGGGCATTTTCCATCGGAAAATCCGACCGTGTGTACAGGGCATTAGAGTTAAGGGATACAATGGTCTTACCTCCTGGCCTGCTGAGTGGGCAGCGAAAGAGCAGCAACACACTGATAAGTCATCGAACGTGTGCCTTGAAAAAGTATTCATAGCCCTTGAATTTTTCTACATTTTGTCATGTTACAACTAAAAACATAAATGTATTTTATTGAGATTTTATGTGATAGACCAACACAAAGTGGCACATAATTGTGAAGTGGAAGGAAAATGCTAAACGGTTTTCAACATTTTTTTACAAACAAATAAGTGAAAAGTGTGGCGTGCATTTGTATTCAGCCCTCCTGAGTCAATACGTTGTAGAACCACCTTTTCCTGCAATTACAGCTGCAAGTCTTTTTGGGTATGTCTCTACCAGCTTTGAACATCTAGAGAGTGACATTTTTGCCCATTCTTCTTTGCAAAATAGCTCAAGCTCTGTTATATTGGATGGAGAGTGTCTTTGAACAGCAATTGTCAAGTCTTGCCACAGCTTCTCAATTGGATTTATGTCTGGACTTTGACTATGCCATTTTAACAAAATTTGCTTTGATCATTTAAACCAGTGGTCTCCAAACTGAGGCCCGGTGGCTAGATGTGGCCCTTTCCTCACTTTTATCTGGCCCTTGGGGTGCTATTTTATTTAATAACACCAATGAATGGCACAATTTCTCCCAATGACACAACCGATGGGGCACATTTCCTACTAAATACATGAACGATGGAACACAGTTCCTCCCAATGACACCAACAATGGGGTCAAATGACACCAATGATTGGGCACAACTCTTCCCAATGACACCACCAATAGGGGCCCAATGACACCCATGATGGGGCACAATTCCTTTCAATGACACCACCAATGGGGCTCAATGACACCAATGATGGGACACATTTACTCCCAATGACACCAATGATGGGACACAATTCCTACCAATGACACCATTCATGGGTCATTGTATACTTCCACTGACGATGGGACATTTTGTACTCCCGATGGCGACAGTCCGGCCCCCCTAAAGTCTGAATAACAGTAAACAGGCCCTTTGTTCAGAAAGTTTGGAGACCCCTGATCTAAACCATTGCATAGTAGCTCTGCTGTATGTTTAGGCTCATTGTCCTGCTGAAAGGTGAACCTCCACCCCAGTCTCAAGTCCTTTGCAGACTCTAACAGGTTTTCTTCTAAGAATGCCCTGTATTTGGCTCCCTCCATCTTCCCAACAACTCTGACCAGCTTCCCTGTTCCTGCTGAAGAAAATCATCCCCACAACATGATGCTGTCAACACCATGTTTCACGGTGGGGATGGTGTGTTCAGGGTGATGTCCAGTGTTAGTTTTCCGCCACACATAACGTTTTGCTTTTAGGCCAAAAAATTCAAATTTGGTCCCATCTGATAATTGCACCTTCTTCCACATGTTTTCTGTGTCCCCCTCATGGCTTCTCTAAAACTGTAAACGGGACTTCTTATGGCTTTCTTTCAACAATGGCTTTCTTCTTGCCACTATTCCATAAAGACCAGATTTGTGGAGTGCACAACTATTAGTTGTCCTGTGGACAGATTCTTCCACCTGAGCTGTGGCTCTCTGCAACTCCACCAGAGTTACCATGGGCCTCTTGGCTGCTTCTCTAATGCTCTCCTTGTCCGGCCTGTCAGTTTAGGTGGATGGCCATTTCTTGGTATGTTTGCAGTTGTGCCATACTTTTTTCATTTTGGATGATGGATTGAATAGTGCCATGTGAGATGTTCAAAGCTTGTGAAATTTTTTTATTACCTAACCCCGCTTTAAAGTTCTGCACAACGTTATCCCTGACCTGTCTGGTGTGTTCATTGGCTTTCATTATGCTGTTTGTTCATTAAGGTTCTCTAACAAATCTCTGAGGGCTTCACAGAAAAGCTGTATTTATACTGAGAATAAATTGCACACAGGTGGACTCTATTTACTAATTAGGTGACTTCTGAAGGCAATTGGTTCCACTAGATTTTAGTTAGGGGTATCAAAGTAAAGGGGGCTGAATACAAATACACGCCATACTTTTTTAGATATTTATTTGTAAACAATTTGGAAAACCATTTATAATTTTCCTTCCACTTCACAATTATGTGCCACTTTGTGTTGGTCTATCACATAAAATCCTAATAAAATACATTTATGTTTTTGGTTGTAACATGACAAATCGTGGAAAATTTTCAAAGGGGGTTTTAAAGGAACATACAATTCAATTTTAATTTATATATTTTTAAAATATACAATTATATGCTTAGAGTTTTTCTATAAATCTAAAAAAATACCGTTGGTCTAAGACACTAACATAGAATAATATTACTACATGTTTTATATATATGTGTGTGTGTGTGTGTGTGTGTGTGTGTATATATATATATATATATATATATATATATATATATATATATATATAAAATTGTCTCACCCAAGGGTTGCAACTTAAGAAGCCTGCTACTTGACATGTTGCCAAGTTGTTCAAAGGCAATGTACATGACCAATGTTTATAATTAAAGTCAGTTTTATTATATAATTGCCTGTGCTTTGTGTCCCGTGATTGTATTTTACTCTTCCTTCTTTCACAAAGTGGAGTCTTTCAACAAAACTTGAATTTTTATATTTTTTTAGAGAAAGGAAATGGAAAATCAAAACCAGCTTTTCTGGCAACGTTAGCTAGGACAAGGAAAGATTCAGCGATTTAAAAGGCAGGATGTAAAACAAGTGAGCAGCTAGTTCTGTCCATGAAATATAGTAGATGTACTTAAAGGGTATGTCCTGACAAAATATTTTTATAAAGTTTTGGGTAGAGCGTGGAAGGATTAGAACCTCAGTTGTGTTTTAACTGCCTTTGATCCCCCTTCCTTTTTCTACAATATGTGGGGAACAGTAGAGCTCAACTTTTTGGCATCACTGAGAGACTACACACAGGGACCTCATGTCCCAGAAGACATTGTTGCTGAAGTTGCAAGAGGTGTGAGTCTGTCATTTCTTTGGTTGTAGAAGGTGGCTGAAAATAAGCATGAATAATGCCCTAACAACGCCCAAACACATCTAAGCATAAGAGAGCATGACAGCATTACTCCACCACTAATAATGCAAACTAGCGGCACCAGAGACATCAGTACATAATCCATGGAGAACTACAGGGGGGCATCAACAAGACAGTCAGTATTGACAGGAAATGGCTGTGCCATGCCGGCTGTAGCACAGCTGGGGGTTCAATTGGAGCAATAACCAGAAATAGGTATATAGAGGATCTCTACTAGATAACACATTGACTATGGCTGGGCTATGGGAGCCCAGCTATTGTCAGTGCTTCTTCCTCTCCCCTGCAGCCAACCACTCACTGACACAGGGGAGTGAGAGATAAATAAATACCAAAGGAAGCTGCCAGGGTGTGTATTCCTAGCAGGCTGGCAGACCCTGGCTAGGGCCTGGAGAGAACAGTCAATACATTTTTTTGAGGTCAAGCTAAGCCTGGGGACCATGACACATGAGAAGTTAACCTCCATACTTACTGATACCTATACAAAGTACCTCAGAGTCTGGGACCCATGGCTGGATGATGTTGAGCACCTGAGGACTGAATGGTTTCTTCTTTCTTTGTGACCACTGGCCACGAACCAGGCCACGAACCAGTGGAATGACACCACAGGTTCATTTTTTTCCTCATTAATGTACACACAGCACCCCATATTGACAGAAAAACACAGAATTGTTGACATTTTTGCAGATTTATTAAAAAAGAAAAACTGAAATATCACATGGTCCTAAGTATTCAGACCCTTTCCTGTGACACTCATATATTTAACTCAGGTGCTGTCCATTTCTTCTGACCATCCTTGAGATGGTTCTGTACCTTCATTTGAGTCCAGCTGTGTTTGATTATACTGATTGGACTTGATTAGGAAAGCAACACACCTTACAGCTCACAGTACATGTCAGAGCAAATGAGAATCATGAGGTCAAAGGAACTGCCTGAAGTGCTCAGAGACAGAACTGTGGCAAGGCACAGATCTGGCCAAGGTTACAAAACATTTCTGCTGCACTTAAGGTTGCTAAGAGCACAGTGGTCTCCATAATCCTTAAATGGAAGATGTTTGGGATGACCAGAACCCTTCCTAGAGCTGGCCGTCCAGCCAAACTGAGCTATTGGGGGAGAAGAGCCTTGGTGAGAGAGGTAAAGAAGAACCCAAAGATCACTGTGGCTGAGCTCCAGAGATGCAGTCAGGAGATGGGAGAAAGTTGTAGAAAGGTCAACCATCACTGCAGCCCTCCACCAGTCGGGGCTCTATGACAGAGTGGCCTGACGGAAGCCTCTCCTCAGTGCAAGAAACATGAAAGCCCACATGGAGTTTGCTAAACACCTGAAGGACTCCAAGATGGTGAGAAATAAGATTCTCTGGTCTGATGAGACCAAGATAGAACTTTTTGGCCTTAATTCTAAGCGGTATGTGTGGAGAAAACCAGGCACTGCTGATCACCTGTCCAATACAGTCCCAACAGTGAAGCATGGTGGTGGCAGCATCATGCTGTGGGGGTGTTTTTCAGCTGCAGGGACAGGACGACTGGTTGCAGTTGAGGGAAAGATGAATGCTGCCTACAGGGATATCCTGGACAAAAACCTTCTCCAGAGTGCTCAGGACCTCAGACTGGGCCGAAGGTTTACCTTCCAACAAGACAATGACCCTAAGCACACAGCTAAAATAACAAAGGAGTGGCTTCACAACAACTCCGTCACTGTTCTTGAATGGCCCAGCCAGAGCACTGACTTAAACCCAATTGAGCATCTCTGAAGAGACCTAAAAATGGCTGTCCACGTTTACCATCCAACCTGACAGAACTGGAGAGGATCTGCAAGGAGGAATGGCAGAGGATCCCCAAATCCAGTTGTGAAAAACTTGTTACATCTTTCCCAAAATGATTCATGGCTGTCCACCCAAAAAATGACTGTCCAAGTTTACCATCCAACCTGACAGAACTGGAGAGGATCTGCAAGGAGGAATGGCAGAGGATCCCCAAATCCAGTTGTGAAAAACTTGTTACATCTTTCCCAAAATGATTCATGGCTGTATTAGATCAAAAAGATGCTTCTATTAAATACTGAGCAAAGGGTCTTAGCACTTAGGACCATGTGATATTTCAGTTTTTCTTTTTTAATAAATCTGCAAAAATGTCAACAATTCTGTGTTTTTCTGTCAATATAGGGTGCTGTGTGTACATTAATGAGGAAAACAAATTAACTTAGATGATTTTAGCAAATGGCTGCAATATAACAAAGAGTGAAAAATGTAAGGGGGTCTGAATACTTTCCGTCCCCACTGTATATATATATATATATATATATATATATATATATATATATATATATATATATATATATATATATATACAGTGTCTCACAAAAGTGAGTACACCCTCTCACATTTTTGTAAATATTAATATTTTATTATATCTTTTCATGTGACAACACTGGAGAAATGACACTTTGCTACAATGTAAAGTAGTGAGTGTACAGCTTGTATAACAGTGTAAATTTGCTGTCCTCTCAAAATAACTCAACACAGCCAATAATGTCTAATCCTCTGGCAACAAAAGTAAGTACACCCCTAAGTGAAAATGTCCAAATTGGGCCTAACTAGCCATTTTTACTCCCTGGTGTCATGTAACTCGTTAGTGTTACAAGGTTTCAGGTGTGAATGGGGAGCAGGTGTGTTAAATTTGGTGTTATCGCTCTCACTCTCTCATACTGGTCACTGGAAGTTCAACATGGCACCTCATGGCAAAGAACTCTCTGAGGATCTGAAAAAAAGAATTGTTCCTCTACATAAAGATGGCCTAGGCTATAAGAATATTGCCAAGATCCTGAAACTGAGCTGCAGCACGGTGGCCAAGACCATACAGTGGTTTAACAGGACAGGTTCCACTCAGAACAGGCCTTGCCATGGTCGACCAAAGAAGTTGAGTGCACATGCTCAGCGTCATATCCAGAGGTTGTCTTTGGGAAATAGACGTATGAGTGTTGCCAGCATTGCTGCAGAGGTTGAAGGGGTGGGGGGTCAGCCTGCCAGTGCTCAGACCATACGCTGCACACTGCATCAAACTGGTCTGCATAGCTGTGGTCCCAGAGGAAAGCCTCTTCTAAAGGTGATGCACAAGAAAGCCCACAAATAGTTTGCTGAAGACAAGCAGACTAAGGACCTTAATTAATGGAACCATGTCTGATGAGACCAAGATAAACTTATTTGGTTCAGATGGTGTCAAGCCTGTGTGGCGGCAACCAGGTGAGGAGTACAAAGACAAGTGTGTCTTGCCTACAGTCAAGCATGGTGGTGGTAGTGTCATGGTCTGGGGCTGCATGAGTGCTGCTGGCACTGGGGGGCTACAGTTGATTGAGGGAACCATGAATGCCATCATGAACTGTGACATACTAAAACAGAGCATGATCCCCTCCCTTCGGAGACTGGGCCACAGGGCAGTATTCCAACATGATAACGACCCCAAACACACCTCCAAAATGACCACTGCCTTGTTAAAGAAGCTGAGGGTAAAGATGATGGACTGGCCAAGCATGTCTCCAGACCTAAACCCTATTGAGCATCTGTGGGGCATCCTCAAACAGAAGGTGGAGGAGCACAACGTCTTTAACATCCACCAGCTCTGTGATGTCATCATGGAGGAGTGGTAGAGGACTCCAGTAGCAACCTGTGAAGCTCTGGTGAACTCCATGTCCAAGAGGGTTACGGCAGTGCTTGAAAATAATGGTGGCCACACCAGTTGATTGAGGGATTAAGGGAACCATGAATGCCAACATGACCTGTGACATACTGAAGCAGAGCATGATCCCCTCCTTCGGAGACTGGGCCGCAGGGTAGTATTCCAACATGATAATGACCGCAAACACACCTCCAAGATGACCACTGCCTTGCTAAAGAAGCTGAGGGTAAAGATCATGGACTGGCCAAGCATGTCTCCAGACCTAAACCCTATTGAGCATCTGTGGGGCATCCTCAAACAGAAGGTGGAGGAGCACAAGGTCTCTAACATCCACCAGCTCTGTGATGTCATCATGGAGGAGTGGAAGAGGACTTTTGTAGCAACTTGTGAAGCTCTGGTGAACTCCATGCCCAAGAGGGTTAAGGCAGTGCATGAAAATAATGGGGGCCACACAAAATATTGACACTTTGGGACCGATTTGGACATTTTCACTTAGGAGAGTAATTACTTTTGTTGCCGAAGCTTTAGACATTATGGCTGTGTGTTGAGTCAGGGGTGTTGCTAGGTCTACAAAAGAACTGGGGCTAGAGCCCATAGCAGCAAAGTAAAGAAAGTCATACACTTGGGCGAGCGTACACATGTATATAATATACGTGTGTGTGTATATATAATATATCGTTACAAATATGAGTGCGGAGCCTCCCCTTACACCAGGGTCCCCAGAGAGCCTCCCTACTTACATCAAGGTCCCCCGAGAGCCTCCCTACTTACATAAGGGTCCCCAGAGAGCCTCTCCTTACATGTTAAGATGTGGGTGCTGCAAGGCTAATTATTTGGAGTGATTTTTAACCTTTTTACATATTTTATTGGGTAGAAAGATGATATGCACATTGAAGAGAGAGAGAGATAGATGTCGATATGGCTTGCGGAAAACAGCAGGTTGGTACACAATGGATATTTATGTAGAAAGGAGAAGATCTGCTGAGAGTTGGGGACAGCAGGCAGGTGGTGGGGGGGACATGCGGTCCTGGAATCCAGTCAGTGACACAAAGGGGAAGCACACAGAAATCTAGCGACAGTACATTACCAGCTCTATGGGGGAGTTCATGGGCTCCATGCTGAGAAACTCCAACACAGGAGGTAAAATACAGCTGCCATCGCTGCTGGCTGCCCTTTCCTTATACTCAAAGACTGCACCCGCTAAGACACTCAGGGCTAGGGACCCCAGATATGGGGTCCCTAGCCCATACAGTGAGATACTGTATGTATATATAGTTTTATATATATATATATATATATATATATATATATATATATATATATATACACAGTATGTGTGCGTTTAGTATATCGGACTTTTGCTGGCAGAATTCCAGCCAGCAAAAGATTGAGAGCAGGTTCTCTGTTTTTCGGTCGGAAAAAAGTTCCTATCCGAAAATGCATTTGTCTGTATGCAATTCGGACGCGCAAAAAATCACGCACAATCACGTTCAAACAATTGAACTTCATTTTCTCGGCTTGTCATAGTGTTGTACGTCACCGCGTTCTTGACGGTTGAAAGTTCAGAGAACTTTTGTGTGACCGTGTGTATGCAAGGCAAGCTTGAGCGGAATTCTGTTGGAAAAACCATCCAAGTTTTTTCTGATGGAATTTCTGATCGTGTGTATGGGGCATTAGAAACCTGGTAAGTCGAATGTACTCATTGCCAGTATCTGTAAAATAAGGAAGGGTCTATTTAACATATCCAAGTTTTTGGTCATTATGACCATAATCTCTCTTCTGGGATCCACCTCAGGGATGGTAAGGGGAGAAAATAAACATTTGGGGTTTTTTTCTCCCTGATCCCTTACCAAGATCAGAAAACCTTCTCTGAGTCCTTCTGTCCAACAAGCTCCTCTGTATACTGTGGTCCTAACTCTATAGTTTTGAGAGTTTGCAAGTTGGAGTACACATAGCAGTGGAATGGATAAGGCCTTGGATTGTTTTTTTTTTTTTTTTTTTTCCACTTCAGCGAAAATTTTTCTGAGAGACATTATATCAACTTTATATGTCAAAATTTATCTCTTCTCATTTTTCACATCATTGTGGATTGTTTCCGTCTCATCTTTATTTATTTTCCCTTCAAGGATCTTATTTAATAAATTTAAAAACCAAAAAAAAAAAAACCCTTCCTATAAATATAAACCCACTATTGTCTTATTCTCTCTCAGTCCCTCTTATCTCCTCCCACCCCCTCTCCCCTATGTCTGGTCCACGCCATTTATATTATTTATTTATCATCCTGGCTCTGCACCTATTCTTTCTTTCATCTTATCTAAATAAATGTCTGAGAATTTATATTTTTTCCAACTTTCCCATCTACTGTTATCATTTTTCTCCCCTCCTTCCCCGTTCCTCCGCTGGTCCATTTTGTAATAATGATCTATTTCCTCTAGCCAATTTCTTATATCTGGTTTTCCACTTTTTAGCCAGTTCTTAGGTATCAAGGCCTTAGCCGCATTCAGGAGGTTAGGGGCTATTGATTTCATATATTGTTTCTTAGGTTTATTATATATATGGAAAAGGCAAGTCCAGATGTTTTGTTCTATTTCTTCTTCAGTTATTTCCTTTATATTATTTAACACTTCCTTCCAGTACTCCATTATTATTGGACATTCCCACCATAAGTGTGTGATCGTTGCTTTTTGGCCACATTTTCTCCAGCACAAAGATGTTTTGTCTTGTTGAAATTTATGTATTCTTACTGGTGTCATATACCATCTTGTTACTAATTTGTAGTTCATTTCAATAGTCTTCATGTCCCAGGCCTTATTATATCCCATTTCTATCATTTTTTTCACTTTTTGGTTATCTATTTTTAAATTCATTTCTTTTTCCCATTGTTTTATGTATTCTGGTCTTTCTTGTGCATCCAAATCTGTCAGTATACCATAGATTTTTGATGTTCCATTTTTCAGTGGTGTTTCATTGATACATAACTTTTCCAGTGCGGTTAGTTTTGTTTCGTCTCTAAGTGGATGTGGTGTTGTGCTTACTAAGTGCCTTAATTGCCTATAATTCCATTCATTCATCTTCCATCCATTCCTTTCCTCTAATTCTAGTCGTGTTATTATTTTGCCATTTCTGGTAATATCCTTCAATTGTGGATTCCATATTCCTTGGGCTCCAAATATTTCCTTCCCGGGGGTAAAGTAATTCGATCCTGTGAGTGCTATTAATGGTAAGTTGTATTTCCATTCATTCTTTAAGTGAATAGTGTCCCAAATTTTAAATACATTTTTTGTTATTTCATGTGTGTCTGTGTCCAGTGTTCTATATTTCCGTGGGATCCAAATATTCTTATATAATGTGACTCCGCTTATTATGTTTTCCATTTCAACCCATTTTTTTTTCATTTTTCTCATTTGTCCACTCTAACATTCGTGTTAAGACTATGGCTTTATAATACCTGCTTATATCTGGGGCGGCCAGACCTCCGTGCTCCTTTTTCCTTGTAATCAGCGTGTATTTGATTCTTGGTTTTTTATTAAGCCATATATATTTTAACAAAATTGTTTTAATTATTTTAAAAAAGCTCTGAGGGATCTTTACTGGCAACATCTGTATTCAATAATTTATTTTGGGAAGTATCATCATCTTGAACATATTTATTCTTCCAATCCATGAAAGTGACAGTATTCTTAATTTTTTCATTTCTTCTTTGACCTCATTGATCAGTGGGATAAAGTTTGCCTGATAGATCTTTTCGACTCTAGAAGTTATTTTGATTCCAAGGTAATTTAATTCTTTTACCCAAGTAAATGGGAATTCTTTTTGTAAGAACTGGACTTCCTTTTTCTCTAGTCCTATATTTAATATTTCCATTTTTATTGGATTAATTTTGAAGTTTGATAGTTCTCCATATTTTTTTATTTCTTTCAGTATATTTGGGAGTGACGCTCTTGGGTTAGACACGTACATCAAAATGTCATCCGCGTATGCTGCGATCTTATGTTCTTTCCCTCCTAATCTCGCTCCTTCCACCTCTTGATTATTGCGGAGCGTTGCTAATAGTGGTTCTAAAGCCAATACATATAATAATGGAGACAATGGGCAGCCTTGCCGTGTTCCGTTCTGCATCTTAATTCTTGGAGAGAGTCTGCCGTTTACCTTTACGACTGCTGTCTGGCCATTATACAAGTTTGTTATCCACTTCATCATTTTTGTCCCGAGTCCCAGGTGCCGCAACGTATCCATCATGGAGTACACATAGCAGTGGAATGGATAAATTGAGGGCAGGCTTGCCTGGAGGGACCCAACTTACCTGGGAAATTTTTATTTGTGATGTGCAATGACCTTCCATGTGCACCTTACTGCAAAGGCAAGTTATACATTTGGGTGGTTGCCATATTGTTGTATAGCTCGTCTTCTGTCCAACAGGTCAATTCTTATATTGGAATATAAAAGACCGAGCCTGCACTCACCATTGCCTCTGATGAAGGATATCTGATATCTGAGTTTTGCCCCTCCCCCCCCAAATACTATAGCTGCTGACTTTTACTATTAGGGCACTTACCTGTCCAGGCATCCAGTGGTGTACTCCCCTGAGCTGATTGTTGAATTTAAGGGACAAGGCCTTGCGGCTTCACAGCTGGTTACCTACTGTGCGAATCCTGCTGTGCTCTGTGAGTGGACTGGCAGTGGGGGGGGGGGCGGCGAACTTTCGGCTCACTTTGCCGTGGCAAAATTAGCTGGAAGTGGGAGTGGGTACCTGTCTAAACCAGGTACCCACTCCCCACAAAAAGGTGCCAAATGTAGCAGCGGCGGAGGCAAACAAGTGGAGCTTCCCCTCTTGGGTGGAGCTCTGCTTTAACTCAAAACTTGAATAATACAGGAGAAGTAGGGCCAAAGCTGTTTTAGCCACACATCTTCTAGGGATCTTCGGTCTGCACTCCTGTTACCCATAGTCAGCTGACAGCTAAAGCCCACTTCTGGAAAGATCTTGACTTTAATGTCAGGATCCACCCAGATCCCTGACCAGGAGCTGGCTCAGCCTCTTAGTGCACTGCTGAGAGCCAGACGCTTCCACCCCCTTCACAGCCTGGTGCTCCAGTGAGCACTGGAGGGGCAGAAGCAGAGAGCCAAGTGACAGACAGTCACCAGCTTTTTGCTCATTAAAGACCAAGATCAGTCAATTCTCGGTCTTAGAAGCAGCGGGAGACAAAAGAAGCATCGGACCAAAGCTGCATCCACCTTAATGAATATGTATCTTTGTTATTTTCATATCCCGCACTTCTCTTTAAATAAAGAAAAAAATACATTTTTTTCATGCAATATTGTATCTCTCTATTAAAACAGATTTGTAAGTTCTCTGTACTTTTTTTTTGGTAAATTGACTGAATCCTGTGTGGTTTAATACATAGTGTGTGGCGTTACAGGTGAGAACCATTGACACAAGAATATTCCAGAATTCTCCTCATCCATTGTTCACAGCATGTGTCTGTTCCTGCAATAAGCTGCATGCCCTTGTTCTGTAAACTGTTCACTCCGCCAGCAATTGTACCACAGAGAGAATCAATTATGAGTCCCTCGTCATGATTCACAGCCAGCTGGATGGAAATGAAACATCCCTCAGTGGTTCTTTTTTTATTTTATTGGGTTTTCTGGCTCCTGCACACACACAAACAGTGACCCTCATACTAAAACTTAAAAAGTGGGAACTTTTTCCTGTCCTTATCTAAGAACAATAACAAGAACAATATGGAGGGCCAGAAGTCAGCTCATTAGTGCAATTGTGCAGGGGATTGCAATAAGCTAAAATACAGACTTGGATATTTTTACTAGTTGTATTAAATGTGTATGTTAACCCTAAAAGCCAAATTCCTCTATTTGGTTCCTGTTGGTCTGTTAAATATACTTGTATATCAGAAAATAAATCAAGTAAATTGGGACTTTGTATATACCTCCAATAATAAATACAAACAAGGTAAAACAATTTTTATTGTATACAAAAATATAAAATCATCGTTGTTACAAATGTATTATAAAAAACAAAGTCAGTGAACAATACCAACACAATATTTGTGAAAAGCATCCTGCTTTAGCTGGAAAGAGGTCAGGGTCGACGCATTCTTCAGGACCTCTCCCCCCCCCCCTTTTAGGGATGAGCCGAACACCCCCCGCCCCCCCCCCCCGGTTCGGTTCGCACCAGAACTTGCGAACAGGCAAAAAATTTGTACGAACATGCGAACACCATTAAAGTCTATGGGACGCGAACATGAAAAATCAAAAGTGCTAATTTTAAAGGCTTATATGCAAGTTATTGCCATAAAAAGTGTTTGTGGACCCGGATACTGCCCCAGGGGACATGTATCAATGCAAAAAAAAGTTTTAAAAATGGCTGTTTTTGCAGGAGCAGTGATTTTAATAATGCTTAAAGTGAAACAATAAAAATGAAATATTACTTTAAATATCGTGCCTGGAGGGTGTCCTTAGTATGCCAGTAAAGTAGCACATCTTTCCCGTGTTTAGAACAGTACCACAGCAAAATTACATTTCTAAAAGGAAAAAATGTCATTTAAAACTGCTCGCAACTGTAATGTATTGTTGGATCCCGGCAATAGAGATAAAAATCATTGGAAAAAACGGCATGGGTCCCCCCAGTCCATTACCAGGCCCTTTGGGTCTGGTATAGATATTAAGGGGAACCCCGCACCAAAATTTAAAAAGATTATTGTGTGGGGGTCCCCCCAAAATCAATACCAGGCCTGGTATGGATTTTAAGGGGAACCCCAAGCCAAAATAAAAAAAATGGCATAGGGTCCCCCCAAAATCCATACTAGACTCTTATCAGAGCACGCAACCTGGCAGGCAGCAGGAAAAGGGGGGGCGAGAGAGTGCCCCCTCTCCTGAACCGTACCAGGCCACATGTCCCCCCAAAACACCTTGTACCCATGTTGATGGGGAGAAGGGCCTCATCCCCACAACCCTTGCCCGGTGGTTGTGGGGGTTTGTGGGGGTGGGGGGCTTATTGGAATCTAGAAGCCCCCTTTAACAAGGGAACTCCCAGATCTGCCCCCCTATGTGAATGTACCCCTACACGTTCACCAAAAAAAGTGTCAAAATGGTAAAAATTACAGTAGACGATTTGGGACAAGTCCTTTATAAAAAAAAGTGTCCTGCGATGTCCAATTATCTTCGATCACAGCGTCCGATGGACCGAGAAAGAAAGAAAAAAAGAAAAAACTGTGCCTCCATGGGAGGCTCCCGCTGACTGCAGGCTTTCTGCATTGACAGCTGTTATATAGCTGAGGGCGGGCCACCTGGTGACATAAACGGGTGACCTCGCCCCCTCTGATGTTACGTCACAAGAGCTATATAACAGCTGTCAATGCAGAAAGCCTGCAGTCAGCGGTTGCCTCCCATGGAGGCGGAGTTTTTTCCTTTTTTATTTTTTTTTTCTCTTGGTCCGTCGGACGCTGTGATCGAAGATGAATGGACATCACGGGACACTTTTTTTTTATAAAGGACTTGTCCCAAATTGTCTACTGTCATTTTTACCATTTTGACACTTTTTTTGGTGAATGTGTAAGGAAACAATGTACTCGATACCTGTTCACCTAGGGGGGGCGGGATCTGGGGGTCCTCTTGTTAAAGGGGCTTCCAGATTCCGATAAGCCCCCCACCCACAGACCCCCAAAGCCACCGGGGAAGGGTTGTGGGCAGAGGCATTGATAGGTCTACAAAAGATCTGGGGCTAGAGCCCATAGCAGCGTAGTAAAGAAAGTCATACGCTTGGGCGGGCATACATAGGTATATAATATACGTGTGTGTGTGTATGAATCCCCAGAGAGCCCCCCACTTACATCAGTGTCCCCCGAGAGCCCCCCTTACATCAGGGTCCTCAGAGAGCCCCCCTCCCCTTGGGGACTCCTGCAGAGACTCGGGGCTATGGGCCCCAGATTCGCTGCTATAGCCCCAAAAGCCACCCCCTAGTGACGCCACTGGTTGTGGGGATGAGGCCCTTGTCCCCATCAACATGGGGACAAGGTGTTTTGGGGGGGACCCCAAAGCATCCTCCCCATGTTGAGGGCATGTGGCCTGGTATAATTCATGAGGGGGGCGCTCTTTCGTCCCCCCTTCTTTTTCTGCAGCCTGCCAGGTTGTGTGCTCGGATAAGGGTCTGCAATATTGCAATAAGCTAAAATACAGACTTGGATATTTTTACTAGTTGTATTAAATGTGTATGTTAACCCTAAAAGCCAAATTCCTCTATTTGGTTCCTGTTGGTCTGTTAAATATACTTGTATATCAGAAAATAAATCAAGTAAATTGGGACTTTGTATATACCTCCAATAATAAATACAAACAAGGTAAAACAATTTTTATTGTATACAAAAATATAAAATCATCGTTGTTACAAATGTATTATAAAAAACAAAGTCAGTGAACAATACCAACACAATATTTGTGAAAAGCATCCTGCTTTAGCTGGAAAGAGGTCAGGGTCGACGCATTCTTCAGGACCTCTCCCCCCCCCCCCCCCTTTTAGGGATGAGCCGAACACCCCCCGCCCCCCCCCCGGTTCGGTTCGCACCAGAACTTGCGAACAGGCAAAAAATTTGTACGAACATGCGAACACCATTAAAGTCTATGGAACGCGAACATGAAAAATCAAAAGTGCTAATTTTAAAGGCTTATATGCAAGTTATTGCCATAAAAAGTGTTTGTGGACCCGGATACTGCCCCAGGGGACATGTATCAATGCAAAAAAAAGTTTTAAAAATGGCTGTTTTTGCAGGAGCAGTGATCCGCATGAGCAATTCATCCGTGGCCCATCAAGCCTCTGCAGCTCACTCCATCAGCTCAAATCATCCAAATCAATCCTCCAGTTCCAGTGTCAAAATGTTATAAACAGCAGATTCCCAAGGTAAGGTCCTCTATTCCTTGACTTCTACTCTGACTGAAAGCAGGTGCATGCTTTGGCCAATCAGCAGCTGTCAATGCACTGTGATCTCGCAGTGCATTGACGGTCTTGCCGCTCATTATGTCGCGTTCCGTGGGCGCTCAAATTTCCCGCGAACGCCCCATAATGTTCGGTATTTAGCGAACTGGCGAACACCCGATGTCACGTTCATCTCGAACCATGGGCTCATCCCTACTCCCTTTATTTCCTTCTCTTCTTTTTCTCCCTCCCTCTTCCCCTCTCCATATAATTTATTTTTTATTTTTATTGTAGCCTGTAACTTTTTGCGTCTGTGACTGCACCATATGTATATGGTCCCCTTTTATCTGCCCAGGACCTGTGTATATGAAGCACAGTATCTTTCTACCCTAATTGGGGTACTCTTCATGAGTTTGTTTTTGAGGTAATAAGACACATATATATGGTTTTCTTTAAGACAATGAATTTTGATTATCCCCTTATGCACTATGCTGAGCCGATACCTTTTGTGATTGCACATTATTGTTGTCATTATTTATGAGGATTGGATAATAATGTATTGTTCTGTTTATTTTTAGTTTTAAAATGTATATATGCCATATGTGGATATAAGAAAGGTCTAAGAGGTCCTGAAGAAGCAGAGAGTCCGGCGAAACGTGTCAAACCTGACCTCTTTTCTGCTAAACTGCAATGCTTTTCACAAATATGGTGCTGGTATCGGTCACTGACCTTGTACATATGTGATTAAATGTTTTTTTAACACATTTGTAACAAACATGATTTTATATTTTTGTATACAATAAAAATGTATATTTTAACTTGTCTGTATTTACTATTGGAGGTATAAAGAAAGTCCCAATTTTCCAGATTGTTTGTGACATACAAGTTTTTGGGGATGATCCCTCCTTTGCTATATTGATGCTCTAAAAGAGCCATCACCTTTACATTTATTTCACTGTTAAATAGACTTGTGAAAGTGTTCTGTTCTATATGTTTTATAAATGCAAAAAAAAACAAACCTATGGATCCTGCCAGAATTCTAGTGTGCTGATGTGCACTTTGTAGTCTTAGCCCAAACAATGTTATCAGTAAATGTCTATTTACTACACAACACCTTCCCTAATCTTAGAGCCCTTTCACACTGGGGCGGGCGTCGGCGGTAATCAATGGGACGGCGCGGCTATACTGCCGGCAAAGCGCCTCTGCAGAGGCGCTTTGCGGTGGTATTTAACCCTTTCTCGGCCGCTAGCGGGGGGTAAAACCGCCCCGCTAGCGGCCGCATACCGACAGTAAAACGCCGCTAATAATAGCGGCGTTTTACTGTCGGTATGCGGCCGCTAGCGGGGCGGTTTTACCCCCCGCTAGCGGCCGAGAAAGGGTTAAATACCACCGCAAAGCGCCTCTGCAGAGGCGCTTTGCCGGCAGTATAGCCGCGCCGTCCCATTGATTTCAATGGGCAGGAGCGGTAAAGGAGCGGTATACACACCGCTCCTTCACCGCTCCGAAGATGCTGCTGGCAGGACTTTTTTACCATCCTGCCAGCGCATCGCTCCAGTGTGAAAGCCCTCGGGGCTTTCACACTGGATACGCAGCAGCAGCACTTTCGGGTCGGTTTGCAGGCGCTATTATTAGCGCAATAGCGCCTGCAAACCGCCCCAGTGTGAAAGGGCTCTTATATGGCGATGTGAGGGTTGTTCTCTAGTCCTAGCAAATGGTAAATCATGTCCTAGGGTGACAACACTTCTCCTACCTAGATACAGTACAGTAAGTGAGTGTTGTCACCCTAGGACAGGAAGTATGTTACTAGGTTTTAAATAAAGTGAAGGTGAACCTGAATCTCATATTTGCATAGCATGACCGTTTGTCTCTTAGTTTGCCCTCCTCCAGTACTGACAGGTCCACGCCTCCTGTTGCCACCACTGCCATGTTGTTCTACTCTTCTTCCATATCAGAGGTCTTTGGCCATTTGTAGGCAGGTGCAGTCTACTTTCTCCACTACAGGTGCCGCTCTTCCACAGTGGCACTGCAGTCTTAGGGGAAGTCAAGAAGGACATAGTTCCTCTATGTTTCCCTGGGTCACTGGGGCAGCATCCCCAGTTGGATGTTGCCAACTCATGTGACTCTGGCAGCCATCTTGAGTCAGGCAGAGCCTATTTAGGACCTGGTTTGGAGCGCATTTGCAAGTTGATAGAGTAGGGACAGGTTCCCCGCCTGGTAGGGACAGCCAGGGCCGCTGATAAGGCAGTACAGCCGGCCCTCCTGTACTGGACTCAGGCCCCAACAGTTCAAAAGGGGGGCCCAGGCACCTGTTGAGCAGTACTGTCTTATTGCAGACACTGATCCTCTTCTGTCTCCCACTGCAGCACTGCCAGCTGCTCCTCCTCTCCCTCCCTCCAGCTGCACTGTGAGGGGATTGGTTCAAGCACATGTGCTCCTTCCATCTGCTGTCTGGGCCACCCTGTGTGCCCCTTTCAACCACACCAGCGTTTCCCTCCTCTCCCGCTGGCAGCTGCTATGGGCACATAGGTGGATGTCATTTACTGGCCCCTTCCTTTCTTGAATTAAAACAGTGAGTGATTGGTACCAATCACTCCTGTGTCAATTTATCACTGAAGCACAGTAAATTGTGTTTATTATGCTTCAGTTTGTGAATGAGCAGGAAGCCTCAGGGTGCTTCCTATTTATTTATCTGTGCAGCAGAGGCTGTAGAAAAGGGGACTGATAAGTCTATGTCCTCAGTCACTTTCGGCTAGGGGTAGGGGGACCTGGCAAGTAGGCTGTATGGGGCCGCTTGATTTCTAACAGTAGCCCTGGGGACAGCACTAGCGAAAGCGAAATGTTCCCAATGAGGAGGGAAAGCTTAGGGCTTGCAACTTCTCTGGACAACTGCCTGTTGGGTACATGATGGCCAGGCTGCATTCTTCTCATCTCTACAGACTCTGACAGTTCAGCTGTATTCTGCTCTCTACGCTGTTAGAAGTGTGATTGTTCCTGCTTGGGCTGCCTTTCCACCTGGGTTGTTTGTAAACTGTCACTACATTATTTCATAACAAGTTATTTTACTGCACTGGGACTAATAGGACGTACACACGGTCGGACTTTGTTCGGACATTCCGACAACAAAATCCTAGGATTTTTTCCGACAGATGTTGGCTCAAACTTGTTTTGTCTACACACGGTCGCACAAAGTTGTCGGAAAATCCGATCGTTCTAAACGCGGTGACGTAAAACACGTACGTCGGGACTATAAACGGGGCAGTGGCCAATAGCTTTCATCTCTTTATTTAATCTGAGCATGCGTGGCACTTTGTCCGTCGGATTTGTGTACACGCGATCGGAATTTCCGACAACGGATTTTGTTGTCGGAAAATTTTATCTCCTGCTCTCCAACTTTGTGTGTCGGAAAATCCGATGGAAAATGTCCGATGGAGCCCACACACGGTCGGAATTTCCGACAACACGCTCCGATCGGACATTTTCCATCGGAAAATCCGACCGTGTGTACGGGGCATTAGGCTGTAAGGTCCCCAAAGAGGTTGACCTGTCTCCTGGCTAAATTCAGTGATGATCACTGATAACCAATTTGTTGGCATTAGTGTGTTATTCCACCGCACCCCACCTACACATTGATAAACCAATGATGATAAACATTTTTCCCACCACTCGACTCTACTCTTTGTATCTATTGGAGTACACAATGAGTGTATGCTGCACTGTGTATGCACCTCAGGCTGTATACACAATAAAAATCATTGCTAGGAGAAAGGGAAAGGACCTTACTGGCAGAATAGACATACTAAGTCTTCTCAGTCAAAATATTTTATCTCCTAGTAATTTTGTGCAATTCAGCTTTAAAGAATAAATGCTCTTTCACATAAAATACAAAGATCTACCCCTCTCCCTCACTCTCCTAAAAACAATTATAGCCCCAGAGACCCTAGATGCTCACGTACCTCAATATCATGGTCATAACCTACCATGCTATTTCTCACAGTACTTACCTGTCTCCACTGACTTTACTTGCATATGACAGAGGGGCTTGTTGACAATAGAGTCTCAGGAGGCAAAAAGAAGTAGCACCTAGCACAACTTTTCCAGCAATATTGGAAATCAGCATAACAATTTATATAACAGTTTATATCTCTGAAATTCCTGAGTGTTCTGACCGTTTGGTTTTCACTAAAGGTAACCTCTGATTATTTTTTTCATACACAGGTTTATGACAAGTTTACTTTAAAGCGGCTGTATATCCACACATCTAAAAAAAAAAAAAAATCCTGTAAGGCAAAGGCATAATGAGCTAGTTTGCACCGCAGCTCATTATGAAATACTTACCTTAGATCGAAGCCCCCATATCGCAGCCCGGTCCACGCCGAGGGAGCTGACATTTTGCCCTCAACGTTTCTTCCAGGTTCGCTGCCCCGGCGCTATGAGTGGCTGGAGCAGCGATGATGTCACTCCCGTGCTTGCGCGCAGGAGTCTTGTTCCCAGCAAAGTCCGGCAGTGTTCATTCGGGCATTCAGAGCGCATGCGCCGCTGACGCCAGCAGCTGCATGCATAGTGAATATCTCCTAAACCGTACAGGTTTAGGAGATATTAATTTTACCTACAGGCAGGGGCGTTGCTAGGGGGTGGCTATTGGGGCTATAGCCCCGAATCTGGGGCCCATAGCTCGAGTCTCTTGCTGCAGGGTCCCTGCCTAACCAGCGGGTTGGGGCTGGTGCAGCGGGTGGGCTGGCTGCGTGAGAGTGGCAGAAGAGAAGCGAGCAAGCAGACAAGCAGAGATGACATCTCTCTCTGCCCGCTTCACATCAGCGCTCTTCACAGCCAGGCCTCTTCAATTTGGGAGCGAGGTGCGGCGAGCAGCAGAGAGATGACATGATCTCTCACTGCCAGCCACACATCAGTGCCCTTCTGCCCTAACGGCACAGTGGAGTTGAGGTCATGTGCTTCCTGTTATCACAGAGCTCCACTTTGCAGCCAGACCCCCTTGCTTCAATGTCGGAGGTGCTTGTCAGCCTGCCACCAATGCAGTGTCAATGCACATTTGGTGGCACTGACTGGCATGGCAAGTGACAATCCACATCAGTTGGCAAGTGACAACCCACATCTGGTGGCCGGTGACGTCGCAAGTGACAATCTGCAAATGGTGGCAGGAGATGTGGCAATCTGCAAATGGTGGCAAGTGACAATCTGCAAATGGTGGCAAGAGATGTGGCAAGTGACAATCTGCAAATGGTGGCAGGAGACGTGGCAAGTGACAATCCACATTTGCTGCCAGGTGAAAGTGGCAGGTAACACGCTGCATCTGGTGACAGGAGATGTGGCAAGTGACACGCCCAGGGCTCCCACTGATTCTGCAGTATAGTGAGTTGAACCACTTCATTATATATTAGAATTTAACCAGATGTAAGAAATAATGTACTTCAATCTCCCTGACACCATATCAACCATGGTGCCACGGTGATTGAAGCGCCAACACGAGCCATCGCCCGTGAAAAATTGCTTAACACCGCCCCCCCCCCTGGGGGCATGCAAAAAGGTTGGTGACCGCTGCTATGGGCTCTAGCCCCAGATCTTTTGCAGACCTAGCAACACCCCTACCTACAGGTAAGCCTTATCATAGGTAAAAATTACAGAAAAAAACACAGGGGATAGTGGCGCTAGCACTTGGTATGAAATGATAAAAAAGGTCCATAAAACAAGTCCTTGTCATGAGTTCTTTATACAGATGAAGAAAGATAAAAAAAATAGAAATAACAAGCAAGTGGTAGGGAGAGGGAAAGGATAAAAGACCTGTATATTATTAGCGGCAACAAGTCCATACACCAGGGCAAGCCTTCAGGGGGAATTTGAAAGCAGACTCCAAAACATGTAAAAAGAGAACAGGGACGTCCAGCACATGTCCTCTTAGATGTGGCGTCCGTCCAGCGCTTTATGCCCTGATTGCAGCTAATCCAGTATGTGAGGAGCCCTATCCAGCAGGGTTTCCGGACGATCTGAGACCGAAGCTTGTCTCTGGTCAGTGATGGAACGCAGGCATCAGGCGCGGTGACGTCACAGGCAGTCGCGATGATGTTTTGGAGCATGCGCTCTGAGTAGACCAACAGGCGTGCTCCTTTTTTAAGCATACAGGCGATAAAGCGCTGGACAGACGCCACATCTAAGAGGGCATGTGCTGGAAGTCCCTGTTCTCCTATGTAAGTGGATTAATGCAACCGTTAATACATTAAAAGCAACTGACTCTAACCTCGAGGCGCCTCTTCTGTTCCCTTTTTACAGGTAAAAATTACTCCAGGCTTACCCCAAGTCACCTGTTATGTTTTTACTACTCGGATAATAGCAGGATCCTGCACAATCTTCAGGCAGTGTTTTGAAATGATTTTATGAAACAGTGCATATTTTCCTTTTGGCTAAGATCAAGTGTAGTATCTGTTCTTATCAGTGTCCAGTGTGGGTGCTGCACTATCATTTCGGACTTATGATAGGAATGGTTGCTGGTTTTTTTTGCTGGTATGATGGGGGTTTTGAAGGCTTGTACCAGCTGGAAAAGAAACTGAAGTGCCCACAGGCAGTTGGGGCATAGGAGTAATTCCCCAGTAAGGGGCCCAGTATCTCCTAGTTTGAATGGATCTACCTTATTTGACCATGGGCTGGGAAGGCAGGAAGTCTACGGTGTCTGCTCTCTCTGGGAGTGGTCACCCTAGGGGTGCTCTTACCCTGTTTCCCCGAAAATATGCCCTAGTTAAAGTCCTTGTAGGTCTTATTTTCAGGGTAGGGCTTATTTTCGGGGAAACAGGGTAGGGCTTATTTGGGGGGTAGGGCTTATATTGCAGCCATCACTGACAATCACGCTAGGTCTTATTTTCGGGGAAACAGGGTAGTAATACTTGGGTGTTGGACCCCGCGGTGTGAACAGGCACACGGTCACAACACCAAAAGCTTTTTCTGCACTGTGCCCCCATGGGCTAGGCCTTTTGACGAAGTCTGGGGCAATTTTTGTTAAAAAGCCTTAAGATCCAGCCAGTGCACATTGCATGAGCACTTATTTATCTAATTTCTTTTCTCCTCACGTTTGTCACTTTTCACCTTTGTGTGTGTTTTTTTTCACTGGATGGAGGGTATGTGATTCCTCTAGCTTGCCTTGAAGTCTAGGGAGAGGATGTGTGGCCTTCAGGTCCCTTCCTCCTCTAAACCTGGGGTTCTCTTTGAAAGAGCACCTCGAACTAGTACTCGGCTAGCCATGAGGAGAGGGGTCCACCAGGCCTTCTGGCTAGTGGCTAGGTGGACCAAGTTCGTAACCTTGTCCCTGTGGGGGGTAGACAAAAGCACAACCTTAAGTGCACTTTTTTGTGTGTGTTCACTTGCACGTTTATGTACACTTAGCAGTTTTTTGTTTTCAGCAGTCTGAAGTCTGTGTACACAATCCCTAATTCTGCGTTGTCACTGGATGACTGTCCAAGAACGGCTTCATAAATATAGCTGCTGATTGCTCTGGCAGCTTTGGAATTCTGTATAAGAGGATATAATAAAATATGCATAGTTTTTCACAGATACCCATTGTCAGCAGACTTCCCATTCCACTGATAAGCTGAAATTATACTTAAATTAATGAATAATCAATTCAGATTGCATGTCATTTTCATTATAAATTACATCAAATTTAGAGCATTGCATTATCTCTGCAGTTTAGGCTAGTGAAGCTCTGTTAGAAGATCCTGCGGTCATTTAATAAAAAGCCATTTGTATGGATAAACAGTATGGTTGAGCCATTAATCTCGTCGCTACAGAACGGCAACACAGTGAAAATGTTTCTAACGGCAGAAGGTCTTTTACCTTCCATTACCTACGATTCTCTGCATTAAAGTAAAAAAAAAAAAAAAAACTTCTGTGTTCTGCTTCCTCGCAGCCCCTCCCTAAACACTTTCCTGAGCCTGATCTCACACGGCCTGGCTCGAGATCAAGCCGGCATGAGTGCTCCCATATTAAGTGGCTTGTTATTGGGGCACTCCGAATAAGGGAGGAAGAGAGGAGACAGGAGCGCCAGCGGGGGGACCCAAGCAGAGGAGGATTGGGGCTACTCTGGGCAAAACTATTGCACAGGGCAGGTAAGTATGATATGTTTGTTATTTTAAAAAATACCTTTAGAATAATTTTAAGAGTTTCCGATACAGGGAAGGCTTCAAAGCCATACAAAACAAAATCAAAATCAAAATATTCCAAAAAATGTCTGACATTCTTACTGTTGAGGAGATCTGTCCATTCCTGACAATCTAAGAGCAATATGGCTATATACAGTTGTGCTCATAGGTTTACATACCCTGGCAGAATTTATGATTTCTTGGCCATGTTTCAGAGAATATGAATGATAACACAAAAACATTTCTTTCACTCATGGTTAGTGTTTGGGTAAGCCATTTATTATCAATCAACTGTGTTGATACTCTTTTTAAATCATAATGGCAACAGACACTACCCAAATGACCCTGATCCAAAGTTTACATACCCTGGTAATTTAGGCCTGATAACAAGCACACAAGTTGACACAAAGGGGTTTGAATGGCTAATAAAGGTAACCATCCTCACCTGTGATCTGTTTTCTTATAATTAGTGTGTGTGTGTGTGTTTGTGTGTGTATAAAAGGTCAATGAGTTTCTGGACTTCTGACAGACCCTTGCATCTTTCATCCAGTGCTACACTGACGTTTCTGAGTCAGTGGGGAAAGCAAAATAATTGTCAAAGGATCTGCGGGAAAAGGTAGTCGAACTGTATAAAACAGGAAAGGGATATAAAAAGATATTAAAGGAATTGAGAATGCCAATCAGCAGTGTTCAAACTCTAATCAAGAAGTGGAAAATGAGGGGTTCTGTTGAAACCAAACCACGGTCAGGTAGACCAACTAAAATTTCAGCCACACCTGCCAGGAAAATTGTTCAGGATGCAAAGAAAAACCCACAAATAACTTCAAGGGAAATACAGGACTCTCTGAAAACATGTGGTGTGGTTGTTTCAAGATGCACAATAAGGAGGCACTTGAAGAAAGGTGGGCTGCATGGTCGAGTCGCCAGAAGAAAGCCATTACTATGCAAATGCCACAAAGTATCTCCCTTACAATACGCCAAACAGCACAGAGACAAGTCTGAAACCTTCTGGCACAAGGTCATTTGGAGTGATGAGGCCAAAATTTAGCTTTTTGGCCACAACCATAAACGCTACATTTGGAGAGGAGACAACAAGGCCTATGATGAAAGGTATGGAGGTGGATCGCTCATGTTTTGGGGATGTGTGAGCTACAAAGGCACAGGAAATTTGGTCAAAATTGTTGGCAAGATGCAGTATGTTATCAAAAAATACTGGAGGAACATTTGCATTCATCAGCCAGGAAGCTGAGCATGGGACGTACTTGGACATTCCAACCTGGCAATGATCCAAAACACAAGGCCAGGTCAACCTGTCATTGGCTACAGCAGAATAAGGTGAAGGTTCTGGAGTGGCTATCTCAGTCTCCTGACCTCAATATCATTGAGCCACTCTGGGGAGATCTCAAACATGCAGTTCATGCAAGACAGCCCAAGAACTTACAGGAATGGGAGGCTTTTTTCCAAGAGGAATGGGTAGCTTTACTGTCTGAGAAGATAAAGAGCCTCATCCACAAATACCACAAAAGACTTCAAGCTGTCATTTATGTTAAAGGGGGCAATACAGCAATACATGGTATGAAGAACTGGGGTATTGTCACATACTTTATCCGAGGCCAAGATGCTGAGAGAGGCTCCCCTTGCGGGTGAGTGCAGTATACCCCTGGAGGTGGAACAGAAGGTAAAATGTTCAAAGTGGCAGAGGATCTAGCACGGTGGATGAGGCTGCAGCTACTGCAAGAGGGATCCGTATGGCAAGCTGGGGTTAATTATGGTACATGAGAGATAGCAAAGTCCTTCAGGCAGGCCGGGGTCATACACAGGTGATCAAGAAGGCTTAAAAGCAGAAGCAAAGTCCTTAAGAGAAGCCAAAGTCATTCACAGGTGGTCAGGCAGGTAAAGCAGAATCGAGATCCTTAAGACAAGCCAATGTCAGAGGTAGGAGAAGATCAGAGCAGGTCACAGGGTAATCCGGGTCACAACAGGAAGCAGATCAGGTTTCAGGAACAGCTGAAGACAATCCATCAACTTGGGTCAGACAGAGGCAGCCTTATATAGGTCAGCAGTGAGAACCATCTGTCACACAATGCGCCTATGGTGCCAATTTCTTCTACTGGCAAGATTGCCAGTACTTCCACGGCCTATCCCCTGACAGTGCCCCCCCCCCCCCCCCGGGCAGCCTCCGGATGCCCAATCTAGCCATTCTCTCGGAGTGTCTGCTGTGGAAGGCTTGTACTAGTTGTGGGGCATGTATATTGCTTGAGGACTCCCAAGAATTATCCTTTGGAGGCTACCCCTTCCACTTGATGAGGTACTGCACTTGTCTCCCTCTTTTTCTGCAATTCAAAATGGCCTCCACTTCGAATTCAGGTTCGCCTTCTACCAAGACTGGAGGTGGTAGCAATTCCTCTCTTTCGGGAAAAGGACTGGGAACAGTTGGTTTTAATAGTGAAGCATAGAAAACTGGATGAATTTGATAAGAGCTAGGCAGTGACAATTCAAAGGCCACTGGGTTTATCATCTTTTTGATTTTGAAGGGACCAATGAACTTGGGTCCAAGTTTCCGCGATGGACAGGGGAGTTTGAGATTTATGGTCGACAGCCAAACTTTGTCACCGATCTTGAAAGCTCTCTCTTCTTCCTTTATCATATTTCTTATAATTATCCTGAGCCTCTTGCATGGCCGCCCGGAGTCACTGGTAATTGGTCTAGATGGATATTATCCGATCCTGGACTGCGGACACTGATGCTTCAGGTATGGAATTGGGCAAAAATGAAGGGTAAAAGCCATAATTGGCCCAAAAAGGAGTTTGATTAGTGGTGGCATGCAGGGAGTTGTTGTAGGCGAACTCTGCATAAGGAAGGAGAGAAGCCCAGTCGTCTTGAGAGCAGGTACAAAAACATTGCAAGTATTGCTCTAAGGTCCGATTAGTCCTTTCGGTGTGACCATTGCTTTGTGGGTGGTAAGCTGATTAAAGGCATACTTCAATTGCTTAAGATCTGCAGAGGTCCCTCCAGAACCTGGAAGTGAATTGTACTCACTTCCATGTTCTGGAGGGACCTCTCTATCAGATACGATGTTGTCCGGTATTCCGTGTAGCCTGACAATTTCTTTAATGAAAGTGTTTGCCGTATCAACAGCAGAAGGTGTGCCAATCATAGGCACAAAATGTGCCATCTTTGAAAGTCAGTCAACCACTACCAGAATAGTGATAAATCCTTCTGAAGGGGGCAAGTCCAGGGCTGTTCTGGAATGGGTAGTGGCCTTAACAGACCCCAGGACTTGGCTTTGGACCCTTTATTGCGTTAGAACACTGTACAGGAGCTGACATAGTTCTTACAATCTTGTCTCCATCCTGGCCACCAGAAGGATCGCTGTATCAGCTCAGAGGTCTTCTGTACCCCAAAGTGTCTTGCTAGTTTCTGGTCATGGAAAGTCCTTAGGATCTAAAGTCTCACTTGTTGAGGGACGAAGCTCTTATCCTGAAACCAAAGTAACTCTTCTTGTTTAGTCATAGAAGAGACATCAGGTTCAGTGCACTGGTTGGAAGCTTGCTTAATTGATGTCCTTAGGTCGGGTTGAACAAGCAGATACATTTTGGGCAGATAGGATGGTATTTGGTTCTGTTGTTTCAGAAACATCTGAAAACATCTGAGAGAGGGCATCAGCTTTTCCGTTCTTAGAACCTGGTCAACAGGAAATATGAAAAATTTGATGGCCAGTAATTCTCGATCGCCCACGTCATAGTGCTTCTCTGGTGGGGTAATTTCTCGTGAAGCAAAAGCTACAAGATGGAGGAGAGCTTTAGACCCTTGACGCTGAGACAAGATCGCTCTGAGGCATCCACTTCCAGCACATAAGGTAGGGTTGGATCAGGGTGCTGCAGTACTGGGGCAGAGATAAACAAACTCTTTAGCTTGTCAAAAGCTACTTGGGCTTCTTGGGGCCACTGGAACTGGGCCTGGTAGGTCAACTGAGTATTGGGTGCCTTGATTGCGGAAAACCCGCTCATGAACCTCCAATAAAAGTTGGCGAAGCCTATCAATCGCTGGACTGCTTTCTTGTCCGAAGGGGCTGGCCATTCTAGAATTGCCTTCACCTTTTGTGGATCCATTGCAATTCCCTCAGTGGAGATAACAAGTCCTAGGAACTGAACAACTGATTTTTCAAAGTCGCATTTTTCTGCTTTTACATAAAGTCCATGTATTCTGAGAGTTGCGAGTACCTTCTTTACATGGGTTTGATTAAGCTCTAATGTGGCAGAAAAGATGAAGATGTCATCAAGATAAACTATTACAAAATTATCAAGAAATTCACAGAAAATGTTGAAAGGTGGCCGGCGCATTGCAGAGTCCAAATGGCATGACAAAGTATTCAAAATAGCCAAACCATGATCTGAAAGCCATCTTCTACTCATCTCCTTCCCGGATCCGAACAAGATTGTAGGCCCCCCATAGATCCAGTTTAGTAAAGATACAGGCAGTTCGGAACCTTTGAAACAATTCAGGGATGAGTGGAAGTGGGTAACGATTTTTAATAGTGATCTTGTTGAGATCTCTATAGTCCACACAAGGTCTTAGGGTGCTATCCTTCTTCTCTACAAAGAATATGCCAGCTCCAGCTGGGGACGAAGAAGGGCGGATGAACCCTTTTTCAAGGTTCTTGTCGATATAAGTCCGCAAGGCTTCCAATTCAATTTCTGATATGGGGAAAATCCGGCCAAAAGGGATTTCAGTTCCTGGTAATAATTTGATGGGACAATCGTAAGGCCAATGAGGTGGGAGTTTGTCGGCTTGTTTCTTGTCAAAAATGTCCATGAATTCTTAGTACACTGGAAGGACATGCTGGTTTGAGTAGTCAGGCTATTTGGTCAGTCTATGGTCACTGGGAGCAAAACAATGCTTTAAGCAGTAGGCTAAAGGAAAAGATACTTCTTTCTTGATCCAGTTTATTTGTGGATTATGGGCTTGAAGCCACAAGAGTCCTAGAATAATAGGGAACATCGGGGGGCAGATGATGTCAAAACAGACGTACTCTTGGTGGCCTGAGTACGTAATAATAAGGATGGGCCTGGTTTCTTGGGTAACAGGTCCAAAGCAGGGTAAAGAACCATCAGCCAGATGTATCTTAAGGCTCTGTTTTTTGGCATAAAGTGGAATACAAAGTCTCTTTGCCAGGGTAGAGTCCAGGAAGCAGCTGCAAGCCCCTGAGTCAATGATGGCCTGGAACCGGATTTCCTCTTCCTCCACCTGTAGGGAGACAGGGAGGATAAGATGAGAGCTGGAAGGACCAGCAACTTGAAAGTTCACTGGTTGTGGTTGACTTGACTCGAGTAAGTTGTGGGCGCAAGCTTGGGGTTCTTCGACAACAAGGAAAATGATGAATCCCACCTGTATAGTTTTTGTAGAAAAGGTTCTGGGTTGGAGGGCTAGGTACAGCTGGCAGGTGTTTTTAAAGGCTCTGAACTTCTTTTGATCAATCGTACAGGCATGGGGACCCTCAGTTCTAGAGGAGGCATCATTACTGTGGAATTAGAGTTGACCCGTTCCTGTGATGAAGAGGCTGAGGCCCCGCTGGCAGATGATGGGCCGGGGTCTGCGCGAACAGGGGATACAGTCAAGTGTTGCAAACGTCCTTCTAATTGGAAGTAGCCCCCTTGAAGCCGCTGTACTGCCTGAGTGAGGGCTGTGACCTGCTGGCATAAGGCTTCAAGTGGGGAACCAACTCTGTCGGCCTCTGACATGGCTGGATTGTACTGTCACGTACCTTATCCGAGGCCAAGATGCTAAGAGAGGCTCCCCTTGTGGCTGAGCACAGTATACCCCTGAAGTTGAACAGAAGGTATAATGCTCAAAGAAGCACATGTTGCCAGCAGGGTGAAGACTGGAACAGGTGATTCCTAAAAGCCACTTGAGACTGGTGCAGGAGTAAGTCTTTAGAGAACCGTGCTGAGTGCAGTGGGCATGAGAATCCAAGAAGCTTGGTAAAAGCCTGGCAGAGGATATAGCATGGTGGATCATGATGCAGCTGCTGCAAGTGGGATCCATATGGCAAGCCGGGGTTAAGTATGGTACATGAGAGATGGCAAAATCCTTCAGGCAGGCCGGGGTCATATACAGGTGATCAAGCAAGGTCATTCACAGGTAGTCAGGCAGGTAAAGCAGAATCGAGATCCATAAGACAAGCCGGGGTCGGAGGTAGGAGAAGATCAGAGCAGGTCACAGGGTAATCCAGTTTACAACAGGAAACAGAACAGCTGAAGACAATCCAGCAACTTGGGTCAGACAGAGGCAGCCATATATAGGCCAGCAGGGGGAACCATCTGTCACATGATGCGCCTATGGCGCCCATTTCTTATACTGGCAAGATTGCCAGTACTTCCACGCCCTATTCCCTGACAGGTATGTAAACTTTTGATCAGGGTCATTTGGGTAGTTTCTGTTGCCATCATGATTTAATGCATAGGATGCATTAAGGTGAAAAAACATGAGGGTTTACAACCCCTTTAAGAAGACAGTACACCAGTGGTGGTTGGTGCTCAAAATTTTTGGGGGGCGCAAACTGAAAAATTCTAAAAAATACTGAAAATAAAAACATCAAATGCAGCCACTGTGCCCATCATATGCAGCCACTGTACCCCATCAAGCCACTGTGCCAATCAAATGCAGCCACCATGCCCCATCAAATGCAGCCACTGTGCCCCATCAAATGCAGTCACTGTGCCCCATCAATTGCAGCCACTGTACCCCATCAAATGCAGCCACTGTGCCCATTATATGCAGCCACTGGCCCCATGATGTGCAGCCACTGTGCCCAATGATATGTGTTATTGGACAGTTATTAGTTACTGTTTTGTGCCTGTTCTCCTTTTGTTATTTTTTTTTTTAGGGATGGATGGACGGACGGCGTTATACCTGAAGAGTTCCACATGTACTGTCACTTTAAGGCTGGCTCCACCCAGGAGTAATGACAAGGGTCAATGGGGCATAGTAGCCATCTTAGAGTACATGTAGGAAGCACACTAAGATATACCTGTCCTGAGATTAGGGTTGCCACCTCATCCCTTTAAACCCGAACACATATGAATTACACAGGTTCTGAGACTAATTTAGTGCAGATAAGGCACCAAGTGAATCTAATTACCACCTTAATCAGCCACAGAACCTGTGTAATCAATATGTGTTTGGGTTTAAAGGGATGAGGTGGCAACTCTACCTGAGATGCATGCTGGAGTGTACAGTGAGTACTGAAATAAACATCAGTTGTTCCAGACCAGAGTCTTGTGTCTCTCACAATATAACAATATGCAGCCACTGTGCCCCATCATATGCAGCCACTGTGCCCCATCATATGCAGCCACTGTGCCCATCATATGCAGCTACTGTGCCCCATCATATGCAACCACTGTGCCCATCATATGCAGCCACTTTGCCCCATGATATGGAGCCACTGTGCCCATTTTATGCAGCCACTGTGCCCATCATATTCAGCCACTGTGCCCCATGATACGCAGCCATTGTTCCCATCATATTCAGCCACTGTGCCCCATGATATGCAGCCACTGTGCCCAATGATATGTGTTATTGGACAGTTATTAGTTACTGTTTTGTGCCTGTTCTCCTTTTGTTATTTTTTTTTTTAGGGAAGGATGGACGGACGGTGTTATACCTGAAGAGTTCCACATGTACTGTCACTTTAAGGCTGGCTCCACCCAGGAGTAATGACAAGGGTCAATGGGGCATAGTAGCCATCTTAGAGTACATGTAGGAAGCACACTAAGATATACCTGTCCTGAGATTAGGGTTGCCACCTCATCCCTTTAAACCCGAACACATATGAATTACACAGGTTCTGAGACTAATTTAGTGCAGATAAGGCACCAAGTGATTCTAATTACCACCTTAATCAGCCACAGAACCTGTGTAATCAATATGTGTTTGGGTTTAAAGGGATGAGGTGGCAACTCTACCTGAGATGCATGCTAGAGTGTACAGTGAGTACTGAAATAAACATCAGTTGTTCCAGACCAGAGTCTTGTGTCTCTCACAATATAACAATATGCAGCCACTGTGCCCCATCATATGCAGCCACTGTGCCCCATCATATGCAGCCACTGTGCCCCATCATATGCAGCCACTGTGCCCATCATATGCAGCCACTGTGCCCATCATATGCAGCCACTGTGCCCATTATATGCAGTCACTATGCCCCATGACATGCAGCCACTGTGCCCCATCATATGCAGCCACTGTGCCCATCATATGCAGCCACTGTGCCCCATCATATGCAGCCACTGTGCCCATCATATGCAGCCACTGTGCCCCATGATATGCAGCCACTGTGCCCATTATATGCAGCCACTGTGCCCATCATATTCAGCCACTGTGCCCCATGATATGCAGCCACTGTGCCCTTCATATTCAGCCACTGTGCCCATTATATGCAGCCACTGTGTCCATCATATGCAGCCATTGTGCCCCATCATATGCAGATCCTGTGCCCATGATATGCAGCCACTGTGCCCCATGATATGCAGCCACTGTGCCCATTATATGCAGTCACTATGCCCCATGATATGCAGCCACTGTGCCCATCATATTCAGCCACTGTGCCCATCATTAGTGTATTAAATTACATAGCAAGGAAATACTGGTCTGGTAATAATACATGAAGAATGATGTCTTTTGAACTGCGTGAGGGTCGAGGTGGATATACTGCAGACGCAGTGCTTACCAATTCCGATCCTGAAATAGCTCCGCTTGGGCCGTGCTTTCCACGGAGCTGCTGACGTTTATCACTTGCACAGGGAAACCCGAAGTGACGTCATAACTTGGAGGGAAAGCACCGCTCATGTCCTAGGGCAGTGCCAATCAAAAACAAAACACCCGTAGTGATACTACGGGGCGGAAGTATTCCGGCGCAATGCATTGCGCCAAAAGGCAGGTCAAAACCTTGCAAATGAAGCGTCTCGTCTGAGGAGGTAGTTCACTGTTCCCACAAAGAGGGCTGGGATGCCCGAGAAGAGTCGTCTGGATGGTGCTATAAAGAGGTGGGTGGAGTGCCCCTTTAGGAAGAAGGGTGCCATATTTCTTCCTCCAGTGCGAAACGGGGAGGGGGGATATGTGGAGAGGCGACCCCGTGTAACAGTATATGTTAGCAAAGTACTCCAGATTTTGGCTAAATGCACACCTGTGGGCTGGGTTTATATTCCATTCAGGAAGAGAACTCAGTGCTTGCACTTGGAGACAGGTTCACCCTACAGGCAGGAGGCCTGGTCTAAGATTCCAGAGGGTTTTAGGTGGAGACGGCTCCACAAGAGAGAGACAGGAAGGTCTCTAGGAGTCCAAGGCTGCAGGTGACGGTCTTAACATGCATGTCTCCGGGAGGCAGATGTGGCCCGTGACCAAGCAGCATGAAGCTGACCAAATAAGCTCCAGGAGGGAGTTTAATTAAGTAACAGTGAGTGAGCCAGGAGGCTGAAGTTTGTGTTATACAATGATGGTGGAACTCCCTGCGAGGGAAGATTACTGTTTGTGTGAATTTTTTGTTTCTTTTGAATAAAATTGGGCTGCCATGTGCTTAAAAACATAGTATCAACTGACACGTGTTCCTGAATCCGCATGCACCACTTGAGCATAGTCACCCCAGATATTTACAATATGTATATTGATATGGGGCGAGTAGACTGTAGTAGATGCATTTTTTAGAAAGACAGGTCAACACAAACATTCATTTAAGAGCATGGGACCCCACTATTTTTTTAAGTTTATGCAAAGAAAAGAGTACCAACAAAGTATCCCACGCAGGTAATTTTCTAGCTTCAGCAAAAAAACCACAATCACTGGAAATACCGAGCCACCAGGCACTCTTTTCAGCAGAACTGCTACTATTAGCACTGGTCTCCCAGACCATGGATTCTTCAGGCTCACTTAGCCTTGGCTGCAGAACCTCACTGCACAGACGCACACTCCTGGCCCCCAACCCAAGGTTTCTCCCTATTCCATGGATTACAGATTCTATCCAGCCCCTTGGATCCGCTAGTTGCCTCAGCTTCCTCAGCCCCCCAGACCCTCTTTTGGTCTCCCAACTTTCCCAGCACCCCCCACCCTGCTCACCATAAGGGATGCAGCCTGTGGTAGGAACACCCAGCTCTTCTGCTTCTGGCAAGACTCTGTCTATAAATGGCAGCAACTGCTCTGCGCTATTCTAAAGCTTGGCTGTCTAAGCACCCTTCACACCTGTGTACTCACACAGGCTGCAGATGTTTAGCAAAACCCGGACACAAGATTGAAAGTTCCTTCCCACTCAAGACACTTTGGAACCTTCAAGCTGAAGCGACACTGGCCTGGTCATCTTTCCCACTCAGATACAATAGTCTGGAACTTTGCATTAGTGTCATTAATGTGAAAAACTCTACTTACATGCAATATAACAGTGTGTTCATACTCACAAATCCACTAAAGCATTTGTTTTGTGTAAAGTGAAATACTGTATCCTGCTTGAGCCTGCTTTCAGCTGTCCCTCTTATATTCTCTGTGTCCCCACTGCAGGCTGAGATTATGTAGACCAGCTGGTGTCCTTTATGGAACTCCTTTTTCCTTATCTGTGCAGCCCCAACGACTATAGAGTCGCACATGTGGGTGTATTTACAGTGATAAATGACACTCCCCTCCCTCCTCCTCCATGTCTTTCTATTGCTAAACACTATGGGGTTGGGATATAATATGCTGTTTGGATACATTCACTAAGAAACTCACAAAAACACTAATGCCGCGTACACACGATCGGAAATGCCGCCAGCAAAACTCCGATGAGAGCTTTTTTGTCGGAAAATGTGTATGCTCCATCGGTCTTTTGCTGGCGGAATTCCAGCCAGCAAAAGATTGAGAGCATGTTCTGTATTTTTCAGTCGGGGAAAGTTCCTATCCGAAAATGCGATCGTCTGTATGCAATTCGGACGCGCAAAAAATCACGCATGCTCAGAATCAAGTACGAGACGGAAAACGAGCGTTCGCAATAGAGATAGCACATTCGCCACACTGTCAATTTTTGGATCTTTTAATGCAGCGCATTCTTTTGTTCTTTATAATGCTAGAAGAATGAATTTGTTTTGCTGCTGATATTCACACAGATTTCTCACAAACTTATTTCTTTATTATTTCTCGTGATCTCCTGAATAATCATTTTTGTTTTTAAAGCCAGATCTCCATAATAATGTTTATTTTTTATAGTCATTTTTTTTAATCAAGATCTCCTGTTTTTTTGATTATTTTTAAATTATTTTCTAGTGATCTCCATGTGGTTTTTTTTGTGTCAAGTTGCCACAACAACATTATTATCTTGTATTTTTAAAGCTCAAGGAGGTTGGTTGGTGTCCCTTGTGAATTTGACATTGTATTTTTGAAATGTACCTAACTACTCACAAACAAACTGTCCTTTTTGAAGAAAAAAACATAGGCAAGTATTTTCATAGAAAAAAATCTACATTTATTCTGGCTCATAACAAAATAAAGATGAAGGCAACGCTGGAGAAACTGCTTGAATTTGCGAAGCCTTTGTACCCCAGTGCACACATCAACTCTTTGTAACTAAGAATTGGTAGCCTGAGAAGTCCATATAATGGACACAATCCGGTCCAGGACTCCCAGAGATCATGAACAGCAGCAGATGACATATATGTCCCCAGGCTGTGGTACTACACAGCCTGCGTCTTCTGTCAGACCAGACTGAACCCAGGCCATCACTTTCTTGTTTTCCCTGCAGCCTTCCCTCCACGCTTCCCTGAAGCCTTCCCTGCAGCCTTCTTGGAGGCTGTGGCTCTGGAGGTGGACTTGTGGCAGGAGGAGGATGGGCGAGCGTACATAAGTGCATGTTCTCACTAATTTGGCCTCTCAACCCCTTCCGAAGGGACTGAAAAATAAGATTCTCACACATGAAGCATTGGCCCTCCTCCATTTGCTGCAATTTTGCACCTACATAGCAGCCATAGGCCTCTTCAGCATCGGGGGGTGTTTTTTTGTTTTTTTTTAATTGTTTATTTAAGAAGTTTTACATATAATACAAAATAACATGTAATTATCACATTCAATTACAGGTGATGTAAATATACACTGTCATTGAAATATATACATAGTTGGGGTGAAATGTAAAAGCTAATGTAATTACCTAGATAGTGAGAAAGCCAACTAGGCAAAGAGAAAAAATAGATTTCTATATGTACGGTTTGGTTTCAATGGTATATACTCTCGATACCTATATGGGGTACAAAAGCAGTACAGAAGCACGAAAGTGGAAGTGCCATAGTCAACATTTAGTGAAAGCAGTAAAAACCTAAAGATAAATTGTCTGTACAAGACCGCTATCTCTCAATTAGAACTGAATGTTTCAGAGCTATATTCAGATTCGTTCCATGACTTCCATATTTGTGAAAATTTTGGGATTGAATCATCAACTATGGCAGATAGATGTTCCATTCTCCGTATATCCGTTAAGATGGAGAGGGTTTGCGTGAGAGCGGGAGAGGAGGTAGAGAGTCAAAGCTTGGGAATGGTTCTTTTAGCCGCTAATAATATGAAGGACATCAGTTTTCTTTTAGATTTGTGGATACCTGAGACAGGTAGACCTAGTATGTAATGCATGGGGTTTAGGGGGACGGGGACCCCCAACAGCTTCTCCAGAACCATTTGAATTTGAGCCCAGAATTGGGTGACTAGAGAACATTCCCAGAAAATGTGATATTGTGAGCCCACAGCTTTATTACATCTCCAACACATTTTTGAGGTTCTCAGGTTGTATGCGTGTAGGCGTTCTGGAGTTTTGTACCAGAAAAGTAGAATTTTATACGCAGATTCTTTGTGTGCGACACAGTGGGAAATTCTGGAGGTGGATTCCCAGATACTCTCCCAATCTAACAGAGAAATGTCAAGTTGGAGTAACTGAGTCCATCTCTTTATGTAGTGGTGACTATCTACCTTTCAGGGGTTAGCTTCGTGTAAGATTCTATATATTGTGGAAATTAATTGGGGCTCATAGGGGCCTTTGGCAAATAACATTTCGAAGTCTGATGGTTTGTCTAGGGAGAGGGTGGGAGATTTGGTGGCGAAGAAATGTCTAAACTGTAAATAGGAATAGAAAAGTGTTTTAGGAATCTGGTATTGCTTTTGTAGGTCAACGAAGGGTAGTAGGTGTCTCGTAGCTGGATTAGCAAGATGCCTCAGCTGAAAAATCCCGGCCCCAGTCCAATGCAGCATATGATCATAGGACATGCTATCAGGGATGTCCGGGTTGAAGAGAACATTTATAAGAGGTGAGCATGGAGAAGATAGTGAATATCGATCAGAACATCTTTTCTAAATTGCTAGGGTGAAAAGCATTGGAGCCAGGCATAAACCTCTCAGCTGGGGCATGTGCTTGTCACTAGACGGCCAGAGCATGTAACATGGATGGAACGGTGAGGTAACGCTCAATTCGATCTCGGCCCATCTGTTGGGAGCTTTCCTGTGAGTCCAGGAAGTGAGGACCCTTAAGTGAGAAGCATAATAATATTTAATAAAATCAGGGGCTCCTAAACCTCTTCTATTTTTACGTGCCAGGCCCACTGATCCTGCCACCCAATGGGACACGTTGTTCCATATAAAGTGGAGACTTCTTCTTTGGAGAGCTTTCAGTTGTGACATAGGTATTGCCACCGGGAGCGTCTCGAATAGATACAACCGTTTAGGTATTTGAGAATGTTTACGCGTTCCAAGAGGGAGAGGGGAAGAGCGGTCCATTGTGTCAAAAGACGATTGATCTCTTTGAATAGGGGGGGAAAATTAGCCTAATATAATGTAGAGTATGATGCTGTAAGCTGTACCCCTAAATATTTCAGCGAGGAAGCGCACCAATGGTAATTATAATTTTGTTGAAGTATAGTTAATTGAGGGGGGGTGATATTAATGGGGAGGGCTTCTGTCTTGGTAGCATTGATTTTGTAACCTGAGATAGCACTAAAGGCCATTAGAATATTATGGAGTGAGGGCAGAGATGTGTGTGGATGTGTGAGCATCAGGAGGACGTCATCTGCAAAGAGGGATAGTTTGAATTCTCTTTGTCGCAAACATACTCCAGTAACGTTAGGACTATCGCGTATGGCAGCAGCCAGGGGTTCTAAGCTGAGAACAAACAGTAAGGGTGATAGGGGGCACCCCTGTCTGGTACCAATACTGAATGTGAAAGAAGGGGATATATGAGATGATAGTTGTACCTGGGAGGTGGGATGAGATCAAAGGGCTCGAAGGGCTTGTATATAAGGTCCAGAGAAGCCGTATTTCTCCAGAATTGCGAACATATAGGGCCAACTGAGGCAATCAAATGCTTTCTGAGCATCTAGACTTAGTATCAGGGCAGGGGTTTTTGTTCTGCTCAGTAGATCAATAAGGTCTATGGTTCGCCTAGTGTTATCTCCTGCATGTCTTGTGGGGACGAAACCTACCTGGTCTCTATGTATTGTGATGGTAATATCCAAAGCCTTAATTTGGTTTCGGATAGATACCACTGTACGTAGTCAAGCTATTGTGGGGGATCGAAATAAATGCATCTCCGCTGAAAGTAGTCGGATCAGAAGTTCCAATCGTTGTTGGGTTAATTCCCTCTTCTTGCGTGAAGCAGCGGAAATGCATTCGCCTCTAAAGAAGGCCTTGTGGGCCTCCCATAGGGTAGATGAGCTCGAGACAGAGCCTTCATTTAGCTGAAAATATTCTATAAGCTTCGATTGGAGTTGGTTTTTAGTAGCATTGTTTCGCAGAAGGGATTCATTAAGTCTCCAGTGGCATGTCTTATGTAGTGCAGAGTGTATAGCTAGATCTAGTGTTATGGGGGCATGGTCAGACCATGTAATGGGGCCTATTTCAGAAGCAACTAAATGGGGCAATAGAGGTGCGGTAAGCAAAAAATGATCTAGGCGAGAGTACATTTTGTGTGGAGGGGAGTAGAAGGTATATTGCCTATGTGTGGGATGTTTCACTCTCCATGCATCAAATAAGTTATACGAGCGTGTTAGTTTCCGAAATGAGGTGAAGACAGTTTGTGGACTTGAAGTGGTGGGGGGTTTTGAAAGAGTGCGTGTCTGTCTTTACTAGGGGACATGCACAAGTTAAAATCGCCTCCAACTATTGTAAAGGGTTGTGGACATGTATGTAATCTCTCGAAGACCTTTGTGAGGAATCCGATCTGCCCCGAGTTAGGGGCATAGACATTGACTAATGTGAGGGGTGTTTTTTGGTGAACACAGTTCAGGAGGATATACTGACCGTGGGGGTTCAATATTGAGGTAATAATTTTTATTGGACAAGAGCGTTTGATCAAAATGGCTACTCCTGCTTTCCCTGAGGGGTCGGAGGCCATAAAAGTAATAGGGAACATTTTGGATGCAAACTTGAAGGAACCCCCCGAGTGGAAATGCGTGTTTTCAGGGCCGCATTAGCCTCTTTAATGAGGCCCAGTGCTGCCTCCTCCACGCTACTCCTCTTCCTGGCCCTTTTTGTTGTAAGGTGGAGGGGATTGGGTGAGGCTACTGGGCCTGGCCACCTCCTGGCTGACACTTACCCCCGCATCCTCCTGGCTGCCACATTCCAGAGCCTCGTCCTGGTTGAGGTTTCCCTCTGTATGAAAAAGGGACATAGTTGTAGCTTTTGGTTCATGAATCACACAAAATTTTCAGCTCATGACTGTTGCAAGTTGAATGTTAATAAATAGAAAAGACTATCATTCTGAGCCCAGTATTTTTCATTCTTGTCCCAATAATTTTTGGCCCCTACTGTCTATTGATATGTCAAACACTTTTTGTTCAGTCATTCATTTGTTAGCAATAAAAACATCTAGTTAAAGCGGGGGTCCACCTATCTATCATTTTTTTTTTTTTAGTTCATTCACAAACTTTTCTTCTCAGCAATATGTTCGCCTGTGTCAGATTTCGTCAGAAAGAATAACTTATATTATTCACTGCAGGCGGTTTCCATCTTCATTGTGGGCATTTGAAGCCCACAAGCATTTATTTCCTGGATGTGGTGAATGCTGTGCTCCCAGCATTCACTGCTCGTTCCCGCACATGCTCAGTGGCATCCTGGGAAGCCTGAGAGTAGCTCCCAGGAGTCTGGGAGAGGCTAGAAACATGCCTACTCCCACGGGAGGAGAACCAGGAAGTGCAAAGAAGAATAGAAAAATAAAAGGTAATTACGGCGATTTAAATTTTTTTAAACAGCATGTCAGCATCTAGGCAAGGAAGAGAATACATACAGATATTGTTCAAAATTTGGGTGGAACCCCGCTTTAACAACAATAATTTTCGTACAATAAATATGTTCAAAAATATTATACCTGGCTCCAGCTGGGCTCCCCAACTTCTTCCAGGATGTAAGGGCCAGGTTGGTCCTCGGAAACCTCATCTGGAGAAAATTCCTGAAATTATCAGGGTTATTTTCCTGGATCTTATGCAGCAAAGGCATATGAGAGAATTGGTCACGCTGGAGCAACCAATTCTTGGTCCATGAACTCCTACCACCCTGTTCATGGACTGGGCTTGGGACAAAGCATGAACCCCAACACCAAGTCCCCGCACAGCACGAACTCTACAACGAGCATGTACCCGCAACATGGCTTCAAAACGGTCAGCTGGTCAGAACAAACTAACAGAACACACTGAAGAACAGAAAGGCCTGTGAAGAGCGAGCTCAAAATCAGAAACGAGCAGACAAGAACGCACTGAAAAACAGATACGAACTAACTACATGCACTGAAAATCAGATACAAACCCACAAGCACAAACTGAAGAGCAGTAATGTACTGAAAAAAAAAAGCACGAAAGCTGAAAAGCGCGTCTCTCACCAAACTTCCACTAACACGAGATAAACACGAGATTAGCAGAAGGAGCCCAAAGGGTGGCGCACTGGGTTTTTTCGGACGGAAATTCCGATCGTGTGTATGCGGCATTAGTTTTAATATGAATCAATATTTAATATATCTAATGTAATGGCGAACCTTGGCACTCCAGATGTTTCGGAATTACATTTCCCATGATGCTCATTCACTCTGCAGTGTAGTTGAGCATCATTAGAAATGTAGTTCCAAAACATCTGGGGTGCCAAGGTTCGCCATCACTGAATAAAGTTAAAAAAAGATGAGCCTTTGAACAAAATTAAACCTAGTGTCAGTCATCTCTGACTCTGCCTACACCATATTAATGCACGGAAATACAAATTTAATGTTCAATAAAGATTAATTAGGAGTTACAGTTATTTAATATTTATAATGTAATTTGAATTGTTCTTCTGAAACTGGTTTAGCCATGTGAGTGGCACAGCACCAATCAGGGCTGGTGAGACACAGACTCAAACTCTACAGAGCATACATCAGCAGAGTAATAGAAGTATCACCCCAAGTTCTTTCCTTGCAGATGCTAAAAACAAGGAAAAATCATATGACCACACAACAGTGCTGCAGATTTCACTTTAGAGGATTTAAAGTAGGCAAAACTTTTTTTACATTTTGGAAAGAGTAAGAGAGGGTCATAACCATAGGTGTGCGCAGCCTATTGCATTAGGGCGCGCACCCCAAAGTTCAAACACACATAAATGCCACCTTCTGTCACAGGAAGGGGGCTCTGGTGGTGAGAGGCAGTCGATTGGGAGCATATTATGGCACGTGTGAGTGCTTCTGCACGCACAGTGAGGCAAAGACTTTTGGAGGATGGAGTGGTGTCAAGAAGGGAAGCAAAGAAGCAAAGAAGCCACTTTTTTCCAGGAAAAACATCAGGGATAGAGTGATATTCTGCAAAAGGTACATAGATTTGACTGCTGGGGACTGGAGTAACATCATGTACTCTGTTAAAAAAAGAAAAAACTGACAGGAGTTTTTATTCTGTAAATGTCAAAAAACGCTAATAAACACCGAAAAACATGGCTCACCAGCGTTTTTTAATGTTTTTGATCCCACTGAAAAAAAAACGCTAACGCTAAAAAAACACTATTGCAAAAACACAGAGAAACGTTAAAATGCTCACTGCAAAGCTACTGGCATTTTTGTAATGTTATTATAATGTCCAGTGTGCATGAGGCCTAAAGGGGGCTGAGGGGGGAGTTTTTTACCTTTATGCATATAACCACTTTACACCCACTTTAAAATTTACTGTCACTGAAGGGGGAAGAAAGAAACAGAAATGGCACCGATTATGCACAGGGAACACAGATTAGCGAGGGAGAAAAGAAAAGCAGGAGATGTGACAGGACAAACTCTGCTGCCAGAGAGACACAAAAGAGTTAAATTTACAAGGATAGTGACTTATCTTTTCTCTCTCATATTCTCTCCTTTCTCCCTCATCCTCTAAACTTCATGCTGTGGAGATGTCATGCCGCGGAATGTGGAAAGACGTGTAACCACCCTGGACCAAGTCGAATGGTTTGGTGTCCCTCCGGCTCTAATCACGTGCTTCGAAATAAAAAGGACCCCATTGGAATTCATGCATCTGGCGCCCTGCATGTAGATTAGGGGCCAGGCGCATGGATTAGGGGCCAGCGCCCCTGCACCCCGTTTGAACGGGCCGCCACTGCTTTGACCTAGAATAAGCATGAAAGACTGTGTTTTGCTTGTGTCTATCTAGCAAGGTTACTCTGTGGTATAAGCAAGGAAGCTGAGATTTCTGCAATGTGTAAATGTGCTTTTACTATACAAAGATGCTGTACATACAAAACTATCACAATATTAGGAATACAATACAAGACTGACAGATATCTATAACAAGCAAAATGTTAGCAAATGAACAGCCTATGGTCTATACCAGTACAAATACACTTAAAGGTTACTTATCTTCTGTTACTGTATGTTCGTGATCTCCATTGGCAACGATTCTCCTGGAGCATCAGGCACATTTCTTCTATCATGAGTGGCTTCTGATCTTACAGCATGATGGTGTGTGTGTGTGTCCCAGTCTCTGCTCATCCTCTTTTATTTGTACAAGTTTTTTACCAAAAGTTAATGGTTACAAACTTGTTTCCATAACAACCGACTAACAGTCATTCTTTCAGTTTGAGAGCTGAAAGAATCTCAAACAAGTTGTTTCCTGTAGCTGTAGAAACAATGGACTGTTGAAAAATGTCAATTGAATACAACAATGGTATCTATGTAAACCATTGTCTACCCAAGCCAAGACAGTAATCTATGAGCAACCACTATTGTGTAATGTTATGTCTGATTAAGTTAAAAAAATCATATTTTTAACAAACGCGACTCATTCCGCCCTAGATTTTTTTATCCTTTCAGACTCCATACAGAAAATCACTTCATCACTAAGAAAACTCATTCTAAACATTAACTTGAATGCAACCCATATTTCTATCATTGAGAAGGTGTTTCAGTCTTTAACTAAAAAGTTCATTAGAAAGTCCATTCTAAAGTTCTTTAGAAACAAGTCCAGGCTTGTAATACATCAAAGGCCTTGCTCTCCACAGTTCTTGCAAACTTCCGTCATTCTTTCGATCATGTCCTATGGATCAAATCGGAGTCAGCCTGTGGAGTGGAAAACAAAGCGGATTATCTGTTCCTTCTAATAATACATAAACAGTAGATCCAAGCCCTTCAGCTACAATCTCTCCTCTAAATGGCTTCTTGCCTGGATATCTGACTAACACTTTGCCCCCTGCCTGTACCCACTTCTGACCCTCCCAAAGAACATCAATAGGGAGGAGAGGAAATATACTGATATTTCCGAGAAGATCACTGCTGTTTATTTTGGAAGGTTTAATGTTATGTAACCTCACTTTCCACTCTTGCTGAGAAGTATCCACTAACCAGTCAGAGTCCCAGCCGCTGTCTTGAAGCTCATCTGCCAATGCAAATGTAACTTCAAACCTTCCTGCCAGATTTCCTCTCATTCCTAAATAGGCTTCAGCTTCAGATACATCACCCATGGTTTCTATGTCATGGGAAGCAGTAACATGGTATCTGTTAAGCCCTGTTCTTTCAGGAACCTTACATAAATACTGAACTCTGCACTCCAGCTGTGGAATCTGTGGCTCAGCCCCTACCATCCTCTCATATGGTGTGCTTTTAGCTATTGGCCTAGAATTTAACAACATGACTGCCTGTGTGAGGACCCGATCCCACCTCCTTAGTGTATGTGTGGGTGTAAGTTTGCGTATCTGGTCCTTCAATAGCCCGTTGTATCTTTCAATCAAACCAGCTGCCTGTGGATGGTATGGGATATGGCACTACCAGTACACTCCAGAATCTTTGGCCCACTGCTGTACTGTTGATCTGGTGAAGTGTGAGCTGTTATCACTTTGGACTTGATTGGGACAACCATAAGCAACGACAAGTTTCTGGAGCAGTTAAAGCGTTGCGGCTTGATCTGCACGTTTGCATGGATGAACAAGCATAAGTCCTGAATAGGTGTCCACTGCAGTGCAACAATATCTCAGTCTATTGTTTCCCCGGGGCAGGGGACCGATGAAGTCAATCTGCCAGATCTCTGCAGGCCTCTCACCCCTCTTAATCGACCCGGTGGAGTATTTTTGCAATGGCCATTGTCACACTTCTCCACACACTGTACAATTCCCTATTACAGTCTTTATCATGTCCATGGATATAGGCAATCCTCTCTTCTGTGCCCATTCATATGTTGCTTTCTGCCCCAAATGTCCAGATTGCTTGTGGGCCCAGTTGGCCAAGTTCATCAAGACAGGATCAATTGGCACAACTGCCTTCACTTTCACGATTTCATCTGCAACTCTGTTATAGTTCTCAAAGTCTGGGACTAGGGGCACTTGTGTATCAACATGCCCCACTTTTATGGTGCGGGAGTGAGCTTCCTTCCAGATGTAGTCCCAGACTTCCTTGCCTCCCCACACCACCTTTCCATGAATCATCCATTCATTGGACTTCCACGTGTTCATCCAAGTTGTCAGTCCTTTAAAAACCGCCCAGCTGTCATTGTAGATAGTGACATGGGAAGACAGATCCTCCTGAAGAGTCATAACTACAGCTTTCAACTCTGCATACTGACTGGACCCTCCAATTCTGGTCTACTGCAGGACTGTGTCTGTACTTGGGTTGTAGGCTGCTGCTGTCCATTTACGCCCAGACTAGGCGACTATGGCTGAACCATCAGTGAACCACGCTGACTCCTTCATGTCTTCTGACAGAGACTAGGGGTAGTAGGGGGCGATAGAGCCTGGATAGTTTGCACAACTGTCTCTGGAATTTTCCTCTGCAGCCCAGTCCACATCATTCCCAGGAATTTCACTTCTCTGGCAGGTCCTTGGTCTTTGTTGATAGCCCACCCTCTGTTCTCCATGTGATGTATCAGCAGGTGCAGTGTTTCAGTTACATATTCTTTTGTTCCAGAGAGCATGATGTCATCAATGTAGTGAAACACAGCGACTTTCAAACTCAGGGTACTTAAATCTCGGGCAATCAGTCCATGACAAATCGTTGAAGAATGACCATAGTCTTCAGGAAGTACGGTGAAAGTGTACTGGCGGCCGTCCCACACCATAGCAAACTGGTCTTGACACTCTGGGTCTATCAAAATCGAAAAGAAAGCATTAACCAGGTCTATCACAGCATGATATTCTCCTGCATCTTTAGCAATCTTTAGCAATTTTCTCAACAATTGAGATCATATCTGGTACAGCTGACTTCAACGGAGGTGCCACTTTGTTTAGACCTCTGTAATCCACAGTCATTCTATGTGTCCCATCAGGTTTTTTTACTGGGAACACCAGAGATGAGAAAGGACTTACAGCAGGTCTAAGGAACCCTTACTCTCAACAGTTCTTGAATGGTCTCCCCAATTTCTTTGTGGCCTCCAGGAAGTCTGTACTGCTTGAGACAGACTGGCTTCTCTGGTGGAGGAATGTAGACAGGGGTCCATTTCGCATGATCTCTGACCACAGCCTTCACCACCCTTACCAGATACGCTTTATCAGGATACCCGATGGTGAATGTACCTCTTTCAGTCTGAATTGACTGACCTTGAAGTACATCCATCCAGAGAATATTTTCGGGTAACTCTGATACCAAAACATTTGTCATAAATCCTGATCCCTTACCAATAGCCAATTTCACCCGTATCCTAACTGCTGGTGTAGTTTGCCCTCCCAAACCTTCTACATAAATCAATTCTCTTTTGTGATGGGAAGGATTTCCTTGCAAAAGTGTAACTTCAGCTCCGCTATCTACTAAAGCCATTACATGTGTAGGAGAAGATGACTTCCCCCACCATACAATGACAGGTGCATATGGGCGTCGGTCTCCTGCTGTCACTGCCCTCACCCCTATTACAGGAGACTCACCTTCCCTTCATAAAGGATAAGGAACCTTCCAATCTCCTTTTCTGAGTCTCTCTAACTCCTCCCCAGGATAAAGGGATTTGGGTTTGGGTTCATGTTCAGTTTTGGGAATTGGTTTGGGGCTAACAGGAGGGGTCTGTTCTGTTTTCTCTAAGTCTAGGCTGATGTTATCTTCACTAGGAGCAGTGTTTCTAACCTTGACAGTTTTTCCTACTAAATGTTTCTACCTCTTTAGCATTTTTGCAGTAGAAATGCCATCTATCTCATCTTTAGGTACTCCTGCCTTTAATAGGTTCTTTCCTAGAAATAACTAGCCTGGTTTTCTCTTCACCTCCTGTCTTCTCTACCCCATTCCCTTTCTTCTCTGTTCTTTTCTGCTTGTATTCTTCCTGTCTGGCCTTGACCTTATCTACTGCTCTGACAGGTTTTGTTTTAGTCTCCTCTAGCTCCCCCAACTGGCTTAAAAGGGTTGTGGCATCATGAATCTTGCTGTTTAATCACAGGCCTCCCAACACGGACAATAGTGGAGCCCTGAGATTAAATGGCGCAGACTTCATCAGCTTAGAGCACAGAGCAGACGTAAAGGGTTCCATATCTGGACCTATCCATTCTGGAAATGTATTTAATCCGGTTATACAACCCATCTCACGTAACCTGGAAATACCCTCTCCTATTGATCTCCAGGAGTATGAATTTTCCAGGTCAGTAGGACTAGCGTATAGTCGGACAATTCAATCTCTCACGAGGTCTAACAGTGAAAAATTCATGCTAAACTCTCTGGCTTTTCGCATTGCCTGACGCAATTGTGGATCATGGGTTAACACTCCCATAGCCAATGCTTCCTTACCTGACAAAACAACACTGTCCGCTCCTTCATCCAATAAGCGTAGGAGCCAACCCAATAGGGGTTCCCCAGACCTTTGTTTGTATTGTTTTGCCAGCTCATGGAGTTCAGTTTGTGTAAACTCCCGTACTTCTTTAAATTCAACATCTCTGGGGTTGCGATAATGCACCTCCCCATCTGCCATATCCTCTCTATCATGTTGCCATTTCCTATGCTTAGTAATGAGAGGTATACTTTTTCTTTCGCACTAGCAGATCATCATGCAAAATATCAAACTCTATCTCCTCATCCTCACTATCATTTAAGGAGAGCACATCCTCACAATCCCAATTTTGGGATGTGACAATGGCACGTACCCTGGCTTTACTAACAGGTTTACAGCCCTTCCTTTTCCTTAAGGCAATAATTGTTTTGGTCATGAGGGCTGCACACCGCTCTTGCAAATCATCAGCCCGACTAGCAGTTGAACGTACACGCTCTGAAGCCACTGCTAGCTGGTCTTTTAATACATTAACTTCTGCCTCGGCCTTCTCCCTTCTATTTGATTCGGTATAAATAGCATGAAGAAAATACCAGCTCACTGTGGACACTGTCTTCTTCTCTTTTTTACTTAAATCCAACCCCTTAAGGCTAAAACCTACAAAATGATCTGAAACTTTATCACCCCAAGTCTGGTTCAAGGGAGAAGCATACTTCACAAATTCTTTAGCAAGAGGCTCCCACTCATTGTCTCTGGCCCAGATAGATAAGCTGCACACTTCCTTCTGGCCACCCACCATAACCCTCTGCAGCCTTGCTTTTCCTAAACAGCTTACACAGCATTTTACCTAGCACAAGCTACACAACACACTACAGAAAAACAGGTGCTTCAATTGAATTATAGCACAGATCACAGCACGAGCCCCCAAATGTTTTGCTTGCATCCATCTAGCAAGGTTACTCTGTGGTATAAGCAAGGAAGCTGAGATTTCTGCAGTGTGTAAATGTGCTTTTACTATACAAAGATGCTGTACATTCAAAACTATTACAATATTAGGAATACAATACAAGACTGACAGATATCTATAACAAGCAAAATGACTAGCAAATGAACAGCCTATGGTCTATACTAGGGATGAGCCGAACACCCCCCGGTTCGCACCAGAACCTGCAAACGAACCAAAAATTTGCACGAACGTTAGAACCCCATTGACGTCTATGGGACTCGAACGTTTGAAATCAAAAGTGCTCATTTTAAAGGCTAATTTGCATGGTATTGTCCTAAAAGGGGTTTGGGGACCCAGGTCCTGCCCCAGGGGACATGTATCAATGCAAAAAAACTTTTAAAAACGGCCATTTTTTTGGGAGCAATGATTTTAATGATGCTTAAAGTAAAAAAAAAAAAAGTGAAATATTCCTTTAAATATCGTACCTGGGGGGTGTCTATAGTATGCCTGTAAAGTGGCGCATGCTTTCTGTGCTTAGAACAGTCCCTGCACAAAATGTCATTTTAAAGGAAAAAAAGTCATTTAAAACTGCTTGCGGCTTTAATGCAGTGTCGGGTCCTGGCAATATGGATGAAAATCAGTGAGACAAATGGCATGGGTACCCCCCAGTCCATTACCAGGCCCTTTGGGTCTTGTATGGATATTAAGGGGAACCCCGCACCCAAATTAAAAAAGGAAACAGCAGGACAGGGACTGTAGGTTTGTTGTTAAGTAGAATCTGTTTGTAATTTTGAACTGGTACATTTTTAACGTGTTTAGCTCCAACCAAAAAATCTATTTTAAGCTTTTTGGAAAACATAGGGAAGGGTTATCACCCCTGTGACATTTGTTTTGCTGTCTGTGCTCCTCTTCAGAAGATTTCACCTCACATTTTTGTCCCAATGAAAAATATTTTTTGAAAATTTGGCGTTTTTTGTGAAACAAGGATTGGTGATAAAGCATCAGTGGAAAGGAGAAATGTTTTTCCCATATTAACTCTTACAGGAGAGAATTTCCCTTCCTAGGGGTAGATTTCATCTCACTTCCTGTTGTCTCCTTCCGTTTGCAAGTAGGAGTCGTTTGTAAGTTGGATGTTTGAAAGTAGGGGCCTGCCCTATATACTCAGCAGAAATTTGGGCCTTACGTGTTGTTGTGGCCACAACACTGTAAGCCCTCACAGGGCCCTGCTGTGAAATATTAGATCAAGAATTGTAATTATATGCCCCTGTTGAACAGGGGCAGAAAAATTGGGCCTTTGGTGGTGGTGGTGCTGGTGCCACAACACTGTAAGTCCTCACTTGCTCTTGGTGGGCGCAGAAACGGGCCCTGCTGTGAAATATTAGATCAAGAATTGTAATTACATGCCCCTGTTGAACAGGGGCTGAAAAATTGGGCCTTAGGCACTGGTGCTGGTGCCACAACACTGCAACCCCTCACATATACTCTAGTTGGAACGTAGGAACATGCCCTGCTGTAAAGTATTGCATCAAAAATTGCAATTACACGCCCCTGTTAAACAGGGGCTGAAAAATTGGGCCTTAGGCACTGGTGCTGGTGCCACAACACTGCAACCCCTCACAGATACTCTAGTTGGAACACAGGAACAAGCCCTGCTGCAAAGTATTGCATCAAAAATTGTAATTACACGCCCCTGTTAAACAGGGGCTAAAAAATTGGGCCTTAGGCACTGGTGGCGGCGCCCAGAACCAAAAATGTTCTTACAAGCTATCAGCGTGATCATTGAGGAGGAAGAGGATAATTACTCAGGATAGTCACTAAGTATCAGCATAGGCAGTCTTTGAAGGGATCTGAGATTTTTTAAAAAATTATTCGGTTACATCAGCATCAGGTGCTTGGTAGCTGGTGGTGATCCAAGACTGATTCATTTTTATGAAGGTCAGCCGATCGACCGAGTCGGTGGACAGACGCAAGCTGTGATCGGTTACAAAGCCTCCAGCAGCACTGAATGTGCGTTCCGAAAGAACGCTGGATGCAGGACAGGCCAGTAGCTCAGTTGCATACTGTGCAAGCTCTGGCCAGTGATCCATCCTCAAGACCCAGTAACCCAGAGGATTTTCGTTGAGAAAGGTGTCAAAGTCAGATCTGGCCCCTAGGTATTCCTGCACCATGTAAAACAGACGCTGGCGATGGTTGCTGGAACCGATCATACCTTGGGGCTGCAGACTAAAAAATTGTCTGAACGCATCGGTCAGACGGCCACCTTCTCCACCGCTCCTTCTTTGACTGACCGTAGCCTCAGCAACACGTTGTCCAGAAACAGGAGTTTGTAACCTCCCAGTCTCTGGGAACACGTTGCACAGACCTTTCTGCAAGGCCTCCCAAAGATGTTTCATCCTCTGCTCCCTCTGCGACGGCAAGATAAGGTCCGCAGCCACCTCCTCCCAGCCACGTACAAGTCCATGTGTTTCTTGGGACTGATCCCTTAAAGACTGCTGCTGATGCTGAGTGCCAGGCTCCACCTCCATACTGACACAATCCTCTTCCTCCTCCTGTGTGATCGGCGGGCACACAGGAACACTGTCTGGATAAAGGGGGCCTTGAGAGCTAAGGAAGTCCTCCTCTTCCTGCCTCTGTTCTGCCTCAAGTGCCCTGTCCATTATTCCACGCAGCGTGTGCTCCAACAGGTGGACAAGGGGGGCAGCGTCACTGATGCATGCACTGTCTCTGCTCACCATCCTCGTGGCCTCCTCAAATGGTGACAGGACAGTGCATGCATCCCTGATCATGGCCCACTGGCGTGGGGAAAAAAAACAAGCTCCCCTGACCCTGTCCTGGTGCCAAAGTCGCACAGGTACGCTGCGTGTGCAGCCGCTGCAGCATGGCCAACGTTGAGTTCCACCTGGTGGGCATGTCACAGATTAGGCGGTTCTTGGGCAGGTTAAACTCCTTTTGGAGGTCTGCCAGATGAGCACTGGCATTATATGACCGGCAGAAATGCACACAGACTTTCCTGGCCTGCCTCAGGACATCCTGTAAGCCCGGGTACCTGCCCAAGAACCGCTGCACCACCAAGTTAAGGACGTGAGCCAAACAGGGCACATGGGGCATTTGTCCCTGCCGGAGGGCAGAGAGGAGGTTGGTGCCATTGTCGCAAACCACAATTCCTGCCTTAAGTTGGTGTGGCGTCAACCACCTCTGAACCTGCCCCTACAGAGCTGACAGAACCTCTGCCCCAGTGTGGCTCCTGTCCCCCAAGCACACCAACTCAAGCACCGCATGGCATCTTTTGGCCTGCATACTTGTGTAGCCCCTTGAACGGCTACGGAGCACCGCTGGTTCCGAGGACCAAGCACAGGAAGAGGCCATGGAGGAAGAAGAAGAGGAGGGGGTGGAGGAGAGAGGTGTGTCACAATCATTAGTAGTGGCATTTTGGAGGTGTGGTGGCGGAACAACCTCCAACACTACTGCACCTTGTCCTGCATCCTTCCTAGATACCAGCAGAGTCACCCACTGCGCGGTGAAACTTAGGTAACGTCCCTGTCCATGCCTGCTGGACCATGAGTCAGCGGTAATATGCACCTTACCGCTGACCGCCCTGTCCAGCGAGGCATGGACATTGCCTTCCACATGCCTGTAGAGAGCCGTAATCGCCTTCCATGAGAAAAAGTGGCGTTTGGGTATCTGCCACTGAGGAACTGCACATTCCACAAACTCACGGAAGGGGGCAGAGTCTACCAACTGAAAAGGCAGCAGTTGAAGTGCTAGCAATTTTGCCAAGCTAGCATACAACCGCTGGGCATGTGGATGGCTGGGACTTCTTTCGGCGGTGCAGCAGCTGGGGCAGGGAAATTTGCCTGGTACAATCTGACATCGGTGTACCGAAAGCAGATTGCCCACAAGTACTTGGCTGTGACACACCTAATTCTACACCTTCATTCCTCTCAGTGCAGGTCTCAGAGAGGACTGAAGGTATAGTGGAGTTGGTGATCTCAGCTGATTAGGAGCAAGGAGAGGTCCTCTTTGTTCTTTGGTGTGGGTCTTTTAGATACGCTTGCCAACGAACTGCATGGCAGGTCAACATATGTCTGGTCAAGCATGTGGTGCCCAAGCGGGAGATGTTTTGGCCACACGAGATACGCTTGAGACATATGTTGCAAATAGCAGCGGTGCGATCTGATGCACTTGTCTCAAAAAAGGCCCACACCAAAGAACAACACGCAGAGACAGCAGCGCCCTGCACATGCGATGCTTTGGGGTTTGATGCAATCAGTGTGCTGCCCTTAGGCTAGCCCCTGGAGGGCATCCTGCCTCGTTGGTGATGTGCCTCCTCCTCCTCTCTCCTATCAGGCACCCACGTTGAGTAAGTGACCTCATCATCCCCTCCCTCCTCATCACTGGAGCAAACCTGGCAGTATGCTGCAGCAGGGGGAGCATGACTGCCAGATTGCTGTCCTTCTTGGGCACCCCCTCTGTCCATGCTCACGTTACTGCCTTCATCTAGCTCGGTATCATCATCAGAGCCTTCTAAACGCTGGGCATCCTCCTGGAGCATGTACCCAACACTGTGGTCAAACAGTTTGAGGGACTCCTCAGGAGGACATGGTGGGGCTAGGGAAGGAGTCACTGATGCCATTGAGCCGAGGGAAGAGGCTGTGTTGGCAGCTGCTTTGCCAGACAAAGTACCCTGAGCATGGGTGAGAGAGGATGAGGAGGATGAGGACGGCTTGGTCATCCACTCGACCAAGTCTTCCGCATGTTGCGGCTCAACACGGCTAGCTGCCGAAGAAAAGGCCAAGCGTGTCCCACGGCCACGTGCTGATGAGGATGCACCGTCTCCACGACCAGTACTGTTGCCTATAGACACAGAGCCTGCTTGCCCTCTTTTATTGGCTTGTGACTGTCTGCCTCTCCTTGTTGGCCTTCCAGACATACTGATGGCCTGTAGCTGCACTAAGCTGGGATATATATATATATATATATATATATATATATATATATATATATATATATACTGATACTGCAGCTAGCAAAATCAACTGCCTGCCTGTAGTATGAGAACACTACCAACCTTCTACAGGTAGCTTTAGCTGAACACTGTGCAGAGCTCGCAAAAAATAACTTGTAGCTTATTTAGCTGCCTGCGGTAGTAATAGGATCAGGAAAACACCACCAACCTACTACAGGTAGCTTTAGCTGAACACTGTGCAGAGCTCGCACTACACTAACTTGTAGTTTTAGCTGGACACTGTGCAGAGTTCGCAAAAAACTAACTTGTAGCTTATTTAGCTGCCTGCGGTAGTGATAGGATCAGGAAAACATCACCAACCTTCTACAGGTAGCTTTAGGTGAACACTGTACAGAGCTCGCAAAAAAATAACTTGTAGCTTATTTAGCTGCCTGCGGTAGTGATAGGATCAGGAAAACACCACCAACCTTCTACAGGTAGCTTTAGCTAAACACTGTGCAGAGCTTGCACTACACTAACTTGAAGTTTTAGCTGAATACTGTGCAGAGCTCGCAAAAAACTAACTTGTAGCTTATTTAGCTGCCTGCGGTAGTGATAGGATCAGGAAAACACCACCAACCTTCTACAGGTAGCTTTAGGTGAACACTGTACAGAGCGCGCAAAAAAATAACTTGTAGCTTATTTAGCTGCCTGCGGTAGTGATAGGATCAGGAAAACACCACCAACCTTCTACAGGTAGCTTTAGGTGAACACTGTGCAGAGCTCACAAAAAACTAACTTGTAGCTTATTTAGCTGCCTGCAGTAGTGATAGGATCAGGAAAACACCACCAACCTTCTACAGGTAGCTTTAGGTGAACACTGTGCAGAGCTCACAAAAAACTAACTTGTAGCTTATTTAGCTGCCTGCAGTAGTGATAGAATCAGGAAAACACCACCAACCTTCTACAGGTAACTTTAGGTGAACACTGTGCAGAGCTCGCAAAAAACTAACTTGTAGCTTATTTAGCTGCCTGCGGTAGTGATAGGATCAGGAAAACACCACCAACCTTCTACAGGTAGCTTTAGCTGAACACTGTGCAGAGCTCGCACTACACTAACTTGTAGTTTTAGCTGAACATTGTGCAGAGCTCGCAAAAAACTAACTTGTAGCTTATTTAGCTGCCTGAGGTAGTGATAGAATCAGGAAAACACCACCAACCTTCTACAGGTAGCTTTAGGTGAATACTGTGCAGAGCTCAGAAAAAACTAACTTGTAGCTTATTTAGCTGCCTGCGGTAGTGATAGGATTAGGAAAACACCACCAACCTTCTACAGGTAGCTTTAGGTGAACACTGTGCAGAGCTTGCAAAAACGAACTTGTAGCTTATTTAGCTGCCTGCGGTAGTGATAGGATCAGGAAAACACCACCAACCTTTTACAGGTAGCTTTAGCTGAACACTGTGCAGAGCTCTCACTACACTAACTTCTAGTTTTAGCTGAACACTGTGCAGAGCTCGCAAAAAACTAACTTGTAGCTTATTTAGCTGCCTGCGGTAGCGATAGGATCAGGAAAACACCACCAACCTTCTACAGGTAGTTTTAGCTGAACACTGTGAGGAGGACGCACTACACTAACTTGTAGCTTTATCTGAACACTGTTCAGAGGACGCACTACACTAACTTGTAGCTTTAGCTGAACACTGTGCAGCGGTCGCATTACACTAACTTGTAGTTTTAGCTGAACACTGTGAGGAGGATGCACTACACTAACTTGTAGCTTTAGCTGAACACTGTGCAGAGGTCGCACCACACTAACTTGTAGTTTTAGCTGAACACTGTGAGGAGGACGCACTACACTAACTTGTAACTTTAGCTAAACACTGTGCAGAGGTAGCACTACACTAACTTGTAGTTTTAGCTGAACACTGTTCAGAGGACGCACTACACTAACTTGTAGCTTTAGCTGAACACTATGCAGAGGTCACACTACACTAACTTGTAGTTTTAGCTGAACACTGTGAGGAGGACGCACTACACTAACTTGTAGCTTTAGCTGAACACTGTGAGGAGGACGCACTACCCTAACTTGCAGCTTTAGCTGAACACTGCAGAGGTCACACTAAACTAACTTGTAGCTCTAGCTGAACACTGTGAGGAGGACGCACTACACTAACTTGTAGCTTTAGCTGAACACTGTGCAGAGGTCGCACTACACTAACTTGTAGTTTTAGCTGAACACTGTGAGGAGGATGCACTACACTAACTTGTAGCTTTAGCTGAACACTGTGCAGAGTAGGGATGAGCTTCGAGTTCGAGTCGAACTCATGTTCGACTCGAACATTGGCTGTTCGCAAGTTCGCCGAACAGCGAACAATTTGGGGTGTTCGCGGCAAATTCGAATGCCGCGGAACACCCTTTAAAAGTCTATGGGAGAAATCAAAAGTGCTAATTTTAAAGGCTAATATGCAAGTTATTGTCATAAAAAGTGTTTGGGGACCTGGGTCCTGCCCCAGGGGACATGGATCAATGCAAAAAAAATTTTTTAAAACTGCCGTTTTTTCAGGAGCAGTGATTTTAATAATGCTTAAAGTCAAACAATAAAAGTGTAATATCCCTTTAAATATTGTACCTGGGGGGTGTCTATAGTATGCCTGTAAAGGGGCGCATGTTTCCTGTGTTTAGAACAGTCTGACAGCAAAATGACATTTTGAAGGAAAAAACTCATTTAAAACTACCGCGGCTATTGCATTGCCGACAATACACATAGAAGTTCATTGATAAAAACGGCATGGGAATTCCCCAAAGGGGAACCCCGAACCAAAATTAAAAAAAAAAAAAGACGTAGGAGTCCCCCTAAATTCCATACCAGGCCCTTCAGGTCTGATATGGATATTAAGGGGAACCCCGGCCAAAATTTAAAAAAAAAATGACGTGGGGTTCCCCCTTCAGGTCTGGTATGGATTTTAAGGGGAACCCCGCGCCAAAAAAAAAAAAACGTTGTGGGGTCCCCCCAAAAATCCATACCAGACCCTTATCCGAGCACGCAACCTGGCAGGCCGCAGGAAAAGAGGGGGGGACGAGAGTGCGGCCCCCCCCTCCTGAACCGTACCAGGCCACATGCCCTCAACATTGGGAGGGTGCTTTGGGGTAGCCCCCCAAAACACCTTGTCCCCATGTTGATGAGGACAAGGGCCTCATCCCCACAACCCTGGCCGGTGGTTGTGGGGGTCTGCGGGCGGGGGGCTTATCGGAATCTGGAAGCCCCCTTTAACAAGGGGACCCCCAGATCCCGGCCCCCCCCTGTGTGAAACCTACCATTTCACTAAAAAACTGTCAAAAATGTTAAAAATGACAAGAGACAGTTTTTGACAATTCCTTTATTTAAATACTTCTTCTTTCTTCTATCTTCCTTCATCTTCTGGTTCTTCTGGTTCTTCCTCCGGCGTTCTCGTCCAGCATCTCCTCCGCGGCGTCTTCTATCTTCTTCTCCTCGGGCCGCTCCGCACCCATGGCATGGGGGGAGGCTCCCGCTCTTCTCTTCATCTTCTTCATCTTCTTCACTTCTTCTTTTCTTCTCTTCTTCTCTTCTCTTCTTCATTTTCTTCTCCGGGCCGCTCCGCACCCATGCTGGCATGGAGGGAGGCTCCCGCTGTGTGACGGCGCTCCTCGTCTGACAGTTCTTAAATAACGGGGGGCGGGGCCACCCAGTGAGCCCGCCCCCTTTTGACGCACGGTGACTTGACGGGACTTCCCTGTGACGTCACGGGGAATGCCACAGGGAAGTCCCGTTATGTCCCGTGCGTCAGAGGGGGCGGGGTCACCGGGTGGCCCCGCTCCCGTTATTTAAGAACTGTCAGACGAGGAGCGCCGTCACACAGCGGGAGCCTCCCTCCATGCCAGCATGGGTGCGGAGCGGCCCGGAGAAGAAAATGAAGACGAGAAGAAGAGAAGAAGAGAAGAAAAGAAGAAGAGAAGAAGATGAAGAAGATGAAGAGAAGAGCGGGAGCCTCCCCCCATGCCATGGGTGCGGAGCGGCCCGAGGAGAAGAAGATAGAAGACGCCGCGGAGGAGATGCTGGACGAGAACGCCGGAGGAAGAACCAGAAGAACCAGAAGAACCAGAAGATGAAGGAAGATAGAAGAAAGAAGTATTTAAATAAAGGAATTGTCAAAAACTGTCTCTTGTCATTTTTAACATTTTTGACAGTTTTTTAGTGAAATGGTAGGGGTACTTTTGTACCCCCTTACCATTTCACACAGGGGGGGCCGGGATCTGGAGGTCCCCTTGTTAAAGGGGGCTTCCAGATTCCGATAAGCCCCCCGCCCGCAGACCCCCACAACCACCGGCCAGGGTTGTGGGGATGAGGCCCTTGTCCTCATCAACATGGGGACAAGGTGTTTTGGGGGGCTACCCCAAAGCACCCTCCCAATGTTGAGGGCATGTGGCTTGGTACGGTTCAGGAGGGGGGGGCGCACTCTCGTCCCCCCCTCTTTTCCTGCAGCCTGCCAGGTTGCGTGCTCGGATAAGGGTCTGGTATGGATTTTTGGGGGGACCCCACGCTGTTTTTTTTTTTTTTGGCGCGGGGTTCCCCTTAAAATCCATACCAGACCTGAAGGGTCTGGTATGAAATTTAGGGGGAACCCCACGTCTTTTTTTTTTTTTAATTTTGGCCGGGGTTCCCCTTAATATCCATATCAGACCTGAAGGGCCTGGTATGGAATTTAGGGGGACTCCTACGTCTTTTTTTTTTTTTTCATTTTGGTTCGGGGTTCCCCTTTGGGGAATTCCCATGCCGTTTTTATCAATGAACTTCTATGTGTATTGTCGGCAATGCAATAGCCGCGGTAGTTTTAAATGAGTTTTTTCCTTCAAAATGTCATTTTGCTGTCAGACTGTTCTAAACACAGGAAACATGCGCCCCTTTACAGGCATACTATAGACACCCCCCAGGTACGAAATTTTAAGGGATATTACACTTTTATTGTTTGACTTTAAGCATTATTAAAATCACTGCTCCTGAAAAAACGGCCGTTTTTAAAAAATTTTTTTGCATTGATCCATGTCCCCTGGGGCAGGACCCAGGTCCCCAAACACTTTTTATGACAATAACTTGCATATTAGCCTTTAAAATTAGCACTTTTGATTATTCATGTTCGTGTCCCATAGACTTTAACGGTGTTCGCGTGTTCGAACAAACTTTTTTCCTGTTCGCATGTTCTGGTGCGAACCGAACAGGGGGGTGTTCAGCTCATCCCTAGTGCAGAGGTTGCACTACACTAACTTGTAGTTTTATCTGAACATTGTTCAGAGGACACACTACACTAACTTGTAGCTTTAGCTGAACACTGTGCAGAGGTCGCACTACACTAACTTGTAGTTTTAGCTGAACACTGTTCAGAGGACGCACTACACTAACTTGTAGCTTTAGCTGAACACTGTGCAGAGGTCGCACTACACTAACTTGTAGTTTTAGCTGAACACTGTTCAGAGGACGCACTACACTAACTTGTAGCTTTAGCTGAACACTGTGCAGAGGTCGCACTACACTAACTTGTAGTTTTAGCTGAACACTGTGAGGAGGACGCACTACACTAACTTGTAACTTTAGCTGAACACTGTGAGGAGGACGCACTACCCTAACTTGTAGCTTTAGCTGAACACTGTGCAGAGGTCACACTAAGCTAACTTGTAGCTTTAGCTGAACACTGTGAGGAGGACGCACTACCCTAACTTGTAGCTTTAGCTGAACACTGTGCAGAGGTCACACTAAACTAACTTGTAGCTTTAGCTGAACACTGTGGGGAGGACGCACTACACTAACTTGTAGTTTTAGCTGAACACTGTGCAGAAGTCATACTAAACTTACTTGTAGCTTTAACTTAACACTGTGAGGAGGACGCACTACACTAACTGTAAATAGTCTAGCTACCTGACTGTGGTACTAATAGGATCAAAAGAACACCAGTAATTTTCTTCAGGTAGCTGTAAATACTGTAACAAGACAAGCCTGCCTGTCAGTAGGAAGATAACAGGAACGGATCTAGCTAAACTGAATACAGTGTATATATATATATATATATATATATATATATATATATATATATATATATATATATATATACCCTGTTTCCCCGAAAATAAGACCTAGCGTGATTGTCGGTGATGGCTGCAATATAAGCCCTACCTGGTTTCCCCAAAAATAAGCCCTACCCTGAAAATAAGACCTACAAGGACTTTAACTAGGGCTTATTTGAGGGGTAGGGCTTATATTGCAGCCATCACAGACAACCACGCTAGGTCTTATTTTCGGGGAAACAGGGTACATATATATATATATATATACACTACCGTTCAAAAGTTTGGGGTCACCCAAACAATTTTGTGTTTTCCATGAAAAGTCACACTTATTCACCACCATACGTTGTGAAATGAATAGAAAATAGAGTCAAGACATTGACAAGGTTAGAAATAATGATTTGTATTTGAAATAACATTGTTTTTACATCAAACTTTGCTTTCATCAAAGAATCCTCCTTTTGCAGCAATTACAGCATTGCACACCTTTGGCATCCGTCCACAACACTTTTTTCCAGTCTTCCTCTGTCCAATGTCTGTGTTCTTTTGCCCATCTTAATCTTTTTCTTTTATTGGCCAGTCTCAGATATGGCTTTTTCTTTGCCACTCTGCCCTGAAGCCCAAAATCCCGCAGCTGCCTCTTCACTGTAGATGTTGACACTGGTGTTTTGCGGGTACTATTTAATGAAGATGCCAGTTGGGGACCTGTGAGGCGTCTGTTTCTCAAACTAGAGACTCTAATGTGCTTATCTTCTTGCTTAGTTGTGCAACGCGGCCTCCCACTTCTTTTTCTACTCTGGTTAGAGCCTGTTTGTGCTGTCCTCTGAAGGGAGTAGTACACACCGTTGTAGGAAATCTTCAATTTCTTTGCAATTTCTCGCATGGAATAGCCTTCATTTCTAAGAACAAGAATAGACTGTCGAGTTTCAGATGAAAGTTCTCTTTTTCTGGCCATTTTGAGCGTTTAATTGACCCCACAAATGTGATGCTCCAGAAACTCAATCTGCTCACAGGAAGGTCAGTTTTGTAGCTTCTGGAAGGAGCTAGACTGTTTTTAGATGTGTGAACATGATTGCACAAGGGTTTGCTAATCATCAATTAGCCTTCTGAGCCAATGAGCAAACACATTGTACCATTAGAACACTGGAGTGATAGTTGCTGGAAATGGGCCTCTATACACCTATGTAGATATTGCACCAAAAACTAGACATTTGCAGTTAGAATAGTCATTTACCACATTAGCAATGTATAGAGTATATTTGTTTAAAGTTAGGACTAGTTTAAAGTTAGCTTCATTTAAAAGTACAGTGCTTTTCCTTCAAAAATAAGGACATTTCAATGTGACCCCAAACTTTTGAACGGTAGTGTATATATATATATATATATATATATATATATATATATATATATATATATATATACAACACCTGGGATGTATATATATACACAATACACTGTAAGTGCAGCTAACTCACTGACTGTCCTGCCTAATCTAGCTAACTCAAATGAAATGACACTGTCTCTCTCTCTCTCTGAGCACGCCGGAACACACTACACAGGGCCACCGTGCAGGCGGCCTTATATAGTGTGGGCAGGCCCGGATTTACTCCCTTTGCCCCAAGGCCGGCCCTTCAATGCCGCCCCTCCCCACACCACGAGAAAGAGCCCCCAGACATAATACGGTCAAAGACTGCAGACATGATACCAGAGATGGTCAGAGACTGCAATCATAGTACAGGAGATGGTCAGAGACTGCAGACATGATACAGGAGATGGTCAGAGACTACAGTTCCTATGGACATTAGTAGATAATGGCCAATCGGCCCTCTCACCTGACCCAGCGATACCCTGATCAGGAGTCAGCTCACTCTGAATTGCCCGTGGCGACTCCGTTGGGTAGCACCCAGATCTGTATTCCTGCAATGACTCCATTCCTTTCTCCACCAGGGATGGCGCCAGGCTGTGTGGCTTTCCCTCTGGTGGCGCAGGGCAGCGGGGTTCTCTCTCTGATGGTGTTCCCTCAGCACTGCCTTCTCCCTCTGGAGCCCTGGGTGTACTTTCCTGGGTGTAGACCCCCCCCAGGACAAACTACCCCCTTCCACTAGTACAGACCCCCGCAGGACAAACCCCCCACCATTAGTACAGACCCCCCCAGGACAAACCCCCCCTCCCTTCATTAGTACAGACCCCCCCAGGACAAACCCCCCTCCCTTAGTACAGACCCCCCAGGACAAACCCACCCCCCTCCCTTAGTACAGACCCCCCCAAGACAAACCCACCTCCCTTCATTACTACAGACCCCCCAGGACAAACCCACCTCCCTTCATTAGTACAGACCCCCCAGGACAAACGCCCCTCTATTAGTACAACCCCCCAGGACAACCCCCCTCCATTAGCACAAACCCCCCAGGTCTACCCCCCTCCATTAGTACAAACCCCCCCCAGGAAAACCCCCTCTCCATTAGTACAACCCCCCCAGGTCAACCCCCACCCCCTCCATTAGCACAGACCCCCCAAGGACAAACCGCCCCCCCATTCATTAGTACAGACCCCCCAGGACAAACCCCCCCTTCATTAGTACAAACCCCCCAGCACAATCCCCCCCTTCATTAGTACAAACCCCCCCGGACAAAACCCCCCTTCATTAGTACAAACCCCCCAGGACAAACCCCCCCTTCATTAGTACAAACCCCCCCTTCACTAGTACAGACATCCCAGGACAACCCCCCCTCCATTAGTACAAACCCCCCCAGGTCTACCCCCCACCATTAGTACAAACCCCGCCAGGACAAACCCCCTCAATTAGTACAAACCCCCCCAGGAAAACCCCCTCTCCATTAGTACAACCCCCCCAGGTCAACCCCCTCTCTATTAGCACAGACCCCCCAAGGACAAACCGCCCCTCCCTTCATTAGTACAAACCCCCCAAGACAAACCCCCCCTTCACTAGTACAGACATCCCAGGACAACCCCCCCTCCATTAGTACAGACCCCCACCAGGACAAACCCCCCCTTCACTAGTACAGACATCCCAGGACAATCCCCCTCCATTAGTACAACCCCCCCAGGACAAACCCCCCCTTCACTAGTACAGACATCCCAGGACAACCCCCCCCCCTCCATTAGTACAACCCCCCAGGACAAACCCCCCCTTCACTAGTACAGACATCCCAGGACAACCCCCCCCCCTCCATTAGTACAACCCCCCCAGGACAAACCCCCCCTTCACTAGTACAAACATCCCAGGACAACCCCCCCTCCATTAGTACAACCCCCCCCAGGACAAACCCCCCCTTCACTAGTACAGACATCCCAGGACAACCCCCCCTCCATTAGTACAACCCCCCCAGGACAAACCCCCCTTCACTAGTACAGACATCCCAGGACAACCCCCTCCATTAGTACAACCCCCCCCAGGACAAACCCCCCCCCTTCACTAGTACAGACATCCCAGGACAACCCCCTCCATTAGTACAACCCCCCAGGACAAACCCCCCCTTCACTAGTACAGACATCCCAGGACAACCCCCCCTCCATTAGTACAACCCCCCCAGGACAAACCCCCCCTTCACTAGTACAGACATCCCAGGACAACCCCCCCTCCATTAGTACAACCCCCCCAGGACAAACCCCCCTTCACTAGTACAGACATCCCAGGACAACCCCCCCCCTCCATTAGTACAAACCCCCAGGACAAACCCCCCTTCACTAGTACAGACATCCCAGGACAACCCCCCCCCCTCCATTAGTACAACCCCCCAGGACAAACCCTCCTTCACTAGTACAGACATCCCAGGACAACCCCCCCCTCCATTAGTACAACCCCCCCAGGACAAACCCCCCTTCACTAGTACAGACATCCCAGGACAACCCCCCCCTCCATTAGGACAACCCCCCCAGGACAAACCCCCCTTCACTAGTACAGACATCCCAGGACAACCCCCCCCCCTCCATTAGGACAACCCCCCCTCCATTAGTACAACCCCCCAGGACAACCTCCCCTCCAAGTGTGTACAATAGATAGAACAGATGGAGACAGGCACAGGCTTGGGCGGGACTCGGGAGTGAGAGACAGAGGAGAACACGCCCCCCCCCCGCCGCACAGAGACCAGCCGCTCTGATCTTCGGCGGCTGCTCTCCTTCTCTGACAGGAGGAGGGAGGGGGGACGGGCTTGAGCAGCGAAAAAGACAGCGGTGGCGGCGGTGACCTGCGGAGGGAGCCGCCTCAGTCTGGACACAGAGAGGAGGAGGAGGGAGAGGAGCACTCTAGCGCTTCAGCGCCCCCACCTCTCTGGCGCCCGGGTGCACTGCATGCTGATGTTAGTGTGGGGGGCGGCGCCGCCCCTGTACCACTGCCGCCCCGAGGCCTGGCCTCGGTGGCCTTGTGGGAAATCCGGCCCTGAGTGTGGGGCATGTTCTAAACCCCCTGAGCCACTTGGCGGTGACAGGTACGGACGCCCCTGCGATCTATCTCTGCCTCACCAAGACTTTAAACCACTGCTTCTTACCTAGCTTACATATGGGCTAACTCCCTGTTTCAATTGGTGCTTGCACATACTCGGCAGCATACTCTCTCCTTTCTCTGATGGTGCTGCAGACCGTTGTGGCCTGACCTAGAAACTTTTGGTGACACGGTGCGTGTTAGTACCTGCGACCGGGTGCAGTCTACTTTGGCGGAGTTGCGGGATGCCCCCTTATGTTTGTGGGTTGGATCAGTGCGGATAGATTTGGGCCAGCCGATGCACTCAGGTCTTTGTTTCCTCTGCTAGACCTGGGGCTTTTGACACCGCCACTGTAGCGATTTTTACATGGATGCTCCGTTGCTGTTATGCATGGGTCTATGATCCACATTTCGTCTCTGATGAAGGGACATTACAATTAAGTCCCGAAACGCGTAAGATGTTGTGGCAAGACCATTGAATACAGTCTTTCAAACCTTGCATATACAGTACATTGTTGTATAGTTTTTTATACTGTATGATATTGTCCTTGTTCTCTTTGTTATATGTCGTTTTTTTCTACTTAATAAAATAAATTTCAAATTTTAAACAAGTTGCCGTTAAAGTCCCTTCAACCTCTCGGGGGTAATTTTCTTATATATCCTGAGCCATAATTGGCCAAAGCCACCGTGGCCAATTACAGCTCTCTCTACTGACGGCGTTGTGATTGGCCAAGCATGCAGGTCATAGTGCATGCTTGGCCAATCATCAGCTAGCAATGCACTGCTATGCCGCAGTGAATTATGGGCCGTGACGCACCAAATTTGGCGCGGATGGCCCATATTGTTCGCAATTCGGCGAACGGGCGAACAGACGATGTTCGAGTCAAACATGGGTTCGACTCGAACATGAAGCTCATCCCTAGTCTATACCAGTACAAATACACTTAAAGGTTACTTATCTTCTGTTACTGTATGTTTGTGATCTCCATTGGCAATGATCCTCCTGGAGTATCAGGCACATTTCCTCTATCATGAGTGGCTTCTGATCTTACAGCATGATGGTGTGTGTGTGTGTCCCAGTCTCTACTCATCCCTTTTTATTTGTACGAGTTTGTTACCAAAAGTTCATGGCTACAAACTTGTTTCCATAACAACCAACTAACAGTCCTTTTGTCAGTTTGAGAGCTGAAAGAATCTCAAACAAGTTGTTTACTGTAGCTGTAGAAACAATGGACTGTTGAAAACTGTCAATTGAATACAAAAATGGTATCTATGTAAATAATTGTCTACTCAAGCCAAGACAGTAATCTATGAGCAACCACTATTGTGTAATGTTATGTCTGATTAAGTTAAAAAAATCATATTTTTAACAAACGCAACACAGACGGGAGATTAAGCATCAATGATTCCTTGCTCGTACGTTCACTTTATAGAGACTCTATCTTTGGAGTGAAAGAGGGCACTTTAATGCAGGTTCTACAACCCCAATTCCAAAGTTGGGACACTGTGTAAAATCTATATAAAAACATCTATTGCAGATGTTTTTCTGCACTGGTACACTGGTACAGTTGTTGATGGGACACTGGTACAGATGTTGATGGGACACTGGTACAGATGTTGATGGGACACTTGGTGCACTGGTGTGGGATGGCTGCAGTCTGTGTGATCTCTGTGTAGCTGAACACCTAAGAGACACATGTCTCTGTTTACACTGTGTGATGGCTGTGATTGGACACAGTCATCACGTGATCAGGAGGGCCAATCACAGCACCCATGTCCCAATCTGTGATGTGCTGTGTCCGAGGGAGACAGCCATTACAGGATGGCACCTCTGCATGGCCCCAATGCCGTGCAAGGAGCACGTTCTGACGGGATGTAGGGTTACTTCCAGTCAGAATGGCAAAGCTCCCACCCGGCCTTTTTTTGTGCAGTGGTCAGGTGGGAGGTGGATAACAACACTCTGTACACATCTGGGAAATGCGAAGACCAGTCGCTGGAGTTTTGGGAGAGGAATTGTTCCATTCTTGCCTGCTCAACAGTCCTGGGTCTTCTTTGCTGTATTTTTCATTTCAAGATGTGCTAAATATTTTCAATTGGTGAAAGGTCCAGACTGCAAGCAGGCCAGTTAAAGTGATGGTAAACTTCAGTCATGAAATCTGAAAAAAGCACATATATCTGTAGTGTTTACTTATCTCTCTCCAAAGCTCTAAGTGTTGTTTCTCTCTGGTGCGTCCTTCCTCTGTTATCAGCATGTCTCAGCATTTCTCACTTCTAAGAAGTTTTCCCGCCACCTGAGATAAATTTGTGACAAAGGAAGCTTGTCTATTCAGAACATAGTTCTGCATCCTTCCTTCACTCCTGTTTGCTGTGTGGAGTGGGGTGTGTGCCTTTCCTCCAATCAGCTCTCACACAGTGTAACTGCAGCTCTCCACCCCTCCTTTGTGATACTTACAGATGGAGAAGGATGATTTTAACACGATTCTGCCTTTTTGAAGGGGTATGCGGAAGAGAAGACTGCAGATAAACAAGTAAAACCTATGTAGGAGGATTTGTTTAATAACCTCAGAAATTTTGAAAAAAAAAAACATTTTTTTTACTTTCTGCTATAAAACACATCCAGTAAAAAATCAAATTTCTTCATCAATTTAGGCCAATATGTGATCTTCTGCATATTTTTGGTACAAAAAATCCCAATAAGCGTATAATAATTGCTTTGCACAAAAGTTATCCCATCTACAAACTATGGGATATTTTTATGGCATTTTTATTTTTACTAGTAATAGTGGTGATCAGCGATTTTTGGCAGGACTGCAACATTGCGGCAGGCAAATTGGACACTAAGTGACACTTTGTGGGGGACCAGTGACACTAATACAGTGATCAGTGATAACAAAATGCACTGTCACTGTATAAATGACACTGGCAGGGAAGGGGTTAACATCAGGGGCGATCAAAGTGTTAAGTGTGCTCTTAGGCAGTGATTTCTAAATGTGTGGGGGATGGTTTAACTGCAGGAAGAGAGAGATCTGTGTTCCTGATTAGCAGGAAGATAAGAACTCTCTCTTTCTCTCTGATAAAACAAGGCAGACCGCCGCTCTGCCTTTTCAGCGAACGATCTGCGGGTCCCAGATCCAGAAGAGGAAACAGCGTACAGGTACGTTGTTTCGCGCAGCCAGGCAGCCCTGCCGTAGTAAATGTGCAGTGGGTCGGTTAGGAAGCTGTTAATTTCTGTGTATCACCTGAGACCAGTTAGTTCACTGGGTATATGAGAGGGTTTACAACCACTTTAAGCACCTGCTGAAATATGCAAAGCCTTCCCTGAAAAAAAATGTTGTCTAGATGTTTTGCTGCTCTAAAACCTGGTTATATCTTTCAGCATTTTTCAGTGCCTTTCCAGATGTGCAAGCTGGTCGCAATGCACCACCATACCATCAGAGATGCAGGCTTTTGAACTGAGCAATTAAAACTGAGAGGTCTCTCTCCTCCTTTGTCCGGATGACACGTTGCCCATGGTTGCCGAAAATAATGACAAATTTTGATTTGTCTAACTAAAAAAACAGTTTTCCACTTTGTAACAGACCATTTTAAATGAGCTTTATCCCAGAGAAGATGGCTGTCTTTCTGGATCATGTGCAGATATGGCTTGTTTGCATGATATAGCTTTACCATGCATTTTTGGATGGCACAGTATTCACAGACAGTCATTTTTGGAAGTATTTCTGAGCCGATGCAGTAATGCCCATTACAGAATCATGCCTGTTTTTAATGCAGTGCCATCTGAGGGCCCGAAGATCACAGGCATCCAATATTGTGTTTCAGCCTTGTCCCTTGTGCACAGAGATTTCTTCAGATTCTTGGAATCGTTTGATGATATTATGTACTGTAGATGATAATATATTGAAAGTCTTTGCAATTTAATGTTGAGGAACATTATTCTGAAATTGTGTTAGATGCAGCTTTTCACACTTTGGTGAACCTCTGCCTATCTTTACTTCTGAGACATTCTGACTGACCTGTTGCCAATTAGCATAACTAGATTAAAAATTTTCTTCCAGCTTTTCCTTGTTAGTACCATCTAGCTTTTTGTTGCCCTGTCCAAACTTTTTTGAAAATTGTTGCTGCTATTAATTTCAAAATTACATAACTTTTTTCTTAAAATGGTAAATTTTCTCAGTTTGAACATATGATATGTTTTCTATTTTCTGTTGGGAATTAAAATATGGGTTTATGAGATTTGCAAATCATTGCATTCTTTTTTATGTCGATTTTACACAGCGTCCCAACTTTTTTGGAAGTGGGGTTGTAATTCCAGGCACCCAGAGTTACACATTCCTATAGCGGCCTCCCATATGTTAAACGGGCATATCTCTGACACTTTTGGCTGGTGCTAGAGCCTGCCACTAAGCATGGCCTCTAAGGGCTGCCATCAGGGGGGTACAGGCAACACACTTGTAAGGGGCCCGAGCGTCCCAAGGGGCCCGCCGTACAGCAGCTTAATGACTGAAACTGTTATGCCGCGTACAAACGATCGTACATTCCGACAACAAAATCCTGGATTTATTTCTGACGGATGTTGGCTCAAACTTGTCTTGCATACACACGGTCGCACAAATGTTGTCGGAAATTTCCGATCGTCGACAGTGCGCTGACGTACAACACGTACGACGGCACTATAAAAGGGAAGTTCAATAGCCAGAGCGCCACCCTTTGGGCTCCTTCTGCTAATCTCGTGTTAGTAGAAGTTTGGTGAGAGACAATTTGCGCTTTTCAGCCTTGTGCTTTTCAGATCTTTACTGCGCTTCAGTTTGTGCTTGTGGGTTAGTATTTGGTTTTCAGTGCATGTAGTCCGTTCACATCTGTTTTTCAGTGCGTATTTTTATACTCAGTACGTATTTGATTTTCAGTGCGTTCTTGTCCGCTTGTTTCTGATTTTCAGCTCGCTCTTCTCAGGCCTTTCTGATTTTCAGTGTGCTCTGTTAGTTCGTTCTGACGAGCCCACCGTTTTGAAGCCATGTTGCGGGTACGTACTCATCGTAGAGTTCGTGCTGTGCAGGGGCTTGGTGTTGGAGTTCTTACTCTGAGCCAAGCCCAGTCCATGAACAGGGCAGGGAGGGGTTCATGGACGAAGAATTGGTTACTCCAGCGTGACCAATTCTTTCATATGCCTTTGTTGTGGGAGATCCATGAGAATAATCCTGATGATTATAGGAATTATCTCCAGATGATGGACCCTGTTTTTCACCGTTTGTTGGCTCTGCTGTCCCCTTATATTACGAAGCAAGACACCTGCATGCGGCAAGCCATCACTCCCAAGCAGAGGCTAGTCACCACGTTGCGGTACTTGGTGACGGGGAAAAGTGTCCAGGACATCAAGTTCTCGACAGGCATCTCCCCCCAGGCTCTGGGGATCATTATTCTAGAGACCTGTTCTGCCATCATACGGGTCCTGCAGAAGGACTATATTAAGGTAAGATTTCTCCTTTAATATCACATTATATGCATTTAATGTTTGCTAATGTATTGTATTTCTTTCATCATTCCCTAATTACCATGATTGTAATATGCTGTGAATGTACTCTTTGTCCTCATGCATGCTGGAAGTTTTTAAAGTTCCTTTTTTGTCCTTCATGCATATTTGCCTTCACTAACCTCCCCAGCATGCTATCCTGGGCCCATACACACCTAGCCTAGTCACTTAACAATGTATTTTGTAAGCTCCATAGTAGTGCTTTACCCTAAACACCCCCTAAAATGTGTACAAATATTATTTATGTCCTTAAATTCATGCAGAGTGCCAGAGGCTTTTTTTTGGGGTCACAAAATCACTTGGAACCCTCCCTCCCCCCCAACGGCTAAGTCAACCGGTACCAATCCTCTGCTGACTTTGCCAAACCCATACACACTATAACAACCTCTTTTGTGTTCATATTTCTGAATGAATTCACCAAAGCATGTAGTGAAAGGGCCTGCCTGAATAGTTTAAATGGTACTGTTTAAGGCTGGATTCACACCTATCCATTTTTAGTGCTTTTTGCATTTTGCAGATTTGCACTACAGTCCATTTACCATGGTTTCCTATGGAACAAGTTCTGTAGTGCAAATCTGCAAAAAGCAAAAAGCACTAAAAATGCATAGGTGTGAATCCAGCCTAAAGTTTTGTTCTCCTATTATCTTGATAGAATCAGGCAGAATTAGACAGAATGTTAAAAAGTGCTTCAAATTGTACAGTGTGTATTGTATTATGACACTTCTTACCTGTCCAGTGGGCCGCCAATAGTGTAAGTAAGGAGGGGCTGGCTAAAGTAATACACATTATTTATGCATTCAGCTCTCAATGAAGTGGAGAGGGTTACTTGTCCAAAACATCTCCCCACCTAACATTTTTACACTGGGCCATCAGAGGGGGTGAGGTATCTGATAAGTGGACCTTATATTTTTGTCTTTAAATACTCCTTCAAATAAATGTTATACTGATGTTGGCCAAGAATGTTTGTGTCTAATCTGCTTGAAATGTTATGTGCAAAAGTACTAGTTTTTTTTTCTCGGGGTCATACTATTACAACTATAAGGGGTTTAATAGTATAGTGATGTTGGCGGTGGTGTCTGCGACATATGAGTTTTTGTATGTTGACTTGGGGAAGAATGGCCGAATGTCGGATGGTGGAGTGACCGAGTTCTACGGATGGCTCCAGAGTGGTGGCTTGGGATTGCCAGCTCTGGAAGACAACGTTGCTGGTCTGCCGTCCACCTTTGTTGCTGATGAAGCGTTTGGGCTGGGTGATCACCTAATGCAGCCATTCCCCATGAGGACCCTCACCCCGGACCAGAGGATTTTTAACTACCGGCTGGCCAGAGCCAGAAGAGTGGTGGAGAATGCTTTCGGGATAATGGCCAGGTTCTGCCTATTCCTTACACCAATCAACATGGCGGAATATAAATGTAACCATATAATACTTGCATGCTGCATTCTACACAACTTGTTAAGGAGAAATTCTATGAACTATGTGGCCTCAGTTGGGCCTGAGGCCGCATTTCAAGAACAAACCCTGACGGCGCTTGAAGCTGGCCATCCTGGCTTGCCCCCACAAAGCAAACAAACGTAATTTCTTTGATACATGAGGTGACAATCTCTTTTTCAGCTAACTATTATGTTGTGGGTCTGCAACACACACACCTTGTTTTTGTTGTTTAATGTATGTAGTGCACTACTGATAACAATATTCATCACTTTCAGCACCATGAATACATTTTTTTGAGTCACGAAAATGGCCTGATTGTGGCAAATTTTAAAGCACTGTGGGTGTTATTTACTAAAGGAAATTCCACTTTGCACTACAGGTGCACTGCAAAAGTGCACTTGAAACTGCACTGAAAGTGCACTTGTAGTGCAAAGTGGATTTGCCTTTAGTAAATAACCCCCATTGTCACTGTAAACACCACTTCACTTACTCCACCACAACACTTACTCCAAAAACTGGTATTGAGCATTGAAAGAAGAAGCCACACGTTGAGTAGAAAACTTTTTACTCTGTGCACATTCACATGTGCATTAGAAAAGGGTTTTTGAACAAACCAACATATTTTTGAATAACATTTTTTTGTTTGACAGTAGAAATATCCTTTTTTGGGGTAAACAGGCATGTTTAAAACCATAAAACAATACACAACTCAGGAACTTACAAAGTTCAATTTTGATAAATTGAAGGCAATATCAGACATTAGTATGTCCAAATTCTGTTGATCTTGCCTTCATCTGTTGGGGTGATGTGCCAAATTTTGAAGATGCACACAAATTGAGAGTCAAAATGTGGATTTCCCTCCTGATCCCATGCATAATGTCAACATGTGCTAGCTCCAATCATGGAGGATCAATTGATGTGTTTCGTGGGTGCAAACCCTTCCTCTCAGCTATTTTAGTAGTGAGGAAGGGGTTGCACCCACAAAACGCGTACATTGATATCCCATGATGGCAGATAGCACATGTTTACACACTGTGTGCATCTTCAAAATTTGACTTATTATACTTTAAAAAAGTTAGAAAAATAATAAAAATATAAACAAATTGACTAATTTTGGTTTGTTTTAGATTCTGCCTAAAACATCAATGATGTTTTTGAGTCTTTTTTCAACATCATTGATGTCTTCCTTGATCTTCTGTAAATCCCGATTGCACACCATGATCTCCCTGATGATTTCCCCTTCTTTAGGAGGTTGTGGGTCCCTGGCGTCCTCTGATGTCCCGAGTCTTTTCTCCCCTATGTGAATAAAAAAAAGGTATTTGAGGCCAGAAATAGTAATATAAAACATTGCTTGGAAGTGTCGTACAATTGTCTTTTTTGGCAGAGTTCCAAGCTGAAGACATTTTTTATTTCCATTTCTAAAGCTGCAATACTTACCTGTTTTGGTCAAGTTTCACACATGGAGACACCCCTAGTATTCACTGGAGCACCTGTGTGGGACACCCTAAAAAGTTTGTTCTTGTGTCCCACACTAGTGCTTCTGCATCCAGATGTGTAAACAGCTGCTGGGTGTCCTCTTCTTACACTGAATCAAGTTTGCATTTCATTCTAGTTACAAACCCATCTAGACAACAATGTACTAAACTTCTTTTAATATAAATAAGCGTGACCAAATGTAGTTAACATGCATCTGCCAAAAACATTGTATTAGTGGGCGAACGAACGATGTTAACTACGAGCGATTACTGTGCCTATGAACCTGAAACTTGCCATTTTAAACAGTACAACAGTAAAGAAAAGCACATGGAGCAGCACTAAAGTAATAATAATAATAGGAACACAGGATATTCTGACTCTAATTGTTGTGAAACGATTTATCCCTTGTGAGACCTCTATGCCTGGCCTGTATAAGATATAATCACTGAAGGCAATCCTCATCAGATAGTTTGAACTCACCAAATCCACAAAGGTGCTTTTATTCTCAACATCAGGTTACAGCAGATGACAGGATACAAACAGATGAATAGGTTGTAGTATTTATGCGGTCAAAAGATGATATTATCTGTAGCTTACAATGCAGAATACATGTGCCCTGCTAAATGTGGCTTGTAGCTGCATCCATGACACAGGAAGTACAATAACAGGAAGAAGGGTGGAGCATTCCATACAAAGGAAGTGTGTCATAACATCAGGGAAAAGGAACATAAGAAAACAAGTGAATTACCATCAAAGTTTACTAGATGGCAGCATGTGAACTAAATATAAAACGTCCATAGAAAATGGTTAAGGAAAATCTATATAAACTCTATGCCCCGTTGGGGCAGCACACAGGACAAATACTTTTTCGCAGAACTCTCTTGATCCTTCTGTACTGATCATGCTCCCTCAATTTCAGGTCTGACCATCGTTTCCTCAATTGATCCTTGGATCGTCGTACCCCAAAATTCCTGTGCAGATTTCTCACAACTTTAGTCATGATCTTGGCCTTTCTCATATTTGGCTTTGGGTAAGGTCCATGCTTCCCATCATAGTCGGCCCTCTTCAAGATGTCCACCATCTCCACCATCTCTCCAAAGGCCATATTTGAGGCCTTAAATCTCCTCCGGGATCGGGACGTTCATGGCTCCGGGCTTTCGTCGTTGCTGCTGGTGTCTTCATGCACTTGTTCTTTCTCCGCCATGTGTTCTCCCACTGTGCTGAAAGAGAAGGGGGAGAGAATATACTAGAAAGAAGGTCAGGGGCGGGCGGAGTTTAACGCATGTGCAGTGTATATAAAGCGGAACACGCGTGTGTCGTACGTACGATCTGTGAGTGGAGGAAGGAGTATCGGAAGCGCAGATCGTGATAACGAAGGTACAATTTTAACTTGGGGCATCAGTGGCCTATACTGCTTAGGGATTGAGGCCTATATTGGGACAATATTATGCAAGTTTAGCCTGACAGGGTTTGTCTTGTGTTGTGTCCTGCAGATAAAATGGATCGATTCAACTATCACAACTTCCTCCCCCAAGTCATTGATATGTACAGAGAGCTGCCTTGATTGTGGCAGGTCAAACACCCTTTTTATACTAATAGAATAAAGAGGAAGGCAGCACTGGATAAATTGATTGAATTTGTGAAGCCGCAGATCCCCACGACAGACATCAACTATTTGAAGTGCAAAATTGGTGGCCTGAGGAGCACATATAATAGGGAGCGCAAGAAGGTCCAGGATTCCTTGAGATCAGGATAAGCAGCAGATGACATTTATGTACCCAGGCTGTGGTACTATGACAGACTGCGATTACTATGACAGACTGTCGGAATTTCCGACATCAAGCTCCCATCGAACATTTGTTGTCGGAAATTCCGACCGTGTGTACGTGGTATTAGACTTAGCACAGCAGCTAGCCACTGGCTGCGCGGCACCCGCAATAGAGAATAACACATACACAAGAAGCTGCCACCTGTCTCCTCCTCTCCATGTTCCTCCCTCCCTGAAGGTGATCCTGCACTCACTCTGCTTCCTTTACTGTTGAGGCGAAGCCTGCTGCTAGGTTACTAGTATTGTAATTAGGCGGGGTGGGGTGGGACTCGGGGAGGGGGTGTGGTCAGTCTCGTCGGTGGTGGGAGTGGACACAGCCCTCTCAGGTGTATCCATTACAGATGCAAGACAGAGAGCAGCATGAAGGGTAAGTCACCAGTGTGCAGTGGCGTTCTGTTGTGCTGTAGATTGGAGTGGACCAGTGAAAATGGATGAGGATGATTTTGGGTGGGGATGAGAGTTACATTGTGGAGAGGTTCTTCACAATGTAACTCACATCCCCATCCAAAATCATCCTCATCCATTTTCACAATGTAACGCTCAGTGGCGGCCTGTCCATTAGGGGCCCCGACCCCCCATCCATGCATCTGGCCCCCTAATCTACATGTAGGGTGCCAGACACATTGATTCCAATGGGGGATTTTGAAGCATGTGATTAGAGCCAGAGGCTCTAATAGGCTTCAAAATAGGGTGGGCTTGGGGCGCAGAGCACTGCGTGGGAAGCCTACCCAGGTGTGGGACAATAGCGAATGAATATTCGCTATTGTAACACTGATCTCCTCCCAGCCAATCAGGAAGAGGGCCGTGAGACCCATTTCCTGATTGGCCTAAAGAAGAAGCGATCCCATTGGCCGAGGAGGGAGAAGACGCACGGCCTAGGACCGAGAGACTGACCCACCAGCCGCCAAGTCCGATCCTAGGGCCCCTCCATGCAGAGTGCTGTCAGCTCCTCCTGTGGCTATGGAAGAGAGGAGCACACGCTGAATGCTCCTGTGACACCTTGGACACCTCATCGATCCACACCAACTTCGATCCCCACCTGCTGCCGACCTCATCTGGCATCCCTGGGCATGGAGCCTGCACAGAGCCCGCTATTATCTCCAACATAAGGTAGGAGAGCCGGGGTGGGGAGGTGGTGACTGATGGGTAGTGGCGTGCTGGAGCAATGGGGGGTCGGGGGGGTCAGGTCCGTCTCCCCCCCCCCCCACGATAGAGCACCAGTCACCACTGAACTCCATTATCCTCATCCCCACCCAAAATCATCCATCCCTCTCCATAATGTATCCCCATTGATGCCCTGAATCATCCATCCCTCTCCTGGAGAGAGATGTGGATAATCCAGGGTGGGTATGGGGATACATTTGGATAAGAGTATTAAAATAAAAGTGGGTGCACCGAAGGACTCGGTGGGGTGGCCAGTGAGCAGATTTGATGGGGCGGCCAGTGGGCAGGCCCTGGGGAATGTTGGCGGTCAGGCCCAGGGGGGGCCCAGGCCTAAAGCGGTGTAAAGGGCCCCAACATTTCTGATGGCTGCCCTGTCAGGGCTCTACACATTTTTATTGGACCATCACTAGAATAGGAAGCCACATTGGATAGCAAGTATGTCCATAAGGTAGGAAGAGACAGGCTACCTTTGGCACTATTACTAAGAATGGTCTGAGATTCAGCCACTACAGAAAAGTCCCTTTAAAGGTGATCAGTGATAAGCCTCTGATGGAAGCTGTTATTCTTCCTCTAATGTGCCACAATCTATTTTTGGTCAGTATAGATATGCCTTTTGCTGTGTTACTTCCCTGGAGCTAAAGCATGATACAATACCTGGAAAGTGGTTCTACCATCAAAGGTTTTTTTTCCACACATATTCTGATACATGACAGAATACCTTAAGATATGACTGCATTTTTATTCGGTCGTCTTATCATTGTCAAAATCTGCTGTTTTTCTGCCGCTGCTGAAATATTAAGTGTAAAAAAGCAGCAATGACAGAAACTATTCTTTAACTGTGAAGAAAGACTTTAAATATGAGAGCGTTGTACGGTGGAAAACCTAATGACAGCCAGTCTCTTTATTTAGATTGCTGATAAATTTTCCTTCCACCGCAGATTTTTCCACATTCCCCTCCCCCTCTCTGTGGCACTTTCTTCTTTTCAGGCATCTTAAGCTCTGAGTTTGTACAGGGCTTCAAATATTGCAGAGAAGTAAAAAATCATAGTGTAATCAGCTCTTTTTTGGGCTTTTTGATTGAGAGCATTCCCATTTGTGTTCTAATCTACACTTGCAATACGATAGACAGTCTCGGTGTCAGGGCTGATGTATAAAAAAACTCAAGACTGGAGCAAAAGCGGATCCGTCACCCATAGTACAGCAAGTACTGACCTTCATCCTGTAAATCCTGCATAGCATCCTTCTCATTTTTACTTTTCGCAGACATTCAGCATTACTGCTCCCTAGGAAACTGGCCTAGTGGCAGTGGAAAATTCGGTGCTGTCAATTTTAGCTGTCAAATATGGAAGCTTGTTTTGCTGACTTGTTTATGAAGGTGCTAGTTCCAAGGCTGTAATTCTCATCCTTGTTTCACTATAGGGACAAGCATGCATCTAGTGAAGTAGCAATTTACCTGATGGCTTCTGATACACTATATTACCAAAGGTATTGGGACGCCTGCCTTCACACTCACATGAACTTTAATGGCATCCCGGTCTTAGTCCATGGGGTTCAATATTGAGTTGGCCCATCCTTTGCAGCTATGACAGCTTCAACAATGATGGGAAGGCTGTCCACAAGGTTTAGAAGTGTGTCTATGGGAATGTTTGACCATTCTTCCAGAAGCACATTTGTGAGGTTAGGCACTGATGTGGACGAGAAGCCCTGGCTCACAGTCTCCACTCTAATTTATCCCAAAGGTGTTCTATTGGGTTGAGGTCAGGACTCTGTGCAGGCCAGTCAAGTTTCTCCACCCCAAACTCGCTCATCCATGTCTTTATGGACCTTGCTTTGTGCACTGGTCCAAATCATTTGGTGGAGGGGGGATTATGGTGTGGGGTTGTTTTTCAGGGATTGGGCTTGGCCCCTTAGGTCCAGTCAAGGGAACTTTTAAGGCGTCAGCATACCAAGACATTTTGGACAATTTCATGCTCCCAACTTTGTGGGAACAGTTTGTGGATGGCCCCTTCTTGTTCCAAGATGACTGCGCACCAGGGCACAAAGCATGGACGAGCGAGTTTGGGGGGGCGGACTGACCTCAACCTGACAAAACACCTTTGGGTTGAACTATACCGGAGACTGTGAGCCAGGCCTTCTCATCCAACATCATGCCTGACCTCACATTTAGCAGAATGATACTTGCAAAGTGGTTAAGTTATCCTGACTGTGCTTCATATGATGTCCAGCAGGGTAAGCCGCCCACCGGGGCGCACGGTGTGGCGATCAGTGATGTGGAGTGGTGTGTCAAAATAGAGATTCACTCTAGGGAACGTGCCCCCCCCCCCCCCCGCTGCTCGATTACCTCTAGGTGTGGATCGGCTGCCAGCTCTGAGTGCAAGCTGGGCAGGCGCTCCCCTGACAGGGGGGGTCTGTGCTGATAATCCGCATATTGATTATCAGTGCAGATCCACCAGAGATGCCCTCTAGAGCCCACCAGGGATACTCCCTAGAGTCCACCGGGGATGCCAATGAGTGCCCATTAGGGATGCCTTTCAGTGCCTCCTCATCATTGCTGCCTATCAGAGCCACCCATCAGTACCACCTATCAGTGCCCAACAGTGCTGCCCATCAATGCCCATCAGTGCTACATATAAGCGCTGCCTCATCAGTGCCCATCAGTGCTGCCTCATCAGTGCCTGTCAGTGAAAGAGAAAACTTACTTATCTACAGAAACAGAGAAAAACTTTTTTTTTTTTTCAACATTTTTGGTATTTTTGTTACTTGTTTAGCAAAAAATAAAAAAACCCAGTGGTGATCAAATACCACCAAAATAAATCTCTATTTGTGGGGATAAAATTATAAAAAAAACTTTTGGGTACAGTGTTGCATGACCGCGCAATTGTCATTGAAACTGCGACAGCGCTGAAAGCTGCAAATTGGCCTGGGCAGGAAGAGGGTGAAAGTGCCCAGTATTGAAGTGGTTAAAACAAAAACAAAACGGAAGCCCTGCGGTACGCTAAATCACTAACCATGCTGCCCCCTAGCTAGCCAGCAATGCAGAGTGGCTGGAGCAGTAAATCACTTTGGCTGCTCTACAATTTGCTGTTTCGAAAGTGTAAATTGGCCCTTAGCTCTGTTGAATAAATGTAACATTAGATGAACAAGTGAACACATCAGGTGATCTCTGAACTTGCACTGGGGTTACAAGGTTACTGGGTTATCCTTCATCAACTGTCACCTAGTACTAAAAGAAATTGACACATACATTGATATTAAGCAAAACGTATTTATTCAACGTGCTTTCTTTAAATTTCCATCCAGAAATTGTTTCCCTACAACCTCAATTTTGAACCTTTAAACAGTTCAGTTCTGAGCTGAGCTGTTTCAAGAAAATCTATATTGGAAGGCACTTTCCTTGTCCCTCTAATGTGCCTAATTATATGATTGATGAGTCTAGCACACTTTTATAATGCTTGGATGTGTTGCTTATTAATTTGAAAGAATCAGGAAATGTGTTAAAATTTGACAGGCAGAATTAAGCTGCCCATGGTCGGGCAAATCTCTCTTCAAGTATGGCTGGTGATAAGAGACATGCCGTTGTCTTGACTGACACAAAACTCAACCTTCCACAAATTAGCTCCCTGGTTTAGGTAGTAGGGTTGCCAGCTGTCCAGTTTGTGGAGAACCCAAAAATAGCAAAGCTAAATTAGGAGTCAATCCGTGCAAAAAGGATTGAATGCAATCACTAAAATCTAATATAAGCTTTCTCTATCCCAACATTTTATATTTTTGATATGCGTCTGTGTTACCATGTACTTGCATTAAAAAGTATCCTGTTCTCTTTGTATTGCTTCCTTTGTGTGAACCTCCTGGTGATTCTCCCAGTCCCCTTGCTTTCCTATTTTAAACTGACTACGTCAGGACATGGAAGCACATCCTTCCCAATGTGGTCAGTTTTCTTCTATGCATTCTACTTGGGTGCACAGCCTACCTGTACTCCAGTGGTCAGACTTATACTGTTAATCTATATATATATCTATAGATATATCTATATATCTATAGATATATCTATAGATATATATATCTATATATCTATATATATTAATTTGTTTAGGGCTACCCCCATAAGGGCTGCTTGATTTTCGGCTTTTCTTACAAACTCAAAAATTAGTTCAGGGGATATTTGTTTTGTTTTTGTTTATTTAGGGCAGGGGTCTCAAACTGGTGGCCCTCCAGCTGTTGTGAAACTACAAGTCCCATGAGGCATTGCAAGGCTGACAGTTACAAGCATGACTCCCACAGGCAGAGGCATGATGGGACTTGTAGTTTCACAACAGCTGGAGGGCCGCCAGTTTGAGACCCCTGATTTAGGGGATTAAAACTTGGATGGGGAGTGGAAATATGGGATGCGCAGAACTGTAGAATTTGAACTTGAGGATTTGCTAACTTTCTGCTGCTAGGAATTAACATTGCAAAGCTGTCCTCCCATATGATTGATGGTACAGCAAAACAGATAACAAAAGTTCCAACTGCTGATTACAGGTGCTACTCCATGGAGAAATGCTAATGAACCTAGCTGCTCTTGAATCCCCAGCTAGAGGTGGGTAGGGTGGCTTTAAGAGCTCCAAACTGTCTCTAAGCTGTCTCCCCGGTTATGGGCTAGCAGAATATTGCACCATGGTGCCCCTTCTCTGTCCAAGCTTGGGATGTGAAGAATGAAGTTTATTCACTTAGTCCCTCTTGAGGTAATCCTGAAGTCCCGGTGGCTGCTGCACAGGCTTCCTGCTAAACAGGCCCAGCTCCTGACTGTCGGGGTGCTCCAGCTAAGCTTAGCTGAGGCTGGGTAGGGATGTGAGTTTTCAGCTCTCTCTCTCTTACTAGCTTCTTCCTTCTGCCTAGGGGCAGAGCCCCCCAGCACATGGGCCTCCTCCCGGCAACTGGACCCTGGACTCCCGCATGGTCAGGCTTCAGAACATTTATGGCCTGTCTCCCCACCTACTTGGCCTTACCTACCCAGGGATTGGAGGAGACTCCATAAATATTCAGGCCTAATCTCTGTTCCTCTACCCTCTAAATTCCAGAACTATACAGCACATTCTGGAAGCCAGGGGAGGTAACAGAGACCGAGCCCTTGGAGCTCTGCCCAGCTAACACAAACACATTAACCCCAGCTCCTCAGCCTATAGAGGAGGCCAACTAAATTTCCTTACTCTGTACACCTGAGGGTGCTATATTTGCCTTGCATTTCTATTTAAATAGAATTGGTTGTTTTACAAGGCGAAGGCTCACATATAGGGGTTTTAAAGGTTTTTATTTTTATTTTTTTTAAATAACAAACATGTCATACTTACCTCCTTTGTGCAAGGGTTTTGTACAGAAGGGCCCCGATCCTCCTCTTCTGGGATCCTCCAGTGGCGCACCTGGCTCCTCCTCTTCTCGAGTGCCCCCATGGAGACCGGCATTCCCTGAGGGGCGTCCTGCTGCTGCGTCCATTGACACAGACAGCAGGACTCGGCCCCACCCCCGGCTCCCGTGTCACTGGCTTTGATTGACAGCAGTGGGAGCCAAATGCTCCTGCTGCTATCAATCCAGCCAATGAGGACTTGGCTGGAGCTGCTCTGCTCATTCCCGTCACTGGAACGATCAGGTTCAGATAAGTAAAAGGGGGGCTCTGGGGCACTGCTGCACTACAAAAGGTTTAAGGTAAAAAAAACCTTAATGTATAGAATGCATTAAGGTGAAAAACCCTGAGGGCTTACAACCCCTTTAAGTACAAATCTAGTACTTCAGAGTTAAAATGTTGTCTTTATTACTGTGCAGTAAATACAGACCTGATTAGCAAGATCCCAGAATATACACAAAGTTGAATGACTTGAGGGACCCCTCCCTTTCCTTTCCTATAGAGATGGTAAAGTCTGCAGGAGCAGTCAACAAGTGCAGAGCTGGTGCTGAGCTTTCGTAAAAGACAGCCCAGCATTCACTGCACTCACTGTGGCATGGATGCCTCCTGTTTTTGGGGATTTTTTTGTAAAGTAAAAACTATATTAAAATCGTACATTCAATTCCAATCCTGTTTAATTTGTTCATAAACAACCTGGAGGATGGGGTAAACAGTTCAATCTCTGTATTTGCGGACGACACTAAGCTAAGCAGGGCAATAACTTCTCCGCAGGATGTGGAAACCTTGCAAAAAGTTCTGAACAAATTAATGGGGTGGGCAACTACATGGCAAATGAGGTTCAATGTAGAAAAATGTAAAATACAGGCAGTCCCCGAGTTACGAACACCCGACTTACAAACGACTCCTACTTACGAACGGCCTCAAATGCCGGCCACTTGTGCTTCACGCGCGTCCTGGATACCTTTCGATCACTTCCGAACACATTCCACACTGCCGTACTACACCCCAGATAACATAACAAGCGCCCAGAACATCCCACATCCATGAACAGGCGGCAGTTACACTTACAAACGCAGTGTTCCGACCGGAAGTTAGACTTACAAATTCAGTGTTGTGACTTACGAACAACTTCGACTTTCGAACAATCCTATAGTCCCTATTGTGTTCATAACTTGGGGACTGCCTGTAATGCATTTGGGTGGCAAAAATTATGAATGCAATTTATACACTGGGGGAGAACCTCTGGGGGAATCTAGGATGTAAAAGGACCTGGGGGTCCTAGTAGATGATAGGCTCAGCAATGCCAAGCTGCTGCTAACAAAGCAAACTGAATATTGACATGCATTAAAAAGGGGATTAATTCCAGAGATCAAACGATAATTCTCCTGCTCTACAACACTCTGGTCCGGCCGCACCTAGTGTATGATGTCTAGTTCTGGGCACTAGTCCTCAGGAAGGATGTACTGGAAATGGAGCAAGTACAAAGGGCAACAAAGCTAAAAAAAGGGTCTGGAGGACATTAGTTTTGAAGAAAGGTTGCGAGCACTGAACTTATTCTCTCTGGAGACGCTTGAGAGGGGATATGATTTCAATATACAAATACCATACACAATAGGGATAAAACTTTTTCGCGGAAGGGAGTTTAACAAGACTCATGGCCACTCATTAAAATTAGAAGAAAATAGGTTTAATCTTAAACTACGTAGATGGTTCTTTACTGTAAGAGTGGCAAGGATGTGGAATTCCCTTCCACAGGCGGTGGTCTCAGCACCTGAACGACCGCAACATACAGGAATATACAATGTAATTCTGATATATAATCACATACATAAGTTGGACTTGATGGATGTGTGTCTTTTTTCGACCTCACCTACTAGGTAACTATGTAATGATTTTAAATATTTTATAAACTCACACTGATGAAAATAAAATAGATCAGAATGCAGTATACTTTCCCTTTAAATTTTCCCAGCATTTCAATGAAAAGAAAGTCATTTTTTTCCCCAGTATGAGAACCCACTGTATGTCACAAAGCTCTACTCGGTGTGATACCAACCAGCTTGAGTCTTCTTCTGTCACACATGACAAACTGTGCTAAAGTGCTAATACATAATATCATTGCTTAACTCTTACACTGCTGATAATCTCTAGATAATATGATTGTTGGGGACAATCCTATATTGTTATGACAATCTATCCAAGCTTTCATTTATTTGGACAGTTGTCCAGAAAGAAGTACATTTCGTTTGGCAGCCCTGTCAGCTTTCAGTAACAAGCACTTTTGAACTCTCACTAGTTATTGCCTGCTGGTTTGCTGACACTCCCCAATTGCTGCAAGCAATGTTCAACTAAATTTCTTGTTGCTTGCAGCAACTGGGCTCCATATGCCCCATACTGTTACTGCTATGCACATATAACTTCCTAAAATCGATCTCAGTATACAATTTTATTAAAGCGTATCTGAACCCAGGAAAAAAAAAAAGTAATGTATTGCAGCTTACCAGTCCGTAGGTGTTGCGTCTGCACTAGTTTCTTTTTTTTAAGGCTTCTTCTTTATTTTCACCAGGTGAGCCTGCCACTTTTGTGTCCTAGGGTGACCACACTCACTGTACTGTGCCTCTTTTGGAGAAGCATTGTCATCCTGGGACAGGAACTCTGTTAAGACTATAAAACACCTATCAAACTTTTCATATTATCTCCATAACAGTGGGAGGTGTTTTGCATTCCACAGAGAATTTGCAGCAAATCTGATAGGATTAATTGAGATTTTTAGTGCAGCATTGTCAGTTCAATGCAGGAAATTAGAAGGTTGCTGGATTTCTGGCAGATCAACAGGAATCAACACTAAAGCCTCGTACACACGATCAAATTTTCGGACGAATGGTCATTCGTTCTTTGTTGCATGCTAGTCTCATGTCGAAAGGGAAGAGGTTACTCACCATACGAAAATTCTCGTACAACAGAATTCAACTTCAGAAGTGATGTAATGTGTTGAATAGTTTTGTATGTGTTCTTTTGTTTCTGAGCATGCGCAGTCTTTTCTTACGATTTTTTTTCGGACAAAAACCGTACTAATCAAACAAAAATCAGACGTTGTGTTCACATCCGACAAAAATGTTATAGTCTGCACATCCAGGTTTTGTCGTACGAAAGATTTAAATCGGCTGTCGAAGGCACCGTACTAACTATCCGAAAATCAGCAGACCGTTCACCAGACGAAATTTTACTTCGTATCGTTTGTACCTATCGTGTGCACGGGCCTTTACAGAGACGTCCCCTATTTGGGTTTGCATGCACTTTCAATACATACGATCGGTCTTTATTTCTTGCACAGGAGCACTGTGAGAGGAAATAGCAGCTTTCTACAGCAGTCAGGTCAATTTTTGCATAGTACTGTAGCACCACCACCGTAGGAGCTGCTAATATCCTCTCTTGTTTCAGTTCTTCATCCAAGCACACTGTATTTTCCACAGCCAGGCACACACGTATGCTCCTTTCTTGAATAATGAGTCTAATACCCTGTACACACGGTCGGATTTTCGGAGGAAAATGTGTGATAGGACCTTGTTGTCAGAAATTCCGACCGTGTGTAGGCTCCATCACACATTTTCCATCGGAATTTCCGACACACAAAGTTTGAGAGCTTGCTATAAAATTTTCAGACAACAAAATCTATTGTCGGAAATTCCGATCGTGTGTACACAAATCCAGTGGCATGCATGCTCAGAATAAATTAAGAGACGAAGGCTATTGGCTACTGCCCCGTTTATAGTCCTGATGTACGTATTTTACATCAACGTGTTTAGAACGATCGGATTTTCCGACATCTTTGTGTGACCGTGTGTATGTAAGACAAGTTTGAGCCAACATCCGTTGGAAAAAATCCATGGATTTTGTTGTCGGAATGTCCGATCAATGTCCGACCGTGTGCACAGGGCATTAGGGTTTTTGGTTGTTTTTGATGTTATATTGAGAACTTGGATAGGGAAGAGAATGTGGTGGCATACTCCAGATTCAACTAATTATATTGAGGACAACTTCTTTACTGAACTGTGGAACTTCTACTTGATGTGCACTCTTGAGGCCTACCAAGAGGGTGCTACATGTACATTGCTCTCAAGTAAAACACTGTGAACATGCTTACTGGAGGGAAAGCACAGGGATAACCTTATCAATATATAGTGTTCTTTCGCTGTCTGACCATATAGGCTGGTGTCAGGTACTTGAGCAAGCTAAATACACAGATGAACTACATATAAGGGAGCTGTTTTAACTGCCAAAGGATTTGCATTTTTGTCTATCTAGTTCTGACATTTCCACAGCTCTGCAACACAGCCCTGTCTGGCATGACAATGTGACAAGAGATCTGCTTTGTTGCTCTCTCCTCATTTTAGCATCAGGGCTGGATCCAGCTTATCTGATCTGGAGGTGCAGTAAAAAAGACAGGGGGTAAAATGTCAATAGTGTGACAGGGATGCAGATAACCAGTATTCCCTGTTCACTCTGCACACTTCTGTGAATCACAACCCGAAAGTAATGACTGACAGGTAGTGCAGAGGTCGGTGCAGGAGTGAACAGGAAATTCTAGTATGTATTAGGCAGTCATTAGATTAGGATGATTAAATAGAATCTGTGCCCCTTTATATCAGTGTCCCTATCACAGTGCCCCTTTACATCAACTGTCCTCACCAAAGAGCCCCTTACATAAAATGTCCACGTCAAGGTTCCCCCTTACATCGATTGCCACCCTCAGAGTGCTCCCCTTACATCGCCTGCCTCATCAGAGTGCCCTGTTACATCAACTGCCTTATCAGAGTGCCCCCTTACACCAACTGTCCCATCAGAGTGTCCCCCTACATCAACTGACACATCAGCGTCCCCCTTACATCAACTGACTCATCAGAGTGCCCCCTTACATCAACTCTCCCCATCACATCAACTGTCCCAAACAAGTCTTAAGAGTTAGTGGACATGAGAAATCAAGAGGGGAGGGGGAAATTGCCCCGGGCCTGTTTGGCATGTCCCTTGCTAGCACATGAGCACACAGCACAATTGTCTGTTTCTTTGGGCTGCTTCTTTGTTTTTCACATCCTGAACTCTGCTGTATATGGGATTGCAAGAGGCTGATACTAGGTCCTTTTAGCTACTTACACTGCCTGCATTTAAAAAGACAGTAATAATGTATCATGAACGACTTCTTGTCCGTAGGATGCCATATGACATCCTGGACTTTGAGTAAAGATACCAGGACAACGCCTGCAGCTACAAGCATCATCCCAATATCTTTTTTTTTTTGGCTAGCAATGCTCTGTAAAGCAAAAGCAATCCTAGTAGCTAATTAGTCACTGAATTACTTTTACAAGCGACGGAAGGGCTGCCCCCTGCCACTCTCTGGGGCCTTCCTGGGCCCCCTGTTTAAACGGGGAGCCCAAGTCTGAAGCCGGTGCTTTTGTCAATTTACCATATGCTGAATGGGGACTGGAAGGTCCCTGATTATATCTATGGTATTATGAACTGGAAGCGACGAGTATTTTGTCACTTGGTGTGATCAGATACTTTTAAGGACAGAGGAGAGATCTGGGGTCTAATAGACCCCAGATATCTCAGTAAAGAGTACATGGCACTGCTTATTGCCATCACAAGGGATATTTACATTTCTTGTAATAGCAATAAAATTGATCCAAAAAAAATTAAAAAGTTTAAAGGAACAGTGTAAAAACAAAAAAGTAATAAAATATCTAATAATTTAAAAAATATTTACTGCGCCCCTGTCAGGAAAAGCACTCTTGCAAATATCCCAGCAAACTGAAGTTTAAAGGAATGCTTGTGCATAGAAGCGCCATTCGGCGCTCGCGCGCAATAGCTCCAATAGCGCGCACGGGCGTACGCGCATGCGCAATAGCGCCAATAGCGGTGCACGGGTGCGCGCACGCACCCCCTGTGACAGCACTTGGCGCCAAAGAGGCTATTTAAAGGGGACTGTTCCACTGCTGCCTTGCTGTCCGGTCTATAGCGTTCCTGAAGACCCCTAGTGCCCTGTTACTTTGCATTTGCTACCCGATACCTGTTGGACTGTTCCTGACTACTCTGTTTGCTGCCTGCCCTGATCCCGGCTTCTGGACTTTGACTACTCTGTTTTCTGCCTGCCCTGATCTCAGCTTTTGGACTACTCTCCTGGATTTGCCCTCTGTACCTGATCTGCCCGCCTGTGTTTGACCCAGCTTGCCTTTACCCTGCTGTCTACATCCTGCTACTGGACTACAAGACACCTCCCTGCTGTCTACATCCTGCTGCTGGACTACAAGACACCTCCCTGATGTCTACATCCTGCTGCTGGACTACAAGACACCTCCCTGCTGTCTACATCCTGCTGCTGGACTACAAGACACCTCCCTGCTCTCTACATCCTGCTGCTGGACTACAAGACACCTCCCTGCTGTCTACATCCTGCTGCCAGACTACAGGACACCTCCCTGCTGTCTACATCCTGCTGCCGGACTACAGGACACCTCACAGCTGACTACCTGATTCAGCCCTCTGCTCCAGCTTTCCAGTCAGGCACTTGTGCCCCTTCGCACTCTCGAGCCCCTGACATCACTACCAGGGGTTCCCGAGTCGGAGGTATACGAGAGGCCGTTCCCTGCATTCCGGGCTCTTCCTACCAGGTACGTGACAGCCCCTGTCCCCCTGATTGAGTGCAAAGGAAAACACATACATAGGTTGTGCATGCATATGTAAACGCTGTTGGCACCACACATATGACTTATTGCCACAAACATTATAATGAGGGCAATAATTCTAGCACCAGACCTCCTGTTTAATGCTAAACTGGTACCCTGTAAAGGCTTTTAAAGTAGTTTGGCTTTGTTCTATGGGTGAACGCAATTTTAAAGCATGATATTTTAGGTATCTATCTATCTATCTATCTATCTATCTATCTATCTATCTATCTATCTATCTATCTATCTATCTATCTATCTATCTATCTATCTATCTATCTATCTATCGGAATTGGACAATTGAATCTAAAGCTGTTTTATGGCCAGGTGAGGGCTACTCCATTATTTATTCAACAATTAAGCAGGTAAAAGGTCTGGAGTGGATTTTAAGTGTGGTATTTGCATTTGGAATTGCTGTGAACCTACATCATGCGTTCAAAGAAGCTGTCCATGCAAGTTAAACAGGCCATTGCAAGGCTTCAAAAGCTAAACAAATCCATCAGAGAGATAGCAGCAACATTAGGAGTGGCCAAATCAACAGTTTGGTACATTCTGAGGAAAGAAGAACACACTGGTTAGCTCAGCAACATAAAAAGGCCTGGACATCCATGGAAGACAACAGTTGAGGATGATCCCAGGATCCTCCCTATGTTAAAGAAAAACCCATTCACAACATCCAGACAAGTGAAGGACAGTTTCCAGAAGTTGGGCATATCATTGTCAAAGTCTACAATCAAGAGAAGACTTCATGGGAGCAAATACAGAGGGTTCACCACAAGGTGAAAACCATTCATAAGCCTGAAGAATAGAAAAACCAGATTAGACTTTGAAAAAAGCATCTAAAAAAGCCAGACCAGTTCTGGAAAAGCATTCTTTGGATGGATAAAACTAAGATTAATCTATACCAGAATGATGGGAAGAAAAAAGTATGGAGAAGGCTTGGAACAGCTCATGATCCAAAGCATACAACATCATCTGTTAAACTTGCAGTGTGATGGCATGGGCATGCATGACTTCCAGTGGCACTGGGTCATTGTTTTTTTATTGATGATTCGACAGAAGACAGAAGCAGCCGGATGAATTCTGAAGTGTTAAGAGATCTACTGTCAGCCCAGATTCAGTGCAGATGGACAATGATCCAAAACACACTGCAAAGGCAACCCAGGAGATTTTGAATTAAAAAAAGTGAAATATTCTGCAATGGCCAAGTCAATCACCTGATCTCAACCCAATTGAGCATGCATTTCATTTGCTGAAGGCAAAACTAAAGGCAGAACCCACAAACAAAGAACAACTGAAGACAGCTGCAGTAAGAGCCTGGCAAAGCATCAGAAAGGAGGAAACCCAGTCTTTGGTAATGTCCATGGGTTCCAGACTTCAGGCAGTCTTTGCCAGTAAGGAATTCCCAACAAATATTAAAAATGAACATTTTATTTATGATTATATTCATTTGTCCAATTACATCTGAGCCCCTGAAAATGGGGGGGGGGGGGGTGTATAAAAATGGTTGCAGTTCCTAAAATTTGTACTTGATATTTATGTTCTACCCCTTGAATTAAAGCTGAAAGTCTGCACTTCAAATTCTTTTGGATTGTTTTATTTTAATTTTATTCTGGTGGTTCTGAAAATTGTGCCTGTGTCCAAATATCTATGGACCGAACTGTGTGTGTGTGTGTGTGTATATATATATATATATATATATATATATATATATATATATATATATATATAAAATAGAACATTTGAAGCACACTGTATAGTATATGCCTATTCTCTCCAACTTCCTAAGAATTACTGTGATCTACCGGCCCACTAGACCATTATCCACTTTCCTTGATGAGTTTTCTGCCTGGCTACCCTACTTTCTCTCTTCGGATACTTCGAAGTAGTGAACTAGGAGAAATTTTAAAAATATTATTCTCACTGAAATGTTGCCAACATCCCAAACATTAGTTAAATCGAAACCCTACAAAAGGGAAACAAGTACATTGGGACTTTATGGGCGAACAGGGAAAAAATCATATGTAAAATATATCATTTAGTGAACAAATTTGGTTAAAAAGCACATGTGAAATAACACATATAGCAATAGTTTGTATAGTACATGACAAGACACAGAATTGCTTGTAGTAAATTGTTACAAATTCTTAGTAAACGTCGATTTTCTCCTTTTTGGCCTGACATGTTTCAGGAAAAATATCCCTTCTTCAGAGGCATTATAGGAGAGAATATAGGTATATTCACCATTGAAAAGTAAAGAATTTTCAAGTAAAAACTTTAAAAACAGAGTGAATTTATTGCTGTCTGTCCCTCAGGAGGTGATGAACCCCATCCAAGCTCGGAACAGCCCTCACAGCGATCCCCACAGAGCAACCCTCATGGCATAGCCACAAAAAAAAAATATGTCTTAGGGCGTAGGTATGATCGTCTAATGTGAAAAAAACGCTGGTCCTGAGAGGCAGAATCTACGCTGACGACACAACGCTTTCTACGCTGACGACACACAAATCTATCTATCCACCCCTCAACTTACTCATTCAGTCTCCCCACGCATCAGTAACTTATTAACAGACACATCTGTATGGATGTCACACCACTTTCTCAAACTCAACTTGTCCAAAACCAAGCTTATAATATTTCCTCCCCCACGTGCCTCTTCCCTGACTTCTCGGTCAAGAGCAATGGCACAACCATTCACCATTCCCTACATGTCAGGGTGCTAGGTGTTATCCTGGACTCTGAACTCTCCTTTCGGCCCTACATCCAATCACTCTCCAAAGCTTGCCGTCTCAACCTTCACAACATCTATAAAATACGCCCCTTTCTAACCAATGAAACCACAAAGCTCCTGATTCACTCCCTAGTTATCTCTCGCCTCGACTAATGCAACTCCCTCCTCATTGGCTTACCTTTAAATAGACTATCCTCCCTTCAGTCAATCATGAATGCTGCTGCCAGACTCATCCACCTTACAAACCGTTCAGTGTCTGCTACCCCTCACTGCCAATCCCTCCATTGGCTGCCACTCGCCCAACTAATTACATTCAAAATACGAACAATAAGTTACAAAGCCATCCACAACTCTGCCCCCAGCTACATCATAGCCTAGTCTCAAAATACCAACCTAATTGACCTCTTTGTTCCTCCCAAGACCTCCTGCTCTTTAGCTCCCTCATCACCTCCTCCCATATGCACTTCCAGGACTTCTCCCGAGCCTTGCCCATCCTCTGGAATTCCCTACCCCATTCTGTCAGACTGTCTCCAAACGTATCCACTTTTAGGCGATCCCTGAAAACTTTCCTCCTCAGAGAAGCCTATCCTGCCTCCATCTAACAACTGCACTATTTTCTCCATTAGCTCATCCCCTACAGTTATTACCTTTTGTATAACTTGACCCTCCCTCCTAGACTGTAAGCTCTAAAGAGCAGGGCTCTCTGATTCCTCCTGTATTGAATTGTATTGTAATTGTACTGTCTGCTCTAATGTTGTAAAGCGCTGCTTAAACTGTAATAATAATAATAATAATAATAATATTATATATATATATTTATATATATATATATATATATATATATATATATATATATATATATCCCTCTCTGTCAATCCCTCCACTGACTTCCACACAACCAATGAATTAAATTCAAAACAACAAAAACTTACCACACAACCAATGAATTAAATTCAAAACAAAACAACTTACAAAGCCATCCACAACTCTGCCCCCAGCTACATCACTAACCTAGTCTCAAAATACCAACCTACTCGTTCCTTTCATTCCTCCCAAGACCTCCTGCTGTCCAGCTCCCTCGTCCCTTCCTCCCATGCTCTCCTCCAAGACTTTTCCAGAGCCTCTCCTATCCTATGGAACTCCCTACCCCAATCTGTCCGACTATCTTCTACTCTGTTTGCTTTTAGACGATCCCTGAAAACCCTTCTCTTCAGAAAAGCCTATTCTGCCTTCACCTAACAACTGTACTTTTACTTTCTCCATCAGCTCATCCCCCACAGCTATAACCTTTTGTAACACTTGACCCTCCCTCCTAGATTGTAAGCTCTAACAAGCTGGGCTCTCTGATTCCTCTTGTATTGAATTGCATTGTAATTGTACTGTCTGCCCTCATGTTGTAAAGTGCTGTGCAAACTGTTGGCTCTATATAAATCCTCTGTAATAATAGTAATATATAATGTTTGGGAGTTCTAGGTAATTTACTAGGAGAAAAAAATAATTTTTACATGAAATGTCAGAATTGGCCCGGTACAGAAGTTGTTAATGAATACAGAGGTGCATGTATGTTATTTATATCTGTTTTTGAGTTGAATGGAGGTTAAGAAGGTCTGAATAGATTTGAATTACAAATATTTTGGGAGTTAAATCACTTCATATGTTTGTTTTTAGCTCTATCCCTGGAGTTCAGCTGTATATAATGCCCCGTACACACGAGTGGATTTTCTGTCGGAAAAAATTTGGATTGTTTTTCCAACGGAATTCCGCTCAAGCTTGCCTTGCATACACACGGTCACACAAAAGTTCTCTGAACTTTTGACCATCAAGAACGAGGTGATGTACAACACTACGACGAGCCAAGAAAATGAAGTTCAATGCTTCCGAGCATGCATCAAATTGTTTCCGAGCATGCATAGGAATTTTGCCTGTCAGAATTTGTACAGACGATCGCATTTTCGGATAGGAACTTTTCCCGACCAAAAAATAGAGAACATGCTCTCAATCTTTTGCTGGCTGGAATTCTGCCAGCAAAAGACTGATGGAGCATACACACGGTCGCATTTTCCGACAAAAAGCTCTCATCGGTCTTTTGCTGGCGGGATTTCCGATCGTGTGTACGTGGCATAAGAGTGTTATTTACTCTACGTAGGCACAAAAGACTGAAATGTGATGGCGTGATGAGGACGTAAGGCGGGTGCACGTCTGAGGGGAGTGGCCTGATGCGGCGTCTGTGAGAGCTCATGGAGGAGCGCCCGGTATACAGCCGAGAGTCGAGCGGGGCATGAGACAGCAGAGCCCCAGCAGATGAAGGCTGTAGTGAGCACGGCATCGGTACCTGTTGACACAGCGCTTCATAACAAGAGAGGTGAGGAGCAGAGGCAGACTTGCAGGAGAGCGGCGGTGGGGCATGTTGTACGGCAATGCTTTACTGAGCTGAGAGCTACCGCTGACAGGTTTCCTCTCTGGCTGCCTACCGCTCAGCTGCTCCCCCCCGCCTTTCCACCCCGGACGTTTCCCCCTCCCTCTTTGCTCAGAGGGACCGGAATAATCACAAAATAAAGAGTGCACAGAAGTGAGTTGCCGAACTACCCGAAAACTACCCAACTGTAGCTGAAAGTGATGTGACTACATCCCGGCATGAGACCTCAAACAGGAGCCAGGTAAAAGTGGTGAATACTGTGATGAGAAGAAGAACACATCTCCCAGGTAACAGATTTTATTTGTATTCATCATAGGTGTGCGCAGCTTATTGCATTAGGGTGTGCACCCCAAAATGCAAACACATGTGTGCCTATACATATATATATATATATATATATATATATATATATATATATATACAGACACACACACACTCTAAATATATGTAAACATTTTAAAATGTAGTAGGGTAGTGGATGTTGTCAGTAGGGCAGAGGTTGGTGTCAGTAGTTTTTTTTTATTTATATTATTTTTGTATTATTTTTTACAATTTTGTTTATGTTTTTTACAATTTTTTACAAGCTTTGGTGAAATATCAGCAGGGGGAATCTGCGCTGCACAGGGTGATTAGGGTGTGCCCAGGCACACCCGGCACACCCCCTGCGCACGCCTATGGTATTCATATAAGGAGAGAAGGGATATAAACGGGACTGCCATTTATTTTTACTTTCATAAGGAATTAAGCTGCGACGTTAATTGCAGACGCTAACCTTTAAAAACCTTTAAAAACGCCTCTCGGTCAAAGGCTGCACTTTCAGCTGGGGTAATTAAGCATTGGGGTCCAGACAATTAAACCAATAAGTGTATTCATATACCCTCCTTGTTCTATGCTCCTGCCCCATAACACTCACTAGTGGAGGGTACTTACTGTGCTATATAGCCAGAGGATTGGAAATAAGAAGTATGAGAGGGAGGACACAGAAAACAACTGAGCCCAAGGCGCCCCGTGAGAGTCTCAATACGACCTCAATCCAGAAGTACCTGAAAGAAAGGAGTCCCCAAAGCCCAGGAGAGGAGAAAAAGCAGGAAAGCATAAAAGGGAAAAATAAAGAAACAACAAAATTTAAGGGGGCTCAGGGAGAGAGATCCAGGGAAGGTACGGGAATGGAAATAGCAGATAACCTAAACACCGCTGAAGACCAAGGAAACATGGCCCAAATACAAACTAAATTAGAAATGAGGGAAATGTTTGCAAAACTTGAAACTTCCATCAATAGTGAGATCACTAATGTAAGAGGAGATATGGGCCACCTGTTGAAAAGAGTGGAGGAGGCCGAGGAAAAAACAGGACAGCAAGCTCATGAAATTGGGGAGTTGAAGGCACAAGTAAAAAAACTACAACTAGAGCATAGAGACCAAAAAGAAAACAAATCAGTGCAGATATGTATATAAGACACAGCAGCTGAACACCAGGGTCAAAAATCAAATCCCTAAACAGAAATAATAAACAGATGGTGCAGCGCTAGAAAAAACAACCATAATAGTCCATAAACATTCAGTAAATCCAATCGTTCAGGTGCAGTGTGGCTTCATGCTGACATCTTAGTGACTTTCAATGAACCCTCCACTAATGCAAAGGATGGCCTCTCACCTTGTAGCAGGGACCCTTTGGTTATAGAGGGTCACAAAAGCTTTCCCTTACGGATCAAATAAGGATGGAGCACAGCCAATCCACATCCGTCAGACAGCAGTGTAAAAACGGGCATATGACAGCATAAAGGCACTTTCCCAGCATTTATGTTGATATGGAACAGAAAAAGTACAACATAGTGCTCTCTGTATAATACAATTTATTAGATAAAAACGGGTAATTCACTCACAAGCAAGGCACTTCTCCAGTGCCGGATTAAGCAGCAAAAGATTGTGTATGAAACAAAACGAAAGATGCGTGATTGCCGCGGGTGACGTCACAACGCTTCCTCGTTCCGGACACGTTGGGTCCCAGTGGGCGGGGACTTCTTCAGCTGATGCTGAAACGATGTGAGCACCCGCGCCTTATACTAGCTAGGTTACCATGGCAATCATCAATAAACCATGTAACACACAGAACGGAGAACGCTATGCAGGGATAAAATCCCGGAAGTGTCCCCATATATAACAAACGAACCAACGGAAACAGAAAAGGGAATAATAATGTGTATATAAATGTAATAAACATTAAAAACCGCAGTGGCACAAGAGATACTAGTTAATGCATGACCAAAAAGACACACATGCATTACTAGAGAAATTACTAATTATTAAAATATATCTACGTAAAAATTTATTAAAAATATATAAAATATAAAATGAATATATAGAAAAAAAAAACATATATATATATCATCCGCGGCCATCTACTGCATTAACAACACTCCATAAAACGTCAACGATCAGAAATAAAACATTTAATATCAAAGTCGATATTTAATCCATCGAGGCAAAGAACTCAGGTTTCATATATCCAATAAGATTCCCTTTTGCTCAATTGTCTAATAAAATTGCCCCCTCTCCAGTGCTTAGTGACCCTCTCAATACCCCAGAATTTTAAACTCTTATGCCGCATACACACGGTCGGACTTTTCGTCTACAAAAGTCCGACGGACGCCGACGGACTAAAGCTGGTTGACAATCCGATCGTGTGTGGGCTTCCCCGGACTTTCAGCGGACTTTTCCAGCCGCAAATGTGACGGACTTTAGATTTGAAACATGCTTCAAATCTTTACGTCATAACTACGCCGGACCCAGAAATCTGCTCGTCTGTATGCTAGTCCGACGGACAAAAACCCACGCTAGGGCAGCTATTGGCTACTGGCTATCAACTTCCTTATTTTAGTCCGATGTACGTCATCACGTACGAATCCGTCGGACTTTTGTGTGATCGTATGTAGGCAAGTCCGTTCGTTAGAAAGTCTGCCGCAAGTCCGCCAAAAGTCCGCCAAAAGTCCTTTCGAAAGTCTGTCGGACAGGCTGTCGGACTTTTGTAGCCGAAAAGTCCGACCGTGTGTACGCGGCATAAGGATTCTGTTGGTGGAATAATTTAAAATGTTTAGACACGTTATGGGTCTTAAGGCCCTTCCTAATATTATTAACGTGTTCCGCCAGCCTAACATGCAAGGGTCTGGAGGTTCTGCCGATATACTGGAGCCCACAGCCACACTTCAGAATATAGACAACCCCTACAGTGTCACAAGTAATCAGTTGCTTAATATCATACTCTCTATTAGTGGCTGATGCAAGGAACTTTTTACGTTTTTTAATGTTTCCTTTAGAGTGCTTGCATGGGATACACCGTCCACATGCATAGAAGCCCCCCAGGAAGGAAAATAATCTGAGAGTGGTCGGGACCGGAGGGTTTAAAACACCAGGGGCCAGACGATCTCTTAATGAGGGAGCTTTCTTGTAAATAAACTGAGGTCGATCTGGTAGAACAGGGTCTAGAACTTTATCCTGCTTTAAGATGGACCAATTCTTTTGAATGATTTTTTCAAACTTACAATATTGCACATTATAATCTAAAACAATTTTAAAATTATGATTATCCCCCTTAGAATCCTTGGTAAGATCAGAGATCAGTGTACATCTATCCATCAATTTAACCCTTGATATTTCCTCTTCTAGAGTAAGACGATCGTAACCTTTCTGCTCAAACCTGGAAGTAAAAACATGAGATTGTGTGACAAAGTCTTCCACATTAGTACAATTGCGACGTAACCTAATAAACTGTCCCCTGGGGATGTTGCACAACCAGGAACGGTGATGACAACTCCCCAGGGGAATGTAAGAATTACGATTGGTGGGTTTGAAATGGTTAGTGAGTTTAAAACGATCATTGTCACTGCTAATGGTCAAATCAAGATACACAACCCTTTCAGGATCAATAGTCCAGGTCAAGGATATATTTTTTGGTTATTATTCAGAGATTCAATGAAGTCATCAAGCTTCAATCTTTCACCCTTCCAGATCATGATGCGATCATCTATGAACCTGCGGTAACATACAAGTTCAGGGGGACGATTTAGAAATACAGCTTCTTCCTCCCAGTGGGCCATAAAAATATTAGCCACACTGGGAGCGAAGCGTGCCCCCATAGCAACTCCCCTTGTCTGTAAATAGAATTCCTTGTTGTACCAGAAATAATTTCTGGTTAAACAGAAATCCAGACAAACTAGGAGAAATTCCTGATGTTTTCTGTTTAGGGATTTGATTTTTGACCCTGGTGTTCAGCTGCTGTGTCTTATATATCTGCGCTGATTTGTTTTCTTTTTGATTGAATCTTTACAAGTATCATTAATCTAGCCACGATATGGAGGTTTTCAAATATTTTGAGAAACGTGAAATTAAAATTAATGAAGTGTTCTCTAGGAATTCTTCTAATGAACCCACTAATGATTTACCACAATCTTTCAAGAAAATAAGTTATATTTATGAAAAAAAGATCAAAACCTGGTGGGACATTACGTTCTTTGAGCAATATCTCTCTGCCAGACCTATTCCTAGACGTTTGAGATGGGATTTACCCCCTAATGACGGGCTTATGGATGAACAGTCCATGTCTGAACTGAGTAATTTCTTTATCAAAAGAGGTTTTGAATTACTGGAGTTTCTATTGATCCGTAAGAAAAAGAGAATGACCACTCTTGACTCTCAAATCAAGGACATTACCAATAATTTGGAACCCTTGAAAGATAGTGAAGAGTTTGTCAAGTTATCTGGTGAACTTAAGAATAAGCTCACTAAATGGGATCTGGAAACACAGAATAAAAAGAAGAAGAAATTCATCAGGGATTTTGATGATTTCAATGGGGGGGGGGTTGTTTTCAAATGACAGAACACCCCCACCCCAGTGAATACAGTACCAACTAATTTAGTTTCCCAATCCACTATGGGGGAAGTCCGAATGAATACTCCCAGAAGTAACCCCATTCATAATTATGATTATCCTCAGCCTAATATGCCCCCATCCCATCAGGGAACCAACACCTATAGGAAGAACAATAACAAAAGAGGTAAAAACATGAGAGGAAGAGGTAGAGATGGAGGCCCTAGGTCATATACTCATGAGGGGGATCATTCCCGTGTTACCCATCATTATAATTCACCATATCCCCATAGGGTTAACCAATATCATTAAGGAAGAAGAGACACCTACAATAGGGGTAGTCCTTTTCCTTCCCATGATAGATCCATCCCTACACATAATAGGTTTGCCCCTCTTACGAATCATGTTTCCTATGGTAGAGGGGATTTTTTAGACCAGCGAGGGGAACAGAGATATCCCCCTCCGTTCCACCAACCCCCCCGAGAGGAACCATGGAGACAACTCCTACCGTATACACCTCCAAATCTGGTTCCCCCCCGAAAATGAAAAGAAAGAGAGGAAGGAGAGGGGGCAGGCGAACACAAAAGGCCCAAACCACATTAGGTGTTGGTATATATAATCTTAGTCATGTCACCCTCAATGACGATGAAATTAAAGTCCTTGATCGAGGTTTGAAATTTGCTCCGATTAAAAATCTCAATAAATTTGAAACGTATGTTAACATTCATAAATACATAAGGACCCTTAATATGAAAAAATACTTTCTTTCCCACCCCAGTCAGGGGTTGAGACCCTCTGTGCAGAACCATTCATTATTACGGAACAGATCCACTTTTAATCCTCCCAATACGGATAATACATTTCTCGAAGTTTTCAAGAACATGGTGTCCAATGATTTGGATAATCTCCATGTTAACAAAATTTCTGACCCCTTATCGATCAAACGTGGTATTGACTCTTTGGCAGAACGTAAAGATATAGTAATCCGCCCCGCAGACAGGGGTGGGGGGGTCTTGTGATTCTTAGTAAGGAATACTATCAAACAGAAATGCGTTGTTTGCTCGAAGATCGAGAAACTTATAGTGTCCTTAATAAAGATCCCATGTTGGTGTTTAAAGATGAACTACATGCTATCATAGAGGATGGTAGGGATCAAAAAATCCTTACTAAAAAAGAAGCTATGTATCCGAATCCTTTATTTTGCAGGACCCCCATTATTTATTTTTCACCAAAGATCCATAAAGATACCACCCACCCCCCTGGACGACCCATTGTTAATGGGATCGATTCTGTCTCTGCCAGGTTGGGACAATACATTGATTTCTTTTTACAGCCGCTTGTCATAAAAACTCCAGCGTTTTTGAAAGACACCAAGCACATTATACAAATCTTAGAGACCCTCGAATGCTCCCCTTCTACAATATTGGTCACTGCGGACGTGAGTTCGCTCTATACCATCATCAATCACAAGGACGCTATGTCCTCTGTAGAATGGGCCCTTTCTTCCTCCTCTCTGTCGGGTAAACATCAGGAATTTCTCCTAGGTTGTCTGTATTTCTGTTTAACCAGGAATTATTTCTGGTACAACAAGGAATTCTATTTACAGACAAGGGGAGTTGCTATGGGGGCACGCTTCACTCCCAGTGTGACTAATATTTTTATGGCCCACTGGGAGGAAGAAGCTGTATTTCTAAATCGTCCCCCTGAACTTGTATGTTACCGCAGATTCATAGATGATCTCATCATGATCTGGAAGGGTGATAGATTGAAGCTTGATGACTTCATTGAATCTCTGAATAATAACCAAAAAAATATATCCTTGACCTGGACTATTGATCCTGAAAGGGTTGTGTATCTTGATTTGACCATTAGCAGTGACAATGATCGTTTTAAACTCACTAACCATTTCAAACCCACCAATCGTAATTCTTACATTCCCCTGGGGAGTTGTCATCACTGTTCCTGGTTGTGCAACATCCCCAGGGGACAGTTTATTAGGTTACGTCGCAATTGTGCTAATGAGGAAGACTTTGTCACACAATCTCATGTTCTCACTTCCAGGTTTGAGCAAAAAGGTTACGATCGTGTTACTCTAGAAGAGGAAATATCAAGGGTTAAATTGATGGATAGATGTACACTGATCTTACCAAGGATTCTAAGGGGGATAATCATAATTTTAAAATTGTTTTAGATTATAATGTGAAATATCGTAAGTTTGAAAAAATCATTCAAAAGAATTGGTCCATCTTAAAGCAGGATAAAGTTCTAGGCCCTGTTCTACCAGATCGACCTCAGTTTATTTACAAGAAAGCTCCCTCATTAAGAGATCGTCTGGCCCCTGGTGTTTTAAACCCTCCGGTCCCGACCACTGACAGATTATTTTCCTTCCTGGGGGGCTTCTATGCATGTGGACGGTGTATCCCATGCAAGCACTCTAAAGGAAACATTAAAAAACGTAAAAAGTTCCTTGCATCAGCCACTAATAGAGAGTATGATATTAAGCAACTGATTACTTGTGACACTGTAGGGGTTGTCTATATGCTGGAGTGTGGCTGTGGGCTCCAGTATATCGGCAGAACCTCCAGACCCTTGCATGTTAGGCTGGCGGAACACGTTAATAATATTAGGAAGGGCCTTAAGACCCATAACGTGTCTAAACATTTTAAGTTATTCCACCAACAGAATCCTAAGAGTTTAAAATTCTGGGGTATTGAGAGGGTCACTAAGCACTGGAGAGGGGGCAATTTTATTAGACAATTGAGCAAAAGGGAATCTTATTGGATATATGAAACCCGAGTTCTTTGCCCAGATGGATTAAATGTCGACTTTGATATTAAATGTTTTATTTCTGATCGTTGACTTTTTATGGAGTGTTGTTGATGCAGTAGATGGCCACGGATGATATATATATATTTTTTCTTCTATCTATTAATTTTAAATTTTTTATATTTTTAATAAATTTTTGCGTAGATATATTTTAATAATTATTAATTTCTCTAGTAATGCATATGTGTCTTTTTGGTCATGCATTAACTAGTATCTCTTGTGCCACTGCGGTTTTTAATGTTTATTACATTTATATACACATTATTATTCCCTTATCTGTTTCCGTTGGTTCGTTTGTTATAAATGGGGACACTTCTGGGATTTTATCCCTGCATAGCGTTCTCCGTTCTGTGTGTTACATTGTTTGTTGATGATTGCCATAGTAACCTAGCTAGTATAAGGCGCGGGTGCTCACGTTGTTTCCACATCCGCTGAAGAAGTCCCCGCCCACTGGGACGCAACGCGTCCGGAACGAGGAAGCGTCGTGACGTCACCCGCGGCCATCGCGCATCTTTCATTTTGTTTCATACATGATCTTTTGCTGCTTAATCCGTCACTGGAAAAGTGCCTTGCTTGTGAGTGAATTACCTGTTTTTTATCTAATAAATTGTATTATACAGAGAGCACTATGTTGTACCTTTTCTGTTTCATATCAACATAAACGCTGGGAAAGTGCCTTTATGCTGTCATATGCCCGTTTTTACACTGCTGTCTGACGGATGTGGATCGGCTGTGCTCCATCCTTATTTGACCGGTAAGGGAAAGCTTTTATGACCCTCTATAACCAAAGCTTCCCTGCTACAAGGTGAGAGGCCATCCTTTGCATTGGTGGACGGTTCACAGAAAGTCACTAAGATGTCAGCATGAAGCCACACTGCACCTGAACGATTGGATTTACTGAATGTTTATGGACTAATATGGCTGTTTTTTCTAGTGCTGCACCATCTGTTTATTATTAGAGCATAGAGATCTCTTATATAAGTTAGAGGACCAAGAGAACCACAAAAGACGTCAAAACCTCAGGATACGAGCTCTACCAGAACAGCGGGGGGAAGACCTGGAATCAAAAATGAAAAAAATATTTAAACCAGTACTGGGTAGAAGAGAGGAAGAGGAATTAAAAATAGACCGAATCCACAGGGTAAGGAAACCCTCGGGATTAAAGGAAGAGGTTCCCCGAGATGTTAGAATAAAATTCCATCAATACGAGGACAAAGCTAAAATATGGAGCAACTTGAGAAGAGCGCCCCCATTACAGTACAAGAGGACAAACATCCAGGTGTTATCAGCTGGAACTTTAGCGTGGAGGAGACAACTTAAGACCCTTTTAGAACAATTGAGAGCTGCTAACATTAAGTATACCTGGGGTTTCCCTGCGTCTCTTGTGGTTCGGAAGGACAGTTCGATTAAAATTCCTAGAAGAGCTTCAGGACTTTTGTAAAAGACTTGAGATCCCGGTCACAAATCAGCTGGGAGGTGGGGAACGGGGGGAGGGCTCGGGGGAGAACGTACATTGGCAGAGAGTGTGATTGACTGTATAGTATAAAAATGTTGGGAGGGGGGAGACCTCAAAAAAGATGCGGGGTGTCCGAATAGCCTGAAGTATACCGGGATACTAGATCTGCCCCTGTGGGCTCGGTCCTGTCCCTCAGTCCAATTGGTGGTAGAGACAACAGGGGCCGCGATCAGAGTCACACCCTAACAGTGGGGTTCACCTGATGAGGTCGGAAGAGACCTCAGATCGGGATACCATGGCCAAAGTAGGGTCGGGGAGGAGGGGGGGTGGTGAGAGGGGGGGGGTGGTGAGAGGGAGGGGTGGAGAGGGGGGTAGAGGAAGGGGGAGGAGGGTAGGGGGGATGGAGGGGGATGGGAGAGGGAGGAGGGGGAGTCATGGGTGGGAAGAGCTAGGGGAGGGGGGTTGGTTCGGGGAGAGGGGGGGATGGGGGTTGGAGGGGAGGAGGGCTCTAGGAGGGGGGGCAGGTGGGAGGGGATCCTCTGGTATTTCGTAAACAAGAATGAACATCCCTTAGAGTGTCAAATAAAGGGGCACTTACTTTAGGAAAAATAGAAGAGACAGTAACAACTTTTATGACATATAATGTTAGAGGCCTGAATACTCCAAATAAGAGATACAAGATCCTGGAAGAACTCAGGCGACATGGGGCAGGAGTGGTCTCCTTACAAGAGACTCACCTGTCCCATGAGTCAAACGTGAAATTACACTTGGTTCATTTTCCAATATGGTATTACGGGGATACTATCACAAAGAGAGCTAGAGGGGTAGCGATAGGGTTCGCGAAAGGTATGAGATTTGAATTGGTGAACAGATTGACAGACCCAGAGGGGAGATTCCTCTTCCTAAAAGGTAAATTGGGTAGAATGGAGTGTACCTTGGCAAATATATATACGCAAAACAGGAACCCGATTAAATACCTAATTGACATTCTAGGAAAGTTGATGGATTTTAAGAGCGGGTATGTGATCCTGATGGGTGATATGAACTTTTGCATTGACCCCAGTATGGACAGTACGTCCCGAGTGCAGGAGACAGGTAACGTCCAATTGAAAAGGTTAAAACATAAACTGCATACATGCCAATTAGTGGACATATGGAGGATTTTTAACCCCCCCCCCAAAAAAAACTATACATTCTTCTCTCCTGTACACGGGACCTACTCAAGGATCGACCATATTCTAGTGGATCACAGACTAACAGATTGGGTGAAAGCTACTGGGATAGAAATATCAACATTTTCTGATCACTCCCCAGTTAAAATGACGCTGACAGTTCCAGGCATTATAAGACAGCCTCAGGTTTGGCATCTAAATGAACAACTAATCCAAGATGAAGAAATTTCAGAGGTGGTGAAAAAGGAAATAGAATATTACTTTGAAAACAATGACACAGGAGAGGTGTCGGGATCAACCTTGTGGGAGGCTCATAAGGCCTACATAAGGGGGATCCTGATAAAAGTGGGATCAAAGAAAAAAAAAGAGAGACTGGAGAAAATAAAAAAATTAACAGAAGAAATTTTCAGATTGGAGCAGGAACATAAGAAATATCAGGGTAAGCGTATCAAAACATATCAGAATTTAGTTATGAAAAGAGAGGAATTGAAGGATCTCACTGAACAGGAAACAACAAGAGTCTTTAACAGAATAACTAAAGAAAGATATCAGTGGGGTAATAAAGCTAGTAGGAACCTAGCCCGAATATTGCAAAAGAAAAAATACTTAAACTACATAGACAAAATTCTGACAAAAGAGGGGGAAATGGTCCATTCTACTAGAGGAATAGCGGAGACTTTTAAAAAATATTACCAGGAACTGTACTCGGTAGCAATAGATAGGGGACAGGCAAGAGATAAAAATAATAAAATAAAGGACTTCTTAGAAAAAGCCAATTTACCCAAAATCCCTGAAGATCTGAGAGAGGCACTTGAGTCCCCAATAACAGAGGAGGAAATAAATAGGGCCCTCGCAGGCATAGCTAAAGGGAAAAGCCCCGGCCCCGATGGGTTTACATCATATTATTACAAAAAATTTAAGGACATTCTCACCCCAAGGCTATGCCAGTGCATGAATGGGTTTGGGCAGAATATGAAGCGGGGAGAGAGGCTCTGTTTGCAATTATCACAGTCATCTTGAAAGAGGGGAAAGACGGGTCGAGGGGTTCCAGCTATAGGCTATTTCGCTGCTGAACGCAGACATAAAACTGTACGCCAAAATATTAGCGGGGCGGGTCAAAGGAGTGATGACTCTCCTGGTACATCCTGACCAGGTGGGTTTTACCCCAGGAAGGCAGGGAAGAGATAATGGAGTAAGGACACTTCTTTTCCTTCAGAGGATAAAAGAAAGGGGGCCCCCGGGTCTACTCCTGTCGATAGATGCCGAAAAGGCCTTCGACAGGGTAGACTGGGGGCTCATGATACAGACCCTGGAAACAATGGGATTTGGTCCAAGAATGATCCGGTGGATCAAAACCTTATACCACCATCCAACAGCAACCATAGGAATAAATGGAGTATTGTCTTCACCCTTCAAGATGAAAAACGGGACGAGGCAGGGATGTCCGCTATCCCCGCTCCTGTTTGTGTTATCCCTGGAACCTCTTTTAGCCATGGTTCGAAAAAGCCCTGATATTGGTGGCTTTAGGATTGGTGAAGAGGAGCATAAACTTGCAGCATACGCGGACGACGTACTGTTTTACGTTGGCAATCCGCAGGACCCCTCTTCCCAACCTATTAAATATTTTGAAACAGTACGGGGAGATATCCAACTTTGGATTAAACCTAGCAAAATCTGAGATTCTCAATATAAATATTAGTAAAAAAGAGGAACTGTCACTGAAAACGGAATTCAAATTCGGCTGGAAGAAGGAACTGAATTATTTGGGAATTAAATTAGCAAACACCATGAATAGGATACTATAAAATAGGGTTGTCCCGATACCACTTTTTTAGGACCGAGTACAAGTACCGATACTTTTTTTCAAGTACTCGCCGATACCGATTACCGATACTTTTTTTTAATGTCACGTGACAGTTTTTTTTTTTTTTTTTTTGAGGGGGTGGGGGGTGGGGGGGGGGGTGGGGGTGGGGGTATAGTGAACGGTGTCTGTGTGTGTGTTTTTGTTTTGGTTTTTTTCATTTACATTTATTATTTTTTACAATTTTTTTTTTTTATTCTTTATTGCACTATGTGTGTGTGTTTTTTTTTTTTTTTTTAATCAGCCCTGTTGGGGGGCTTTGGTGAGATATCAGGGGTCTTAACAGACCTCTGATATCTCCCCCTTGAGACAGAGAAATAGACTGAGGACACAGATTCCCCAGTCCCTTTCTCTGCAGCGTCAGCTGCACTGAGAATGAATGGAGAGAAGACAACGGCTCCTCTCCATTCATAAACTGACACATTGTAATCACAGGAGATTACAATGTTTCAGTTATGTGAATGGAAAGAGTCAGCTGACTCTCTCCATACACACAGCGGAGAGAGACAGCAGAACGGAGGGGACAGACGAAGAGAGAGGGGGACAACGGAAAGCCGGAACGGATGGGCACAGCGGAGGGGGACAGAGCAAAGAAGGAGGACAGCGGGGGGGGACAGAGGAACGCATGGGGACAGCGGAGGGGGACAGAGCAAAGAAGGAGGACAGCGGGGGGGGACAGAGGAACGGATGGGGACAGCGGAGGGGGACAGAGCAAAGAAGGAGGACAGCGGGGGGGGACAGAGCAAAGAAGGAGGACAGCGGGGGGGGACAGAGGAACGGATGGGGACAGCGGAGGGGGACAGAGCAAAGAAGGAGGACAGCGGGGGGGGACAGAGGAACGGATGGGGACAGCGGAGGGGGACAGAGCAAAGAAGGAGGACAGCGGGGGGGACAGAGGAATGGAGGGGGACACAGCAATGGGGCAGGACAGCGGAGGGGGACAGAGGAACGGAGGAGGACTAAGGAGGAGGAGGTGACAGTCAGCGGTGATCGCGTGTGGGGGAATTACAAGCACCGATCACCGCTGTATGTCACTAAGCAGCTGAAAGCCGCGGGGGGAGAAGCTTGTAACTCCCCCACACGTCCATCACCGCTAACAGTCAAGGTATCGGCGGAAGCATCGGGAGCATTTGCCCGAGTACAAGTACTTGGGCAAATGCTTGGTATCGGTGCCGATACCGATACTAGTATCGGTATCGGGACAACCCTACTATAAAATAAATTATATAACATTACTAGACGAAATTAGAACCGAGTGTAATAGAATAATTAGGAGGCCCATATCATGGATTGGCCAGATAAATATTATCAAGATGGTACTTTTACCAAAAATCTCCTATAAGTTCCAGATGTTGCCAATCGCTCTGCCTGCGGCTTACTTTAAAAGACTAAAAACAATTATTATGAAAGCAATATGGAAACGTAGAAAACCAAGAATCTCCTTTGCAGTCTTAAGACGGACAAAGGAAAGGGGAGGTTTAGCGCTTCCAGACGTTCACAGCTACTACAAGGCCATTGTCTTGTCGAGAGTAGTGGAATGGATCAAGGAGGAGAATGAAAAAAGATGGGTTAAGATAGAAAAAACACTCAGTAGGGCACAATTAGGAAAAATAATTTGGAATCCACCACACTATAGAACGATTGATGTAAACACACCTTCACTTACACGAAATGCTCTAAAAATATGGGACAAAATGTATAAACAATTAAATGGGAGCTATAACTCTCCATTAATCAGGTTAAAAGACAACAAGTTTTTTGCACCAGGGGAAGGGAAATAGGAGGAAATTGGATAAAAAAAGACACAACACAGTTAAGAGATATCTTAAAGAAAGGGAAAATTATTTCACTTTTAGAATTGAAACACAATAATAATTTTTGGGTGATAGATGAGTGGCGGTACCTCCAGCTGTATCACTTTATTAAGAGCCTTCCTCACCCCTTTAGATCAGGGGATGAGCTGACTCCTTTAGAAAGGTTGTGTTGCATGGATAAGGTAAAAAGTACCTAAGCTCTATAACTTGGTGGTGAGAGTGAACGAGGTGGAGATACCGCCATATATTAGGAAGTGGTAACTGGAGTTGGGTTCACAGAGGGATAATATTGGCATTAGGAAAATATTGACCTTAACACATGGCTCAGCGGTTGATGTCAAAACAACGGAAATGAATTATAAATGCTTTACGAGAGGGTATGCTACCCCTGATAAAACCAGTAAGTTTTAAAAGGACAAATCAGCAGAGTGTTGGCGAGGTTGTGGTGAAACGGGGACAATGGCACACATTTGGTGGTCCTGTCCCAAAATTAAAAAATTTTTGAGAAAGATAATCTATTACATCAAAGAAATCACTAACATAGAAATTAGGGAGGATCCATGGGTGGTGTTGTTTCACGAAGCAGAGGGAGATGTAAGGCAATACAAGGACTCGTTGATACCACATCTTTTAAATGTGGCCAAAAAACTAATTTCCAAAAACTGGCAAGAGGTGGAGAGTCCCCCATTTTGGGACTGGATTAATGCAGTAGAGGAACCTTACAAAATAGAAAGCTTAAGAATAAATTTAGAAGATAAGAATGAAGGGTTTAGAGCGAAATGGGCCGGCTGGAGGGAGTTTAAAAGAAGGTGGAGTTGTGTGGAAGAGCTGAGATGAGAGTTCTAATAGGGAAGTTGATGAATTAAAATCTCTTGGGGTGAGTTAATACACAGAGGAGGCGGGGAGAGGGGAGGGAGGAGAGGCGGGTGGGGGGGGTCTTAGTTGGGGTATTGAAGACAGAGATAAGCGAGAATATTTGTCTGTTATTTTATACTGCATATATTAAGCCACTATGATGTGACAAGAAGGGGGACAATAATGAGCCAGTAAGGTGACTTAAGCATCCCCACTAAAGTCTGCTGAAGTGGAAAAAAAAAAAAAAAAAAGACTGAAATGTTTCTGTTTTTGCAGCGGTTGTGGGTTTTTACAGTTTAGTATTAGGCTGGCTTTACATGGTTAGATTTTCGTTTGAATAGAAATTCGGAAAAATTGTTAGACGGTTTATTCTTTCTTGCTATCTTTGAGTTAAAGCTCTAATGCCGCGTACACACGATTGGACTTCTCATCTCAAAAAGATATGATGGCTTTTCCGACGGGATTCCACTCAAGTTTGCCTTGAATACACACGGTCACGCAAGACTTCGCTGAAATTACGACCGTCAAGAACGTGGTGACGTACAACTACGACGAGCCGAGAAAATTAAGTTCAATGCTTCTGAGCATGCGTCGAATTGTTTCTGAGCATGCGTAAGAATTTCGTGCGTCGGAATTGCCACAGACATTTTCGGATAGGAACTCTTCCCGACCGAAAAATTGAGAACATGCTCTCAATCATTTGCTGGCTGCAATTTGGCCAGCAAAAGTCTGATGGAGCATACACACGGTCGCATTTTCCGACAAAAAACTCTCATCGGTCTTTGTGGACCGAAATTCCGATCGTGTGTACGCGGCATTAGGCTCCATTCACATTCAGGCTGCATTCATACTAGAGCGTTTTGAATCACTGGCAGATTTGCCGCAAATCTGCCCAGGATTTGACAGCGCTCGTGAACTTTTTTGGGCTATATGCTTCCCACAATGCGGATTGCTGCAATTGCAGCGCAAATTATCTTGCGACAATCACGGCAGACCCACACGGCGATTTGAGGTGTCATTCAAATAAATGGCATCTCTAATGTGAGTCCCATGATTTGATATTCACACAGCGGCACTGTCAAATCCCGGGCAGGTTCGTGGATAATCTATCCGCAATTCAAAACGCTGTAGTGTGAATGCAGCCTTAGTGTTTTGGGATCTCGGGCATAATCTTTGCGATTCTGCCCGCGATCTCAAAACAGACTACAATCGCAAAACGTAATTATTTTCAATGGCACCTAAAATGCAGTGCGGTTTTGCCACAATTGTTGTACGATTTATCATGTAGAAATTGTGGAAAATGCATTGCATTAAGCTTATCGCCTAAGAGAAGTTCCTGTGATAAACCACACGTCATTTGCAGCAAAACGGCACCGTGTTTTAGGTGCCACTGAAAATAATGGCACCTGAACCTGCGTTTTCAAGATTGCTGCAATTCTGCCCGACATCCCGAAATGCCAATTGTGAATGAAGCCTTAAAATTTCATTCAGACCCCATATTTGAATGGAATTCCAGACATAATAAAATTACAATTACAGTGGGGTCAATTCACTAAGAGATAAATACCGCATGAATTTTTGCATAAAAATAACTCATGCGGTATTTATCTCAAAAGTAGTCAATTCACTAATAAACTTGTGTTATTTACCGAATGCCTTAAATACGGTATTTGTTTTGCGATATTTATCATTTAAATTTAGCTATATTTTAGTTGTTTTTTCACAGCTTTCTTTTTTTTTTACATGCTAACACTGAACCAGAGAAGGATAGTTCTGTAAATAAATGCACACAGAGATATTATGAAACTGTATAAACATTCTAGTGTGCTTTCATTCACAGAATGATCTCCCACTGGTGAAATGTTACAATTTATTTTCATTTCTGAGCTCAGGGCAGAACATTTCCACACTGATACATTGTATACTTTTAATTTACTGGCCAGTGCAGAGTTCCCCTCATTGTTATTTTGAACATTGCTAAATTACCCACTGCCTACTGGCAGGTGATAAATAACGAATGTGTTTTTGATTTAGTGAATTGACTTTAACCACTTCAGCCCCGGAAGAATTTGCCTCCTTAATGATCAGGCCATTTTTTTGCGATACGGACCTAAGCCGCTTTAACTGACAATTGCGCGGACATGCGACGTTGTACCCAAACAAAATTGAGGGCCTTTTTTACCCCACAAATAGAGCTTTCTTTTGGTGGTATTTGCTCATCTTTGCGGTTTTTATTTTTTGCGCTATAAAAAAAGAGCGACAATTTTGAAAAAAAAAAATACTTTTGCTATAATAAATATCCAAAAAAAAAATTGTAAAAAAACAAATGTCTTCATTAGTTTAGGCCAACATGTATTCTTCTACATATTTTTGTAAAAAAAAAAATCACAATAAGCAAATATTGATTGGTTTACGCAAAAGTTATAGCACCTACAAAATAGGGAATAGATTTATGGCATTTTTATTATTTATTTATTTATTTTTTTACTAGTAATGGAGGTGATTTGCGATTTGTAGTGGGACTGCGACATTGCGGCAGACAGATCGGACACTTTTGACACTTTTTTAGGACCACTGACATTTATACAGCGATCAGTGCTATAAAAATGCACTGATTACTGTATAAATGTCACTGGCAGGGAAGGGGTTAACACTAGGGGGCGATCAAGGGGTTAAGCGTGCTCCCTAGGTGTGTTCTAACTGTGAGGGGATGGGACTGACTAGAGGAGGAGCCATATCGCTATTCCTACTTAGTAGGAACACACAATCTGTTTCACCTCCCCTGTCAGAACAGGGATTTGTGTGTTTACACCCACAAATTCCCATCCTGGCTCTTGTGCCTTTGATCGCGGGTGGCCAGTGGCGATCATGCCTGCCAGCCACACGCATTGGGTCCCCCACCGTGGCTCTTAAAGGAGCCGCTATGGCTCTAAAAGGAGCCCACGTACGGGTACTGCGATTCGCGCAGCGTGCCACTCTGCCGCCGTACATCGACGTGAGCCTGTCGGCAAGTGGTTAAAGTGGTTGTAAAGTCAGAAGGTTTTTTATTTTACTGCATTAAGATAAAAAAACTTTCTGTGTGCAGTAAATCCCTCAGCCCCCCCCCCCCCCCCCCATAATACTTATCTGAGCCTCATCTTTGTCCAGTGATGTCCACGAGTGCCTCTGCTGTCTGGGATTCTCCTCCTGATTGGCTGGGATACATTAGCGGAACCATTGGCTGTCGCTGCTGTCAATCAAAGTCAGTTAGCCAAACATAAGATAGAGAGGGGGGTGGCCGACCCAGGGCTCTGTATCTGAATGGACATGGAGCTGTGACTCGGCTCAGGTGCCCCCATAGCAAGCTGCTTGCTGTGGTGGCACTCAACAGGAGGGAGGGGCCAGGAGCACTTAAGCAGCCAGAGAAGAGGTGGGTCTGGGCTGCTCTGTGCAAAACCACTGCATAGAGTATAACATGTTTATTATTATTTTTTAGAGAAAAAAAAAAAAGGAGAGCTTACGGTCACTTTAATGATTTATCTCTTTTTTTGTGGTATTTACCTCACATTTTAAACAAATGTGCAGTATTTACCTCACATTTGATATTTTATTTTGATGTATTTTATTATCTCATGCGATATCCCATGGAAAATCCTTTAGTGAATTGATCCTAATATGTATGATTTTTCCCAAACAAAAACACATTTATGGTTAAAATTTTGTTTGTCCAAGAATACATTTCCATTCTTCTCCTTCGTATTTACTTGTCAATACAGTCAAAAACCAATACTGGTTTGACCACTTCAACCCTGCTCTCTGTTTAGTGCTGGATGGTGCCTAGAGTTGCCACCTCATCCATTTAAACACGAACACCTTTGAACTACACAGGTTCTGAGGTTAATTAAATGCAGATAAGGCACCAAGTGAGTTTAATTACCACCTTAATCAGCCACAAAACCTTTGTAATTAATATGTGTTCGGGTTTAAAGGGATGAGGCGGCAACCATAATGGTACCAGCCATGATGGAGTAGGTCAAGGAACATATAATCTACCAATATACAGCTTTGAGTTGTGGAAACCCACACAAACACAGAGGCAACACTCAATCCCCAATCAGATTGCACCCTTTGTGGGAACTGAACCCAGCTGCTATGCTGTCTATATTCAGATTGGAGTCATGTTCATTACCATGTCATAAAAGCGTTGCTATGTTTACAAAACGTCTATGTTTACAGGTGAATCCATGCATGAGTTACATCCTCAGATGAGTTTGTCTGGTTCTCAACAGCCTCACCTTGTATAGGTGTTGTCAACTCCACCATGCACTCAGTGTCTTGTCAGCTGTGTAACAGTAAGATGTTATCTTGTGACTCACAGCGTTATGGTATGAGGAAACCTTGATTCAAAGGAAATTCCTTGCTTTTCTGAGGTTCTCAGTGCCAATGTCCTTTTATGTTGAAGATTCAGATGCCAGTTGACATGAACAGGTTCAGACATTCTGTTTCTCTGTCCCAGAACTTGAATCCAGCCACGGAGTTAGGGCATGACTGCCTCTCTTTCTCAACAAAATGTCTTTTGCCTTGAGACAGTTTCTCTTTGAAGTAAATGTAAACACACTCAGCAAACTCTCATATATTAGCTTTATCATTATAATGTTATCTTGATAGTATTTCTCAACAGTTTTAAATCTGCAGCTTTCATTAATATAGTACTTGGTGAACCTGCCATGATGGTCCTTGTTCAGACATTCCCTATTATAGGGTGACAAAGCTCTATCCCATCTCCCAGGTGCTTTCCTGCATTGTCACCCTGTTACATGCTGTCCCAGAGGAGAAGGTATGTCACAATGGCATTATGTCGGTATGGTCCACTGTTGTCACCATCAGGAGACCTTCCTTGAGAAGTGAGGTTAGGTAGGCAGGACGTAGCTGCAAAGAGGTATTTTATCTTTAAAAAATAGCAATTGTTAATGATACACAGTGCTCTAGCAAAGAAATTATCATTCATTTTGAATTTATCTACCTAATCCAGCCAATTTAACCAGGGTACCGTGGGAACCTTTTGTTCCTTCAGAGGTTGCTAGGGGTTCCTTGAGCTGTGGCTCTGCTCTAATGATGCCACCATAGTTCTGGGTCCAATGCCATGTGGCAGAGCCATCAGCGTGACACCAATGGCATTCTAACCACAGTTGTGAGGAGAGCAAGGATTCCACAGACCTGAAAAGGAATAATCTGATGTATTGGTCCAGGGTTTCCCAACTAGGGTTGTCCAGAAGGTTGCTAGAGAATTTTGCTTCTCAGATGGGTAACCACTGACACCAATAATCTTTTTAGCTATCTGTAAGGGGGAATCTTCCCGATGACCACAAATGTAAGAAGCATTCTTCCCACTGACCATCAAATGTACTGTAAGCTGTACATAAAATAATTATTAGCAGGGGTTCCCTAAAGACAAAAAGTTATTTTAAGAGTTCCTCTATGTTAAAAAAAAGGTTGAGAAAGGCTGACCTAAACTGTTTAACCACTTGCCTACTGGCTACTTTTACCCCCTGCCTGAACCAGGCCAATTTTCAGCGCTGTCACACTTTGAATGACAATTGTACGGTCACAAAGCACTGAAATTGTTATAATTTTTTCACACAAATAGATCTTTCTTTTGGTGGTATTTAATTACCACTGGGTTTTCTATTTTTTGCTAAACAAACGCAAAATAAAAAAAATAAAAGATACAAAAAAAGTTTTTCTTAGTTTCTGTTATAAAATTTTGCAAACAGATAATTTTTCTCCTTCACTGATGTACTCTGATGAGGCTGCACTGATGAGCATTAATAGGCAGCACCAGTGGCGGCTGGTGTTTTTTTTTTGGGGGGGGCAAACAAACAATCAGTTAGTGCAGATGTCACCTTTCACACTATTGGGGTATGTCTCTCTCCTCTCCTTGTGCTGTGACAGTGTGAGGAAAGGAATGCAGATAACCGGCATGTTGTGATGTGTTTACAACGTGATCAGCTGTGATTGGACATAGCTAATCACGTGATAAAGAGTCACTGTGATTGGCTCTTTACCCCGATCTGTGATCAGCTGTGTCTGGAGGACACAGCGATCACAGAGCATGGCGGGCGTGATCAGAGGAGGGCGTCATATGACACCCTCCTAGAACCGGCCAACTGTGCTGTTGCTTTGATTTTGCTTTAGCAAGGTGGGCAAGTGGTTATTTTTCCAGGCAGGGCAAAAGAACAGACTTACTTATCCACTTGAGCTCCAGAAGATTTTATCCCCTTCATGACCAGGCCATTTCACGCTATTCGGCACTGCACTACTTTAACTGGTAACTGGGCGGTTATGCAACGCTGTAACCAAATTAAAATGTATATACTTTTTTCACACAAATACAGCTTTCTATTAATATGTATTTTATCCAATTCCACTGGAATTTTTACTTTTTGCTACAAAACCTATCCAATAAAAAAAAATAACCAAAGTGAACCTGTTGCTTTGCCCATGACCAAACACAGGTTGACTTTAAGGTCATCACACCATGGCTATGAGGGATCTCAGCATCATCTGCTCATTAAGTTATTTCCCACGCTTGTTCTACAGTATTTGATTGACATGTTGAACCTAAGCCGCATTACTCTGTTATTAACACATGGACACTTTGCTGTGTAAACATGCTACTTGTTTTGATTGGATTGGGAATGTTGTGTCTTAATGCGTAAAACAACCTTGAATCCGTGGCTTCTGTCTCCCAGCGGGGGACTTGTTCTTTTTGCTCAAGTCACAGCTGCTCAAAGTGAATGAATTTACAGGCAGTATGTGAGGTGGGGCTCATCACAAAAGCTCAATTCTGGCCCAAAATTCTGTTCCTGTCATGTATCTGTTTACTGGGCTTTCTTCTTGGTGCTTATTTTATTTCAAAGCCCAAAGATCTTTGTTAGATCAACTTTTTATACAGTCATATGTGTTGTTATAATGAAATACTCCCTGTGTTAAGAGCTTCCTGTCTGTAGGGATCTGGATTGTTTATGAAGTTTTTAACACTTCACACACCCACTCACAATAAAGCCGGCCATACACTATGTTCAAAACATAATTTTAAGAGTATTTGTTCGATTTTCCTATCATTAGTGGGGGTCAAACTTTTGTTTTTGACCACGGTGACAAGGAAAATCAAAGGAGCAGGATGGAAATTTTTTCTTGAACAAATGAATTTCAGACAGTGAATATGAATTTCATTTGAGAAGTTATATTCATTCCAAAATTTAATGTTAAAAGCAGTCAAAGTCATTAAAGTGAAGTTCCACCCAAAAGTGGAACTGCTGCTTACCTGCCCCCCCGGTGCCCCATTTGCCACCTTTCAGGGGGGAGGGGGAACGGGTACCTGTTTTGACAGGTCCCTGTCCCCACTTCCGGGAGACTGCACCGCAGCGCCGTCCCTCGGAAGTTTGACCAATTAGAAAGTGCAGTAGGGAAGCGGCTGTGAAGCCGAAAGGCTTCACTGCCGGTTTCCCTTACCAGGAATGTTGACAGCAGCACCCGGGAGTCCATCCGAAAATTGGCTGGGGTTCCATCATTGCGGGCTCCCTGGATTGGTAAGTGTCTTAATATTAAAAGTCAGCAGCTACAGTATTTGTAGCTACTGACTTTATTTTTTTTTTCCCCAGGTGGAACTCCCCTTTAAGTACTTTCAAATGACATTCTCCAAGTCATCAAATGTACAGTACTGAGAAATTGTGTACAAATGTTCAATTTTTTTTTTGCCTAAAAATAGCAAACATGTTATACTTACCTGCTCTGTGTAGTGGTTTTGCACAGAGTAGCCCCGATCCTCCTCTTCCCTGGTCCCTCCTTGGCTCTCCTGCCCCCTCCCCCCGACGAGTGCCCCCACAGCAAGCAGCTAGGCCCTGCCCTCCTCTCTCTCCACATTGGCTCACTGACTTTGATTGAGAACAGTGGGAGTCACTCCACTGCTGTCTCAGCCAATGAGGAGAGTCTCGGGCAGCCGAGTCTCTCCTACAACATCACTGGATAGAGATGGGCTCAGGTAAGAATTAGGGAGGCTGCTGCACACATAAGGCATTTTATCCTAATGCATAGAATGCATTAAGATAAAAACCTTCTGCCTTTACAATCACTTTAAAGTGGTTGTAAACCCTGTACAACCACTTTTACCTACAGGTAAGCCTATATTAAGGCTTACCTGTAGGTGCTGGAAATATCTCCTAAACCTGCATGGTTTAAGAGATATTTACCATAAACGCTTGCGCGACATCATCGGCGCATGCACACTATAGAAAGGGCATGATCGTGCCCTTTCTAAAGGGCTTGTGCCGTTACTGGCGGCTCCTGCGTGGGAGTGACGTTACGTGACTCCGGCTAGTCAAAAAAACGGAGTCTGTGGTCCTGTAAGGGAGAGGGATGAAGATGGGCACTTCCCACAGCAGGGACAGTGGTGACATTGCAGACTTCTTTTGCAGGTGTCAGGGTTGGGCTCAGCCCTTCCTTCTCAAAGCTGGCCGCTCAGCTGTCGGCTAATTGCCAGCTCCTTTCTCTCCACAGTGACTCACCTGTTGGTGATATCCTGCTTGTCAGTCCTGGCTACTAAAGCCGTCCAGCCCATATGATCTCTGCCCCTTTGCCTTGGTAACATCTCTAGAGACGCTCTCCTGTGCTCCTGTTAAAGACTTGCTTGGCTGACATTCCTTCTGGCTCCAGATCCTGCTTGCTGTTCTACTATGCTCATCTCTGGCTCCCTGACGTTTTAGCTTGTCTGACTATCCATTCTCTTTCCTGAACACTGGCTATGTTTTGACTATGTTTACTCCATTTACCTTTTTATTATTATTATTAAACAAGTGTGATTTAACTGTACTTGATTCTGATTCATGGTTTCTGACAGCATGTAAGCACAACATAATGGGCTAGTATGCGATGCATACTAGCCCAATATGCTTTTACTTTGCAGGGGGAAAAAAGGAAGTAAAACCCATCAGGGTTCACTTCCTCTTTAATGAAGTGTCTGTCCCATCTGTATCAGTAAAATCCTACTATAACATTTTGGTTTTGGTTGTTGGAAAATACATGGATGTGGTACATTTACAAGCAGCTAGAGTCTTTGTTTAGCTAATCTAGCCTTCTTGTTGTCTGATGCATTCTTTATACTGTATGGTTTTTATATAATACTTGAAAAAAAAAATCTCAAATTCTAAAACATGTAAAAAAGACATATTGCAAGGCAAAAAATAAATAAATCTCAGAATCCATTTACAAAGTTGCATCTTGCATTGGGTAGCCATAATTAAGAAAAATATAATGTGTTTTGATGCATTGGCAGCAAGTATTAACAAGCCTTGGTCAATGGCTGATAACCCTATCCACTCCAATTCTTACATTCAAAAATGCATTAAAAACCAGCATCAACTAATATGAGAATGCATGTCAACACACAAAGGAACATTGCAGCACAACAACACACCTGCTTAACGCTACATGCCCCGTACACACGGTCGGACTTTGTTCGGACATTCCAACAACAAACTCCTAGGATTTTTTCCGACGGATGTTGGCTCAAACTTGTCTTGCATACACACGGTCACACAAAGTTGTCGGAAAATCCGATCATTCTGAACGCGGTGACGTAAAACACGTACATCGGGACTATAAACGGGGCAGTAGCCAATAGCTTTTATCTCTTTATTTATTCTGAGCATGCGTGGCACTTTGTCCATCGGATTTGTGTACACACGATCGGAATTTCCGACAACGGATTTAGTTGTCGGAAAATTTTATATCCTGCTCTCAAACTTTGTGTGTCGGAAAATCCGATGGAAAATGTGTGATGGAGCCTACACACGGTCGGAATTTCCGACAACAAGGTCCTATCACACATTTTCTGTCGGAAAATCCGACCGTGTGTACGGGGCAACAGAAGAAAAAAACACATGCAAAGATAATGCAAAGATCTAAATAGGCCCTTTGGGCCTAATATCACCAGGATGCAGTGCAGCACAGTGCACACCTACATACAGTAGGTCGAGGCATGTTACAGTGAGTTGCCTTAGGTAGTCCATTCAAAACCATTGGGCATAGGGTGCCGTTCTAAATAAATGGCATTACAGCACACAGACACATGCATAGTGTGATAATGTGCGTTTCTGTAACATACGTATTTTTCCATTCATTACTTCGATGCAGCAGTGTGAATGTGCCCTTTAATCATGGTTGTTAAAAAGCATTTTTAACCGCATAAGTTTGAATAGGGCATACCTGGTAAATAGCCAACAACGAACATCAAAATATAACAATCCGTGTTAATTTTGATATAAAATTTCAATTTTGATTTAGTTTTAGTCCTATTTTAGTCATCTGAATTGTTTTAGCTTTAGTCTTATTTTAGTTGACTAAAATCTCCAGTACATTTTAGTCAACTAAAATCTCCAGTACATTTTAGTCAACTAAAATCTACAGTACATTTTAGTCTAAAATCTAATGGGTTTAGTTAAATTGTAATGCATTATTTAAGTATTTCTTTAGAATTGCCAAACTCATTATACTCCTGGAGTAAAAATCGAATAACATGTTATTATTTATGGTATTAAGGTTTGAACATTCACTACAGACATAGATTTATCCGTTGCGATATATAACGTCTTCTTCATAAATAAAATCAAGGTTCATAAACAAACAAAAATATTGCTTTTTGATAAACAGAAGTGCAAGTTTAAAATATAAAAAAAAATAAAAAAATTGTAAACTCTATTGGCTGTAATGACATTGCACATATTACCGACATTAAATATTAAGAAAAAAATAAGAAAAGTATTTTTCTTAATTTTTTTTTCTTTCAGCAGCTTAGTAGATGCCCCCTACTTATTTTTATTTGGTAGTGCAGTGTTTATTTTGACGTCAAATTTCAATTCAGTTTCAGCCATTGTCATTTGACTAAAATATTTTATTTTCAGTTGTATTTTAGTCGTCTGAATTGTTCTAGTTTTAGTAATATTTTAGTCGACTAAAACTGTGTTAATTTAGTCAAAAAATATCTTCATTGACAGAAAAACACTGCTAACAATCTGTAAGTATTAAAAGACCCTTCCTGCTATGAATGTTTTAATAATTGTGCACTGACTGTTGCACACGCATTTTGTTTTATGTTGTATTTGTTTCTTATTTTACTATCCATGTAAATCATTTGTTTTATAAAGGACCACTTCGTTATTTGTTAAAGGGACAGCACATTACAGAAGCGCGCTATGCTGCTCAGTTTTTCGGACTGAACTGATAAATCATTGTGATGACTGATCATTGATGATGTTTTATGTTTTTTTTTTTTTTTTTTTTTTTAGCCCTGATGATGATAAACAAAGAAAGCATAATCAATACATATACATGAACTGTTTTACCAGCCAAAGGATTTTTATTTCTGTCCATCTAGTACTGATATTTACACAGCTCTGCCACAGAGCACAGTCTTGTCTGGCAGTCCCCTAGATGTGGTTGTTCTCTACTGCAGTCTTGTCCCTCCCTCAATTTGTGGTTGGATATCGAAAAGGCTAAGCAGGAGGCTGATAAGAGCATCTCTCTTTCACACTGTTCTCTCCTTGTTAGCACATGAGCACTGCAGGACAACTGACTGGCTCTTTGTGCTTCTCCCACTCCTAGTCTGAGCTCTGCTTCACAGGCAGGTGATTACAGAAGGCTGAAACTACAGTAAAAATAAAGGTGCATGTACTGATAGCATTAAAAAAATAATAATGTATTAATGAGTACATTGCTGCATTATTTTGTGTTCAGAGTTCTGCTTCGATCAAAGGCTCCAGAGGCTGATTCAAATCCAAGTCACTTAGTGTTGGTCTTTATTTCATGTTTTGGAGAAGGCAATATTCATGGTCATTTGTAATTTGTTTTTTGGGTTAAATTTAACTGTGAAATGTGTCTGCAGTTATGGGGAGTGAGGGTTGGGGGGGGGGGCAGGTCTCTATAGTTTTTTAGTTTATGAAGCAACCAGTTCGCCATTGCCATAGGAAACATGGAAAATATGATAATTTGAAGAAAACAAACCTCTTGAACCTCCCAATAACATATTATGAAATACAAGGTTTTTCTTTGTCAGTGGTGTGTCATGCAGTGGTGAGCTGGATGCAGGAATCTGACTTGTATGAATTAATCACCCTTCAGTGGCCTGGATAAATCCATTGTTTACGTATGAAATCTGCTTTTAAAGGGAAGTGTTTCAATTACTTTTAGATATACAGCACACGTAAAAGTAATTAATTTAATATAAATGTTTTTATAAATGTAAATTGAAAACAATGCACTCCCTGTGTGATTGAGGCTCCATGCACACTAGCAGCTGAAAAAAAAATGCCTGGAAAACACCGAAACAAAAATGCTCATATTTGTTTTGGCATTTAGCACCTTTTGTGCTGGCGTTTAACAGCAACTAGTGGGTTGTTAAGGAGCAGGAGCCCACCGCTGACACCTGCATGTAAAAAAGAATGGTGGCATTAAAAAAAAAAAAAAGCCCATTCGGATCTGATATGAACTTTAACACTTAAACTCCCTTCTTACCCAGGCCAATTTTCAGCACTGTCGTACTTTGAATGACAATTGCGCGGTCATGGTACACTTTTATCTTTTTTTTTACACAAACAGAGATTTCTTTTGGTGGTATTTAATCACTACTGGGGTTTTTATTTTTTACTAAACAAACAAAAAAAGACCAAAAAAACAAACAAAACAGTTTTCATAGTTTGTTATAATATTTTGCAAACAGGTAATTTTTTTCCTTCATTGATGTGCGCTGATGAGGCTGCACTGATAGGAACTGATATACTGCACTGATAAGGGGCACTGGTGGGCACTGATAGGTGGCACTAATTGGCACTGATAGGTAGCACTAATAGGTGACACTGATAGGCACTGATAGGTAGCACTAATGGGCACTGATAGGCACTGGTAGGTGACACTGATAGGCAGCACTGATGATGAGCCACTGATGGGCACTGCTTGGCAGCACTGATATGCACTGATAAGTGGCACTGGTGGGCATTGATAGGTGACACTGGGGGGCACTGGTAGGTGGCACTGGTGGGCATTGATAAGCAGCACTGTTTTGCACTGGTAGGTGGCACTGGTGGGCACAGATGAAGCAGCGTTGGCTCTCTGTTCGGGACCGATGTCCCTCTGACAGATGCTGGTGATCGTGGTTTTCTTTTTCTTCTCGCTCTGTCAGCGTGAAGAAAAAAAAAACAGCCGATTACTGGCTCTGTTTATATTATGGCCTCTTACTCCGATCTATGATCAGCCAAGCCTCATAGACTTGCTGATCACAGAGCGTGTTGCGCGTGCCCCGCAGGCTTTGGGGCCGGGGGTTGCTTTGGGGGGGCTCTCCTTTTTTTTCCTGTTGGGTCAGCAACCGGCGTTCATTTTGATTGATGTTGGATCTACACCAATAATAAATTAATTAAGGACTTGTCAAAAACTTGCTCGTGTCTTTATTTACACTATTTTATTGGTGAATGAGTAGGGCTACTATACTGGGGGGGCTGGGATCTAGGGGATCTTCCATATTCCGATAAGCCCCCCCCCACCCAGAGATCCCCACAACCACTGGCCTGGGTTGTGGGGAAGAGGCCCTTGTCTCCATCAACATTGGGTGCCCCAAAGCACCCCCCCATTGTTGAGGGCGTGTGGCTTGGTATAGTTCAGGAGGGGGGGGGGGCGTTAGAAGGTAATATTTTTTAAATGATTGTAGGTATGCTGTGTGAATGGCAACACATACTGTAACAAGCATACTGTATTGTGGAGGTTTCTCAAATTTGACTGCAAAAACAAAAATACACTTTTAAGATAGATTTTTTTTTTTCAAAAAAAGACGTCATTCATACCATGATTTAAATGTTACTATTGTACATCTGTTCAAAGTTCAGCTTTATGGTCCACCAGCTTTTATTTAAAGAGCAACTTATTGCATATTTCCTGTTGTACTCATTGCACTTTCAGAGGTAACAGAGGGATTAAACAACCTGCAGTTGACGTGAATAATAGTACACACTCATATTTAATATCACACCTTAGTTAAGCTCCAAATAAAGCCTTGGCTTCCTGGGAATTTCTGGTCCTTGTTGGAGAGAGTTTCAACCTAGTTCTGTAAATCTACAGCATTTCTGCCTTTTCATACTACATGGGTTTCTGGTAAACAGGATGTGGTGAGCTAAAGATGCATTATTCTCTTGATAGAATGCAGGATTTGATCTTGTAATGAGTGACAGTACAGTGACAAGAATGGATAATATATATTTTATACAGCTGCTATGGTAAAAACACACAATTTCTTTTTCCTATGGCTTGATTTACTAACGCTTATGTGCATACACCATGCATCAGTAGTGTGCAGACAAGTAAACTGCGTCCCCATAGTATTTACTATGCACCTACAGGCTATAGTGTATATATGCGCAATTTACTAACAAGGATATTTTGCCATGTAATGTACACTTAAGCATCTGAATGGAAGTCAGTTAAGTGTGTCCAAAATAAAAATGGTAGAACTACAATCACAGTATAAGATCACTTATGTAGTTGTAGCACCCTCTACCAGAAGGTAGGTGCTAGTAAGGGTTGTTTTACTAGGTTTATTCAGCACAGGCAAATTTAGGCAGGTTTATGCTGCAAGCTAGGCCTGTCTATTTTGATTCTGGGGATGGGAGTGTTTAGAGTAGCAGTGGGTGTGACCACCTGGGCTCCAGTCTGAGGCGCCTCCCCTGCTTCCAGAGAGTATGTTCTGGAAGAGGAGGCTGGGCCTGGAGCTGGAGTGGTAGGCAGCACATGTGGGAGCTCTGACCAATCCCTAACTGGCCTTGGGATTGGTCAGAGCTCCCACTGACCATATAGGCTGAGGTCACATGCTGCTGGGGAGGAGTAGTCGACTGGGTGACCTGAGAAACGGAGTGCTAGACAGCCGCAGGATCACACCCCCATCTGGGGGGGGGGGGGTGGGATTGCAGGAGGAGGCCCGGGGAGAACTGTGAGGGAACATTGCCTTTGCACGGTCATTGGCAATGTCTCTGTCACCACACGGTCGGTGGCAGGGAGCTCCTGGAGCAGAGAGGGCAGGAGAAGCTGTCGGAACGCATGGTCCGGGAAAGTTCCTCATCAAGGACTGAGGGCTGGAAGGTTGGAAGGTTGGTAAGTGTTACTGCAGTGGACAGCTGGAGGTGCCAGGGATTCTGTAAGGGAACTCTGCTTCTACACGGTCACTAGCAGAGTCTTTATTATGTACCCGGTGGATGGTGAAGAATCCTGGATCAGAGAAGAGACTGTGGGGATATGTGTCAAAGCAGTGTGGCCGGGGAACACGTGATTTGCAAGTTGGACTGGCTGGGAGCAGTAGTTCATTTCTTAGAACATAGACTTTACCCTACCAGGCCCAGCCTCAGGCCTAGTAGCAGCGAGTGACCAGAGCCAGTAGAGGGGCTTATTCAGTGTGAGTTCTTAATACCCATTAGAAGAGGATGTGTTATACCCTAATGTAACTACAAGTTGTGCAAGAGGAAACCAAGTGTGCAAGGAGAAGCAAGTTTGGGCTGGTGGTGAAGAGAACTAAGACCATTACTTTTACATGGTCAAAAGTGATGTTTCTGTCCCTCACATGGTGGTGGATGGGGGACTCTTAGTAACAGCAGTCTGCATGGAGATGCAGGGAGCAATAGTCTGCATAGGAGATGCAGAGGGAGTAACAGTCTGCAGGGAACTGCAGGAGAAGATTTCTACTTAGTCAAGTGTTCACATCCTATCTTCAGGCTCTAATTATCATCAAAGTATATTGAAACCTGTAAATATGATGGCAATGATTTATCCTATGAGCATCCCATATCCCAATGCCTATCCAAGTTGTACCCCACAATAAAACAACAAAAACAAAGCTTACAATTGACTGTTCATTGTCTCTGGAAAGGATGTATGAAGTCTGGCAGTGGGGTGATTTGACGGATTGTTTGTCACTAGGAGGTTTATTGCCAGTTGTGCATGCTGGAGGAGGGTAAAAATATAGGAACCTTCTGGAAGCTCTCTTGCCTCTGGGGAGGATGTGAGTTTGGATGTTCTCCAGCCTTCCAGGACTGCTGCCTGGGGAGGACATGTGCTTGAAGAAAGGAAGGTCTAAGTTCAGGACCTGTAGCTTGTACTGCCTTTCTGGAAGCACTAGATAGGAGCACCAGGGAGGAACTTTATCTGCTGGAAGAGTGTGCAAAAAAGCTGAGCATGAGGTCAGACATGGCAGAAAGTCTGGCGGCTCAATTAAGGGAGTTTAGGTGGTGGAACTACTCCACAGTTAAGAGAATATAGAGTACTGGTCTGCCTTAACACCTTTACAGCCGCTCAACACATAGGGACATTGGGGCAAGCAAAAAGAGGTTAAAGGTTGTTTCTGTGTTGACTGTAAGTAGGATTCCCAGTCTGCATATGAATCCTTGGGTATAATGTGCCTTAATCCTTTTCTCCCCTGGGTTTTGCAGTCTAAACATCTGTCTTTAACCATTTCAAAAGTGATTGGGGCCCAATTCTTCACATCCATTAAAAAATCAAGGATCCGACCCAAGGTGACATGTCAGCCCTCTGAGCCACATGGGGATCTTCCCATTTTTATCTGAAGATAGGTTTTAATCCCACAAAAGCTTTGAAATGATTTTCACCTTTAGTGAATGTGTTATCTGCTCTCTTTTTTAAAATATAAAAGAAAGAAGCTGAAAATTCACAGGTGTAGCAGGTTGCCTGCACTCCTACCTCATAATCCTTAGAAGAGCGCAGCCCCTGCTCTGGCAGTATGATAGCAAACATGAGAGGGAAGGGGATGTAGAAATCAGAGGATGGAAGAGAAAAGGTACATGAAAGGAAGTGAAGAAAGCTTATCAAGAATAAGCCGTTTACAATGGTTTTACTATTATATTATGAAAATAGGAAGTTGAGAAATCTTTGAAGCTGGATGCTCTACACGAAAGTTTGTGAAATTGAATCATGTTCCAACACGTCTCCTCCCTATAATCCTCTGTGTTTCCAGTGACTTATTGTGAACAGTGCATCACGAGCTGCATTATGAAGCATGTACAAATATAGATCTAATAAATTAAACATGAAAAAGAAAAGATTTAGCATAATACAATAAAAGGACTCATTCAATAAGACTATGAAAAAACAAATAAAATGTGCAAGCCAGAGCAGCCAATCAGAAATTATGTTCTTGTTGATGTGACTAAAGTAAATCAAATTGATTACCATGCATTGCTATATTTTCTGCCATAATACAATAGTTATTTTCTTCTCTCTGCCATTGTCCATCAAAGTAGATGTAAACTGAATTACTAAAACTTCATATAACTGTTAATGGGTGCATACCATAGTGTTAAAGCCCAATTCATTTCGGCCTGTTGGTGGAAGAAAAGCCTAACACTAGCTAATCTTAAAAAATGTTCCCTCCCCTTTTTCCTACCTATCCTGCATACCCTGTGTAAAAACTATCTGTGTACTTACCTATTTTTAATTCGCTCTGGTCTGGTCACATGATCCTGCAGCTTCGGCTCCCTTATATCAGAGTGTAGCAGCTACAGGGGCTTCAAATGGCTGGGCCATGGGGGCCTATGGGTAACATCACAACTCCCAGAATTCACAGCAGTTGTCGAGCACTCCCTTACAAAGGGAAGCCAGGGATGCAGGATCATGTGGCGGGACCTGACTGGATTAAAAAAAGATAAAATATAGGAGGAGGGAACGTTTTTAAGAAGACAGTGTAGTTAGTGTTAGGCTTTTCTTTCATTTTAAGTAAGTCAAGCAGCTCTAACTTACCTCCTGTTAGGTGCTGTCTCCCACAGACTCATAATTCTGAGGTCCATCACAGATCCTTTCCCTGTGAGTCTAGAGTGTCATGGAAATGCCCCCTGGGGGTGCATCATTAAGCTGCCCTGGCTCACAAGAGAACATGGGTGCCATTTTCTGTGGTCATGGCAAGAAGAGCTTCCATGAGCAGGCCAAAAATACATGGAAAATTGTCTAGACTCCACCTGTAACTGTAATACCATATTTGGACAGACTGACCCTAGTTAAAGAATTCAGCCATGACATTCTGAGGAGGAGTATCCACAAACAGGCCCTAATTTTCTGGATACTTCCATGTGTCTGACCTTAGAGGCATGAGGTTAACCTTATCAGTAAGCACTATGGCATAAAAGGCATCAAGATATCTTTACAGTGCCTTTTACAGCTGCCAACTTTTGATTCAAATGAAATTCCTTTCTGTATTGCCAATTTTTTAAAGACCTCCATAGCTACAGCTGAAATCTAAACTCAATTGAATGAGTCAGGGGAAGGGCCTCTTTGCCCCCTCCTTTTCTCTGCCTACCTAATCAGTGAAGGCCATATGCAGTTTAATCAGAGAGAGAGAGTCTGAAAGAAAGCAGATAGTGATGAGCTTTCTCTTTATAAGACTTATAAAGATCTGTAAAACCAGTGTCATTGGTGCGCACTGTATTAAATGTTTGTAAGAATATGAAATGCATGTAGTATTAGAAAGATTTAAAACATCAGTTTTTAGACCTAAAAAAGGTAAATTAAATCAATGTAAAACTATTACAGTGTCTCTTTAAGCCTTTATTTTAGGAGCAAATGCCACGTATTAGAGTTGCCTTGTAAAGCTCCACCCTCTCTCCCTCTGCAGCACCTCATCTTGAATATTTTTTGCATACATTCCACCAAGGCTTCAAAAACCGCCAGTGACATCATTAGTCACTGGTAGCTAGTTCCCTTCTGTAAGGCCTCCAGGAGGGATCAGCAGAGCAAGTTTTGTGGGTAGGCTCTTTGGGGGCTTTGCAGAGGGTGGGTGGTAATAAGCAGAAATGGGTAGAGAAAGTCGCAGGCACTATGTATAGGCACACCCACTAGTTCAGGCAGCGATGGCATGGTGACTTCAGCACTGCCTGAACTAAAAGCACCAAGTGGGCAATCGGGAGACTGCTCAGCCAACACACAGAGGGCAGGCAGAGGAGACCGGTGTGTCCTTAACAGGAAGTTCTAGGATCCTACTGTCTGAAGAGTCGGTTTAAATCAAAACAGCAGAAATGAAAGCATCAGATATGCAATACAAGGGCCCAGATAGTTAAGGTGAGAGATTTACTACATTATTAAAAAAATGGAATTTGAACCTGGAAATTAGCTTTCAGCAGGGCTCCCTTAGCATCACACGTTGTACTTGCTGTCATTTTTGCCCACAATGTGTTATCATGTCTAACACTGAGGAGACAATATCCACTGACAAACTGAAATTAGAGCCACACCCAGCCCTTAATAAATCAAGACCCTGTGGATGGGGAACCACAGGGGACATTTTCTGTAATTTGGATCTTGCTGCTCTTCAGTTTACCGTATTTGCAGGATAATTGGTTGTGAAATCATATATGAAAAATCATTATTGCTCATTTATTCTGCTGTGTGAGGCTCACACTGGGTTATGATCATTTTCTATAAAGTACAAAAAAATATTGCAAAATAAAATATGTAAGTTTAACCATTCCTCTGAATCCTTCTACTGAAGAAGAACTTGGAAGGCCTATTCACAGTATTATATTGCAGTCCTGTATGTTTTATCGTGCACCGTATCATATGATAATGCACAATGCATAGTTTGGTGCCAATGAACCTAGGCAATAGATTGAAAAGCAATGTGCATTGCGATGCACTGCCCTAAAATAAAATCAATGCATGCCTATTAAATAGGAAAAAATGAGAATTTAGAGAATTTACAATCACGATATTTGCAAAGATGGTGGAGCCCTTTGAATCCAGTCTTCTGGAATTTAAAGCAGAAGAGGAGCAAAAGGAGAAGATCTCAAGCGGTCCTTTTAAAGGAAAGAGGCTTTAAGGAGCGCATGCTGCTGGATCAATTCACAGATGCTGATACCCTGCAGAAGTTCAGCTTATCCAAGCAGTTCAGGTTATCCAAGCCACTTACCATGGAGCTTTATACCCAACTCATAGGGTACCTTGAACCCTCAACACAGAGAAGCCATGCCATACCAGCCATGACTTAATTGCTGTCTGTCTTTCACTTTTTTGGAAAAGCATCATATCAGTTGCTTGCGATAACTTACCGCATGGTTTCATGAGATATTTAACTGCTTCCCAACCAGCCTCCGCAGTTACACTGAGGCAGGTTGGCTCCCCTGGGCGAGCCGTCGTAGCTGTACATTAGCCGCTTTAGGACCACTAGGGGGCGCCCGTGGCGGGACGACTGAGCAGATGCGCTGCCTGGTGGTTGCGGTGTCCGCCAGGCACCTGCAATCGCTCCACACAGAGACAGAATGGAGGTCTGTCAATGTAAATAGACAGATCTCCGTTATGTCAGGGGTGAAGAAAATGATCAGTTGTTCCTAATGCTTAGGAACAACAATCGGTCCCCCCCCCAGGCACTCCCATCCCCCCACAGTTAGAAGCACTCCCGGTGGACATACATTTAACCCCTTATTGTCCCCTAGTGTTAACCCATTTCCTGCCAATGACATTTATACAGTAATCAGTGGCTATTTTTAGCTCTGATCGTTGTATAAATGTCAATGGTTCAAAAAAAGTGTCAAGAGTCCGATCTGTCCGCCGCAATGTCGCAGTCCCGATAAAAATCGCAGATCACCGCCATTGCTAGTAAAAACAAAAATAAATAATAAAAATGCCATCAATCTATCTCCTATTTTGTAGATGCTATAACTTTTGCGCAAACAAATCAATATAAGCTTTTTGCGAATTTTTTTTTACCACAAATATGTAGAAGAATACATATCAGCCTAAACTGAGGAAGAAATTTTTTTTTTTTTAAATGGGGGATATTTATTAAAGCAAAAAGTAAAGCAAAGTTTTTTCAAAATTGTCGCTATTTTTTTGTTTATAGCCAAAAAATAAAAATCGCAGAGGTGATCAAATACCACCAAAAGAAAGTTCTATTTGTGGGGAAAAAAAGGAAGTCAATTTTGTTTTTGTACAATGTCACACAACCGCGCAATTGTCAGTTAAAACGACACAGTGGGGTAACGCAAAAAATGGCCTGGTCACTAAGGGGCCAAATCTTCCAGGGGCTTAAGTGGTTAAGGCATACTTGGGAAAAGTAATGCAAGATTTTAACACTCCTAAACCTTATGGACAGCCTTCCCAGAAGAGTTGAAGCTGTTATAGCTGCAAAGGGTGGGCCAACTCAATATTGAACCCTACGGACTAAGACTGGGATGCCATTAAAGTTCATGTGCGTATAGAGGCAGGTGTCCCAATACTTTTGGTATTATGGTGTATATTTTGTGAATAGCTATGGTGAGCATAAAATCAGGCAATCAGAATTTTCAGAGGCTGAGACCAGCTTCAAATACATTGAGGTCAGGTTTAGGGCAAGAGACACAGCCCCTGCCAATGCATCAGAATTACCAGTGTTCTGTATACCAGGTACCGTGCAGCAGACATGAAAGATGACAGTAATAAAATGTAGGTGCATGTGGACCACATGTGACCTTATTCTGACCTGCAGTTGACCTCCTTCTAAGTTGCATCAACCTGCTTGAGATTGCTTTTCAACTGCCTTTGATTATACAAGACATGTATGGTAAGCAGTTCCGATGAGGACAAAGGCCCATCCAATCCTCCAAGGCCAGCCATTGGACATCATCTAATCAAGCAGCAGGTTCAATCTCACACTAAATAGAGTTCACACTTTTTAGTCTGTAAGGAGAAACCCAATCATGGCCTTACAGCAGTTTAGGGCAATTTACAGAAACTTTTAAAGTGAGATAAATATGGGGTGAGCCATTGTTTGCTTTCTTCTGAAAAAGCTAGCCTCATGGTAGTCTCTGCTTTAATAATTTGAGCCCCATCCCATTCCATGTTAAGAACTACAGCGTACTTAAAATGTACTTTTTCTGCAGCTATATTTCTGAAACAAGTACCAGCTACTGGATGAAATGCTACCTAGTTCTCCCTAGGAGACTGCTGTTGGGATTTTTAGACCCTCATTTGTCCCTCATTTAGGTCTATATAGTTGTATATAAAATGCACTTTTAATCTTTCGAAAAGCATAGTTGCCAACATTGTAAAAAAAGTTATAGGGACACTTTTTGGCAGAGTCTTATTATAATTAGGGGGCGGGGCATACGTTTGTAGGCGTGACATAGCAAAAAAAGAAAAATGACGCGCAAATGGGGATGTTGTTAGAGTCTGAGATGAATGAGAGATGGAGAAAGAAAGGGGAAAAGAGGGAGGGAGGGAGAGAGAAAGAAGGAAAGAAGGAAAGAAGAAGGGAAGGTGAGAGAAGGAAGGAAAGAGGGATGGAGGGACAGCAGGCCCAGATCCTACACCACAAAAAAATGTGTATTCCAGAATTTAACAAATCAGCAGATAAAGATACTCCAAACACCTGGTGTTAGCGCTTCAATCATCCCGGCACCATGGTTGTTATGGTGTCAGGATGATTGAAGCGCATTATTTCTATTATTACATTGAAATATAAAATGAAATAGTTCAACTCACCATAATGCAGAATCAGTGTTAGCCCTGAGCGTGTCACTTGCCATGTCGCCTGCCACCAGATGCCATCAGGTGCCCCCAGCAGAGTCCCTCCTCACATCTGGTGTCCCCAACAGCGGAGCCTCTCATCACATCTGGTGTCCCCAGCAGCGGAGCCCCTCATCACATCAGGTGTCCCCAGCAGCGGAGCCCCTCATCACATCAGGTGTCCCCAGCAGTGGAGTCCCTCCTCACATCTGGTGTCCCCAGCAGCAGAGCCCCTCATCACATCAGTGCTCAGCAGCGGAGCCCCTCATCACATCTGGTGTCCATCTTAGCGGAGCACCTCATCACATCTGGTGTCCCCAGCAGCAGAGCCCCTCATAACATCAGGTGTGCCCAGCAGCGAAGCCCCTCATCACATCAGGTGTTCCCAGTAGCGGAGCCCCTCATTACATCTGGTGTCCCCAGGCAGCGGAGTCCCTGCTCACATCAGGTGTCCCAAGCAGCGGAGCCCCTCATCACATCAGGTGTCCCCAGGCAGCGGAGCCCCTCCTTACATCTGGTGTCCCCAGGCAGCGGAGCCCCTCCTTAGATTCTGGTGTCCCCAGGCAGCGGAGTCCCTCCTTACATCTGGTGTCCCCAGGCAACGGAGTCCCTCCTTAAATCCAGTGTCCCCAGGCAGCGGAGCCCTCCTTACATCAGGTGTCCCCAGGCAGCGGAGCCTTCCTTACATCAGGTGTCCCCAGGCAGCGGAGCCCTCCTTACATCTGGTGTCCTCAGGCAGCGGAGCCCTCCTCACATCTGTGTTGTCATCCCGGCACCATGGTTGTTATGGTGTCAGGATGATTAAAGCGCATTATTTCTATTATTACATTGAAATATAAAATGAAATAGTTCAACTCACCATAATGCAGAATCAGTGTTAGCCCTGAGTGTGTCACTTGCCACGTCACCTGCCACCAGATGCCATCAGGTGCCGCCAGCAGAGTCCCCCCTCACATCTGGTGTCCCCAGCAGCAGAGCCCCTCATCACATCAGGTGTGCCCAGCAGCGGAGCCCCTCATCACATCTGGTGTCCCCAGCAGCGGAGCCCCTCATCACATCTGGTGTCCCCAGCAGCAGAGCCCCTCATCACATCAGGTGTGGCCAGCAGTGAAGCCCCTCATCACATCAGGTGTTTCCAGCAGCGGAACCCCTCATCACATCTGGTGTCCCCAGGCAGCGGAGTCCCTCCTCACATCAGGTGTCCCAAGCAACGGAGCCCCTCATCACATCAGGTGTCCCCAGGCAGCGGAGCCCCTCCTTACATCTGGTGTCCCCAGGCAGCGGAGCCCCTCCTTAGATTCTGGTGTCCCCAGGCAGCGGAGTCCCTCCTTACATCTGGTGTCCCCAGGCAGCGGAGTCCCTCCTTACATCCAGTGTTCCCAGGCAGCGGAGCCCTCCTTACATCAGGTGTCCCCAGGCAGCGGAGCCTTTCTTACATCAGGTGTCCCCAGGCAGGGGAGCCCTCCTTACATCTGGTGTCCTCAGGCAGCAGAGCCCTCCTCACATCTGTGTTGTCCCTAGGCAGCAGCTCCCTCCTCACATCTGTGGTGTCCCCAGGCAGCTGAGCCCTCCTCACATCTGTGTTGTCCCCAGGCAGCAGCGCCCTCCTCATATCTGTGGTGTCCCCAGGCAGTGGAGCCCTCCTTACATCTGTGTTGTCCCCAGGTTGCAGCACCCTCCTCATATCTGTGGTGTCCCCAGGCAGCAGAGCCCTCCTCACATCTGTGGTGTCCCCAGGCAGCGGAGCCCTCCTCACATCTGTCTTGTCCCCAGGCAGCAGCGCCCTCCTCATATCTGTGGTGTCCCCAGGCAGCAGAGCCCTCCTCACATCTGTGGTGTCCCCAGGCAGCGGAGCCCTCCTCACATCTGTGTTGTCCCCAGGCAGCAGCGCCCTCCTCATATCTGTGGTGTCCCCAGGCAGTGGAGCCCTCCTCACATCTGTGTTGTCCCCAGGTTGCAGCGCCCTCCTCATACCTGTGGTGTCCTCAGGCAGCAGAACCCTCCTCACATCTGTGGTGTCTCCAGGCAGCGGAGCCCTCCTCACATCTGTGTTGTCCCCAGGCAGCAGCGCCCTCCTCATATCTGTGGTGTCCCCAGGCAGCAGAGCCCTCCTCACATCTGTGGTGTCCCCAGGCAGCGGAGCCCTCCTCACATCTGTGTTGTCCCCAGGCAGCAGCGCCCTCCTCATATCTGTGGTGTCCCCAGGCAGCAGCGCCCTCCTCACATCTGTGGTGTCCCCAGGCAGCGGAGCCCTCCTCACATCTGTGGTGTCCCCAGGCAGCGGAGCCCTCCTCACATCTGTGGTGTCCCCAGGCAGCAGAGCCCTCCTCACATCTGTGGTGTCCCCAGGCAGCAGAGCCCTCCTCACATCAGCGTCCCCAGGCAGAGGCGATCTTCTTCATTACAGTGTATCATGTCCCCAGCAGTAGCAGCTACAATTCCTTTCATGTGTGTTCAGTGGAGAGGGGCAGGCCGTGCAATAGGCTTCAGTGTACAAAGGAATTGTCCGCTGTACACTGAAGAGAGCAGCCGATTGGCTGCCCCTCCCCTCTCCACTGAACACAAAGGGTAATGTGGTGGCCATCTTTTTTGTAGCCCGCCGGCCGTTTTTTGCCTAAAATATTCCCGATTTTCCTGGGACAAAAGCAAAATCCTGGGAAAGGACGGGCTCCGATCGGGACGAGGGTCCCAAAATCGGGATTGTCCTGGGAAAATCGAGACTGTTGGCAAGTATGCAAAAAGTGTTTCCCAGTGCTAAACCTTTCATCTAATTTCTAAATTGCTGCATTTGTAAATTTCAAAAGCCAGTATAAAGGAATAGTAGTGGTAAAAAAAAGCACTTGTCAGTTTAAAGTAGAACTATAGGCAAAACTTTTTTCATTTTGGATAGAGTAAAGGAATGTCATAACCCCTGTCAGTTTATTTTTTGCCATCTGTGTCCCTTTTGGGGAGATTTCCCTTCACTTCCTTTCCCATAGCCAAACAGGAAGTGAGAGGAAATCCCTGCAAATTAAGGGAATTCCTTGGGAATTCCTTAGGTCACCAGAACCAGTGTCCCCATTGGAAGATTTCCCTTCAATTACTTTTCTGGGGGAACTCAAAATTTGGGATTTTCTTTTACTGTCACTTTCAATGATAATGGTAAACAGGACAAATAGAGAGGGTGAATCTCCTTACCGGGGGCACAGACACCAATAAAATCTGACAGGGGTTATAATCCCTCTCTACTCCATCCAAAGCAAAAGGCATTATTCAGATATCTTCTTTTTCTGCCTGCGATATTTCTGCACCGTAAAAACAATCATAGCGGGACATCCCCCACTTACGCCATTTACCATAGAGCTGACGAGGACCAGATGGCCCCCGGTCAACTCTATGACCTTCAGAGGCCGGGCACGACGTAAACACTGCTGTTTCTTTGGTTGGGAAACTGTCAAAATATAAAAATAAAACAAACAATAAAAAATAGAATCAAAGCGCCCCCGTCCCCGCTTGCTTGCACGCAGAAGCAAACACATACGTATGTCGTGCCTGCATATGTAAACGGCGTTCAAACGACACATGTGAGGTATCGCCACAAATGTTAGAGTGAGAGCAATAATTCAAGACCTCCTCTGTAACTCTAAAAAGGTAACCTGTAGAAGTGTTTTAAAGTGTTGCCTATGGAGATTTAGAAGTACCGAAGTTTGGCGCCATTCCACAAATGTTCACAATTTTAAAGTGTGACACATTAGGTATCTATTTACTCGGTGTAACATCATCTTTCACATTATGCAAAAAAAATCGGGGTGTCCTATGCCTACATACTTTTGCTAATAGGTGTCCCTTGTTCCCATCTCAAAAAGTTGAGAGGTATGCACTTGTAGTTTACAGCTTTTAATGCTGCTGGATCCTGCTCTCTCAGTGCTTCTTCCCCGAACTTCAGATCTTCTAAATAAAGAGTTAACGGTAATCAGTGCAGTCTCCAGTCAGTCTGTTAATTTGAAGAAGGGGGAAGGGGAGTGACATGCCATCCTATGCAAAGGGGCTGTGTGTCTTTCTGCACACACTCTAGGGAGAGACAACTCTAGTCTCTGCATGAAAGGGTGGTTCCATGGGACGCTGCAAGAGAAAGGAGCCACCCAAAAAAAGGACACCTGGGGCAGTGATCGCGGCACCAGCTTAAATTAGAACATAGGTGAGGATTGAATTATTAAAAGCTGCATATTCACAGGCAGCAAAAAGTTCCCTCTGCACTCTATACAAAGAAAATACCTATAAAATTCTCCTCTACTGGTACATGACTCCGGATACCCTTCATGCCATATACCCGTCTAGTTCAGATCGCTGCTGGCGATGTCAAAAAGACAGAGGGACCCTCCTTCACATATATTGGGACTGTTCACTGATAACCCCATTCTGGGATAAGGTTCAACAACTACTGGTTCGCTTATTGGAGACACAGATCCCTATGACCCCCAAATTCTTCCTTTTAGGAATCTCACAATTAAAGCGGAGTTCCACCCTAAAGTGGAACTTCCGCTCATCGGATTCCTCCCCCCCTCCGGTGTCACAATTGGCACCTTTCAGGGGGGAGGGGGGTGCAGATACCTGTATAATACAGGTATCTGAACCCACTTCCGGGTACAGCTAGCCGCAGCTAGCCGCAGACTCCCCGCCCACCCCCGTTGTGTTGTGGGAAATACACAGTTCCCACAACACAACGGGGACCAGTGAAGACGCGCAGCGCGACTCGCGCATGCGCAGTAGGGAACCGGGCAGTGAAGCGGCAACGCTTCGCTTCCTGATTCCCTCAGTGTGAATGGCGGCGGCAGCACCCGAGGATCGAGGGACGGCTCGGTCTCGGGTGCCGACATCGCTGGACCCCGGGACAGGTAAGTGTCCTTATTTTAAAAGTCAGCAGCTGCAGTATTTGCAGCTGCTGACATCTAATTTTTTTTTTTTTGGTGAAACACCACTTTAAAGATCCCCAAAGTTCAAAAAAAACTTATACGTCACATTCTCACAGCAGCACGTTGTCTTATTGCTCTACACTGGAAAAAAACCCTCCCCCCCACACTCGAAGCCTTATACACTAGAATCAAAGATGTGGAGTTGATGGAGAAGATGACAGCCCGGATACAGGACAGGTTGGAGGTACATAATAAAGTATGGGAGCTGTGGCATCTTCGAGAGGACCCACCATAAACAAGTAAACGAATTATAACATCATCCCTCTTCCCTTCTCCTCTCATTTTCTTCTTTCCCCCCCTCTTTCACTATCCTTCTACTCTACTTTGAGTGTTTCAGTGTCTTGCTTAGTTATAAGCAAAATAGAAGATGAAAACAAAACAAGAGCTAAAAGAAAGGAAAAAGGAGAGAGAGAGCCTAGCATATTTGTACTCTTTGTTTCTCTTTTTTTTTGTATGACAGACTCTTGTCGCTTATTACCTTTATTATATTTTGTACTTCTGTACCGCAAAATATTATAATAAAATGTTATTTGAAAAAAAAAAAAAAAAAAAGCTGCATATTTAGTAAGTGATTAAATCAGCTGCTGAAAGCGCTTCAAAAATTAGGGTTTAATATCACTTTAAGTTAATGAGTCAGAAAGTCAGAGGCAGCCAGGATACTAGCATTTTCAGAATGAAATTAAAAAAAAAGGCAGCCCCCTTATGATACCAAAAAACAAGTTGTTGAACTATAACTGAAGACAAGTTATAATAGTTTTTGCACTTTAAACTTTTACGAAACATCAGGAAGATACAAAAATGAATGTGAGTTCAGACATAATAAGTGTGAAGTTTTGGGAAACTAGTTGGTTCACTTAAGAACAGGAAACCTCAAAAGAAAAAGAGTTCACCTTTTGAAAGGGGCGTGTTCAAGCTGTCTACATTCATGACATCTATACAAGGTTGTGCCAAACTCTACATTGAAGGAAGAGTGATTAAGAATTTAAAGTGGACCAAGCATCACATATGATGTTTATTGTTAATTGCATGCTACGAAATGTGTAAGTGTTAAGCCTCGTACACACGATCAGATTTTCTGCAGACGAAAATTCTGACTTTTGTGCAAAGGCGCGTGCCTGGATTTTGTCTTACATTTGAACGGCAAGGAATTGTCGGCCAACAAACACGAACGTACTGGCGTACTACGTGTTTTTTCTGCTCTTTAGCGCCACCCTTTGGGCTCCTTCTGTTAATTTCGTTTTAGTAGAAGTTTGGTGAGTGTTCATTCGCGCTTTTCATTTCGCACGTTTTATTTTGTGGTTTTCAGTTTGCGCTTTTTATTTTGTGCTTTTCAGTTTGTTTCTGAACAGCCGTTCAACCAGAGATGTTGCGGAATCGGAGGTGTTATTTATTATTGGCCTTGGAGTTATTGTTTTCACCCAAGTCCAGTCCAGGAACAGGAGGTGGAAGAGTTCTTTGACCAAAAATTGGTTGCTTTATTATTCGTGACCAATTATGCCATATGCCATTGCTGCGGGAGCTCCAGGAGAATAATCTAGATGATTTTTGGAATTATCTCCGGATGACAGACCCCTGCTTTAACCAACTCTTGGCATTGTTGACCCCCTATATTAAAAAGCAGGACACATGCATGAGGCTTTTATTTTATTTTTGGTTGAGTAATAATGATTTGATTTGGTATATTTTCTTCTTTTTGGTTAAGTTCTATTGGCAGATAGCATGTCTAATTTTATTTGTTTTCTTTTTTAAAGCACAATAAAAAAAATTGTGGAGAATAATACTTGGCTATGTGTTTTACTTCAAATAACAGTTTGGGAGTAGGCAGTTACATTTAAAAAAATACAATGTAAAATTAACAAGGAACACCAACATAGCTGTATCTTTGATCTTAAAAACTATGGGATAATGGTGTTGTGGTAACTTGCCCCAAAAAAAAGCATAATAATATTATTCTTGATATCACTAGAAAATAAAGGCTTTTTAAAATACGTTTGCCATAACTCCATCAGTATCACCAGCAAAGCAGCTTCCTTATTATCCCATTAAAGAAGAAGAGAATGTGTGCTGCATTTTGAGGTTTTATAATTTGCCATGTCACTAATGTTAATTCTCCATTACGAATGCTAGTTTACAAGACTGACCACTTCCAGCTCGTTCTTGCTTCCGAGCATGCGTGTTTGTACTTTGGACTTTTGTGTACACACGCTCAGAAAATCCCACAACATACATTTGTCCGTGGAAAATTTTAAAGCCTGCCATCCAACATTTGTCTGCGGAAAATCCGACAACAATTGTCCGATGGAGTATACAAATGGTCGGATTTTCCACCAACAGCCTGTCATCACATTTCCTGTCGGAAAATCCGATCGTGTGTACGCGGCTTAAATTTAGATCTTTCGTAAATGGCAAAATTTTAATCCTGATGTACCCTCTTCCTCCCAACTCCTTGACTTCCTGCAAGCAGACCTCGATTAGTATTAAGCTATTTAAAGGTACAGCTGGTGGCAATCTCTGCTGTGACAACAAGAGATGGACCGAAGATCCTTTAACAATCAAATTCTTCAAGACAGTCAAGAAGATAAGCTCACCCATTAAAACAAATCTTTCCCACTTAGGATATCACTCTGGAGCCCTTATCCAAACAGCCTTTTGCCCCATCTGATTCAGCATCCTTGTGGAATCTGACTTGGAAATGATTTTACTTTGTGGCGATGGCATCAGGTTGGGGAGTATCAGAACTTCAGGCTCTGGGATCAGAAGACAATAATACTATTTTTTGTACTCGGATAGAGTGGAACTTAGAACAGTACATGGATTCATCCCTAAGTTCTCCTCTTCCTCTACTATATCCGAGCCTTGGGCCCTACCAATCTTTTTAGATCCAATTTTGACCTTCTTCACGAAGACGATACCACTTTGGTATTTATACCGTGTACACACTTTCCGTCAGAATAGACTCCGACGGTCTTTCTGACGGAGTTCCGACAGAGTTCCGCTGAAATGGATTTGCCTACACATGATCACACCAAAGTCCGATCGTTTAGAACGCGATGACGTATGACGGGACTAGAAAAAGGAAGTTCAATAGCCAGTAGCCAATAGCTGCCCTTGCGTCGTTTTTAGTCCGTCGGAATAGCATACAGACGAGCGGTTTTCCCGATAGGAACTGATTCCGTCGGAAAGATTTGAAACATGTTCTATTTCTAGGTCCGTCAGAATTTTAGAAAGAAAAAGTCAGATGAAGCCCACACACGATCGGAATGTCCGACGGAATGATTCTGTTGGACCTTTTCTGCCGGAAAGTCTGGTCGTGTGCACGCAGTATAAGACACTATCATCAAGTCACAACAAAAAAACAAAGTATCCCGCGTTGTCCATTTATCTTCAATCATGGCGCCGACATTACCAGAAAAAGAATACAAAACGGAAAAACTCCACCTCCATGTGAGGCGTCCCACTGACTGCGGTCTTTTTGCTTTGACAGCTCTTATATAGTCAAGGGTGGGGCCACCCAGTGACGTAAACGGGTGACCCTGCCCCCTCTGATGTCACGTGACGTCAGAAGGGGGTGTGGTGACTTGGTTATGTCAGCTCCACCTCTCCTCTCTTTCTAGCACCATTTAGAAAGAAGAGGGAGGTGACAGTGATGCTACCTGTGAGTCACCCAAACCTGCCTTGAGCCACTTCCATCCCAGAATTAAAACAAACAGGCCTAACCACCAGCTAGGCCTACCTAAATGTTTCTACCCCATGAAAAATCCTTACTCTAGCACCTACCCAGCTAGCGGGTGCTACACTGGCTCAGAGATGACACAATCATGTAAATTCTGGTGTCTTTGCAGTTTGTGGCTGTGTATATAAATGTCCAACACAGATCAGCCTTTTGCTGCATACTTTCACCTTGCGTCAAAGTTGTAATATTGTAATTTTATAATTAGGTTGAAAACTGAGGAAATGCTTCCTTCTGCCTGTAGCAGACCGATGACATCATCTAACCCTAGGCAAAATCACTTGACTGAAGCTTAAGGACTACATTTTAAAGGAGAACTCCAGCATTAATTATTCCCATCAAAATGAATTGCCCAGCATAGTGAAAAAGGGAGCTTACACTGTGATACTCACTTTCAATCTGCAGCTGTCCCCTGCAGAAAGTCTGCTCTTCCACTGGCTGCTCTTCTGGGTTAAATGACAGCCAGCTTCATTGAACCCATATCATGGACACAGCTTGGGCTCACAGAATGTCTCATCATTAAGCCCTCTCTCACAGTATTATTATAATGTGGGTGTCATACAGTTCAGAAATGAGAACCATCCACCGTTGCCCTCAGACAAAAAGAGGACGGACCCATGACAACACATGGATTCATGTGGATTTATGCTACCAAAGACAAATAATGCAAACAATTCTGATAGGTTACTTCCATCCGCAGTTCATTCTAAAGCTGCAAATTAAAGGATAATATCCACAGTCTTGCAGCTCTCTCCAGACCAGGAAACCCTTGTGCAGCACTATACAGGGGAAAATAGGAACAGCGCACCGGCATAGTGTGATATCTTCAATAATAGGGATGAGCCGAACACCCCCCGGTTCGGTTCGCACCAGAACCTGCGAACGGACCGAAAGTTCGCACGAACGTTAGAACCCTATTGACGTCTATGGGACTCGAACGTTCGAAATCAAAAGTGCTCATTTTAAAGGCTAATTTGCACGGTATTGTCCTAAAAAGGGTTTGGGGACCCGGGTCCTACCCCAGGGGACATGTATCAATGCAAAAAAAACTTTTAAAAACGGCCGTTTTTTCGGGAGCAGTGATTTTAATGATGCTTAAAATAAAAAAAAAAAAAGTGAAATATTCCTTTAAATATCGTACCTGGGGGGTGTCTATAGTATGCCTGTAAAGTGACGCGTGTTTCCCGTGTTTAGAACAGTCCCTGCACCAAATGTCATTTTTAAAAGGAAAAAATCTCATTTAAAACTGCTTGCGGGTTTAATGTAATGTCGGGTCATGGCAATATGGATGAAAATCAGTGAGACAAACGGCATGGGTACCCCCCAGTCCATTACCAGGCCCTTTGGGTCTTGTATGGACATTAAGGGGAACCCCGCACCCAAATTAAAATAAGGAAAGGTGTGGGGCCACCAGGCCCTATATACTCTGAACAGCAGTATACAGGCGGTGCAAACAAGACAGGGACTGTAGGTTTGTTGTTAAGTAGAATCTGTTTGTAATTTTGAACGGGTACATTTTTAACGTGTTTAGCTCCAGCCAAAAAATCTTTTTTAAGTTTTTTGGAAAACATAGGAAAGGGTTATCACCCCTGTGACATTTGTTTTGCTGTCTTTCCTCCTCTTCAGAAGATTTCACCTCACTTTTTGTCCCAATGAAAAATGTTTTTTGAAAATTTGGGTTTTTTTGTGGAACAAGGATTGGAAAGCATCAGTGGAAAGGAGAATTTTTTTTCCCATATTAACTCTTACAGGAGAGAATTTCCCTTCCTAGGGGTAGATTTCATCTCACTTCCTGTTGTCTCCTTCCGTTTGCAAGTAGGAGTCGTTTGTAAGTTAGATGTTTGAAAGTAGGGTCCTGCCCTATATACTCAGCAGAAATTTGGGCCTTAGGTGTTGCTGTGGCCACAACACTGTAAGCCCTCGCAGGGCCCTGCTGTGAAATATTAGATCAAGAATTGTAATTACATGCCCCTGTTGAACAGGAGCTGAAAAATTAGGCCTTGGGCACTGGTGCTGGTGCCACAACACTGCAACCCCTTACAGACACTCTAGTTGGAACGCAGGAACGAGCCCTGCTGCAAAGTATTGCATCAAAAATTGTAATTACACGCCCCTGTTAGACAGGAGCAGAAAAATTGGGCCTTGGGCACTGGTGCTGGTGCCACAACACTGCAACCCCTCACAGACACTCTAGTTGGAATGCAGGAACGAGCCCTGCTGCAAAGTATTGCATCAAAAATTGTAATTACACGCCCCTGTTAGACAGGAGCAGAAAAATTGGGCCTTGGGCACTGGTGCTGGTGCCACAACACTGCAACCCCTCACAGACACTCTAGTAGGAATGCAGGAACGAGCCCTAATGCAAAGTATTGCATCAAAAATTGTAATTACACGCCCCTGTTAGACAGGAGCAGAAAAATTGGGCCTTGGGCACTGGTGCTGGTGCCACAACACTGCAACCCCTCACAGACACTCTAGTTGGAATGCAGAAACGAGCCCTGCTGCAAAGTATTGCATCAAAAATTGTAATTACACGCCCCTGTTAGACAGGAGCAGAAAAATTGGGCCTTGGGCTCTGGTGCTGGTGCCACAACACTGCAACCCCTCACAGACACTCTAGTAGGAATGCAGGAACGAGCCCTGCTGCAAAGTATTGCATCAAAAATTGTAATTACACGCCCCTGTTAGACAGGAGCAGAAAAATTGGGCCTTGGGCACTGGTGCTGGTGCCACAACACTGCACCCCCTCACAGACACTCTAGTTGGAATGCAGGAACGAGCCCTGCTGCAAAGTATTACATCAAAAATTGTAATTACACGCCCCTGTTAAACAGGGGCTGAAAAATTGGGCCTTAGGCACTGGTGGTGGCGCCCAGAACCAAAAATGTTCTTACAAGCTATCAGCGTGATGATTGAGGAGGAAGAGGATAATTACTCGGGGATAGTCACTCAGCATCAGCATAGGCAGTCTTTGAAGGGATCTGAGATTTCAAAAAAAATTATTCGGTTACATCAGCATCAGGTGCTTGGTAGCTGGTGGTGATCTAAGACTGATTCATTTTTATGAAGGTCAGTCGATCGACCGAGTCGGTGGACAGACGCACCCTGTGATCGGTTACCACGCCTCCAGCAGCACTGAATGTGCGTTCCGAAAGAACGCTGGATGCAGGACAGGCCAGTAGCTCAATTGCATACTGTGCAAGCTCTGGCCAGTGATCCATCCTCAAGACCCAGTAACCCAGAGGATTTTCGGTGGGAAAGGTGTCCAAGTCTGATCTTGACCCTAGGTATTCCTGCACCATGTAAAACAGACGCTGGCGATGGTTGCTGGAACCGATCATACCTTGGGGCTGCGGACCAAAAAATTGTCTGAACGCATCGGTCAGACGGCCACCTTCTCCACTGCTCCTTCTTTGACTGACCGAAGCCTCAGCAACACGTTGTCCAGAAACAGGAGTTTGTAACCTCCCAGTCTCTGGGAACGCGTTGCACAGACCTTTCTGCAAGGCCTCCCGAAGATGTTTCATCCTCTGCTCCCTCTGCGATGGCAAGATAAGGTCCGCAACCTTACCCTTGTAACGTGGATCAAGGAGGGTTGCCAGCCAGTATTGGTCCTTCTCCTTGATACCACGAATACGAGGATCCTTACGCAGGCTTTGCAGGATCAGGGAGGCCATGCAGCGTAGGTTTGCTGAGGCATTCGGTCCGGAGTCCTCTGGGTCACTAAGGACGACATGGTCCGCAGCCACCTCCTCCCAGCCACGTACAAGTCTATGTGTTTCTTGGGACTGATCCTTTAAAGACTGCTGCTGATGCTGAGTGCCAGGCTCCACCTCCATACTGACACAATCTTCCTCCTCCTCCTCCTCGTCCTCTTCCTGTGTGATCGGCGGGCACGCAGGAACACTGTCTGGATAAAGGGGGCCTTGAGAGCTAAGGAAGTCCTCCTCTTCCTGCCTCTGTTCTGCCTCAAGTGCCCTGTCCATTATTCCACGCAGCGTGTGCTCCAACAGGTGGACAAGGGGGACAGTGTCACTGATGCATGCACTGTCACTGCTCACCATCCTCGTGGCCTCCTCAAATGGTGACAGGACAGTGCATGCATCCCTGATCATGGCCCACTGGCGTGGGGAAAAAAAACCAAGCACCCCTGATCCTGTCCTGGTGCCATAGTCGCACAGGTACTCATTGATGGCCCTCTGCTGCGTGTGCAGCCACTGCAGCATGGCCAACGTTGAGTTCCACCTGGTGGGCATGTCACAGATTAGGCGGTTCTTGGGCAGGTTAAACTCCTTTTGGAGGTCCGTCAGCCGAGCACTGGCATTATATGACCGGCGGAAATGCACACAGACTTTCCTGGCCTGCCTCAGGACATCCTGTAAGCCCGGATACCTGCCCAAGAACCGCTGCACCACCAAGTTAAGGACGTGAGCCAAACAGTGCACATGGGTCATTTGTCCCTGTCGGAGGGCAGAGAGGAGGTTGGTGCCATTGTCGCAAACCACCATTCCTGCCTTAAGTTGGCGTGGCGTCAACCACCTCTGAACCTGCCCCTGCAGAGCTGACAGAACCTCTGCCCCAGTGTGGCTCCTGTCCCCCAAGCACACCAGCTCAAGCACCGCATGGCATCTTTTGGTCTGCGTACTTGCGTAGCCCCTTGAACGACTACGGAGCACCGCTGGTTCAGAGGAAGAGGCCATGGAGGAAGAAGAAGAGGAGGGGGTGGAGGAGAGAGGTGTGTCACAATCATTAGCATTTTGAAGGCGTGGTGGCGGAACAACCTCCAACACTACTGCACCTTGTCCTGCATCCTTCCCAGCTGCCAGCAGAGTCACCCAATGCGCCGTGAAACTTAGGTAACGTCCCTGTCCATGCCTGCTGGACCATGAGTCAGCGGTAATATGCACCTTACCGCTGACCGCCCTGTCCAGCGAGGCATGGACATTGCCTTCCACATGCCGGTAGAGAGCCGGAATCGCCTTCCGTGAGAAAAAGTGGCGTTTGGGTACCTGCCACTGAGGAACCGCACATTCCACAAACTCACGGAAGGGGGCAGAGTCTACCAACTGAAAAGGCAGCAGTTGAAGTGCCAGCAATTTTGCCAAGCTAGCATTCAACCGCTGGGCATGTGGATGGCTGGGAGCAAACTTCTTTCGGCAGTGCAGCAGCTGGGGCAGGGAAATTTGCCTGGTACAATCTGACGTCGGTGTACCAAAAGCAGATTGCCCACAAGTACTTGGCTGTGACACACCTAATTCTACACCTTCATTCCTCTCAGTGCAGGTCTCAGAGAGGACTGAAGGTCTAGTGGGGTTGGAAATCTCAGCTGATGAGGAGCAAGGAGAGGTCCTCTTTGTTCTTTGGTGTGGGTCTTTTAGATGCGCTTGCCAACGAACTGCATGGCAGGTCAACATATGTCTGGTCAAGCATGTGGTACCCAAGCGGGAGATGTTTTGGCCACGTGAGATACGCTTGAGACATATGTTGCAAATAGCAGCGATGCGATCTGATGCACTCGTCTCAAAAAAGGCCCACACCAAAGAACTTTTTGAATAACGCGCAGAGACTGCAGCGCCCTGCACATGTGATGCAGTCAATGTGCTGCCCTTAGGCTGGCCCCTGGAGGGCATCCTGCCTCGTTGGTGATGTGCCGCCTCCTCCTCCTCCTCCTCCTCTCTCCTATCAGGCACCCACGTTGAGTCAGTGACCTCATCATCCCCTCCCTCCTCATCACTGGAGCAAACCCGGCAGTATGCTGCAGCAGGGAGACCATGACTGCCAGATTGCTGTCCTTCTTGGGCACCCCCTCTGTCCGTGCTCATGTTACTGCCATCATCGAGCTCAGTATCATCATCAGAGCCTTCCAAACGCTGGGCATCCTCCTGGAGCATGTACCCAACACTGTGGTCAAACAGTTCGAGGGACTCCTCAGGAGGACATGGTGGAGCTAGGGAAGGAGTCACTGATGACATTGAGCCGAGGAAAGAGGCCGCTGCTTTGCCAGACAAAGCACCCTGGGCATGGGTGAGAGAGGATGAGGAGGATGAGGACGGCTTGGTCATCCACTCGACCAAGTCTTCCGCATGTTGCGGCTCAACACGGCCAGCTGCCGAAAAAAAGGCCAAGCGTGTCCCATGGCCACGTGCTGATGAGGATGCACCGTCTCCACGACCAGCACTAGACACAGAGCCTGCTTGCCCTCTCTTATTGGCTTGTGACTGTCTGCCTCTCCTTCTTGGCCTTCCAGACATACTAATGGCCTGTAGCTGCACTAAGCTGGGATATATATATATATATATATATATATATATATATATATATATATATATATACTGCAGCTAGCAAAATCAACTGCCTGCCTGTAGTATGAGAACACCACCAACCTTCTACAGGTAGCTTTAGCTGAACACTGTGAGGTGGACGCACCCCACTAACTTGTAGGTTTAGCTGAACACTGTGAGCAGGACGCACTGCACTAACTGTAAATAGTCTAGCTGCCTGACCGTGGTACTAATAGGATCAAAAGAACACCAGTAATTTTCTTTAGGTAGCTGTAAATACTTTAACAAGACAAGCCTGCCTGTCAGTAGGAAGATAACAGGAACGGATCTAGCTGAACACTGTGAGCAGGACGCACTACACTAAATGTAAATAGTCTAGCTGCCTGACCGTGGTACTAATAGGATCAAAAGAACACCAGTAATTTTCTTCAGGTAGCTTTATATACTGTAACAAGACAAGCCTGCCTGTCAGTAGGAAGATAACAGGAACGGATCTAGCTGAACACTGTGAGCAGGACGCACTGTACTAAATGTAAATAGTCTAGCTGCCTGACCGTGGTACTAATAGGATCAAAAGAACACCAGTAATTTTCTTCAGGTAGCTTTATATACTGTAACAAGACAAGCCTACCTGTCAGTAGGAAGATAACAGGAACAGATCTAGCTGAACACTGTGAGCAGGATGCACTGTACTAAATGTAAATAGTCTAGCTGCCTGACCGTGGTACTAATAGGATCAAAATAACACCAGTAATTTTCTTCAGGTAGCTTTATATACTGTAACAAGACAAGCCTGCCTGTCAGTAGGAAGATAACAGGAACGGATCTAGCTGAACACTGTGAGCAGGACGCACTGCACTAATTGTAAATAGTCTAGCTGCCTGACCGTGGTACTAATAGGATCAAAAGAACACCAGTAATTTTCTTCAGGTAGCTGTAAATACTGTAACAAGACAAGCCTGCCTGTCAGTAGGAAGATAACAGGAACGGATCTAGCTGAACACTGTGAGCAGGACGCACTGCACTAAATGTAAATAGTCTAGTTGCCTGACCGTGGTACTAATAGGATCAAAAGAACACCAGTAATTTTCTTCAGGTAGCTTTATATACTGTAACAAGACAAGCCTGCCTGTCAGTAGGAAGATAACAGGAACAGATCTAGCTGAACACTGTGAGCAGGACACACTGTACTAAATGTAAATAGTCTAGCTGCCTGACCGTGGTACTAATAGGATCAAAAGAACACCAGTAATTTTCTTTAGGTAGCTGTAAATACTGTAACAAGACAAGCCTGCCTGTCAGTAGGAAGATAACAGGAACGGATCTAGCTGAACACTGTGAGCAGGACGCACTGCACTAAATGTAAATAGTCTAGAAGATAACAGGAACGGATCTAGCTGAACACTGTGAGCAGGACGCACTTTACTAAATGTAAATAGTCTAGCTGCCTGACCGTGGTACTAATAGGATCAAAAGAACACCAGTAACTTTCTTTAGGTAGCTGTTAATACTGTAACAAGACAAGCCTGCCTGTCAGTAGGAAGATAACAGGAACGGATCTAGCTGAACATTGTGAGCAGGACGCACTGCACTAAATGTAAATAGTCTAGAAGATAACAGGAATGGATCTAGCTGAACACTGTGAGCAGGACGCACTGCACTAAATGTAAATAGTCTAGAATTTAACAGGAATGGATCTAGCTGAACACTGTGAGCAGGACGCACTGCACTAAATGTAAATAGTCTAGAAGATAACAGGAATGGATCTAGCTGAACACTGTGAGCAGGACGCACTTTACTAAATGTAAATAGTCTAGCTGCCTGACCGTGGTACTAATAGGATCAAAAGAACACCAGTAATTTTCTTTAGGTAGCTGTTAATACTGTAACAAGACAAGCCTGCCTGTCAGTAGGAAGATAACAGGAACGGATCTAGCTGAACACTGTGAGCAGGACGCACTGCACTAAATGTAAATAGTCTAGAAGATAACAGGAACGGATCTAGCTGAACACTGTGAGCAGGACGCACTGCACTAAATGTAAATAGTCTAGAAGATAACAGGAACGGATCTAGCTGAACACTGTGAGCAGGACGCACTTTACTAAATGTAAATAGTCTAGCTGCCTGACCGTGGTACTAATAGAATCAAAAGAACACCAGTAATTTTCTTTAGGTAGCTGTTAATACTGTAACAAGACAAGCCTGCCTGTCAGTAGGAAGATAACAGGAACGGATCTAGCTGAACACTGTCAGCAGGACGCACTGCACTAAATGTAAATAGTCTAGAAGATAACAGGAACGGATCTAGCTGAACACTGTGAGCAGGACGCACTGCACTAAATGTAAATAGTCTAGAAGATAACAGGAACGGATCTAGCTGAACACTGTGAGCAGGACGCACTGCACTAAATGTAAATAGTCTAGAATTTAACAGGAACGGATCTAGCTGAACACTGTGAGCAGGACGCACTGCACTAAATGTAAATAGTCTAGAAGATAACAGGAACGGATCTAGCTAAACTGAGTACAGTGTATATATATATATGCAACACCTGGGATGCATATATATACACAATACACTGTAAGTGCAGCTAACTGACTGACTGTTCTGCCTAATCTATCTAACTCAAATCAAACACTGTCTCTCTGTCTATCTCTTTCAACGCCGGAACACACACTACACAGGGCCGCCGTGCAGGCGGCCTTATATAGTGTGGGGCGTGTACTAAATCCCCTGAGCCATAATTGGCCAAAGCCTCCTTGGCTTTGGCCAATTACGGCTCTCTGTTCAGGCGGCGCTGTGATTGGCCAAGCATGCGGGTCATAGTGCATGCTTGGCCAATCATCAGCAAGCAATGCACTGCGATGCCGCATTGAATTATTGGCCGTGACGCGCCACACGAATTTGTCGCGAACGGCCCATATCGTTCGCAATTCGGCGAACGACCGAACAGCCGATGTTCGAGTCGAACATGGGTTCGACTCGAACACAAAGCTCATCCCTATACAATAAAGCTTTATTAAAAATATATCTCATACTTACAAACGTATTTGGCAAATAGGTATAAAACTTAAAAGTCATCCTAGAAGACCATCACTAAATCTGAGGTTTACTTAGAGCTCTGAAGAAGAGGGTGCACACTTGAAATACGTCATTCAAGATACACATTTGATGCAGCAATTACATGCTGATGAACGGGTTGACAGTGTTTTGTATCCAATGGATTGATTCAGCCTCACCTTTAATACATTTAATGTTTTATATGTTTTTTTCTAAGCACTTTTGTGAGTATACATACCTCCCAACATTTTGAGATGGGAATGAGGGACACCTACCAGCAAATGTATGTAGGCATAGGACACACCCCTGGCCATGCCCCCTTACCCCCCCCCCCCCCCCAAAAAAAAAAGATTAATTAAATCCACAAGTGTTTTTTTTTAACCACTACTTTTCCTTCAAATTGGCTTTTAAAATTGATGCAGCAATTTAGAATTTGGATGAAAGGTTTAGCACTGGGAAACACTTTTTGAAAGATAAAAGTGCATTTTATATACTATTATATGGATCAGACCAAAATGAGGGACAAATGAGGAGGAAAGAGTGACAGAGGGACATTGCTCCAAATCAGGGACAGTCACTCGAAATCAGGGACAGTTGGGAGCTATGAGTATAAGATATACCGCATAATATAATTTTCCTCTAATGCGATTTTCAAGGCAACCAAAAGAACAAAAACATTTTTAAATGTAAAAGATAAACTTTATTTACAATTTTGTTAAATAGCTGAAGTGACTTATAATTGGTAGATATCTAAGATGTATTTTTAATAAAGTTTTATTGAAGATAGCACATGATACTGGCACACTTTCTATCTGTTCTTTAGTGTCAGATTTAGGCTAGGTTCACACTGTTGGGGGTGCGGGACAGTGTGTAAATCACACGCGTTCCTGCACCTGCAGCAAAAGCACACTGCTCTTTTGCAGACACGTGGGAGTGCAATTCATTCTTAAAGGCATCCCCACGTATCGGAAATTGCAGCACGTTTTGGGTTGCATTAAATCCACATGGTGAATAAGGACCATGCATTTTCTATGTGGCTGCATCTTGGAAAGGGTGCAGGTACCTTTTCCTTGTGTTTCCCACAGGTACAGCAGCCTATTCAAATGCATGAGCTGCTGTGCCCGTGCAAACCCGGCATGCACAAAACACAATAGTGTGAACCTAGCCTTATGGCATTTATAAAGTGAATTTTTAAATAATTGGGGAAGGGTCATTAATTATTTTATTGAGATTTGAAAAGTTAAAAGAATTGTAAATGATCTTAACATGCTAAAACTTATATTAAAGTAGAACTTTTATTTATTGCAGGTAATAATTTAGCACTGTCAGTTTATATAATGTACATTCACATCAGTTCCTGCCCTCAAGGAGTTTACTATTTCAGATTCCTCTCTCACATACCAAATCCAATTAATGATAACAGTATTTCTAAAGCACTCTTCTTCCTAGGAACGCAAAGCTGTTATTTTATTGGTGTTACCTTCTGAGTGTGGGAGGAAACCCAAGCAAGCACAGGGAGAACGTGCAAACTCCATACAGATTGTATCCTGGCCCCATTTCAAAACAAGCACTCCAGTGCTGAAAGACACTCAGCAACTGTACTATCCATAAGTTATAAATGGAAATATTCTTAGAGGACCAGGGGTCTTCAAACTGCAGCCTGAGGGCTGGATGCGATTTTTGCTGTTGCTCCCTTGGGGCACTATTCCTCCCAATAATATGAGACACTATTCCTCCCACTGACACCTTTTATGGGGCACTATTCCTCCCACTAATTCCAAGGATGGGGCACTATTGCTTCCACTGACACCTACTATGGAGCAGTGCTGTATCTTGGCCTAGGCTGACAAGGCCCAGGCCTAGGGCAGCACATTGTGTGTTGGGGGGGGTCAAAAAAGCACCCCCACAGGAAAAAAATCCCCCCCTCCTCCCGGCTCCCACACAAAAACAGTTCCCGGTGGCCTGCGCCATACTTTTTTGTAGCGCCAGTGTTATGGGGCGGACTGGGCCGGGGGGAAGGGACTGGCGCCCCCCAAAAATGGCTGGTGACTGGCCATAGGGACCGCACTTATTGCAACTGACAGAGCCCAATGCTCCACCTACCTTCCTTCGCGGCACTTTGGTAAGAAGTTACAATGTGTAACTTCTTCCCGGCCTGGGCTCTGTGTCAATAGAAGAGAGAGGAGAAGGAGGGGAGCCCCCAGGTATGTGGCGATATCTGCTTTAGATTACAGTGGCTAGGTTTCCAGTTCTACTCACAGTGATTTTACAAAAGAGGTTGCCTTTCGTTTACAATTGCTTTCTATCTTTATTTTACAGCATAAAGAATACAGCCAGAGGACAGGGATTCTCTTGCTTGGCTTTACAGTTACTGCAGCAGAGGTCTGATTTTGGAGCTCTAGCGGGATGAACCCCCACTTAGACATCTAGAGCAGTCAACTGGTGATTCAGACCTCCCAAAATTCAAATATTAGTTTTGGATGAATTTACCCTTTAACATTTACACTTGATTAAACCCCATCTGTAGTGTTAACTATCAAATTATTCCTCTTACAATTTCTAATTATTTCTAGAATAGGCCTTCAATTTATCAGCATAACGGTTTACTCACCATTGGTCTGTAGTTTTGGTTTAAGTCTTAACGCGGTAAGAAAACCGCTGATGCTTAAAAAAAAAATTCCTGCAAGGCAATGTCATAATGTGCTAGTATGCATTGCATACTAGCACATTATGAGAAGCTTACCTTTGAATGAATCTCTCCAGCGCCACAATGTCACCACTGAGATGGCTAACATCTTCCCCCCGTCTTCCTTCCGGGTTCACGGCCTCCGGCTACATGAGTGGCCGGGGGCACGATGACATCACCCCCGTGCATGCACGCGGGAGCCTCCATTTCTGGAACGGACTCTGGAGGTCCTGCACTGTAAGCCTGAACTTCAGAGCGCATACGTCGATGAATATCTCCTAAGCAGTGCAAAGGGTCATATTTTATATTAGGGGGTGCAGGAGTTTAATCAGGCCTAGGGCAGCACAAAACCTAAATACACTACTACCATGATGGGGTACTATTCCTCCTTCTGCTGACCATAAACTCTAAGGCTATATTTATTCTCACTGATGCTGGGCACAGGGCATTTTCTACCCACACTGGCCACAATCCGACCCTCCTAACGTCTGAAGGACTGTAAACTGGCCCTTTTGTTTGAAAACTTTAGAGACTCCTGTTGTAGACAGTGGCCAGAAGAACAGGTTTCCCCATTGGAAGATTGCCCCTCCATTCTTGTTCTGGTGACAACTCAAAATTTTGGATTCCCTCTCTTGCAGGTGACAACAGTCTACAAAACAAATACATTAGAGTGAGAGCACAGCAAATAAACACCTAACATGGGTTTCTAACCCTCCCCTATTCAAAAATAAATTGACTTTAGGTACACTCTAAATTCTGAAGTCAGTGCATCACGTTATTATGCAGGCAACCACAATAAGAAAAAGTTTAGCTGTGCTTGTTCTCCTATTCCTTTTACATAAAACAAGTTCGTTTTTTTACTGAGAAGGAAAGAGGAGTTCAGGACAGGACTTGTATGCTGTGCCTTTTGGGACTGCCTTATGCTGAATGGTTGTATACAAGCTCTTCAGTGATGTGCAAAGTGTCTTTCAGTATTGTCATCTGCATTCACCAGAGAAATCTGACATGCTGTAGGGCACTTATCCATACTATGCTCCAGAGATATTCAGCCAACATATTCAACTGGCTTTAATCGGAAAACAAAAATAGATTAACACATTTAAATTCACACAGGTTGGATTAGATGTATAAAACACAGACTTTATTAATCTACTTAAAATAGAGCTCTTCTATAACAGTATATTCCATCCAGGGTACTGTATCTATCCCAATAATGGTGTTAAACATGCAATGAATTGGCTTATACATCGAGGGGACAAAAGTATTTGATCCCCTGTTGATTTTGTACATTTGCCCACTGACAAAGAAATGATCAGTCTATAATTTTAATGGTAGGTTTATTTAAAGAGTGAGAGACAGAATAACATCAAACAAAATCCAGAAAAACACATTTCAAAAAAGTTATAAATTATTTAGCATTTTAATGAGTAAAATAAATATTTGACCCCTTCGCAAAACATGACCTAGTACTTGGTGGCAAACCCCTTGTTGGAAATCACAGAGGTCAGATGCTTCTTGTAGTTGGCCACCAGGGTTGCACACATCTCATGTGGGATTTTGTCCCACTCTTCTTTGCAGATCCTCTCCAAGTCATTAAGGTTTCAAGGCTGACAATTGGTCGCTCGAACCTTCAGCTTCCTCCACATATTTTCTGTGGGATTAAGGTCTGGAGACTGGCTAGGACACTCCAGGACCTTAATGTGCTTATTCTTGATCCACTCCTTTGTTGCCTTGGCCGTGTGTTTTGGGTCATTGTCATGCTGGAATACCCATCCACGACCCATTTTCAATGACCTGGCTCAGGGAGGGTGGTTCTCACCCAAGATCTGATGGTACATGGCCCCATCCATTGTCCCTTGAAATCGTGAAATTGTCCTGACCCCTTAGCAGAAAAACACCCCCAAAGCATAATGTTTCCACCTCCATGTTTGATGGTGGGGATGGTTTTCACGGGGTAATAGGCAGCATTCCTCCTCCTCCAAACACGGCAAATTGAGTTGATGCCAAAGAGCTCAATTTTGGTCTCATCTGACCACAACACTTTCACCCAGTTCTCCTCTGAATCATTCAGATGTTCATTAGCAAACTTCAGACAGGCCTGTACATGTGCTTTCTTGAGCAGGGGGACCTTGCGGGCGCTGCAGGATTTCAGTCCTTCGTGGCGTAGTGTGTTACCAATAGTTTTCCTGGTGACTATGGTCCCAGCTGCCTTAAGATCATCTTCCGTGTAGTTCTGGGCTGATTCCTCACCTTTCTTATGATCACTGAAACTTCATGAGGTGAGATCTTGCATGGAGCCCCAGACCGAGGGAGATTGACAGTTATTTTGTTTTTCTTCCAACCAACTGTTGTCACCCTCTCACAAAGCTGCTTGACGATGGTCTTGTAGCCCATTCCAGCCTTGTGTAGGTCTACAATCTTGTCCCTGACATCCTTGGACAGCTATTTTTTCTTGGCATGGTGGAGAGATTGGAATCTGATTGATTGCTTCTGTAGACAGATGTCTTTTATACAGGTAACAAGCTGAGATTAGGAGCACTCACTTTAAGTGAGTGCTCCTAATCTCAGCTCATTACCTGTATCGAAGATACCTGGGAGCCAGAAATCTTGCAGATTGATAGGGGATCAAATACTTTTTTCACTCATTAAAATGCAACTCAATTTATAACTTTTTTGAAATGCGTTTTTCTGGATTTTGTTTGTTGTTATTCTGTCTCTCACTCTTAAAATAAAGCTACCATTGAAATTATAGTCTCATCATTTCTTTGTTAGTGGGCAAACGTACAAAACCAGCAGAGGATCGAATACATTTTTCCCTCACTGTATGTTTTAACTATCTTTTACCTCGTTTCCACTGAGCGGATCGGTTCGGTATGGTACGCTATTTTGGGTGTTTCCATTATGAAAGCGGCCCATACAACCGAACTGTACCGCTCCATTCAGGGTCCTGCTTCAGATGTGGGGCCATAGAAAATGGAACAGTTCGGTTATGGCGGAGCTACGATACATTTCACTGATTGGTGGACGTGTGACGCCATGCTAGGCATTTCTTCTAAACCCACGTATGGCCCCTGTCGGTCCGACTTGCAGTGGAAACGCTCACCTGAATAGGCCGGACCATTCTAGGCCTTCCAAACTGTACTGATCCGAACCAATCCGCTCGGTGGAAACGAGGCATTTGTTTCCCATGGCTGAAATAAAATGTGTATCAGTTCAATATATAACAACAAATTCAAACATAAATCCCCACTGGTTTAAATAAAAAGCCAGTATACAGAATTTATATTAAAGTGAAAGAAGATCCAAATCTAAACATGTATCTTAGTGGGCATGTAGTTTTAATCATCAAACTACGTGTATTAAATATATGCTGGATTACAGAATTGTGCATCAATCAATACAATTTCTTAGAGCACTCTCACACTGCTCTGCTGCGGTTTCCCCCGCAGTGCTGGTGCAGCACAGTATACCCACATTTTTTGTGTTTTCATGCTTTCTCATAGACTTCTATAAGATCTGGGGGTTTTTGGTGCATTTTCTGAAAACAAACCAAAGGTCCTGTATGCTGCATCTATGGCGTGCTTTCAGAAAACCCATCAAAAACGCCCAAACTAATAGAAGTCTATGGGAAAACGTGGGGGACCTTCACAAACACTGTGGGTACACTGCACACATGCTGCGGGGAAACCGTGTCGAAACAGTGTACAATGGGCCTTAATAAACAATGAAAGGATTCCTAAATGAGTGACATTAAATATTGAATTCTACTGTACATATGGCAATTTTTATATGGTTACCTTTGGCCAGCATGGAAGAATATATGTACTGGGGTTGAACTGATAACGCTTGTTTACCAGCGAGTATGAGTACCGATACCTTTGCGGCACGATTTGAGCCCATACAAAATTACTGGGTTCAAATTGTACAGCAAAGAATTACATGCGTTTTGAACAGGAATGCGGTGTGATTCCTGTCCAAATTGCATGCAGTTTTCCACACCGCTCCTGTAGGAACCCAGGCTGGAGTTACTGTGACAAGCCTAGGTTCACAAAGAAGCGATGTGGGAAATAGCATACGATTGGGACAGGAATTGTACCACAGTCCTGTTCGAACCACATGTGATTTTTTGCAGTGCGATTTGAGCCCATTCATTTTGTATGGGCTCAGATCACACTGCAAAAGTATCGGTTTCGGGTATTGTAGCATTCACATGAGTGCGAGTACCTGTGCAAATACTTGGTATCGGTACCAATACTGGTATCGGTGCAACCCTAGTATGTACCATACTTTTGGGATCCCAGTGAAAGCTGGAAATCACTGTAGTAGGTACTGCTACTATAATGGTCTCCGCTAGTTTCAGGGTTTTATGCCGAGCGCTTGCCGTGCTGCATTGTGAACACAAGAGGTTGCTCGCTTGGTACAGATGCCATTCAGGGAACAATTTACTCAATGAATGAAAAGGCTGGCTGGACAAGGTGGAGAGGCGGGGTTGGTGACTTTACAAGCGACACCTTGTGCAATCAGAGAACACTTTGCATTCATTGAAAAAATTCAAAGTGTTCCTTGAATGGCGAGCAAGCACCTCCTGTGTTCACGGCATGGTACCCGGAAGCTAGTGAAGATCAATGTAGTAGCGGCGCCTACTACAGTCATTTCAAGCTTTCTCCAAAATCCCATAGATATAGCCAAGACAGTGCTGGAGGGGTGACAGGAGTCGGGTAAGTGTTTAGGGATAGGCATGGGTAGGACAAGTACTGCGTGTTTTTTATCTTATTGCAGAGAATGCATAAAGATTTACCATTAGAGTTTAGAATCACTTTAAGCTTGCTAAACTACTGTGTATCATAAAAACTGTGGATGAATGTCATGAGTTGTCATGGTGCAGGCAGGTCGGCTGCCAGCACCATAACAACTAATAATGCTCTAGGACCAGGACACACAGCATCATTCATTGCTATGTTGATGGTGGCTGGCAACATGTGACTCTGACTGGCATGCAGGGCCACCCCCAGTTTGAATGAGGAGCTCTGTGATGGGTAGACTCTGATGTGATGGCGCATTCTGATGTGAAGGGGGGGGCTCTGATATGAAGTTAATTTCATCAAGTCAGCTGTGTGAATTGTACCATGCTCAGGTTTCCCATTCTTAAGTAGTGATGAGCTAAACACTCCCAGGTTTGGTTTGAGCAGGGTTCAGCAAATATGAGTAAAATTTGGGTGTCAAATCCGAAACCTATTGAAATCAATGGGAGCCAAATATTTAGATCTGGTTCACACCTATGCAGTTTGCGTTTGATCTGTTTCTGTAGTGCTTTTTGCAGTGTGTTTTATGGTTTTTGCACACTTTTTTTTTTTTTTTTATGTGATTTGCGTTTTGCATTTTTTTGGCCAATTTGTTTTTGGGTAGATAAAAAAAACGCAAAACGCATCGAAATCTCTTGAACCAAAAAGCACAGTTTTGCATTTAAAATAGTCCCTGATCCTTTCCAAAAATGCTGAAAAAGGCATAGATGTGAACATGTCCCATAGGAAACCATGTTAAGTGGACTGTAGAGCGTTTCTGCAAAAAGAACCAAAAAATGCATAGGTGTGAACCAGGCCTGAAAATCTATTTTGGCCATAGGCAAGGGATTGCAAAACAAATGGCATGGGGGGTTGGGCACTGCCCTGGGGTGGGGGGGCATGTACCAAGGAAAAAACGTTTAAAAAAATTCTGTTTGGCTTGGAGCAGGTGATTTTAGTCTTAAAGTAAAATTTATTTAAATGATTAAAAGTATATGTGTTGACCTTACCCTGCCCTTAAAGTGGCACACCTGTGCGATGAATACAACCTAGTACAGCAACACTTATGCCCCGTACACACGGTCGGATTTTCCGACGGAAAATGTGTGATAGGACCTTTTTGTCGGAAATTCTGACCGTGTGTGGGCTTCATCACACATTTTCCATCGGATTTTCCGACACACAAAGTTTGAGAGCAGGATATAAAATTTTCCGACAACAAAATCCGTTGTCGGAAATTCCGATCGTGTGTACACAAATCCGATGGACAAAGTGCCACGCATGCTCAGAATAAATAAAGAGATGAAAGCTATTGGCCACTGCCCTGTTTATAGTCCCGACGTACGTGTTTTACGTCACCGCGTTCAGAACGATCGGATTTTCCGACAACTTTGTGTGACCATGTGTATGCAAGACAAATTTGAGCCAACATCCGTCGGAAAAAATCCGACTGTGTGTACGGGGCATTACTGTACACTTACAAAGAGAAAACTGTGTTAAAGTGGAGTTCCACACAAAAATGGAACTTCCGCTTTTCGGAACCCTCCCCCCCTCCGGTGTCACATTTGGCACCTTTCAGGGGGGAGGGGGGTGCAGATACCTGTCTAAGACAGGTATTTGCATCCACTTCCGGCATAGACTGCCACGGGAGTCTATGCCTCTTCCTGTCCCTCTGCGCTGTCTCCTGGAATACACACAGGTCCCAGGAGATAGCGGGGACCAGTTACGATGCGCAGCGCGACTCGCGCATGCGCAGTAGGGAACCGGGAAGTGAAGCCGCAACGCTTCACTTCCTGATTCCCTCACCTAGGATGGTGGCGGCAGCTGCCGAGTATCGAGCGGGTTATGGGACAGGTAAGTGGCCATTTATTAAAAGTCAGCAGCTGCAGTATTTGTAGCTGCTGGCTTTAATATTTTTTTTTTTAGGTGGATTTAGGTGGACTCCCTCTTTAAATTGTTGGCAAAAAAACAGCTCCCTGCTATTTCATTCTAAACAAACCGCCAGGGATTCTATGCTTCTATACCAGACTCTATCCTAGATAAGGATCTGCTATAGATTGTAATGGGGGGCACCCACCCATACAGAAAAAAAAACATCAGAAAGTAAAAGAAAGTAAAGCAGAAAGTAAAAAACATTGTTTTTTTTCAAAATTGTTAGTCTTTTTTTGTATATAGTGCAAAAAATAAAAACGGCAGAGGTGATCAAATGCCACCAAAAGAAAAAAGAGGACATACATTGTATTTGGGTACAACGCGCACGCCCACACAATTGTCAGTTAAATTAACTTAGTGCCGTATCGCAAAAAATGGTTTGTTCATGAAGTGGGGGGTAAACCTTCCAGAGCTGAAGTGGTTAAGCAACACTTACAGGTCCTGTCCCTCCCCCAGCTAAAACTCGACAGTGAAAGTAGAAGCAGCACACTGATGAGCTCAAATCTTTGTCACTCTGCCCTCTCCTCCCATCAAAATGCTTCTTGTTTGCACATTGGCACTGCACACGGCTCACTGGCTCCTTGTGCTGCTTCTCCCTCTCCCAGTCTAGGAGAATTCAAGAAGCAGATACCAGGTCAAACACTGCCTGTATTAAAAATACAAATAGTATTGTATTATCGAATACAAAGCTGTATAAATGTGTGTATATTATATCTGCTTGGAGTTTAGCTTTAAAGACTTTTCTTCTGCCATTCAGACTGGGATAGCACCATTCTGTCACAGGCAGACATTGGTGCTGCACCTGTACTCTCCGAGGATTGTTACCATCCAGGTGTTCTTCGCCATATGCTTCCAAGCAATTTAATTAGTACAACAGTGAACAAAGTAAATTAACCAGTTAATTAAGGAAAGCCCGAAAGCTGTAAAGGACAAATCACCCTTGTGACAGAGATCAGTAGATATATAATCCAATGGTAATATTATAAACGCATACAAGCAAATATGTTTCCCTGTTTAACCTCATAACAAAGGAGTCAGGCACAAAATAGATATTCCCAAGGTGTTTAAAATGAATATTGGTTTGGAAATATTTTTGTGATAAAGTTTTTATTGCAAACTAAATGCTTCAAGCTGTTAAGTGTTGAAGGAAAACATATATATATATATATTTTTTTTTTTACCTATTTAGGCCAGACAGAGCTGGTGCTTTAAATGGGTTGTAACTCCCAGAGCCAGTAGGGGGCTCCTGATCTTGCCGCAGTGTGATTGGCTGCTCAGTGTCAATGTTGCTGACAGCTCAGTCACAGTTCTGGATGCTCTGGAAGAAGACAGCAACACATATGCAGTGGCTGGGTGATCAGGTCCATAAATGTGTATAGCCTTGTAAAGGAGGTAAATATCTTCTGAGCACACATGTTCCAACATTGAACAATGCGGACTGGAGAAGACAGCACAGTGAGCTGAGGGATTTCCTTGCGTCCCCTACCTTCTCCCTCTGTCTTCTCCCCTTCCTTCGTTTGGGGCTACACTACACAGGCTCTGGCTCCAGTTGCTGTGCATGCATATAAATACTCCATACTTATGATGTATATACTTTTATGATCACTGTAATGTCCGCGTACACACGATTGGACATTCCGACAACGAAATCCTGGGATTTATTTCTGACGGATGTTGGCTCAAACTTGTTTCGCATACACACGTTTGCACAAATGTTGTCGTAAATTCTGAACGTCAAGAACGCGGTGACGTACAACGCGTACAACACCCCCAGAAAAATGAAGTTCAATAGCCAGTGCGGCTCTTCTGCTTGATTCCAAGCATGCGTGGAAATTTGTGCATCAGAATTGTTTACACACGATCAGAATTTCCGACAACGGACTTTGTTGTCGGAAAATTTGAGAACCAGCTCTCAAATTTTTGTTGTCGGAAAGTCTGACAAAAAATGTCTGGTGGAGCCTACACACGGTCGGAATTTCCGACAACACGCTCCCATCGAACATTTGTTGTCGGAAATTCTGATCGTGTGTATGCGGCATAAGGATTTTGTCATTAATTGTTATATATTTCCTGATATATATAGGATCTCCTGAGGAAGTCTATTTGGTGAAACGCGTAGAGATCTACAAAAGTGACTCCTGTACTGGGCCCTATTTAGGATTTATCTTCATTATATCCATATGTACACATGTAATTGTATTGGCCCCTCAGTTACAGGTTTCAGCACATTTAGAGCCTATCCCCATTACATTCTTGGGAAAGTGTAGTCCGTTATGTCTGATGAATTTAGAATACCTGTTATGCTATGTATTTTAGCTGATTAAGATTGTTAATAAAGTTTTTTTGTATTTTTTATATACCTTTTGACTACTTCTTTTTCTTTTGGGGTTAAAGGCGACAACCAATAAAAGTCCATTTATCCTTTCTTGTTCTATATACAGGACTCCACTCACAAAGTGGTATCTAAGCGTTTTTCCAAAAAAATTTTGCCATTCACTAAAAAACGCTTCTACAATACTAAATATAATAGGTAATCTTGCGAGCAACTAAAATACAATCTAAGTAATGTATGCAAGCAGCAAGTAACATACTCCCAATATATATGTGCAAGTAAACTCAAAACAAATAATACTGCGCTAGTGATAATAAATGTATCCAACCTCATGCAGAGCTGAGTGTCGGTGCTCAGGCTGGAAAGTCCACAAAAGTTCCGCAAGTCAAAAAACAGCTGGCACACGAATGCTTCTTCTTGACGCAGTTTATTCCGCGTTTCAGCCGTAGCCTTAGTCATAGCAAGGCTACGGCTGAAACGCGTTAGATTTTGTCATGTTATTACTGCTGCATATGTTGGAATAAACTGCATTAAGAAGAAGCATTCGTGTGCCGGCTGTTTTTTGACTTGTGAACTTAGTGTATCAATTCTCCTGTGCAAATATGAGTACCAACATAATAACGTGAATATACAATAATATGATACATTTATGTGTATTTCTTCTTGTAATAATATAAATCCTGTGCTTGAGTGCAGGCAAATATTTAATTAATGAAAATGTATAAAAAAAAATAAGAGATTGTGCTTCTACAATACTGCATGCAGTATTTTTTCAAAATGTGCCATATTTATCTCATGAAAACCATATGGTATTTTATCTCATGCGATATCCAGTGGGATGGATAAGGTGGAAAAGGATTAGAACCCCTGTCAGTTTTTATTGCTAATAAAGAAGTAAAATGGTTTAAACTGTAGAAATATACCAACTCACTGGTCAGTGTGGTCCCTGCACCCTACAAAACTAAAAAAGTGACTACAATACCAGTCAAAGGGAAGCTGTTTTCCCAGGACACACATGGTGTATCAAAAACAACTCAGTTCAAGTAAGTAAATACAAAATATTTTTATAAATGTCAAATATTTTGTGAAAATAGTATAAAAAATGCACACACATATATAAATACCCTTCTACAACGTTGTCTTTTTTATTGGTGGAAGAAGGGTATTTACAGTATATATGTGTGTGATTTTTTTTTTATACTATTTTATTTCAATATTTGACATTTATAAAGATAAAGTGTAACTTATCTGCATGCATTGCATTCAGTCCTCGCCGCCGCGTGCGTTGACGTGCATTCCACCTGAGCCGGACGTAACGTCAGAATTTCCACCAGTAGACAGACCTCAATGCATTTCACCAGAAGGCGAAGATGTCCAGGTGGGCCACGGTGCCATTTTGCAAAGGGTCCTGTGCATTTTTGAGTCCGGTTCAGGTGCGAATTCAGGCAAACATTTGCACCTGAATCGCACCTGAACCGGTGAACAGAAACGCACTGGACTCCGGACTGCAAACCGCAGCCGGACATGTATGACATGTACAGCTACAAGTGTGGAAACAGCAGTATCTGGAGAAAATCCACACAGGCGCAGGCATACCTCTTATCTTTTTGAGATGGGAACGATGGACACCTATAATCAAAAGTATGTAGGCATAGGACACACCCCCTACCACGCCCTCTTAAAGGAGAATTATACCAAAAAACCCACAAGTGCTATTTTTCCCCATTACTATTACTTTATATTGGCTTCTGGAATTTACAAATGCAGCAATTTAGAAATTGAATGAAAGGTTTAGTACTGGGAAACACTTTTTGAAAGATTAAAAAGTGCATTTTATATACAACTATATTGATCAAAATGAGGGACAATTGAGAAAGAAAGAGGGACATTGTTCCAAATCAGGGACAGTCCCTTGAAATCAGGGACAGTTGGGAGCTATGGGCACATGGAGAACTTGACTTGGATTCAAACAAAGACCCTAGTGCTTAGCTTTAAAAATAAAAAAATAAAAGTGAGTATACAGTACATATATCATTTACAAAGATTATCGCAAACATGGATTGCGTATAATACTACAATCATTCCATCCCATACATGGCTTACACTAATAACAGTTATTATTTCTGCATTAAAGAATGATCTTGATGAGACTCAGTCCTACGTAAAATAGCTAATGATCAGAAACATACTATTATTAATGTGTTATTGACACATTATTCAATTTACATTTCAAATATATAATTTTTTATGCCAATTTGTGGCACAAAACAAGTGACATCAATAGCACAGCTTTATGTTTTATTTTTAGATCTTTGGAATAGTATTTGCAGGTTTTCATTGCAATGTTAAATAAACACACACCTAATGAGTCATGAAAAATACTCCCACTAATCAGTGACATGAAGGACGATGAAGTGTTGTTTGATTTATTCAACTTTGATGAAAGCAGGATTGGAAGTAAAGTGATACAATTTGGTGTCTAACTCAGCAGATTACAAACATGGCTTTCATCGATGGCTAACGCAGTATAATAATCTGGTGACAAAGAAGGTAACCTGGCTGACATTCTTGTTTTAATGCTCTCTAGTCTGCTCATAACAGTTTCCAGATTTAAAGTGGATGTAAACCATCACATATACCCAGTGAAGTGAACAGCCTCAGATGATACACAGAGATTAAACAAATCTCCCTACATAAGTTTGACATGCATATCTGCTGTCTTCAGCTTTATATATTCTTTAGAAAGTTCAGATCATGTTACAGGTTATCTCTTCCTGTTCAGCACTGGGAGTGAAGCCTGGGCATACGGCCAAGACAGCTGATTGGAGGAAAGACACACACCCCCTCTCCTCCAGCTCTGAAAGTAGAGACTTTCAGAGCTGATTGTTGAATAGTTCAGCACTCTGCTAATCTATTTATAGCATCCTCCCCAACACAAAACTCAGGCTGCTTTTATCATATGTGACAGAGAAATTGTCAGAGGTTATCAGACTGATAAGAAAAGAACGGAGCAGGAGACAGCTACAAGACTCAGTGCTTTGAAGAGAGATAAGAAAACACTGCAGATATATGTGCCCAACTAAAATTGAATGATTTAGGTTTACATCCACTCTAACTCCTTTGGTGAAGTTGTCCTTTATTTACCCCCCACACCATCTGATAACATACTTGCCTTCCACCCTTATCCAGTGTTAGCTGTGTGGCCCCTGCCCAGCATCACACAGCATTTTCAAGGAAAATCTCCTTCTGTACTCATGGTGGGATTTAGCAGTCCTGTGGAGTATGACTGTCTCATGGTAATGCGCCATTACATGTATGGTGCATTGTTGTATGTAACGTGCATTACTGAAATACATGCTGTTTTCACTGGGAACCAAACACTCTAAGACAGCCCTCCTCCAACATGCATGCCTATCATGTGTTGTGGTTTGGCAAATGAAAAAACAATGGTTCTTGTGTGTTTTTTTTTTTTTTTTTATCCACCCTGGTGCATGGCCCCATTCAAGTGAAAAGGCTGCCTTAATGCAATGCATGCTGAGGCAACACCACAAAGCAGACAGGTCAGATTGGCACCAAAGTAAATTCTACAATTAGATTGTACTGTATAGTGTTTGATCAGCTTTATAGTTATTGGTAGAATTAGTGCTAGAGGGTTAAGCTTAAGCATGGGTTGCAGGAAAGAAAAACACTTGATTCCCCCATCAACACAGTCAATTTTGATGGGGGAATCCCCCTGTGGAGCTACTTTGTTCTCCCAGTGTAGGGAGCACAGGGACGCATCCCAGCTGGGAGAACAAACAGTGATTATTGCAACAGCTATAGTCACTGGCAATAATCGCATGAAAAATCCGACATGCTGGTTGTACCTACTTTAAGTTAATTGATCGATCAACTTGGGTACAATCAGCCTGCCCAGACATGTAACACTAAAGCTAGCCATGGACGGTTCGAATCTTGGCTGGCCCCTGTTGAACCAGCCGAGATTCGAACCATCTATGGCCAGCTTTAGTGTTACAGGGAGGGTTAGAGTTAAAGGTAGGATTTGAGTAAGGGATATAGAGAGGGTTAATGATAGGGTTACAGGAAGGGTTAGTGTTAGAGTTTAAGGGTGTGTTAGAGGAAGGATTAATGTAAGGCTTCATGCACACAAGACGCCAGTGCGAACTCTACTGAACACATGTTTTTAAAAGCTGAAACCTGCATTTAGAAACGCCCGTTTTGCCGGGTTTGCATGAGGTGTTTAGCCGCGTTTTACCGCGTTTGCGTCTAGAAGCGTCTGCAGAGCAGAGAATGACATTTTCCGACCTGACTTTGGGGACCCATATTTTGGGGCCACTTAGTGCTAGGAACCCCAAATTTGGTGTACAAACACAGTGGAACTAGCACTACAAAATATCTAAATTTGGGGTTCCTAGAGATATGGGGCCCCAAAGTCGAGTCACAAAATGTCATTCTCTGCTGCAGAAAAATGCTTGACATTTTGCGACCCAAATTTGGATATTTTGTAGTGTTAGTTCCACTGTGTTAGCAAACCAAATTTGGGGTTCCTAGCACCAAGTGGCCTCGAGATATGTGGCCCCAAAGTCAGGTCGCAAAATGTCAAGCACTTTTCTGCAGCAGAGAATGACATTTTGTGACCCGACTTTGGGGCCCCATATCTCGGGGCCACCTGGTGCTAGGAACCCAAAATTTGGGGTTCCTAGCACCAAGTGGACCCGAGATATGGGCCCCAAAATTGGGTCGCAAAATGTCATTCTCTGCTGCAGTTTACCATCATATTTCTGTGTTTTCTGGTCCAAAAAATAGGGTTCCTTTAAAAACACTTATAAACGCAAAGCGGATAAACGCGGTACCGGCGTTTAGCCACGTTTAGCCGCGTTTGGCGTCTAAAACGTGGAAAATTTTTGCATCTGAACCCATTTTTTTGCTTCTGGAAAAACGAGGTTAAACGCAACTGCCTAAAAATGCCAAAAAACGAGACTGTGAATGAATGAATGAATGAATAATTTGTAAAGCGCTGCAAATTGCGAACTGAATCGCCTCAAGGCGCTAGATGTATTCTCTGTAGCCAGCTTCTAGAAAAGGAAGGTCTTTAGTTTTTTCCTGAAGGCCTGGTGGTTTTCTTCCATGCGGAGGTTGGTAGGGAGAGCATTCCATAGTCGAGGTCCTTGGACTGCAAATCTACGTTCTCCCTTTGCTTTGTAGCGGTATTTGGGAATGAGGAGGAGGTTTTGGTTAGCTGATCGAAGACTGCGATTCGGTGTGTAGTGTTTTATTTTTTCCCGGAGATATTGCGGAGCGTTTCCTTGTATGCATTTATGGGTGAGGCAGAGGGTCTTGAATGTGATCCGATTCTTCACCGTTAGCCAATGTAGGCTTTTTAGGGATGGGGCGATGGATTCCCAGGGCTTTTTCCCTGTTAACAGCCTTGCCGCCGTGTTCTGCATGAGTTGCAAGCGCGCAAGCTGGTATTGGGGTAGACCTACGTAGAGGGAATTTGCGTAGTCGAGTCGGGAATTGATGATCGTTCCCACAACTGCCGCTTTGTCCTCTTCTGGGATGAAGGGGATGAGTCTGCGAAGCAGGCGGAGGAGGTGGTGAGATCCGCTCACCACCGATCCTATTTGTGCATCCATTGTCATTCCTGAGTCAAAGATGACTCCGAGACTCTTGACTTTGGTGCTGGGGGAGATGGTCTGTCCGAGGATGGAGGGTGGTGTCCACGGAGTCTCAATTTTGGAATTTTTGTTGGCTTGCAGGAGAAGAAGTTCTGTTTTTGATTCGTTAAGTTTGAGGGAGCTAGCGGTCATCCAGTCATTGATTAAAGTGAGGCATTTCTGTAGTTGCTGATGATGATCTTTCTGTCCATCAATGCGAAAGTAGAGTTGGGTGTCGTCTGCGTATGAGTGGAAGCAGAGGTCCGTTTTCCTGATGATATTGAGAAGCGGGCGGATGTAGATGTTAAATAGCACTGGTGACAAGGGTGAGTCCTGAGGGACTCCACAGGAGACTGCCCGAGATTCCGAGGTGAATGTTCCCAGTTTCACTGTCTGAGAGCGATTCTCTAAGAAGGAGACTGTGTACATGGACACATAGGATAACATTGAATGAGTCCAGGAGCAGTTGAAAAAAGTGTCCAACTGCCTCTGAACGCGCATTTAACAGCTTCACGTGTGCATGAGGCCTAAATGTTACAAGGAGGATTAATGCTGGGGTTACAAGAGGGACTAGTGTTGGGAGCTATTAGGAAGCTTAGTGTTACAGGGATGGTTCCAGTCATTTTTTACATTTATTAAAAGTCAGCAGCTACAAAAAGCTGCTGACTTTTAAGAAACACACACTCACCTATCCCATGATCCAGCAACTAGGTACTCGCTCCCTCACCTAAAAAAAATGACATGCCAAATGTGGCATGTAAGGGGATGAGGAGTCCTTAAAGTGGAACATCCCCTTTTGGGTGAAACTCCACTTTAATGTTAGGGTTACAGGAAAGGTTAGTGCTATAGAGAAGGTTAGTGTGAGGGATACAGGAAGGGTTAGTGTTGGCGTTAGAAGGAGGGATAGTGTTACAGGAAGGGTTAGTGTTAGAATTACAGGGAAAATTAGTGTTATGCCGCGTACACACGATCGGACTTCTCGCCGGAAAAAGATATGATGGCTTTTCCGACGGGATTCCGCTCAAATCTACCTTGCATACACACGGTCACACAAAAGTTCACTGAACTTACGACCGTCAAGAACGCGGTGACGTATACAACACTACGACGAGCCGAGAAAATGAAGTTTAATGCTTCCGAGCATGCGTCAAATTGTTTCCGAGCATGCGTAGGAATTTTGCACGTCGGAATTGCCACAGACGATCGCATTTTCGGATAGGAACTTTTTCCAACCGAAAAATTGAGAACATGCTCCCAATCTTTTGTTGGCTGGAATTCGGCCAGAAAAAATTCCGAAGGAGCATACACACGGTCGCATTTTCCGATGAAAAACTCTCATCGGCCTTTTGCGGGACGAAATTCTGATCGTGTGTACGCGGCATTAGAGTTACTAGGAAGGCTAGTGTTACAGGGAGGGTTAGTGAAAATGTTACAGTAAGGATTAGTGTTAGGGTTACAGGGAAGCAGGGGCGTATGTATAGAGGTGACCATTACGATGCGGCCTCCCTGTACGCCGGGATAGGAGGGCAGCAGAGGCGGCGGCTTGTAGAGGAACTGATCCCTCCATGCAGTCGCTGAGCCCTCCTCACCCTCCCACAGACATTCAGTGGCTGTAGGAGGGAAATTGAGGGCATCGGCTCCTCCACATGCTCTCGCCAACTCTCTATGCCTGTCCTTCTGCCCCGGGGATCTTGTGTCCTTCTCTGGCCCCCTTTACACCCCGCGCGCGCAGCGCTGCGGGGTTTGACCCTCCTGCCGGGGGATACTGTCACGATGGAGAGCGGGGAAGGAGCCAGTAAATGTGTCATGTGTTTTAATGAATAAAGAGAGTGACTGGTACCGATCACTAGGGATGAGCCGAACACCCCCCGGTTCGGTTCGCAGCAGAACATGCGAACAGACAAAAAATTTGTTTGAACACGCGAACACCGTTAAAATCAATTGGACACGAACGTGAAAAATCAAAAGTGCTAATTTTAAAGGCTTATATGTAAGTTATTGCCATAAAAAGTGTTTGGGGACCCGGGTCCTGCCCCAGGGGACATGGATCAATGCAAAAAAAAGTTTTAAAAATGTCAGTTTTTTCAGGGGTAGTGAATTTAATAATGCTAAAGGGAAACAATAAAAATTAAATATTCCTTTAAATATCGTGCCTGGGGGGTGTCCTTGGTATGCCTGTAAAGTAGCGCATTTTTCCCATGTTTATAACAGTGCCACAGAAAAATTAAATTTCTAAAGGAAAAAATGTCATTTAAAACTGCTTGCGGCTGTAATGTATTGTCGGATCCTGGTAATATAGATAAAAATACCAAAAATCACAAAAAATTGCGTGGATGCCCCCCCAAAATCCATACTAGCCCTTCAGGTTTGGTATGGATATTAAGTGGAACCCCACACCCAAATTTTTAAAAAAATGGCGTGGGGGTCCCCCAAGCACTATATACTCTGAACAGCAGTATATATACTATACGGCCTGCCCTATATACTCTGAAGAAAATTGGACCTTAGGTGTTGGTGGTACCAGAACACTGTAAGCCCTCACAGTTACTCTTGTTGGGCGCAGGAACAGGCCCTGCTGTAAAATTATATCAAGAATTGTAATTACACGCCCCTGTTAAACAGGAGCAGAAAAATTGGGCCTTGGGTGGTGGTGCCACAACACTGTAACCCCTCACAGATACTTGTGTTGGGCGCTGGATCGGGCCCTGCTGTGAAATATTATATCAAAAGTTGTAATTACATGCCCCTGTTAAACAGGGGCAGAAAAATTGGGCCTTGGGTGGTGGTGGGGCCACAACACTGTAACCCCTCACAGATACTCTTGTTGGGCGCAGGACTGCCAGTTTCTTGTCCTTCTGTGGCACCCCCTCTCTCTAGGCTCACGTTACTTCCTTCTTCAACCTGGGAACCAACATTGAAGCCTTCACATTGCTGCGCATCCTCCAGCAGCATATAACTGACACTGTGGTCGAATAATTCTGGGGAATTTTTTCCCCTGCTGGACAAATTGGATCATACTTTGCTGGGGTTTTTCGCCTTCCTCTGGATCAACTGTGGGTATAGGATTGTGGATATGGGATTTTTTAATAGCCATGCTATTTGGACCGCAGCCTCGCCAAATAGGTGCCTGTGTGTCCTCTCCCCGCCGCCGGCTAGCTATGTTCACAGCATGGCAGGCGCACCGCACACGGGTCAAGATGAGAAGCGCGGCCGCTCTGGACAAAGCGGGTGATTGGTTGCTACACAGTGGGGCGGTCCCAGCAAATCAGTTACTCAATTTTAATGTGAAAAGTCAGGGCTGCCGTGCTTTCCGTCTTGTGTGAATAAGATAGGGCTCTGCGGGGAGGGGGAGTGCTGTGCTGTTATGAGGACAGGAGTCTACTATCGAGGGGGGTCTGTGATGGGGGTCAGTCTGTGATGGGGGTCAGTCTGTGATGGGGGGGTCAGTCTGTGATGGGGGGTTGGTCTGTGATAGGGGGGTCAGTCTGTGATGGGGGGTCAGTCTGTGATGGGGGGTCAGTCTGTGATGAGGGCCAGTCTGTGATGAGGGGGTCAGTCTGTGATAGGGGGGTCAGTCTGTGATGGGGTCAGTCTGTGATGGGGGTCCAGTCTGTAAAGGAGGGCCAGTCTGTGATGGGGGGTTGGTCTGTGATGGGGGGTCGGTCTGTGATAGGGGGGTCGGTCTGTGATAGGCGGGCCAGTCTGTGATGGGGGGTCAGTCTGTGATGGGGGCCAGTTTCTGTGATAGGGGGGGAGTCTGTGATTGGGGGGTCAGTCTGTGATGAGGGCAAGTCTGTGATGAGGGCCAGTCTGTGATGGGGGGGTCAGTCTGTGATGGGGTCAGTCTGTGATGGGGGGCCAGTCTGTAAAGGAGGGCCAGTCTGTGATGTTGGGTCGGTCTGTGATGAGGGGTCGGTCTGTGATAGGGGGGGCAGTCTGTGATAGGGGGGCAGTCTGTGATGGGGGGTCAGTCTGTGATGGGGGTCAGTCTGTTATGGGGCCAGTTTCTAAAGGGGGGGAGTCTGTGATTGGGGGGTCAGTCTGTGATGGGGGGGTCGGTCTGTGATGGGAGGGTCAGTCTGTGATGGGGGGGTCAGTCTGTGATAGGGGGGGTCAGTCTGTGATAAGGGGGCCAGTCTGTGATGGGGGTCAGTCTGTGATAGGGGGGTCAGTCTGTGATAGGGGGGTCAGTCTGTGATAGGGGGGTCAGTCTGTAAAAGATGGCCAGTTTGTGATGGGGGGTCGGTCTGTGATAGGGGGTCGGTCTGTGATAGGGGGGTCGGTCTGTGATTTGGGGGTCGGTCTGTGATAGGGGGTCAGTCTGTGATGAGGGCCAGTCTGTGATGGGGGGGTCAGTCTGTAATAGGGGGGTCAGTCTGTGATAGGGGGGTCAGTCTGTGATGGGGTCAGTCTGTGATGGGGTCAGTCTGTGATGGGGGGCCAGTCTGTAAAGGAGGGCCAGTCTGTGATGGGGGGTCAGTCTGTGATAGGTGGGTCAGTCTGTGATAGGGGGGTCAGTCTGTAAAAGATGGCCAGTCTGTGATGGGGGGTCGGTCTGTGATGGGGGGTCGGTCTGTGATAGGGGGTCGGTCTGTGATAGGGGGGGTCAGTCTCTAATAGGGGGGTCAGTCTGTGATAGGGGGGTCAGTCTGTGATGGGGTCAGTCTGTGATGGGGGGCCAGTCTGTAAAGGAGGGCCAGTTTGTGATGGGGGTCGGTCTGTGATGGGGGGTCGGTCTGTGATGGGGGGGGTCGGTCTGAGATAGGGGGGACAGTCTGTGATGGGGGTCAGTCTGTGATGGGGGGTCAGTCTGTGATGGGGGTCAGTCTGTGATGGGGTAGTCTGTGATTGTGGGTCAGTCTGTGAGGGGGGGCAGTTTCTAAAGGGGGGAGTCTGTGATTGGGGGGTCAGTCTGTGATGGGGGGTCAGTCTGTGATGGGGGGGTCAGTCTGTGCTGAGGGCCAGTCTGTGATGGGGGGTCAGTCTGTGATAGGGGGGTCAGTCTGTGATGGGGTCAGTCTGTGATGGGGGGCCAGACTGTAAAGGAGGGCCAGTCTGTGATGGGGGGGTGGGTCTGTGATAAGGGGTCGGTCTGTGATAGGGGGGTCGGTCTGTGATAGGGGGGCCAGTCTGTGATAGAGGGATCAGTCTGTGATGGGGTCAGTCTGTGATGGGGGCCAGTTTGTAAAGGAGGGAGTCTGTGATTGGGGGGTCAGTCTGTGATGGGGGGTCAGTCTGTGATAGGGGGTCAGTCTGTGATGAGGGCCTGTCTGTGATGGGGGGGTCAGTCTGTAATAGGGGGGTCAGTCTGTGATAGGGGGGTCAGTCTGTGATGGGGTCAGTCTGTGATGGGGTCAGTCTGTGATGGGGGGCCAGTCTGTAAAGGAGGGCCAGTCTGTGATGGGGGGTCAGTCTGTGATAGGTGGGTCAGTCTGTGATAGGGGGGTCAGTCTGTAAAAGATGGCCAGTCTGTGATGGGGGGGGTCGGTCTGTGATGGGGGGTCGGTCTGTGATAGGGGGTCGGTCTGTGATAGGGGGGGTCAGTCTCTAATAGGGGGGTCAGTCTGTGATGGGGTCAGTCTGTGATGGGGGGCCAGTCTGTAAAGGAGGGCCAGTCTGTGATGGGGGTCGGTCTGTGATGGGGGGTCGGTCTGTGATGGGGGGGTCGGTCTGAGATAGGGGGGACAGTCTGTGATGGGGGGTCAGTCTGTGATGGGGGGTCAGTCTGTGATGGGGGGTCAGTCTGTGATGGGGGTCAGTCTGTGATGGGGGTAGTCTGTGATGGGGGTCAGTCTGTGATGGGGGCCAGTTTCTAAAGGGGGGAGTCTGTGATTGGGGGGTCAGTCTGTGATGGGGGTCAGTCTGTGCTGAGGGCCAGTCTGTGATGGGGGGGTCAGTCTGTGATAGGGGGGTCAGTCTGTGATGGGGTTAGTCTGTGATGGGGGGCCAGACTGTAAAGGAGGGCCAGTCTGTGATGGGGGGGTGGGTCTGTGATAAGGGGTCGGTCTGTGATAGGGGGGTCGGTCTGTGATAGGGGGGCCAGTCTGTGATAGGGGGATCAGTCTGTGATGGGGTCAGTCTGTGATGGGGGCCAGTTTGTAAAGGAGGGAGTCTGTGATTGGGGGGTCAGTCTGTGATGGGGGGTCAGTCTATGATGGGAGGGTCAGTCTGTGATAGGGGGGTCAGTCTGTGATGGGGGGGTCAGTCTGTGATGGGGGGAGTCAGTCTGTGATGGGGGGGTCAGTCTGTGATGGGGGGGTCAGTCTGTGATGGGGGTCAGTCTGTGATGGGGGGAGTCAGTCTGTGATGGGTGGGGTCAGTCTCTGATGGGGGTCAGTCTGTGATGGGGGGAGTCAGTCTGTGATGGGGGGGAGCAGTCTGTGATGGGGGGGTGAGTCTGTGATGGGGGAGTCAGTCTGTGATGGGGGAGTCAGTCTGTGATGGGGGGGTCAGTCTGTGATGGGGGGTCAGTCTGTGATAAGGGGGCCAGTCTGTGATGGGGGGGTCGGTCTGTGATGGGGGGGTCAGTCTCTGATGGGGGTCAGTCTGTGATGATGGGAGTCAGTCTGTGATGGGGGGTCAGTCTGTGATAGGTGGGTCAGTCTGTGATAGGGGGGTCAGTCTGTAAAAGATGGCCAGTCTGTGATGGGGGGGGTCGGTCTGTGATGGGGGGTCGGTCTGTGATAGGGGGTCGGTCTGTGATAGGGGGGGTCAGTCTCTAATAGGGGGGTCAGTCTGTGATGGGGTCAGTCTGTGATGGGGGGCCAGTCTGTAAAGGAGGGCCAGTCTGTGATGGGGGTCGGTCTGTGATGGGGGGTCGGTCTGTGATGGGGGGGTCGGTCTGAGATAGGGGGGACAGTCTGTGATGGGGGGTCAGTCTGTGATGGGGGGTCAGTCTGTGATGGGGGTCAGTCTGTGATGGGGGTAGTCTGTGATGGGGGTCAGTCTGTGATGGGGGCCAGTTTCTAAAGGGGGGAGTCTGTGATTGGGGGGTCAGTCTGTGATGGGGGTCAGTCTGTGCTGAGGGCCAGTCTGTGATGGGGGGGTCAGTCTGTGATAGGGGGGTCAGTCTGTGATGGGGTTAGTCTGTGATGGGGGGCCAGACTGTAAAGGAGGGCCAGTCTGTGATGGGGGGGTGGGTCTGTGATAAGGGGTCGGTCTGTGATAGGGGGGTCGGTCTGTGATAGGGGGGCCAGTCTGTGATAGGGGGATCAGTCTGTGATGGGGCCAGTCTGTGATGGGGGCCAGTTTGTAAAGGAGGGAGTCTGTGATTGGGGGGTCAGTCTGTGATGGGGGGTCAGTCTGTGATGGGAGGGTCAGTCTGTGATAGGGGGGTCAGTCTGTGATGGGGGGGTCAGTCTGTGATGGGGGGAGTCAGTCTGTGATGGGGGGGTCAGTCTGTGATGGGGGGGTCAGTCTGTGATGGGGGTCAGTCTGTGATGGGGGGAGTCAGTCTGTGATGGGTGGGGTCAGTCTCTGATGGGGGTCAGTCTGTGATGGGGGGAGTCAGTCTGTGATGGGGGGGAGCAGTCTGTGATGGGGGGGTGAGTCTGTGATGGGGGAGTCAGTCTGTGATGGGGGAGTCAGTCTGTGATGGGGGGGTCAGTCTGTGATGGGGGGTCAGTCTGTGATAAGGGGGCCAGTCTGTGATGGGGGGGTCGGTCTGTGATGGGGGGGTCAGTCTCTGATGGGGGTCAGTCTGTGATGATGGGAGTCAGTCTGTGATGGGGGGTCAGTCTGTGATAGGTGGGTCAGTCTGTGATAGGGGGGTCAGTCTGTAAAAGATGGCCAGTCTGTGATGGGGGGGGTCGGTCTGTGATGGGGGGTCGGTCTGTGATAGGGGGTCGGTCTGTGATAGGGGGGGTCAGTCTCTAATAGGGGGGTCAGTCTGTGATGGGGTCAGTCTGTGATGGGGGGCCAGTCTGTAAAGGAGGGCCAGTCTGTGATGGGGGTCGGTCTGTGATGGGGGGTCGGTCTGTGATGGGGGGGTCGGTCTGAGATAGGGGGGACAGTCTGTGATGGGGGGTCAGTCTGTGATGGGGGGGTCAGTCTGTGATGGGGGTCAGTCTGTGATGGGGGTAGTCTGTGATGGGGGTCAGTCTGTGATGGGGGCCAGTTTCTAAAGGGGGGAGTCTGTGATTGGGGGGTCAGTCTGTGATGGGGGTCAGTCTGTGCTGAGGGCCAGTCTGTGATGGGGGGGTCAGTCTGTGATAGGGGGGTCAGTCTGTGATGGGGTTAGTCTGTGATGGGGGGCCAGACTGTAAAGGAGGGCCAGTCTGTGATGGGGGGGGTGGGTCTGTGATAAGGGGTCGGTCTGTGATAGGGGGGTCGGTCTGTGATAGGGGGGCCAGTCTGTGATAGGGGGATCAGTCTGTGATGGGGTCAGTCTGTGATGGGGGCCAGTTTGTAAAGGAGGGAGTCTGTGATTGGGGGGTCAGTCTGTGATGGGGGGTCAGTCTGTGATGGGAGGGTCAGTCTGTGATAGGGGGGTCAGTCTGTGATGGGGGGGTCAGTCTGTGATGGGGGGAGTCAGTCTGTGATGGGGGGGTCAGTCTGTGATGGGGGGGTCAGTCTGTGATGGGGGTCAGTCTGTGATGGGGGGAGTCAGTCTGTGATGGGTGGGGTCAGTCTCTGATGGGGGTCAGTCTGTGATGGGGGGAGTCAGTCTGTGATGGGGGGGAGCAGTCTGTGATGGGGGGGTGAGTCTGTGATGGGGGAGTCAGTCTGTGATGGGGGAGTCAGTCTGTGATGGGGGGGTCAGTCTGTGATGGGGGGTCAGTCTGTGATAAGGGGGCCAGTCTGTGATGGGGGGGTCGGTCTGTGATGGGGGGGTCAGTCTCTGATGGGGGTCAGTCTGTGATGATGGGAGTCAGTCTGTGATGGGGGGTCAGTCTGTGATAGGTGGGTCAGTCTGTGATAGGGGGGTCAGTCTGTAAAAGATGGCCAGTCTGTGATGGGGGGGGTCGGTCTGTGATGGGGGGTCGGTCTGTGATAGGGGGTCGGTCTGTGATAGGGGGGGTCAGTCTCTAATAGGGGGGTCAGTCTGTGATGGGGTCAGTCTGTGATGGGGGGCCAGTCTGTAAAGGAGGGCCAGTCTGTGATGGGGGTCGGTCTGTGATGGGGGGTCGGTCTGTGATGGGGGGGTCGGTCTGAGATAGGGGGGACAGTCTGTGATGGGGGGTCAGTCTGTGATGGGGGGTCAGTCTGTGATGGGGGTCAGTCTGTGATGGGGGTAGTCTGTGATGGGGGTCAGTCTGTGATGGGGGCCAGTTTCTAAAGGGGGGAGTCTGTGATTGGGGGGTCAGTCTGTGATGGGGGTCAGTCTGTGCTGAGGGCCAGTCTGTGATGGGGGGGTCAGTCTGTGATAGGGGGGTCAGTCTGTGATGGGGTTAGTCTGTGATGGGGGGCCAGACTGTAAAGGAGGGCCAGTCTGTGATGGGGGGGTGGGTCTGTGATAAGGGGTCGGTCTGTGATAGGGGGGTCGGTCTGTGATAGGGGGGCCAGTCTGTGATAGGGGGATCAGTCTGTGATGGGGTCAGTCTGTGATGGGGGCCAGTTTGTAAAGGAGGGAGTCTGTGATTGGGGGGTCAGTCTGTGATGGGGGGTCAGTCTGTGATGGGAGGGTCAGTCTGTGATAGGGGGGTCAGTCTGTGATGGGGGGGTCAGTCTGTGATGGGGGGAGTCAGTCTGTGATGGGGGGGTCAGTCTGTGATGGGGGGGTCAGTCTGTGATGGGGGTCAGTCTGTGATGGGGGGAGTCAGTCTGTGATGGGTGGGGTCAGTCTCTGATGGGGGTCAGTCTGTGATGGGGGGAGTCAGTCTGTGATGGGGGGGAGCAGTCTGTGATGGGGGGGTGAGTCTGTGATGGGGGAGTCAGTCTGTGATGGGGGAGTCAGTCTGTGATGGGGGGGTCAGTCTGTGATGGGGGGTCAGTCTGTGATAAGGGGGCCAGTCTGTGATGGGGGGGTCGGTCTGTGATGGGGGGGTCAGTCTCTGATGGGGGTCAGTCTGTGATGATGGGAGTCAGTCTGTGATGGGGGGTCAGTCTGTGATAGGTGGGTCAGTCTGTGATAGGGGGGTCAGTCTGTAAAAGATGGCCAGTCTGTGATGGGGGGGGTCGGTCTGTGATGGGGGGTCGGTCTGTGATAGGGGGTCGGTCTGTGATAGGGGGGGTCAGTCTCTAATAGGGGGGTCAGTCTGTGATGGGGTCAGTCTGTGATGGGGGGCCAGTCTGTAAAGGAGGGCCAGTCTGTGATGGGGGTCGGTCTGTGATGGGGGGTCGGTCTGTGATGGGGGGGTCGGTCTGAGATAGGGGGGACAGTCTGTGATGGGGGGTCAGTCTGTGATGGGGGGTCAGTCTGTGATGGGGGTCAGTCTGTGATGGGGGTAGTCTGTGATGGGGGTCAGTCTGTGATGGGGGCCAGTTTCTAAAGGGGGGAGTCTGTGATTGGGGGGTCAGTCTGTGATGGGGGTCAGTCTGTGCTGAGGGCCAGTCTGTGATGGGGGGGTCAGTCTGTGATAGGGGGGTCAGTCTGTGATGGGGTTAGTCTGTGATGGGGGGCCAGACTGTAAAGGAGGGCCAGTCTGTGATGGGGGGGTGGGTCTGTGATAAGGGGTCGGTCTGTGATAGGGGGGTCGGTCTGTGATAGGGGGGCCAGTCTGTGATAGGGGGATCAGTCTGTGATGGGGTCAGTCTGTGATGGGGGCCAGTTTGTAAAGGAGGGAGTCTGTGATTGGGGGGTCAGTCTGTGATGGGGGGTCAGTCTGTGATGGGAGGGTCAGTCTGTGATAGGGGGGTCAGTCTGTGATGGGGGGGTCAGTCTGTGATGGGGGGAGTCAGTCTGTGATGGGGGGGTCAGTCTGTGATGGGGGGGTCAGTCTGTGATGGGGGTCAGTCTGTGATGGGGGGAGTCAGTCTGTGATGGGTGGGGTCAGTCTCTGATGGGGGTCAGTCTGTGATGGGGGGAGTCAGTCTGTGATGGGGGGGAGCAGTCTGTGATGGGGGGGTGAGTCTGTGATGGGGGAGTCAGTCTGTGATGGGGGAGTCAGTCTGTGATGGGGGGGTCAGTCTGTGATGGGGGGTCAGTCTGTGATAAGGGGGCCAGTCTGTGATGGGGGGGTCGGTCTGTGATGGGGGGGTCAGTCTCTGATGGGGGTCAGTCTGTGATGATGGGAGTCAGTCTGTGATGGGGGGTCAGTCTGTGATGGGGGGTCAGTCTGTGATGGGAGGGTCAGTCTGTGATGGGGGGGTCAGTCTGTGATGGGGGGGTCAGTCTGTGATGGGGGGGTCAGTCTGTGATGGGGGTCAGTCTGTGATTGTGGGAGTCAGTCTGTGATGGGGGGAGTCAGTCTGTGATGGGGGGGTCAGTCTCTGATGGGGGTCAGTCTGTGATGGGGGGAGTCAGTCTGTGATGGGGGGGAGCAGTCTGTGAAGGGGGGGGAGTCTGTGATGGGGGGAGTCAGTCTGTGATGGGGGGTCAGTCTGTGATGGGGGGAGTCAGTCTGTAATGGGGGGTCAGTCTGTGATGGGGGGTCAGTGATGGGGGGTCAGTCTGTGATGGGGGGAGTCAGTCTGTGATGGGGGGTCAGTCTGTGATAAGGGAGCCAGTCTGTGATGGGGGGGGTCGGTCTGTGATGGGGGGGGTCGGTCTGTGATGGGGGGGGGTCAGTCTGTGATGGGGGTCAGTCTGTGATTGTGGGAGTCAGTCTGTGATGGGGGGAGTCAGTCTGTGATGGGGGGGTCAGTCTCTGATGGGGGTCAGTCTGTGATGGGGGGAGTCAGTCTGTGATGGGGGGGAGCAGTCTGTGAAGGGGGGGGGAGTCTGTGATGGGGGGAGTCAGTCTGTGATGGGGGGTCAGTCTGTGATGGGGGGAGTCAGTCTGTAATGGGGGGTCAGTCTGTGATGGGGGGTCAGTCTGTGATGGGGGGTCAGTCTGTGATGGGGGGGAGCAGTCTGTGAAGGGGGGGGGAGTCTGTGATGGGGGGAGTCAGTCTGTGATGGGGGGTCAGTCTGTGATGGGGGGAGTCAGTCTGTAATGGGGGGTCAGTCTGTGATGGGGGGAGTCAGTCTGTGATGGGGGGGTCAGTCTCTGATGGGGGTCAGTCTGTGATGGGGGGAGTCAGTGTGTGATGGGGGGGAGCAGTCTGTGAAGGGGGGGGGAGTCTGTGATGGGGGGAGTCAGTCTGTGATGGGGGGTCAGTCTGTGATGGGGGGAGTCAGTCTGTGATGGGGGGTCAGTCTGTGATAAGGGGGCCAGTCAGTGATGGGGGGGGTCGGTCTGTGATGGGGGGGGTCAGTCTCTGATGGGGGTCAGTCTGTGATGGGGGGAGTCAGTCTGTGATGGGGGGTCAGTCTGTGATGAGGGGTCAGTCTGTGATGGGGGGAGTCAGTCTGTGATGGGGGGTCAGTCTGTGATGGGGAGTCAGTCTGTGATGGGGGGAGTCAGTCTGTGATGGGGGGTCAGTCTGTGATGGGGGGTCAGTCTGTGATGGGGGTCTGAGATGAGGGGCCTGTGACGTGCACAGGAGGCTGCGATGTGGAGGATATCATGTGGAGTCTTAGCACCAATATGAAACTCGGACCTCCGTTAGAAGAAAAATTTTCTGACCGGACCCCTGTGAATTTGAATTCACTACCCCTGAACTAGATGGACTTGTGTCTATTTTCAACCTATGTAAGGTGTTCCTATGTCGGCGATACATCACAGGTTGTTACATTGTACATTGCAGCAGAAAGCTGACTTGATCTTCTTTCCCGCAGATCTGATCAGTTGTAGTGACGATCTCCTGCAGAGTGGATTTGTCATGGTGTGTGTCACCTGTTGCCAGCTTGGTGCACCATCCCTAGACCCCCCTATAGAATGTGATGTGACCTGTGCACATTGATTGAGGACCATCCAGAATGAAGGAGGAAGAATGTGGATCTATGGACGAGCCTCCCTCCCTGCCTCTCTCCCCAGCAGCCTGACATTCCAAGCGCTGTCACTACTACATCCCCTCCCCTCTGAGACCGCTGTTCATTCCGCTGCCCAGCCGGCGCCGCCGATTGGTCGCTCCCCTTTCCTCTTTTGCATAGCCACGCCCGCTCAGTTCATTCCCCCTCTCCGGCGCTCGCCTGTCGCTGTAATGCAGTGCGGAGCTCGGAGGTGGCTGGGAGGCTGATCGCTGCTGCTGGGGGGAAATATTGCACATTAGCGCAGGATTGTGGGTGCCTTTTTTGCTCATCAGAGATAACAATCGGAGTGGTGCGTTCCTTGAAGGAGTCGATCTGTGCACAGGGTGGGCAAGAACTGCAGCAGAGATCCGTCTTTTTTTTTCCTCCTCTTAGTTTTAGTGGTGCAGTATGAAGTGCAGTTATGGCAAGAAGAGGTAAGACAGCTGTGAGGACACTGGAAGATTTGACCCTGGATTCTGGTTATGGTGGGGCTGCCGATTCCATCAGGTCCTCCAACTTGTCCCTGTGTTCAGATTCTCACCCGGTAGCTTATGCCCATGGAGGAAACTGCTGGCTTCTAACTGACTCCATGCACAGTAGACACAACAGCTTTGACACGGTCAATACTGTCCTGGCTGAAGACTCTGAGGTCCTGGACTGCTCAGGACAGTGCTCCAGGCTGCCTGACCTTGAGGAAGTCCCCTGGAGCCTTGAAGAGGTGGAGGCTCTTCTGAAGAAAGAGCAGATCCTGACCGGCGCCAACAGAGATGCCCTTTCCAAGTTGTCCACCCTGGTCAGCAGGTCCCTGGTCCGAATTGCCAAAGAGGCTCAGCGCCTGAGCCTTCGCTTCGCCAAATGCACCAAGTACGAGATCCAAAGTGCCATGGAAATCGTGTTGGCCTGGTCCTTGTCTTCCGCTTGCACCGCCTCGGCCCTTGGCGCCCTCTCCCTCTACAACATGAGCACGGGGGACCGGCTCAGCCGGGGCAAGTCGGTCCGCTGCGGCCTCACCTTTTCCGTTGGGAAGTTCTACAGGTGGATGGTGGACAGTAGGGTGGCGCTGAGGATCCACGAACACTCTGCCATCTACCTGACGGCCTGCGTCGAGACCCTCTTCAAGGAGATCTGCAAAAGGGTCCTCGCCATGCCTCGCCCCGAAAAGGAGAACGAGGCGCCCAACTTTACAGCAGAATCCCTGGAGCAAGCAATTAACAACGATTCGGAGCTATGGGGTTTACTGCAGCCTTACCAGCACCTTATATGCGGTAAAAATGCAAGTGGTGAGTAGTACATCAAAAAAAGCCAACATTATAAAATTAAGAAAAAGAGGGCTTTAACTCATTGATATTCAATGTGGTTCTCCAATGTGATGTTCTGAAAATCAATGATAGTCTTTAAAGGGATATACCGTATTCACGATCTGATGATCCTTCTGGTATCTGCTGTAGGTGACCATCCATATTTCATGGTTACCTGTGACTTATGTGCTGTTATTTTTCCATAACATCTTCTAGAGTATGCCCTGCAGTACTGATGGCTGTGTAATTGATATTTTATCATCCAACACAACTGGGCTGGTTTTGTAACATGGCGCAAAGAGCGATGGTCAGTAGCAGCCAATCATCAATCACCTTTCAACAGGTTAATTCAGCCATAGATTTATGATTGACGTCAAATGATTGCTGACAATTTCACTGCCACAGGACCTGCCCATAGGTGCATGGGCGTCAATGCTCGTATCCTCTGCCGCTCCTACCTTGGGGTGGGGGTAGGATGGTGCCAGAAAAATCCCAACCCATCCAATGGCCATTTTTTTTTTTTTTAGACAGGTGGGCTGTGGTCTTTGGTTGTCACTAGATTTTTCCAATAATGGGTGGAGGAGATTGTAACCCTAAGGTTCCAGGGACCTTTAGAGTGGGCAGTTTAGTGAAAGCTGATTTCTGATTGGCTTAGATGGCTCACTACACGTCATTGCTCCTTAAATCATACCGCCAGCTTTTTCGCCAAAATGAGGAATTTATTGTAGCAATTAGATTAGCAATATGCCATTGCAAAAATCTTCCCCCAGATACTCTCTCTTCCTGCAGATTGACGTGAAACAAATCTTGATCTGGAAGGAGGAGTGCATCTTTACAGATAACAGGGCACATCCATGGTGCCAAACAACTGACCTTGATTGCGTCAATGCGAATATGAACTGAATTCAGTATTTTTTCAGCAGGGCTTCTGGGCTAACTGAATCCATTGTGGTAATGAGCCTGTGCTTCCATGGATATAGGACTGTATATGGCAGTGGATTGCAGGCTCCCTAGCTCCCTCCAGTAACACCTGTACAGCAGATCCTATCACTTGTGCATTGCTTTATTATTATTATTGTTCAATGCAAATGATTTGGTTTATTGTGGGTTTCTACAATGGTACCAGCAAACCTTCTCTCCAGAAAAGCCAAGCAGAGCTTTCTCTTATGTAGCAGTGTATGGATCTGGGGGTCTGCTGCGTCTGCTGCAGCTGGGGGCTCTTCGTTCTTGGCAAGATGTTAATGATTTCAAAGCTTGTTTATTCGTGCTGGTACATTGGATCCATGCTGCATCAATTTTCCCAGCTCTGTCCGTGGCATTCAGCCTGTGGAAGGGTGGCGTGTGTGCCCCCCAGCCTTCCACAATCAGCTGTGTATTTGACATCCGTGTTGTCAGCTGTAGGTCGGATGTGTCTAAAAGTGTGTGTCTTCTACAGTGTGTCAAGCTTGACTCTCAGTGTGCTCTTGTGACATTCAGTGTGTACTGTGCTACTGAATATGTTGGTGCTTTCTCAAGATTTGTGTTCAACCGCCCTGCACCATATATTAAAGGGATGGATGAACCGATAGAAGGATAGATGGATAGGTAGATAGATAAATAAAATGTCCATCGATTGATATTTATACAGCCCAACACATAAAACGAGGAACATGATAGATAGATCATAGATAGATCACATATATACATGAAAATTCACAAACATAAATGATATACTCAAAAATGCAATAAAACTAATTCACACATCTTATAATAGTGTACATACTCATATATAATACAATGTTACCACACACAGTATACTCATACAGGCACACATTTGCAGTGTAGTATACGCACATTTGCGATTCCAGCACACACATTTGTAGCACGGTGCACATACGTGCTATCCAGTGCACACAAATATGCAGATCGGTTTATCCTCACCTGCAAACATACAAGCACACAGCGATATTATAACCCAGCACTGACCCACCAATACCAATACAGCCATCTATCAGCACAAATAGGGGCTTCTTTAATCTAATCACCAAGACAATGAATATCGATTTACAATTCTGTAAGTGCACACACAGACACACACGCTGCATTCGTTGCCAGTCACCCTGCTGTTTTCTGTGACCACAACCTCCCCAGAAACAAGCGGTCACAGTATATATATAGCCAGCCTAGAGCATGTCATGTCCTTTGCATTGATATATTATCCCTGACACATGGATTATTGATGCTCATCATTGTGCTGGGAGCATTGAACGTGCACCATGTGGATGGCTTGGAGATGGTTAGATTGCAGCATCACGTGACTGATGATGCAGCTTGCAGCGCATTGGAGTTACATGTTGCACATTTAGAGGGTTAGTCCGTCTTTCAGGTTTTTTTGTAGTTATTGGAGAGTCATACTACCCACTAGCTCTTTTTTAGGAATACCATAGATTTGTAAATATCACACTGGAAATGACAGTTTATAAGCCATTTGGACTTTCCTGAAAAAAACACCACCTGCTGCATAATAGTATGTGGCCTAGCCTGTTGGAGAAAGTGGTATGTGCGCCATGAAGTTCTTCCCTTTTCTTAATAAGATGGAAGCATAATTTGCAAGGTCAATACTGTACTGTAAGAGCAAGGAAGTGGAATTCCCTTCCACAGGCGGTGGTCTCAACGGGGAGCATTGATAGCTTCAAGAAACTATTAGATAATCACCTGAATGACCGCAATATACAGGGATATGTAATGTAATACTGACACATAATCACACACATAGGTTGGACTTGATGGACTTGTGTCTTTTTTCAACCTCACCTACTATGTAACTATGTAATATTACCTCTAGGGGTGCTTTATATGGCCTGTTCTTTACTTGAATGTTGCACAGGGCTGTAAATTGGGGGCATTTGTGTAGGGACTTTTTTTGGTGCCATCTGTGCACTTGGGTTCCCAGGTCAGAACACCTCCAAACATAACAGCCCTCACACTGGTTGTGGCCATTTATAACTGGATTTCGCCCATCCTGTTGGATTTATCTAAGCCTTAGAAAAAATCCAACAGTTCTAAGGCGAACCTGTAAATGTATTCATTCAGGGCAAAGCAGCAGGTTCTCTTTAATATGCATACAACTCCCCCTCCACAGCAGCACACACTTACCTTTCCGACGCTTTGCTCAGCAGCCAGAATTGAGGAAAGGAAGCCTTGCGCAAGTTCTCAGTCTATCTAGTTGGGGTTTATATACTGTTGAAAACTATCTCCCTGACCTCCTGTGGCAGCAATCAGCCAATCATTAAACACCAGTGTAGTCACAAGAGAGTAAAGAGGATTGAGTGCTCTGCCATACCTGGTATTTTCCTTGCTCCTGGTGGCCAATTGGAGTGGCCAGAGGAGTAAAGAAAGCGAAGGAAAGGTGAATATGTACTACGGGTTAAAGGGGCATTTAAAAACCAACCTGTTGCTTTGCCTTGCACGGACAAAGTCCTGGTTTGCTTTAAACCTACTTTGAGACAGGCCATGGGTCTCCAAGCTTTATTCACAAAGGGCTGGTTTACTGTCCTTAAGACTTTTGGGGGGCCGGACTATGGCCACTGGAAGTAGAAAAGGTCCAGATGTCAGTGGAAAAAAAACAATGCCCCATTGTTGGTGTTGTTTGGAGGAATGTGCCCCATTATTGGTGTTATTGGGAGGAATTGTGTCCCTTCATTAGGGTCAGTGGTGTGGAATTTATGCGCAGTGGATGAAATAGTGCCCCAAGGGATGGATAAAAGCAAGCAAAAGGCTGTATCTGGCCCCTGGGCCACAGTTTGGAGACAACTGTTCTAGACATTTAGAAAGTGGGTTTTTAAAGGGTCATTCTATTTGAAACTGATATTTGTTTCTGGAAGATCTTTAACCTACTCTCCCGTTGCCTCTCTGGCCAATGCAACAGGATGAGTGGGGGTGCCACTCCCAGAGAACTAAAAATTCCAAGTTGGCCAGGAGCAGTTATTATAGCAAAATCTTGCCTTGGCAGTCTCCAAGCAATAAAAGCAGCCAACGAGTGGTGCCTACCAGCCTTCACCAATAACTGAAATGCCACTTTTGAATGAATTGACCTTTTAAAAGCTCACTAGTGCCCATTTAACCATGAAGTTTGATCCAAAGGTTAAAAACTTCGGGTAAAGCATATTTCATTCAGACAGAATATCGCTGACTTGATGGTATGCTGATTTTTTTTGGTTGAGGTTTAGCAAAAACATTGTTCCATTTCTGAGGTGTGGGCGGGCATGACATGTGTGTACAGTTGGCGTGTACTGTACTGACATTTGAGTAGGGGGAACCCATGAAAGGGACCTTTAGTTAAAAGGTATCTGAGAGTAGAGAGAAAAAAAAAACCCATCAGACAACTAAAAAAAGCCCTGAAAAACAAAACGAGAGGGAAAATACCATAACCTACATGAAATAAGGCGAGTACAAAGAACAAGCACACACTATGTTACCATGTCCCTGATGACCAGAGCTTGTGAGACATGCGGAGCCTTAGTAATTCTTTGACTCATCACTCTGAAGTGAAGGGAAGCTGGTTCATTGTATGAGAGCCATCTGTTTTTTTTTTAATCTTTTTTATATACAGTATATAAAACGGATACATAGTATTTTTATTTAGTTTTTTTATTTAATCCTTTTTAGAGGGTCAATCTACCTAAAACTGCTATTTCAGAGTTTGTTAGATGCTGTAGAGCTAAACCATCTGAAAGTCTTTGATATCTCTTGTTGATGGTAGTGGTATATACAAAGGATACATAGTATTTACATTTTTTTTTTTAATTTAATCTTATTTAAAGGGTCGATCTACCTAAAAGTAATATTTAAGAGTTTGTTAGCTGCTGTAGCGCTAAACCATCTGAAAGTCTCTGATCTCTCTTGTTGATGGTACTAGTATATACAGTATATAAAAAAGATACATAGTATTTTTAAAATGTTTTTATTTAATCTTAATTAGAGGGTCGCTCTACCTAAAACTAATATTTCAGCGTTTGTTAGATGGTGTAGAGCTAAACCATCTGAAAGTCTCTGATATCTCTTGGTGATGGTAATGGTCGCCAATGGGGGGGTCTGCACACCTACTGTTGCCATTATTTGTGGTCTCACCTTTCCTGCTTGGAATTGTTTTATATTTTATATGGCGGCAAATGCAACAGGAAAGGCTGAAGCGCGCAAAGTGGGCACCAACACCCACAAACTGGAGTCTGTATTTATGGTAGGTAGATCTCACCGTTGGAGCATCCAAGATGTATAATGCCCCGTACACACGGTCGGACATTGATCGGACATTCCGACAACAAAATCCATGGATTTTTTTCGACGGATGTTGGCTCAAACTTGTCTTGCATACACACGGTCACACAAAGTTGTCAGAAAATCCGATCGTTCTGAACGCGGTGACGTAAAACAGGTACGTTTGGACTGTAAACGGGGCAGTAGCCAATAGCTTTCATCTCTTTATTTATTCTGAGCATGCGTGGCACTTTGTGCGTCAGATTTGTATACACACGATCGGAAATTCCGACAACGGATTTTGCTGTCCGAAAATTTTATAGCCTGCTCTCGAACTTTGTGTGTCGGAAAAACGTGTGATGGAGAAAATGTGTGATGGAGCCTACACACGGTCGGAATTTCCGACAACAAGGTCCTATCACACATTTTCCGTCGGAAAATCCGACTGCGTGTACGGGGCATAAGAGGCCATGGGTTGCCTCTAAATACCAGACTCCACCTGGCTGTACCTGAAATGAAAGCACTCTGTCACTAGGTGCCTGGTCCTCTTCTGCGTTCTGTGACTCAGTGGGGGAGATTTAAAACAGAATACGGCGCAGCTGTGCATGGTAGCCAATCAGCTTCTAACCTAAGCTTGTTCAATTAAATTTTGACAATAAAATCTGGAAGCTGATTGGTTTCTTTGCAGAGCTGCACTAGATTTTGGCACGCTCCAGTATTAGTAAATAACCCCCAGTCTATCAGTCCCTGCTTCACTACCGTGTCCAACTCTTAAAAGTCCGGGAGGATGGAATCAAATTCTAACATTCCCAGAAGTGCTGGATGCTAAGCCCTGGAGGGGTTGGCAGCCCTTTTTTTACAGGCTGGGTTTTTTTAAACTTTTTTTTTTTATCTAGTAGGAGTTATTTTAATATGTTACAAGACTTGTTTTTGCGTCTACATTTTTTGTATACATGCCTTATGTTTTGTCATATACATTACAAAAAGTTTGTTGCTCCAAACTCAGTCCGTTTGCATCCAGATCCACTTTTGCCAATCTAAACGGGTATAAATGCATTTAATATATATTAAATATATAAATAAATGCATATCCGTTTATATTAGGCCACCCATAGTATTACATGGGTACATTTTTCCTCCATTGCAATATGGAAGAAAAAACAAAATGGACGTGGTTATCACCTATGTGACACCCGTTTCCATTCTGATCTGACTATAGATTTTTTATAAAAAATAAAAAATTCATGACTTTCTAAACAGAGTCAATATACCCCTGGCCATAAAGGCACTAAACAGCAATAGTCCCATCATGTCCTCTCAGGCACAGCCTCCTGTGGCATGTTGAAACTTGTAGTTCCCTGATGACTGACATGTCCTGAGTTAACGCCAGTTGCTCCATTTCTTTGGAAACGTTTGTTGAATTGTGCAACAACTTCCTATTTTGCGGTTTAAAAAGTAATTCTGAAACAATATATTTGTGAAAAAAAACTGTGTGTCATCCATGATCATGAATAAACACATTCTGAGATTTGACTGTCATGTGTCGCCCTCTGAGCTGTGGATCCGCAGCTGTACTGGAGATGGTGGAGGGGAAAGAATTTTTAGCTAATTAACTAATTACAGGAACGTGCTTTAGACGCTGGCTGCAGACATGCACTATAGTCCTGTCAGGGAGGCATGCAGCTTTGCCAGTAGAGTCTTCAAATGTAAACAGCATTAATCCCCACCCCGTGCCCTGGGGCCCCACACTGAGTAGACTTAGTGCCGATACTACACAAGCCTGATGTGTGTTCTGAGTTAGGTCTATCTGTCTGCAGAGATATGTACCGTATATACTCGAGTATAAGTCGTTCCGAGTATAAGTCGAGGCCCTAATTTACCACAAAAAAATGGGAAAAACTTATTGACCCGAGTATAAGACGAGGGTGAGAAATGCACAGCTACTGTAAGTGGAAAAGAGGGTCAACAATGCCCATTTGCAGCCTCACTGTGCCCATTTGCAGCCATAGGTCCCCCGAACTTCAAACTCAGTAGTTAAGGGTTCCTAGATGACCCCTAGCTGCAGCCAAAATTTGGGGTCTCTGAACCCAAAGGGTCCCGAAATGACATTGCTGCAGATGGACACAGTTGACCAAATTTGGGGCCCCGTATCTCAAGGCCACTTAGTGCTAAGAACCCCAAATTTGGTGTGCAAACCCAGTGGAACTAGCACCATAAAATTTCCAAAGCTGGGGTTTCTATCACTAAGTGGCCCCGAGATACAGGGCCCCAAAAATCAGTTCAGAAAATGTCAAGCACTTTTCTGCAGCAGAGAATGACATTTTCCGAACCTGTTTGGGGCCCCGTATCTCAGGGCCACTTAGAGCTAGGAACCCCAGCTTTGTATATATTATGGTACCAGTTCAACTGGGTTTGCACACCAAATTTGGGGTTCCTAGCACCAAGTGGCCCTGAGATACGGGGCCCCAAAGTCGGTTCAGAAAATGTCAAGCACTTTTCTGCAGCAGAGAATGACATTTTCCGAACCGATTTTGGGGCCCCGTATCTCGGGGCCACTTAGGGCTAGGAACTTCAGCTTTGGATATGTTGTGGTACCAGTTCTACTGGGTTTGCACACCAAATTTGGGGTTCCTAGCACCAAGTGGCCCTGAGATACGGGGCCCCAAAGTGGGTTCGGAAAATGATTTTTTTTGCTGCAGAAAAGTGCTTGACTCAAGTATAAGTCGAGGGGGGCACTTTCAGCACAAAAAAATGTGCTGAAAAATTCGACTTATACTCGAGTATATACGGTATATGTATCTTTGTGAAATGCAAAAAATGTGGACCAATACCGCACCATAATAGTTCATGGGCCAGTGCCTAGGGGCAGTAGCGCAAGGACAATGTCAGACACGCCAGCAACAGGATTGCTAAATAGAACACTCACCTGCTTTCTATGGCATCACTTTCTTACTTAAGACCCCCTGCTAAATCAGACAAAATTCAAGCTGTGGTTGGCCAACCGGCTCGGCAAAAGTCAATTTAAAATTCAACAACTATTGGCAAAATAGAGGCTGCATGCTAACAGAGGCAGTCACTGTTCTGCAGTGGCATTTATTCAGTCGGTGCCACGGCTGCTTGCATACAATAGCTGGCAGCGGATATTTCTCCATCCACCCTGTTACGGTGCTTGGGGGAATCGATTGATTTTCTCTCAAGCCGTCTATGACCAGCTTTACTCCCGTTGGTTGCATGACACCTCATTCCTCCAGTAGACACATGTGAGTCATTTTTTTGATCTCCTAGAAACTCCCTAGATACAAGATTGCTCATCTGACATGGGTCTTAGCGGGGTCAATACCAAGCCTAACAATATGCACATTGTGATAACCTCCCCCTTATTTTGTATCATTTTTGCACACCTTTGGAAATCTGTTGTTAAATTCAGTAATAATAATTTCATCAATAGGCTCGGAAACATGGAGTTTTGCAGGTGTAATAAAAATTATACATTCAGCAGCCACTTCCCAAACCAGTCCCTATTTTCTGAATTTGTGTGGAGTTTCCCTTTAAGAGTGGGAATTTTCCCTTTGTGATAGCTCTTTCATTGTGGAATGTATTAGATTTGTTTTTATCTGGCAAGTAGATGAACTCTGCTTCTCTCAGTGTAGGTTGAAATACCACAAAACTATCCGAATAGTCAAAGTATATAATTCTCTCTTGTCATTTTAAAAATTGACTCAGAACACTTATTAAATTATTAACTTGGAACACTTTGAGCCTTCAAAGTCAGACAGTCTATTTGGTCAGGTCAAAGCTGTCGAACAAAGTAACTGGCAGTAAGCCATGTGTGAGCTCCATATCAGTCTGTTTTAGAGCTTACACAGGAATAAGTACGGTACCTTCCCTCTGCCCCCATGTTACATTGCTCAGGCCTAGCGATTGCATTGCATAATTACAATCAGTGCTACAGCAAGGTAATTATTAGTAGCAGAAAAGGTGCAGTAAGGTTCAAGGAGAAGTATAGAAAAAGCCATTTGTCTATACTTCTCCTGTAAATCAAGTTTGTTCTGCACTCCTGTTACCCGTACTATACTTCTCTTTTAAAGGGAGGGTTACAGGAAGGGTTAGTGTTAGGGTTACATGGAGAGCTAGTAGCAGGTTAGAGGGAGGATTAGAGTTAGGGTTATTGTAAAGGTTAGTGTTAGGGTTACATGAAGTATTAGTGTTAGGGTTACATGAAGGATTAGTGTTAGGGTTACATGAAGTATTAGTGTTAGGGTTACATGAAGGATTAATGTTAGGGTTACATGAAGGATTAGTGTTAGGGTTACATGGAGGGTTAGTGTTTGGGTTACAGGGAGGATTTGAGTTAGGGTTACAGTAAAGGTTAATGTTAGGGCTACATGGAGGGTTGGTGTTTAGAGAGAGAGGGTTAGTGTTAGAGTTCCATGGAGGGTTTGTGTTAGGGTTGCAGGGGGGGTTAGTGCTAGGGTCATCCTTTTTTTTTTGAACCCACGGTGGTGCACAAAAACAAAAAAAGTGCATGTGAAAAACACACACAAACAAAAGCCCTTAAGAGTGTGTCTCTAGTCCACCACCTGAAGAAGTGGGACTCTACCCTAACCCCCCTGGAGTGCAAGGCTCGACTTGGTCCACCTAGCCAAAGGAACTGGCGGACCCTTCTTCTTATGGTCAGCCGAAGCTGACCAACAAGTACTAGGTGAGGAGCACCCTCGAAGAGACCCCCCCACCTCCAGACTTCAGGGTAGGCCCAAGGACCCACACCCTCCATCCAAGTGAAAGAAACACAGACAAAAGTGCAAAGTGACAAACTCATGGAGAAAGAATAAATTAAATAAACAAGTGCCAGTGCTAAACGCATTGGCTAGGCCTGGTATCAAAAATCATCAAAAGGCATAGCCCACAGAGGTGCAGAACAGAAAAAACAAGTGGTGACGTGACCTTTTGCTGATTCACGCAGTGGGTTTCCTAGGCCCAATGTGTTACTAAAAGCACCCCTGGTGCCAGCAACTCCTAGGGGACACAGGCAAAGCAGGCTCTCTGCCTTCCCAGCCCATGATCAGAACAGACAACACCGCTAAAATCAGGAGACACTGGGCCATTCGGAACTTTCCCAACCCACACCTTACATGGCGCATGCTCATTCGTGTTTTCTCGCCTATAGGGAAGACTCCTCAGGACCCCCATCATACCAGCAGAGGCACTGTAGAGCCAGCCATTCCTACCAAAAGGTCAGAATGACAGTGCAGCACCCCATACAGATACTACACTTGACCTTAAAGTCACAGGGAGGGTTAGTGTAACAGTGAAAGGTAGTGTGAGGATTACATTGGAGGGTTAGTGTTAGGGTTAAATAAAAAGATAGTGTTAGGGGTACATGGAGGGTTGGTGCTAGGGTTACAAGGAGGGATAGTGTTATGGCTACAGAGAAAGTTAGCATTAGTGTTAGAGGGAGGGTTAGTGTGAGAAGTACTGTGAGGGTTAGTGTTACGGGCACAGGATAGATGCACTGTATGTTACAGTACATCTTAGTATGAGGGTCTCGGGGAGGGTTAGGGTTAAAGTGAAGGTATATGTTAGGGCTACAGAGAGGGTTAGTGTTACACAAAGGGTTAGTGTTAGGATTATGAAGATGGTTTAAGTTCTACAGGGAGAGTTAGTGTGGGGGTAACAGGGAGGGTTTATGCGAGGGGGGGCCTTTGGGTAGGGTAATTTCACTCTGTGCCGAAAATGACCAGTGCTAATTTTCTCGAACCGGCAACGAATGCAATATTAAATATCCTTTGTAGGGCCTGCATAGAGGCTGAAGGTAAAGGGAATGTCCACATTGCCCATAGCAACCACATACTCAACCTCTTGTTTTACAGATGTAAGTTGAAGTGAACCGAAGCATCTGATTGGAAAAACATACGTTCTACTTCAGTTTTAATACATAAGGCTATTGTTCTTTGTTAAGAAGCGATACTATAATGAACACATATCTCAGTATGCCTGTTATTGCTGCTACTGACTGCTTCCAGCCCCCTTTCATTTTCTTTTAATACCCATCTTGAGAGTAATTCTCTTTGCTAAAGCATGCAACAATCTGTTGTTCCCCCTTGTGAAGGTTTCCCTTCTTTACAATATAATTTGGCCTCTATGGGTTTGTAATAGCTCGCATTCTGGCAAAATTTCAGCTGAATATTGTTCCCAGGCCTTGTTCTATACAGTTTCAGCTCAGAAATCGCTCAAGTGATAACATTTCCCAACGGAAGTGGTTGGACTGTTTCTTTATTTTTCTCGTTTTTGCATTGCTTAATTCTACCGCATCTTCAGTTTTGATTTTAGTCTGAAGTTGATGATCAAAGACCAGCTCCATTAAAAACTGATATTCCAATGGTGGTATGAATCTCCTCCAGGCTTCTTAGACCTCTAAAGCTGGCACTATACTGTTTTAATAGCTTCCTGATTTCGAGCGACTTTGCAGTCAAAGTTGGGTTGGGTATTGGTGGAATATGTGCTTCAGTGGGTTCCATAGATTTCCATGTCACTTTTGATCATTTCAAAGCTCGAGACAGGGAACCAGTTTAAACCGTAAGTGGCAGGTTATGGGTGCAAGGGTGCAGTGGAAGCGCTTACCATCGTGTTTAGGTTTGCACGGCACACTTTCACATTATGGTATTTTACCCTGGTGAGTTCCTCTGTTCCAAAGAAAACAGCTTTGTGCTCTCCTTTCACATCTCCAAAGCTGCTGGTGCCATCTTCATTGATACTTCTGCTGCTGATGTCCTCCTACTTTAGCAATAGGTTGACCAGTAATGGTGGTAGTGACTTCCCCCCTGAAACTAGGCTCCACTCTTTTGTAATGTACACTGCTCCGCACATATACAGCAGGCAGTTTTGTTTGGCATGTAAATGTGTAAATGTGTAAATTGTGTAAAATGTGTAAATTGTCTTCTACTAATCATTTTTTTAGAACCCAACTCTGGACATATACATCATATAATGCTCAATTAGTCTTGATGAGCACCTACCTTACAGTTCAGTCCCAGAGCAGCCAGCCCTCCAATCTTGTACTATACTGGCCTGGAAACTGGACAGGACCTCAGCCTCAATTTGTATGTAATGACATCAGTAATGGGCAGCCATACGACTGGTGAAGAAGGGTGGCTTTGAAGACTGGTCTACCAGCAAGGAGTAGTAGTAAGCCCCCGGAAAGAGCAATATATCTAGTATATAAAGCAGAAGGGAGCAGGGGGGGTTAGGCAGGGGCTACCATTATTTTTTGATAGGTACGTAGCATTTAACTTTAAATATATAAACCACCTCCACTTTAAAAACTCGAGCGGTATCCAACCGAGCCTAATATACCGAGACCAAACCAGAACCTCCTGCCTAAACCTGCATATGCTCTGTGCATTGCATTGCCCAGTGCTTTAAAAAATGAGCATCACCTACAACTCACTGGCTGCATGCTTGCTTCCAGTCTGTGATTGAGAAAATGTTAAAGTGGTTGTTAACCCTTCCATATACCCAGTGAAGTGACTGGCCTTGGGTGATACACAGAGATGAAACAAATCCTCCTACATAAGTTGTACCTGTTTATTTGTAGTCTTCTCTTTACATCTATTCAAATTGCTGAATATTTAAAGCTTGTCTGAGAGTTCAGAAAACAGGGGTCGGAGACAAGCTTTGTTTTTGTTTTGTTTTTCAGTTTTGGTTTACTTTAATGAGGAGCTCTGCATAGAAGTTAAGGACAAAATATGATCTCTCCACCCGCAATGTATTTTACATGATCGTTGTTGGGGAAATGAACAGAGCTTGCTACTTTATCAGTGATGAAAGTCGTTGTATCTGTTACTATGGTTACAGCAGAATGCCTAATATGCAGCACAGCGAGACAGGATAGCAGAGACAGTGATAGCACCTGACCAGCATGTGGTTAGTCGGATTCAGTGGATGAGCTGTGCTGGGATCCAGAAATAGAGTTAGTCATACAATATTCCTATTGGATGCCTGCCTAAAATGAAAAAAAGACAACTTTAATAAAGAGAAATGTCTTCTTGCCCACCCAAAGGCTGGCCAATTATTAATAGACAGTAGATTTATCCTTGCTTATTAAAGATAGGTGAGGTAAAAAGATCCTTAAGTCATACCTGTAAATGGTGAGTATACTGTACATATTTACCTTTCCTGCTGCCCAGGCCTCTGAACTCCATTGCTGAGAAATAGCCCTCCAAATTCTGCTGGGAAACCGACACTTCCAGGAGTGTCAATTCCTAGGTCCCCCACAACCCTTAATGGTTCCCTGCTCTATCCTCTACTCATTACAGGATACAGCAATGACAGCACAAGAAACCTATAGGAGCTCTGGGGGAACCCATGGTTTAAACGCTCCTCTTTCACAGTTATGCCTTTGTAGGCCTAAAAAGATACATTTAAAACATTTCTTGTAGTCAGGTAAATATGAAATATTTCAGATAATTTGTATGCATTCTCACTGCCTGGCAGCAGATGGAGCTTTAGACTCTGTTTTTACTTTTTTCCTTGTTTAAAAGGCTCCTATTTATTGAGTTCAATAGCTCAAGCTAAAGTTTAAAAACACTAGTACATGAATCGGTGCAGTGACCCCTCCCCCTCTCTATTGCTTCCTCTATACAGCTCCATCTGTGGTTTAATTGAAGTCTGTGGGGTTTATCCCTGTGGGGTTTATCCTGAGTTCAGCTGAACTTGCACGATTTAATTCCCGCATGTCAATCCCGATGCGATGCATACTAGCTCATTATGCCTTTGTCTTGCAGGTTGTTTTTTTTTTTTTTTTTAGAGAGTTTACAACCACTTTAACTGCACAGGCATGGTGGAAAGTGGCTATTGGAGGGAGGTAAACATACATCTATGGTAGGGTGGAAGGGGTGGCTGGTTTACTGTAGGTCAGGTAAAAGAATAAATGCACATTGTGAAAAATGTACTTATCCTTTAATTTTTTTGCTATGGGGCTGTATCACACAAGCCTACACAAGGGTGGCGACTCTGTTCTGAATTCAGGAGCAGTACGTTGTTGCCACACTGTCACAAGAAGCTGCATTAAGTGGACTTTACTGGGAGGATCATCTGGTATTTGTGGGACGTTTAAGGGGACTAAGAAAAAAACGTAAAAGTCTCTTGCAATCCCTATTCAGCAGGGCTGGAGTGTGAGAGGGAAGAAGCAGCAGCAGAAGGAACCAATCAGTTCAAGGGCTGGAAGGAAGCACGCTGATAGTAGGATAAAGCAGGGTGACCAAGAGATGAGCTCATCACTGTGCTTCTGCTCTCAATGTCCAGTAACAAGCTGGGGGTGGGGCCAGATCAACCTGGGATCAGAAGAAGTGGTTTAAATGATGCTGGCCTATCAGACTGAAGGCATCTTATGGTGGAATAAAAGGACCGTGGGGGGAGCTCTGACCTGAAATGGAATATTACATCAAAAGCTGTTTTTTTATTTTATCTTTAAATAAGCTTTGAATGTTTATCTTGCTATTGGAGACTGAAGTTCTGTTTTAAGTGCTGACACTTTAATAGGAGGCCACAGTTCTGACTTTTTTTCTCTTGCCTGGCTTTTTAAGGCACTGAGTATGCAGATCACAAGTTTGGTTTTATTGTTTTCACTGCTCATCATACACTGGGACATCAGCCATAAATTACCACTTGCCGACCACCTAACGTACTTGTACTACAACAGGTCAGCTCTATTGCGCAAAATTACGTACCTGCAATAGACACCAGGGGATCACACCAGAGGCACGATCGCGCACTGATTGGACAAATGGGAAGCCAATCGGCGGGTCTGGCGGACCCGATGTCCGCTGGCCACCTACGATTGTTCCCAACCTTAGATTGTAAGCTCCTTGAGGGTAGGGACTGATGTGAATGTACAATGTATATGTAAAAGCGCTGCTTAAATTGACGGCGCTATATAAGTACCTGAAATAAATAAAATAAGATAAATAAGAGAGGCAGAACGGCGATCTGCCTATGTAAACAAGTCAGATCGCCGTTCTGACAGGTGAGAAGATAGAGATCTATGTTTCTGCTAAGCAGGAACACAGATCTCTGTCTTCACCCAGTCAGAGCAACCCCCCACACAGTTAGCAAGCACCAGCTAGGCACACACTTAACCCTTTGATCGCCCCCGATGTTAATCCCTTCCCTGCCAGTATCATTAGTACAGTGACATATTTTTAGCACTGATCACTAGTCCCCAAAAAAGTTAGGTGTCCAATTTGTCCACCGCAATGTCACAGTCCCACTAAAAATCGATGATCGTCGCCATTACTAGTAAAAAAAATAAATAAATAATAATGCCATAAAAATATCCCCTATTTTGTAGACGTATTTTGTAGACACGATAACTTTTGTGCAAACCAATCAATATACACTTATTGGGATTTTTTTTAAATCAAAAATATGTAGCAGAATACGTATTGGCCTAAATTGATGAAGAAATTAAATTCTTTACATTTTTTTATTGAATGTGTTTTATAGCAGAAAGTAAAATACATTTTTTTTTTTTCAAAACAGTCGCTCTTTTTTTGTTCATAGCGCAAAAACCACAGAGGTGATCAAATACCACCAAAAGAAAGCTCTATTTGTGCGAAAAAAAAGGACATCAATTTTGTTTGGGTACAGCGTCACACGTCTGCGCAATTGTCAGTTAAAGTAACGCAGTGCCGTATCGCAAAAAAATGGCCTGGTCATTAAGGGGGTAAAACCTTTCGGGGCTGAAGTGGTTAAGTTCGAGCCAAGTAAACTCCTCTTTGTCTCTATTGCTGCTTTATTTACCCAGAGGACTGGGACTCACACATTCTATTACCACAATTCATTTTCTAGGGAAACTCAAACCTTCCTTCGCAAACATGCCCAAACCTGACCAACATGACCGACCTAAACAACTGTCCCACTCAGCGATAATTTATAACATATGAAACTAGAAAAGCTTCAATTTCTGGGGAAATTGTGATAAGTGTTCTTGCCTCTACAACTGGAGTGGGCGGAGTAACTGGGTGGAGTGGCTTGAGTAACTGTTGTGTGGTTGGAGTGGCTGGAGTAACTGTGAAAAGTGTTAAAAAGCTTAATATTGTAAAAAGTATAAATAATAGTAAAAAAGTTGAAGTCTCATCATTAGCTGAAAGAGCTGAACATTTTTTTCAAAAGTTATTTATTTTTTTTCAAAAATTATGAATTTTTTTTTCAAAAATTATGAATTTTTTTTTCAAAAATGATTTTTTTTTTCAAAAATGATTTTTTTTTTCAAAAATGTTTTTTTTTTTTCAAAAATTTTTTTTTTTTCCAAAAATTATTATTTTTTTTTTCCAAAAATAATTTTTTTTTTTCAAAAATAATTTTTTTTTTCATGGGGCGGTCATAATGTTTTGGCTGATCATGGGGTGGTCATAATGTTTTGGCTGATCATGGGGTTGTCAGCTTTTGTCACCTCCCACTCTAGTTTTGAACATTTCACCATTCATTCCTATGGGACCAATTTCGCCGCAAAAATGACAATATTTCGTGAACCATTCGGCGAAACGTTCCACAAAGTAATAGCACACCAATTAAATGACATTGATTCCGGATTCACACTGGTATTTTTCAGCTTTTCACAAAGTTCCACAAGGTAATAGCACACCAATTAAATGACATTGAACATTTCGCCATTCATTCCTATGGGACCAATTTTCCGCAAAAACTATGATATTTCGTGAAAAATTCGGCGAAACGTTCCACAAAGTAATAGCACATCAATCGGGAACAATCCGCACCTTTGGTATATTACTGTCTATGTAGTTTAAAAGCTGTGGGAGGAGTTAGGGTGGTATGATCATGGGGTTGTCAGCTTTTGTCACCTCCCACTCTAGTTTTGAACATTTCACCATTCATTCCTATGGAACCAATTTCGCCGCAAAAACAACGATATTTTGTGAACCATTCGGTGAAACGTTCCACAAAGTAATAGCACGCCATTCGGGAACAATCCGCATGTTTTGGTATATTACTTGTCTATGTAGTGTAAAAACTGTGGGAGGAGTCAGGGTGGTAAATTTGGCTATAATAATAATAATATATATGTGAGATAACAGTAAGTGGTCTTGCTATGCAAGAACACTTAATGAACAGAGCTGAGATGTACAGTATAGTGAGTGTCAGCCACCTTGGCGTTGCATTTGTCTTAAATTTTTCTTTCCTATTGCAGGCACTTCCGCTGTCAGCGCGCTCTAAAATTTCACTGGGTGTGTGGAGGGCGATTGCGATTTAAAACTGGACTGGACAGGCAAGCAGTTAGGTATACAGTTGAGCTACATATGTGAAAACTGGCACCCTTGATAGACGGCACAGCCAGATTCTCAACTTCCAACTTCAACCAATTTTATCAAGAACACGTCCCCAAAGCTTCTCATTGGCCAGTGAAGGAGCAGCAGCACACTAATGACGTTTGCTCGCTATGCTCTCTCCTCCTGTCAACATGCTTCACTGAGCAACACAGCAGATGTGCAGGTAGCAGCGTCTGATTGGCTGCTAGTACTTCTGCTCCCTCTCTCAGCCTGAGTGCTGCTGTGTAGTGGATTATAGAAGCCAAAGAGCTTCAGGAACTTTAGGAAAACCGAAGTCTGGCTGCCCAGTGAATAAAAAAAAATGTTTTTACAAGCAGCGGTCATTGTGACTGCTTGAAAGGGCTGTTTTATGATCAGAATTTCAATTCATGCCAAAAGCAGCTCCCTGAATTGCCTAGTCCTAATCTCAAATTTGATTATGCCATTTTCCATTGCGCTTGACAGTATGGACAATGGCAGATGCAGTTTGACAACAATGAAATGAAATAAATAAGAAAATAGGAACGGGGAAGAGAATTCTGTGTAGCACACATATTCTGTGCTGCTTGCAGCTACTGTAGCAATTTAGATTTTAATAAGCAATCTGCAAGCGTTCGCTGCCTGTCTGCTTACATTGGAGCATGAAGAGCGCTCAGTATCCATGGTACTCGGCATTGGAGGTTAAAGCATTGCAAACAATTAAATGAAGTTAAAGCCCATTATCTATTCTCCCTAAAATACACACATTGTAAAGCATCACACGCTGCCATCTGCTAGTACATTAAAGGGCAATCCATTTGCTGGGTTTGACCTTGGGCATCTGGATTTCTCCACCCTTTTGCCAAATCTTCTGTTTCCTTGTGTCCTGTCCTGTTAAACAGGCTTTTGTTAGACTCATTGGAGTTCATTTACTAAAGGAGAAAGGCACGTTCGCTTTGCTTAAACCCGATACACACGATGAGATTATTAGACGAATGATCGTTCGTTTTTTTTTGCATGCTAATCTCAGATCGAATCTGATGAGTTTACTAAAGTCACAAAAATTCTCGTACGACAGAATAAAAATTCGGAAGTGATGTCATGTGTTGTAATGCATTCGTATTGCATTTTTGAACGATAGCTGTACTGAGTAAACGAAAATCGTACGATCTGGCGTCGTACGAAAAAAAAATGTGTGCATGTCCAATCAAATAATATCAGATGAACTGTCCTGATCGGCTCTCGAAAGCTCTGTACTAACGATCCAATTATCGTACGATCGCTTCGAAAAGCGGTATTTTTCGTACGGTTTTCTGATCGTGTGTACCGGGCATTATCCAATCATGTAAAGCAAAACCTTGTTTTTTGTTTTGTTTTTTTATTATTTCTTTGCATGTGATTGAGTATTCAAAGCAGTGTTAAACCCCGAAAAACAAAAATGTAATATACCGTATATACTCGAGTATAAGCTGAGTTTTTCAGCACATTTTTTTGTGCTGAAAATGCCCCCCTCGGCTTATACTCGAGTCTCACTGTCCATCTGCAGCCTCATGCGCCTGATCTCCCGGCGCTGTGACATGCAGTCAGTCTAGTCAACGGCCATGCAGTGTAACAAAGCCCCGTCTCCGCCTCCTCGTCCTCGCCTGTGATAGGCGGGACACTGACTTACTGCATGGAAGAACTGAATCAGTGTTGCGTCACGGACGAGGGACAAGGAGGAGGCGGAGGCGGGGCTTTGTTACATTGGCCACCGACTAGACTGACTGCATGTCACAGCACTGGAAATCATAGTACATGAGGCGGCAGGCAAATGGGCACAGTGAGGCAGCAGGCAGATGGGCACAGTGAGGAGGCATGCAGATGGGCACAGTGAGGAGGCATGCAGATGGGCAAAGTGAGGAGGCATGCATATGGGCACAGTGAGGAGGCATGCAGATGGGCAAAGTGAGGAGGCATGCATATGGGCACAGTGAGGAGGCATACAGATGGGCACAGTGAGGAGGCATGCAGATGGGCAAAGTGAGGAGGCATGCAGATGGGCACAGTGAGGAGGCATGCAGATGGGCACAGTGAGGAGGCATACAGATGGGCACAGTGAGGAGGCATGCAGATGGGCACAGTGAGGAGGCATGCAAATGGGCATTGTTGACCCTCTTTTTCACTTACAGTAGCTGCTCACGTCAAAAATAAGTTTTCCCAGTTTTTTGGGGGCAGGAGCGGTTTAGGAGCAGTATACACCGCTCCTTCCCCTCTCCAAAGATGCTGCTTGCAGGAGTTTTTTTAACGTCCTGCCAGCGCACCGCTTCATTGTGAAAGACCTCTGGCTTTCACCCTGAGACTGCAGGGGAGCCGTTTTACAGGCGCTATTTTTAGCCCAAAAGCGCCTGAAAAACGTCTCAGTGTGAAAGGGGTCTAAGGACTAGTTCACATCAGAATATGGTGCAGGAAAGAAATGTTTCCTGATGAAGTCCTGCCTACAGGGACGTAACGCGTATGGACAGACGTGACGCCACCCGCAGCCATTGCTGACTGTTTACATATATGCTGTTTTACCAGGCACTCGGTTTGAAGTGCCATTCTTGTGAGTTTTATTTCATTCATTTTTATCATCATTAAATTTATATATATATATATATATATATATATATATATATATATGCAGAGAGCACTATGTGTTGTTTTTTATTTTCATGACTTATGTGGCTTTGGAATGAATAGTGCTGATTGGTATACCCAGCCAAAAGGGGACCCTTTAGGAAACGCTTGTGGATTTACCATTTGATAGTGGGAAGGCAGGGCAGACCCTCTATAATGAAAGGGTCCGCATGGTGAGGTGAGCTGCCATCTTTACCTTTGGTGGAGGTTTGATTTTCCCACAAAGTCACCTGCATGCAATATTTGTAGTTCATCACTGAAGACTTGTTTTTCATTTGATCTATGGACTTGTTTTTTTTACAAGCGCTGCAATGTCTTTTTTTTTTTTTATATTTTCAACTCAGGGATTTGAATTTTGACCCTTGGTGTTCAGCAGCCATTTCTCAATAGTGTCATTTTTATTGTGCTGATTTGTCTTCTATACATGTTCCCTGCAGCGCAGGTGAACACGCTACCCTTGCGATCTGCATGCAGGTGCCAATGTATTGTCAATGGCACCCCAAATGCATATTGCAAACACAGTGCGCTTGCAGGCACCAAATTACACGGTACCGCAGTAGCATGCGGTTTGATGCTGCGCATTTTGAGAAAAGTAGTGCAAGCACTGCTTTTTCCACAGTCCAGTGCGTTTTGCAGACTATTCAAATAAATGGGATGTCAAAATGCACTGAAAAAACGTGCGTTGTTGTGTGATCCCGTATCTATGTGAACTGGCTGTAAAACTAAAAAAAATGTTTTTGCTTCAGTTGTATTTTAGGAACTATTGTCTCTAGCAATTTTGGCACCAACATGGGGCGCTGCTGAATCTTGATTGCTGAGTGACTGAACAGTTAGCTTTTGAAAATATCGAAGTTAGCGAACCCATTGACAATCATTATGGATAGGCCCCATATGTGAAAAATGTGGCTGTCTGACATCAGTCCTAAAGAAACTCTGTAATCGTTCAAAGAAAAAGTTCACTGCAAAAGAAGATGACTAATACCAATCTGACGGGTTCTGATTCTGATCTTCTCTCTCCTCAAAGGAACCTTTGGACTAGTGAGTATTAATCTACTTTTGCAGAAACCAATGCTTTTGATTCTTTTTTTTTCTTAAAGGCCAGAGAGTTACTTTAAAATTCATCAAAAGTCAAAAGTTTCTTAGCTTCAAATGGAGGAGAAAAGGATTACCAAGCACAAGAAGTCAGCCAGTTGTGCTGCAGTGCTCATATGCTAACAAGAGTTATTCTGATTGGAGGTGAGAGAAGTGACAGAAAGTTGAGCTCATCAGGCTACTGCTATTTCTTTCACTGTCCAGTCACAACCTTGGGGAGGTACAAGAGCTGTAGGGCCTCCTTCACATCAGCGTAACTACTACAAGAGCCCTGTGTGCCCACACCGGGCTTACATGTGTTCTGTGCATCCCCACAAAGGCAGTCCCAGTCATGTTAATTGGGACGCAATGGCCACACGGATACAGCTGCTGCTCCCAATTTGACTTTTGTGAATGCACACTGTCTGCATTTGGAGAAATGCACCCACATGGCTGTCAACTGGGAGCAGCGGCTGTGTCCTTCCAGCTTCTGCATCCTAACTGAAATGAATTGCTCATACCGCCCTCCTCTACACCCACAGCCTCCTGGGACACATCACACATCCCAGAACACATCTTGCACATGCACAGTAGGGAGCCAGCTGTGATTCCTCAGGAAGTCACAGCCAGCTCCCAAATCCAAGATGGCGGAGACCCACAGTGGTGGGAAGAATAGGCTGCGGGACTCTGATTTTGAAAAGTCTCCTCAAAGCCACAGTAATTAAGCTGCTGACTTTGAATTAAAAAAAAAAAAATACAAATTGGTGAAGTTCCTCTTCGGGAATTGGATCTCTGGATTCTACCAGAGCGTTGTCTGTCATCACCTTTTTGATGCAAGGATGTTAGTGGCAGAGCCAAGACTCAGAGTCTGCAGATATATTGGCTGTAGTAAAACGCCTGCATCATTGGTCAAAGAGTTTGTACAAGGGACAAAAAAAGGCTCTGTTTTGTGTCACAAGTCTGGCCTGCCGCCAGGAATCCTAGCCTGGCACCTAAAGTGCTGCAAACATCGCTGCTTTAGATTAGGGAAATTACAAATAGGTGTTTTTCACAATGACATTCTTCTGGTCACATTTACTATTTAAAACAGGTGGAAATTGAGGGATTTAAAAAAAAAAAAGCTTTTTCTTCTTTTTTCGTCTTTTCCCTTTACCTACCTTTTTCTTTTTTTCTTCATTTACGTTTTTTTTTTTCTCTCTCTCTCTTTTTTCTCTATATCCCTTTTCTTCCCTTCTTTTCTGTCCTTTCTTTCCTTTCCACTTTTCTTGCCTTCCCTTTTTTTTCCCCCTAACTTCTTTTTCTCCTTTCCTATCTCCACACCTTTCCCTCTTTTCTCCTTTCATTTCTGCTTTATTTCCCCTCCTCTCCTTTTTCTTTTCCTTATCTACTTCTTTCCTTTCCCTTTTCCTCCCTTCCAACCTAATTTCCCTTCTTTTCTTTTCTTCTGTCCTTTCAATTCCTTTTGTTCTTTTTCTTTTTCTAATATTTTCTTTCCCTTCTTTTCTGCCCTCCTATCTTTCCTTACCACTTTCCTTGCCTTCCCTTTTCTTCTTGAGCCCTTCTTTTTCTCTTTTCTTTTTTCCTTTCCTTCTCTTCCTTTCTCCTCACCTTTCCCTCCATTCTTCTTTATGTTTTCTTTCCCTTCCCCTCCTCCTTTCTTTCTTTATCTTTCTTTCCCTCTGTTTCTTTATCTTTCTTTCCCTCTCTCTTTCTTTCTCTTTTTGTGTGTCTTTTTTTCCTTCTCTGTATCTTTATCTTTCTTTCAGGCTCTCTTTATTTATCTTTCTTTCTTCCTCTATTCTCATTTCTGTTTTGTTTCCTTTTTCCTCCTCTTCTTTCTTTCTTTCTCTTTTTCCTTCCTCCCTTCCTCCCTTCCTTCCTTCCTTTTTTGCTTCTCTATATCTTTATCTTTCTTTCCTTCTCTATCTTTATCCTTCTTTCCTTCTCTCTATCTTTATCTGTCTTTCCTTCTCTCTATCTTTATCTTTCTTTCTTTCTTCCTCTATTCTCCTTTCTGTTTTGTTTCCTTTTTCCTCCTCTTCTTCTTTTTTCCGCCCCTACTTTTTCTTTCTCTTTCTTTCTTTCTCTCTCTCTCTTTCTTTCCTTTTCTCTTTATTTATCTTCTTTCTTTCTTTCTCTTTCTCTTTCTTTCTTTCTTTCTTTCTTTCTTTCTTTCTTTCTTTCTTTCTTTCTTTCTTTCTTTCTTTCTTTCTTTCTTTCCTTCCTTCTCTTTTTTCTCCTCACCTTTCCCTCCATTCTTCTTTATGTTTTCTTTCCCTTCCCCTCCTCCTTTCTTTCATCTTTCTTTCCCTCTGTTTCTTTATCTTTCTCTCCCTCTCTCTTTCTTTCTCTTTTTGTGTGTCTTTTTTTTCCTTCTCTGTATCTTTATCTTTCTTTCAGGCTCTCTTTATTTATCTTTCTTTCTTCCTCTATTCTCATTTCTGTTTTGTTTCCTTTTTCCTCCTCTTGTTTCTTTCTCTTTTTCCTTCCTTCCTTCCTTCCTTCCTTTCTTCCTTCCTTCCTTCCTTCCTTCCTTCCTTCCTTCCTTCCTTCCTTCCTTCCTTCCTTCCTTCCTTCCTTCTCTATATCTTTATCTTTCTTTCCTTCTCTATCGTTATCCTTCTTTCCTTCTCTCTATCTTTATCTGTCTTTCCTTCTCTCTATCTTTATCTTTCTTTCTTTCTTCCTCTATTCTCCTTTCTGTTTTGTTTCCTTTTTCCTCCTCTTCTTCTTTTTTCCGCCCCTACTTTTTCTTTTTCTTTCTTTCTTTCTTTCTTTCTTTCTTTCTTTCTTTCTTTCTTTCTTTCTTTCTTTCTTTCTTTCTTGTTTCTTTTCTTCTCTTTTTTCCCCTTTTTCTTTCTGTTAGTTTCAAGCTAAACTGTGTTCTTCATTCTTCCTGTGAAACTTGATCCATGCTGTAGGGTGGCTTGCAGTATTCATAGATGAGCTTAGCATACACCATCTGGAGAATGGCTGACATCAAGGGCAGGGCAACATGCTCTCATCACAGGCCAGCCACTTCCCAGCTCTTTGCATTCTCTCCTGGCTGCATACAGATGGATGAAATATAACACGATTTTAAATGGGCAGGTAGTGGGCAATGGAGCAGGAATATCTAATTGTGTAGTAAAAACATTGTTGTATTTGGAAATTGACATTTTTTAAAATAAGCTGTTGAATTTGATGCTGAGCGCCTACGACTGAAAGAAATGATCTCCAATGAGTAAAAGGGCCGAGCCAGGGACACTAACTCTAGGGAGGAAAGGACTAGATGATGCTGGATGTCCTTCAGCCAGAGAATGAGGTGGGATCTGTGTAACTTGTTGCACAGATTTCCATTGTAAAAAGCTCAGTGAAATCAGAGTAAGCAAATCCAATAAAGTAGAGGAGCCTGTACAACTGTGCCAGATTGAAGGTAATTATAACGCTGGAACCGATCGAGTGATCATAATAGGCAGATCTTTCTACCTAGTACACAACACAGAAGCAAGTTAGAATTTGCAAAGATTGTTTGCTCATATCCTTGCAATGTAAATCATTGTCTTGGTGAGGATATTGTTTTTATCTAACTTTCACTTTAAAGAGGGGAATGGTAATAGATTTTTATAGCTGTAACAGCTTGTGCATGGTGAGCGCTACCATTAATAAAGCAGATTATTGGGAGGTCATTGTTTAGTGCACATGATTAGTGATAGTTGACTGCTCTGCTGATAAATGCGGTTGATGTTGTGTTTGCTGGCTGTGTTTGTACATCTCCGTGATGAAATACCTGCTCTCGCAATTCATCAAAAGTATTCTCACTTTAGCAGAAGTAATTAGCGATCAGCTATTCTCGGAGCGAATGTTCTCAGCCGCCAACTACTGGATGGTGCATTGTGCTCCATTTACATCCTGATTTTAATAAAGGTTTTATATTAGCTATAGTGGTGCAGAGATTGGTGTAAACTGATCCAGACCATCTATGAAAAACACTAGGGTTGCCCCAAGTACTCGCAGATACATTTGCAGTGCAATTTGAGTCTATACGAAATGAATTGGCTCAAATCGCACTGCAAAGAATTGCATGCAAATTAGACAGGAATGTGGTGCGATTCCTGTCTGAATCGCATGTGCTTTCCTGCACTGCACCTGTGTAAACCCAGGCTTATGTCACTATGGCAAGCCTGGGTTCACATAGGAGTGTTGGGGGAAACCGTATGTGATTCAGACAGGAATTGCAGCACATTCCTGTTCAAATCATTTGCGATTCTTTGCAGTGCCATTTGAGCCCATTCATTTGTATGGGCTCAAATTGCACCGCAAAGGTATTGTTTTAGGTATCGAAGCATTTGCATGAGTAGAAAATAGAAAATACCAATCCCTGAATACCTCCTTGACATGTTGGGACTTGTAGTTCTTCAGCAGCTGTCTTAAACAATGAATTGACCTTTGAAAGCAGAACTCTGTATGAATAACGCTTTAAAGGATAAAACAAACCAACTTTTGCTGCAATATTCACCCTCAATCAATAGATTTTTCCTACAGCACTTTTTTTTCTGCCACTAGATACCCTCAGTCTGTTACCCAACATCATTCATCTTGCATCATCTTGTCCTGGACCGCTCCCCCCCCCCCCCCCAGCCTGTGACTGGACAGTAAAAGGAGAAGCAGCACAATGACAAGCTCATCTCTCTGATATTCTGCTTTCTCCTCCTATCAGAATGCTTTTTGTCAGCACATGAACTGATTGGCTCTTTGTGCTGCATCTTCCTCTCACACTCCAGCCCTGCTTTACAGGGACTGCAAGAGGTCAAATTCAAATGCTTACACTACTTGTGCTTCAAAGTTTAATGACTTATTAATGATAACAGAACTGTAATAGTGTATCTGTCTTCAGGTTTAAAGTGAACCTGTGATTTGTCCATGCAGGACAAAGTGCCAGGGTCTCTTGATAGGGTAGCCACTGATAGACCTCCTCAATCAGCAGGGAGTATAAGTTTTGCTAATAGTGGGGCCATAGATCTGACTCAGTAGGAGGGGTGTCGGACCTCTGCAATGAGACCACTGCTTCCACACAGGAATCAATGGTCCCACTCAGCAGCATGCTGGCAAGGTTACATTATGCGTGATAGCTAGTGGTTGCCCAGAGTCCATAGAAGCTGCACAGGTTCAGACGCCATTTCCTTTTCCTTTAGGCACAACAGCCAGGCAACTTAATTTCAAGAGGTTAAGAGGTCGTTCCATCCAGAACAGTTTAGTGTTTGCTGACAAGTGAAATTGGCAATCTGTTTCTTTTACTGCTTCAGACCCATTGCTGTGTTTAAATTCCTAGACCTGGCCAATGGCCACCCATTTTCCACCATGACTAGGTTTAGGCTCCTTCTGAGCATTTAATGGTGTGATATGGAGATTTTAGCAAGAAAGAGATTCCAAGTCAAGTAAGCCAAATACAAAGAGGTGCCATCTGCCAAAAATATAGGTTTATGGGTGGACAGCCCCCATGGGCCAAATTTCTAAATAATTTTCTTTTGAAAGAAAGAAATTTAGCTCAAATTTCTTACCATTAGTGGGCTGCAGCAACGGTCGATTTCCGTGCAGGCATCGAATTTGTGTGATCGGGTATGTTGGACATTTTTTGAAAAGCAAACGATTCTCTAATCAATGATGGGAGAATCGTACGAGAAATATAATTGAAAAACAAATGAGCGCAAGAAAAGAATATTCACAGATAGAAAAGAAGATTCCTGGCCACGAAAATTCTTTTCTGTAGCAACTTAAGATGAAATTGAAGGCTTGGTTGGTCGAATTTCAAAATAAAAGGTGTCATCATTGGATCACAAAACCAAAAAAAAAATTGTTGGGAATTTGACTCATGTGTGGCCTACATAAGAATCTGAACTCCAGGCAGATAAAAAAAAAAAAACACAAATTAATGTAATTATGCTTTCTTTAAAAAAATATTAAAATGTATTTTAGTCACTGAATTTCACCTGGTGTCAAGCAGGGAGAAGCAGCACTGGGAGCCAATCAGGTGACCTGCATGCAAATGTGCTGCCAAAAAACATTCTGATTAGAGGTGCACCGAATGGAAATTTTGGTGTCGAAACCAAAAATTTAGGATGCACTTGGCGAAACTGAAAATTACAGTTTTTAAAAAATATATATATTTTTATATATAATCGCATTATATTTCCAAAAATGTAACTTCCACATTTGGCATGTCATTTTTTTTGGGGGGGGGGGGGGTGAATACCCTCTTTTTAGAGGCTCCCAGCTCCCATTTCCTCCCAGAGCTCCGCGGCACCGGAAAGGAAGTTCACCTCTCCCCCCTCCCTCCCTGTAATCTTCTGGGACATGTGACAGGTCCCAGAAGATTGCCCGGCCATTCACAGCGTGGCTGGTGAATGCGCAGTGCGTGCGCGCCCATAGTAAGAATGCCGGCACCGTGGAGAGGAGGGGGGAGAGGAGCAGTGCTTCGTACGCCCGCATCGCTCAACCGTTGGACAGGTGAGTGTCCAATTATTACACATTTTGTAGCTGCTGACTGTACTTTTTTTTTTTCGGCGGGACTCTTTAATATCATGAATTTAAATGAATATGAATTTATTGTCAGCCATTGTCGGCACATTTAGAGCAAGAAAAACTCAAGAAATCCCTTTAAATTCTATGTATGTCTTCACACTGGTCCATTCGTTGTGGTGTTAAAAATCTTTCTTGCTGCATTATTGGTCAGTTAAAAAAAAAAAACGCAAACAAAAAAACACCCAGCCTTAAAATGCTTTGAAAACACAGCAAGAACGCATCAATAACGCACCCGTGTTACGTTTTTGATGCAGTTTTTGAGTCACATGTGTATGAAAAACACACCATAAGCACAGTAAAATCATGGTAAAATCGCAGCAAAATCATGTGCGTTTTCGGCTCCATTATCTGCACCTTTTTCACTATCGGCAAAATGCTGAAAACACCATTTGCAGCGCTTCTCTAACTCTGATAGGAGGAAAGAACAGAAAGCAGTCGCTGCTCCTTATTTATTACAGGTATTTATATAGTGCCTTCAAGTGACGCAGCACTTTACATATACTGTATAGTGCTCATTTACATCAGTCCCTGCCCTCAAGGAGCTTACAATCTAAGGTCCCTAACTCACATTTATACATACACATACTAGAGTGACTATAGACAGGAGCCAATTAACCTACCAGCATGTCTTTGGAGTGTGGGAGGAAACTGGAGTACCCGGAGGAAACCCACGCAGGCACAGGGAGAACATGCAAACTCCATGTAGGTAGTGCTGTGGTTGGAATTCAAACCAACGACCCTAAGGCTCCAATCACACTAGTGCGACTTGTCATGTGACTTTGGACACATAAAGTTTGATTTACTAAAACTGGAGAGTACAGTGCTCCCAGCTGATGGTGGCTTGCATGTGGATTTTGTGAACACAAGTGGAATTTTTGAACTAAAGTGGGAGAGTTAATAACCAGGAGTTGAAAACAGGAGTTTAAACAGAAGTCTTCAAATCTGTAAGTAACATCTTAAACTTCCCTTAAGTAATTGTATTGTAACTGGGAAATGAGTGCTAGCAGGGTTGAAGGTTTTGCTCAGTGCACAGTGTGCCACATGTATGCAAAATTGGTGCAACAGCTCCAGGATGCATACCGCTGTGACAGATGTGAGCAGGTTGCCCTTCTGGAAGCTCGCATTAGAGATCTGGAGGAGCAAGTTGCAACACTGGGCAGAAAGGACAACCTTGAAGGGGGTCCTCTGCTCGCTGAGCAGGTGGCCAGTAGGGTTGATGTGGAGGGTGGAGGGGCAAGTCAGGATTATCAGATAGGAAGATGGGTTAATGTAGTTAGAGGGAGTGGAAGGGGCTCGCAGAATAGGAAGGCCAGTCCTGTGTTTGTGCATCAAAACAAATTTGCCAAGTTGGGTGAAGATGTGGAGGTGGCAAACACAGAGGTGGCAGCCCTAGATGTCACTGCTATCCCTAACAGCCGGGAGAGCAGCCCATCTAGTAAAGGTGGTGAGGGGAGTGCAGGTAGGCCTAGACAGTTGGTGGTTATAGGGGATTCTATAATCAGAAGGACTGATAGAATAATTTGTCGCCAGGATCGCCTCAACCGAATGGTTTGCTGTCTCCCTGGTGCTAGGGTTCGGCATGTGGTGGACCGGGTGGATAAATTACTGGGAGGGGCTGGGCATGACCCAGCTGTCTTGGTCCACGTTGGAACCAATGACAGTATACATGGAAGGTGGAGGCTCCTTAAGAATCAATTTAAAGAACTAGGCTGCAAGTTGAAGGGAAGGACCTCCAAGGTGATATTCTCTGAAATATTGCCTGTGCCATGCGCAACACAGGAAAGGCAGTGGGTGATTAGAGAGCGGAATGCATGGCTCAAGACCTGGTGTAGGGAGGAGGGATTTGGGTTTCTAGAGCACTGGGCTGACTTTTCATTGGGGTGCAACCTATATGCTAAAGACGGTTTGCACTTGAATGGAAGGGGGTCTGCTGTGCTGGGGGAGAGGTTTATAGGAAGGCTGGAGGAGTATTTAAACTAGGATTGAGGGGGGAGGGTGAACTAGAATTACATCAAGAAGACAGGTCAGTTAGGGGTCAGACATTAATGGAGGGTGGAATGGGGACAGATGGGGGGAGGGTTATGGCAGGTGACAAGAAATTTCCCATGTTGCAAACAGCCATTGGAAACTGTAGTGCCATTTGTACTACTAAAAAATATATGAAAAACACCAGACCAAAATGTAATAATGCATTAAAGTGTTTGTTCACCAATGCCAGAAGTCTGCCAAGCAAAATAGGTGAGTTGGAAGCTCTGGTGCATGAAGTGAACTATGATGTAATCGGTATTGCTGAAACTTGGCTTCAATCCTCACATGACTGGGCTATTAATATTCCTGGCTATGCACTCTTTCGGAGAGACAGGGTAAAAAGGAAAGGTGGCGGGGTCTGTCTCTATGTGAGAAGTGATCTCAAAGCAAGTGTGAAAGAGGACCTGATTGATGGAGAGTGTGATGAGTCTGAAGCATTATGGGTGGAACTACATATAGATGGGCGTAGTTCAAAGTTAATCATTGGAGTTTGTTATAGACCACCCAATGTTAACGAGGAGGTGGAGACTCAGCTCCTTGCACAGATGGAAAGGGCTGCAAGGGCTGGGACAGTGATAATAATGGGAGATTTTAACTACCCAGAAATTGACTGGAGTAATGGCACTGCTGGGACAGTTAAAGGGCAAAAATTTATAAACCTAGTACAGGACAATTTTATGGTCCAGTTTATTGAGGCCCCAACTAGGAATGAAGCTCTGTTGGACCTGGTAATCTCAAATCATGCAGAGCTTATTACTAATGTGCAGATAAAGGAACACCTGGGTAGCAGTGACCATAACATGATTTCATTTGATGTTAGCTGTAAACAAGAAATACATAAGGGAAAGATAAAAACACTTAACTTCAAGAGAGCAAATTTTCCAAGGATGAGGGCTGCTCTCGAGGACTTAGACTGGGAGGGAATATTGGCAGCGATAAACACAGAACAGAAATGGAAATTCTTCAAAAAGACTGTTTGGGACCTCACTGCAAAGTATATTCCCATGGGCAATAAGTTTAAAAGGCTAAAAAGAAAACCTATGTGGCTCACGGTCAAAGTTAGAAAAGCTATAAACAATAAGAAAAGAGCTTTTAAAAAATATAAAAATGAAGGAACACTAGTGTCATTTAAATGCTACAAAGAATTTAACAGAATATGTAAAAAGGAAATCAAGGGTGCAAAAATTCAAAATGAACGAGAGATCGCAAAAAATAGTAGGACAAACCCCAAAAAATTCTTCAAATATATTAATAGTAAAAAGGTCAGGTCTGAGCATGTAGGCCCTTTACAAAATAATCTAGAGTGGGTGACTGGGGACAAGGAGAAGGCTAATTTATTAAATACTTTCTTCAGCTCTGTGTATACAAAAGAGCATGGGGAAGTTCATGTCCATAATGGGGGTGGTATTGACACAGCCCCCAATGATCCACAATGGCTCAAAAGGGATATGGTCCAGAAATATTTAGACAGAATAAAGGTGGATAAAGCACCTGGACCTGATGGCATCCACCCACGGATCCTAAAAGAATTGAGCTCTGTAATTTCAAAGCCATTGTATCTAATTTTTAGGGACTCGTTAATGACAGGAATAGTACCGCTGGATTGGCGCAGGGCGAACGTGGTGCCTATATTTAAAAAGGGATCAAAGTCTTTACCAAGTAACTATAGACCTGTTAGTTTAACTTCTATAGTCGGGAAGATACTGGAGCGTTTAATAAAAGACCACATAGACGAGTTCTTGCTGGAAAAAAACATTTTAAGCAACAGACAGCATGGGTTCATGAAAGACAGAAGTTGTCAGACAAACCTGATTTCTTTTTATGAAGAGGTAAGTAAAACCTTGGACAGAGGGGTGGCTGTGGACGTGGTTTATTTGGATTTTGCAAAAGCGTTTGATACAGTTCCGCACACACGGCTCATGTGTAAGTTAAAGTCTACAGGCTTGGAAATATCAGTTTGTAAATGGATAGAAAACTGGCTAAAAGACAGAATTCAGAGAGTAGTGGTTAATGATTCTTACTCTGAATGGTCTAAGGTTATCAGTGGTGTACCCCAAGGTTCAGTGCTGGGACCCTTACTCTTTAATATCTTTATAAATGATATTGGGTCTGGGATCAAAAGTAACATTTCTGTCTTTGCAGATGACACCAAGCTATGCAGTGGAATAACGTCCTTACAGGATGTCTCCAATTTACAAGCTGACCTCAATGCTCTGTCTAATTGGGCGACTATGTGGCAGATGAGGTTTAATGTTGAGAAATGTAAAGTTATGCACTTGGGGGCTAAGAATATGCATGCATCATACATGCTAGGGGGAGTACAACTGGGGGAATCTGTAGTGGAGAAGGATCTGGGGGTTTTGGTAGATCATAAGCTCAATAATAGCATGCAATGCCAAGCTGCGGTTTCCAAAGCGAGCAAAGTTCTTTCTTGTATTAAGAGAGGTATGGACTCCAGAGAGAGAGATATCATTTTGCCCCTGTTCAAATCATTAGTAAGACCTCATCTGGAATATGCAGTTCAGTTTTGGACACCAGTTCTCAAAAAGGATATCGGGGAACTGGAGAAAGTGCAGAGAAGGGCAACCAAACTGATAAGAGGCATGGGGGAGCTCAGCTATGAGGAAAGATTAGAGGAACTGAATTTGTTCACTCTTGAGAAGAGGAGAATAAGGGGGGATATGATCAACATGTTTAAATATATAAGGGGTCCATATAGTGAACTTGGTGTTGAGTTATTCACTTTACGGTCAACACAGAGGACAAGGGGGCACTCTTTACGACTGGAGGAAAAGAGATTTCATCTCCAAATACGGAAAGGTTTCTTCACAGTAAGAGCTGTGAAAATGTGGAATAGACTCCCTCCAGAGGTGGTTCTGGCCAGCTCAGTAGATTGCTTTAAGAAAGGCCTGGATACTTTCCTAAATGTACATAATATAACTGGGTACTGACATTTATAGGTAAAGTTGATCCAGGGAAAATCCGATTGCCTCTCTGGGATCAGGAAGGAATTTTTTCCCCTGCTGTAGCAAATTGGAGCATGCTCTGCTGGGGTTTTTTGCCTTCCTCTGGATCAACTGTGGGTATAGTATTGGGTATATTGGATTGTACGTTTTTTTTTTTTTTTTTTTTTTTTTTTTTTTTTTTATGGTTGGACTGGATGGACTTGTGTCTTTTTTCAACCTGACTAACTATGTAACTATGTAACTATGTATGTAACAAAATGTGGTGCAGCTGTGCATGGTAGCCAATCAGCTTCTAACTTCAGCTTGTTCAATTAAGCTTCGACAACAAAAAACTGGAAGCTGATTGGTTTCTATGCAAAGCTGCACCAGATTTTGCACTCTCCACTTTTAGTAAAGCCCGTTAAGTCCCGTTAAGTCACATGACAAATCACAGCCAATTGAATTCACCCGTTTCAATCTATGCATCTTAAAATCGCAGTGACTTTGAAAAGGTTCCTGCTCTACTTTGATGCAAATTGAGTGCCAGAGAGTGTAAAGTCGCACGAAAGTCGCACTCGAAATTGCACTAGTTTGGAGTCGCACTAGTGTGCACAGAGCCTTAGTGCTGCTAGGCGGATGTGCTAACCACTTAGCCATTGTCCTGTCTTTTGTCCTTTAATGTCCAAGCACTAGCTGGGGAGGGATGCTGACCAAGCTGTGTTGAACAAATACAACCTAGAAATGTCCGTTCACTTTGGTGGTGCTTTGTAAATCTATGGACAGCAATACAAATGCTTTGGCAGGCAAAGCAGCTCCCATATATTTTAACTGTGTACAGTATTTGGCGTTCAGCGTTAAGTTCCGGCTAGGGGGGCCCAAATACCAGCCCCCTGATTCTACCAGCCCTTATGTACATGAGCTAGAGTACATCAGAATTCTTTTTTTTTTTTTTTGCAAAAGAGAAAATAAACAGCAGACGATCTTTTCTTAAAACTTTGGCAAAATGACATTGTTTTCTTGCCCAAGCACAATATGGTACAATTTGTGAAGACGCACATATCTTTTACTTCTTTTTTTGCTTTTTAATATTGTTCATCTTTCCTTTTATCTCCTGGTATATGCAAATGATTTGAACACTACCAATACTCTCTCCTTTTTATATCGAATGTATTAAAGGATCGGCTCACCCAAAGCTTGTATTGTTCAGTGTTAGGCCTGGAGAGTTAAACCCCCCCTATGGTTTCTTCAGTGTCTGTGGAGGTTAGGAAGGGTTCACACTCCCACTGTGGGGTTCTTTATTTGTTCTATGTTATGGAGAATGTAACAGGAGGAGCTGGGATAAAAGGTGGGCGAGAACATCCAGAACTCCCATTGGACCTGGAGAGAATCGGGGCAGAAAGATCTCACTGCTGGAGTGTTCAAGACATATAAGAAGTTATAGGCTGACGGTGACCCACTAAGCTCCACCCATAAAATAAAAGGTTACATTGGGACTAATCCTTTATGATGATACTTAAAGTTTTTTAGACTGTATTTATAGTATAAATAATAGAAATATATTAGATAAAAAAAACAGACAATTTGAAGACAATTTTAGGGGCTAAAAGTAAAAAAAAAAAAATTGGTTTCATAAAGTCCCCCTGCTTTCCTATTTCATACTGACCACGCTAGGCATGAGAGCACATCCATCCCTGAGTGGCCAGTTTTCTGCCTGCCCTCCAGTTGTCACCTCATCCTTTTAAACCCAAACACATATGAATTACACAGGTTCTAAGGCTAGTTTAATGCAGATAAGGCACATGTGAGTTTAATTACCACCTTAATCAGCCACAGAACCTGTGTAATTAATATGTGTCCGGGTTTGAAGGGATGAGGTGGCAACCCTACATGCCCCCCTTCACTGCGATTCACTGGGAAGATCAGTGTCCTGCTGTTTCTCCTCCTCTAGCTCTCCAAGCCCCTTATGCAGCTGAGAACAGAGGACATGTGATGACTTAGGAAAAAAGGTATATATAACGTAAATATATATACACAAGTTTTTTGCCTTACATCAACAAGGTTCACATATACTTATGAGATACTTCAACCTCCTGTGTCAAACAATTTAAAGAGACTCTGTCACACACTTTAAAAAGATTCAGGTAAAATCACAGAAAATGTATTTATTCATTTATTACAGGCATCTATATAGTGCCATCATGCATATGGCATTGGATAAGGGAGTACCACCAGTCCTACTGTATGGATGAATGCGATTTGGGCAGGGAAGGCGATCCGCACGATAGGGGGCAATTACCAATACCCTGTATGGCTCTCTGCAGCAGCTGAAAGCTGGTTCTTCTCCTCTCCCTCCGCTTGCTTTCAGCTGCTGCAGAGAGAGACATACAGGGGATCGGTTCCAGTAATTGCCCCCCCTGCTGCACCCATCACCCTCCCTGTGCACCATAAGTTTCACCTTGCTGCCAAGACCCCCCCTGTGTGCCCCCACCACCACAGTACTGCCAGCTTTCCTTCATATCAGTAGCCAGGGCCACTGATAAGCCAGTACAGCCAGCCCTCCTGTACTGGGCCCAGGCCCTATCAGTTCAAAAGGTGGACCTCGGCACCTGCCATCCTCTTCTGCCTCCCCCTGCACCGCTTCCGGCTTCTCCTCTGCACCCTCCCTCCAGCTGTGCTGCAAAGGGATCAGTTGAAGTTCTAGCATCCATGCCCCCATACCCCTGCTTTCTAGGCCCTCCTATTTCTCCGCAGAGTTTCCGGCTTACTTCCTCTCCTGCCGGCAGCTACTGTGGGTGCACAAGGGGATGTTTCAGGATGGAGAGCAGGGGAAGGGGCCGGTAAATATGTCAAATAATAATGATTTTAGTGTATTTTTAACAAAAATATAATTTGAAATTTTATGAGGGCGGGGGGGGGGGGAGAAGGACCCTGCCAGGTAGGCAGTATAGGGTCCTGTGATTTATAAGAGCAGCCCTGCCGGCAGCTGCAAGCACACAATAGGATTCTTCAGGATTCAGGATGGAGACTGGGGGAAGGGTCCAGTAAATATGTCACATTTACCAGCCTCTTCCTTTACTGAATGAACACAATGAGTGATTGGTATCACTCATAATTTAAGCATAGTAAACTGTTTTTTTTGGGGGGGGGGGGGAGGCACTGTAAGATTGGCTGTATGGGGCCCCCATGGTTTCTAACAGCAGCCCTGATCATGCATACTTGTAGTATTTTTCCTTAAAGTGAAACTCCACTTTTGTTGCTGCTCACCCCCTGAGCCGATGCGAGACCTCCGGGCTCCTGCGATCGCTCTGAAGGGAAAAGAGACAGATCGTGTGTTCATACAAGGTATGAACACCTATCAATCTCTTCCCCTAGCAAGTCCCATCCCCCCTTCAGTTAGAACACACACTAGGGAACACATTTAACCCCTTGATCGACCCCTAGTGTTAACCCCTTCACTGCCAGTGACATTTTTACATTAATCAATGCATTTTTATTGCACTAATCGCTGTATAAATGCCACAGTTCCCAAAAATGTGTCAAAATTGTCCAATGTGTCCGCCATAATGTCAAAGTGACAATAAAAATTGCAGATCGCTGCCACTACTAGTAAAAAAAAAATAATAATAAAAATGCTATAAATCTATCCTCTATTTTGTAAACGCTATAACTTTTGCGCAAACCAATTAATATACGCTTATTACGCTTTTTATTACCAAAAATATGTAGAAGAATACATATTGGCCTAAACTGAGAAAAAATTAGCTTTTTTTTAAAAAAAAATGGGGATATTTATTATAGCAAAAAGTACAAAATATTGCGTTTTTTTTTTCAAAATTTTCGCTCTTTTTTAGTTAATAGCGCAAAAAATAAAACCCGCAGAGGTGATCAAATACCACCAAAAGAAAGCTCTATTTGTGGGAAAAAAAGGACATCAATTTTGTTTGGGTGCAATGTCGCACGACCGCACAATTGTCAGTTAAAATGACACAGTGCCTTATCGCAAAAAGTGTTCTGGTTAGGAAGGGGGTAAAATCTTCCGGGGCTGAAGCGGTTAAAAGCTAGACGGACAAGATCTGTAAGCAGGGAAAAATCAGATTGTGCTGTGTGATGGAGCTGTGGAAACCTCAGGACTGGATGGACATGAATACCAATCCCTTGACAAGTAAAGCAGCTCTCTTATCTGTATTTCATTGGTGTATTCAGCTGTTTGCCTGGGGTTCAGCTTTAAATCATCCTTGACTTGATACCCGTGTTTTACCTATATAAACGTCCTAGTAAAATGTGTTTACTTTGCCTCCAAATAAATGCACATTTTACTGGCAGCTTGAGCTGAGTATTGAAACAAGGCAGGAAAAACCTACCAAAACATGACTATCGCACATGTCAACAGACCCGTATTTTACAGCAATTTGTGTGCAAGCAAGCAAAGAAACATTCATTGTACTAGAGAGAAGGGCGCTATTATATGTATTAGAGATTTGGTCTTAGTTTTCTTTTTACTGTAAACACGCAGTGTAGGCAACAGCACTATATTCTCCATGGGATGTTGGGATGGGATAATGTTGCGCCACAAAAATATCACTTACTGATGATAAAGTGAAGCTAAATCCTTTTAATATATAAGGTAGATTTTCCTGTCCAGGAGTAAGTAGAATGACAAAATCCCTTGGGCACCATGAATAGAGAAATCACGTGGTACGCTTTGCATGCCATGGCAAATTGTGTGGCCAAGTTGCGGTGGGCCTAAGGGTGTATGGTTAATAAAACCTAATTGAACTCTGCTGAGGGTCAAGAGTAAGCAGTGCAGGGTTCAGAAGCATGTAACACAGAGTGCAGGGGTCAGGAATGTGCATCGTACAGAATGCAGGGTTCAGGAGTATGCAATGCAGAGTGAAGGGGTTAGGAATGTGCATCGTACAGAATGCAGATTTCAGGAGCCTGTAACGCAGAGTGCAGGGGTCAGGAATGTGCATTGCACAGAATGCAGGGTTCAGGAGCTTGTAACGTGAGTGCAAGGATCAGGGATGTTTCATTTCACAGAATGCAGGGTTCAGGAGCATGTAATGCAGAGTGCAGGGGTCAGGAATGTACATTGCACAGAATGCAGGGTTCAGGAGCATGTAAGACAGAGTGCAGGAGTCAGAAATGTGCATCACACAGAACACAGAGTTCAGGAGTACGTAAAACAGAGTGCAGGGGTTAGGAGTATGGAATGCAGAGTGCAGTGGTCAGGAAAGTGGATTGCATAGAATGCAGGGTTCCGGAGTATGTAGCACAGGGGTCAGGAATGCGTAATACACAGAATGCAGGGGTCACAAGTAGGGGTCAGGAGTAAATTATTCTAGAAAGTAATGTTTGTAGGGACAATTAGATTCTGGGGGTAAGAGGAAAATTACATAGGCAATGAAATTGCAGAACTGTAATTACAGTAAGCGGAACGCCTAAAACCCCTTTCACACGGTCTTGTCCGTGTACGGAATCCGCTTTGCTCAGCAGGGATCGATCTGCTGATCCCCACTGAGCAGGCAGATGACAGGTCCATCTCCGCTCACTGTGCAGGGATGGACCTGTCAAAGCGCCGCTGTCCTCTATGGAGATCAGATCAGAAAACCAACCGCCTGTCCGTATTCATCCGATCCGATTCTCCAGACGGGTGGAAAATAGGGTCTCCATCCGTCTGGATTTCACGGACAGGATCGGATCGGCGGATGTCAGCGAACATGTCACCGCTGACATCCGCCGCTCCATAGGAGTGCATGGAGCATCCGATCAGGTCCGCCTGAGAAACTGACAGGTGGACCTGATTGGAAAGCCCGTGTGAAAGGGGCCTTAGGCTACTTTCATACCATACATGAATGTACACACCTTTTAGACATGATTAACGTACTCTGAAGGTCCAGCTTAGTAAGCTTAATTGGGAAAGCAAGTTAAAGTTAAAGCCAATCACGACGGCCACATGATCAGAAACCACACCTCACCTCCCAGCATCAGGAACCTAAGGCAGGGATAGGCAACCTCGGCCCTCCAGCTGTGGTGAAACTACCAGTCTCATGAGACATTGCAAGACCCTGACAATCAGAGGCATGACTCCTAGAGGCAGAGGCATGATGGAATTTGTAGTTTCCCCACAGCTGGAGGGCCGAAGTTGCCTACCCCTGCTGCTCTAAGGCTTAGTTTAGACTGCCACGACCTGGGATCCCACTTGTGAGACCCAAAGACATGTGACATGTGAAATCCCATGTTAGTCAATGAGAGCTGTCTTAATTAGCACTACTGAAGTCACTCCGACTTTAGAAAAGGTTCCTGTACTACTTCAAGGCGACTTCTATCCAACTTGTGCCCATTTAATGGATCCTCATCTGTTTTGATATGAATTGGATCTGACATTACAGGAAGATTAAAGTCGCTTCAAAGTCACATCAAGTCGTAGTACTCAAGTCGCCAGGAAGTTGCCTGGCAAAGTCGCAGTATAAGTCGTGCGACTTTCAGGTTGTAGCAGTGTGAACCGAGCCTTAAAGAGTCATGAGGTGCTGGCGTTAAGGCGTTGTGGTGATCTTGTGATCAAAACCCGTGGCCTAAGTCTGAAGTGTGTCCAGGATTTTCCTCAATAATGCAGCACAGCATACAGTGCTATCTTTTTACTTATCAGCATTATCATGGTCCTTGCCCAGCACCACAGACTTCTCTTCACAATTGCTTAGGATCACAAGAGGAAATAAGAGATAGAAATAGAGCCTGACATCATTTGTAGAAATGTCTAGCAACAGCTAGGTAATCACATCTCATTCATCTCGTCTCATAATTCTGACAGATCAGTTACAAGTAAGTATCTGTCAATAGGGTAGCGCAGCTCCAGCGTGCAAGCGAAGGAGTGTTTCGTAAGACTATTTACCCATCAGAATCACTCGTAGACTAGGGATTGCTTCTCATCGTGCTCCACATTACTGGCAATGTAGTCAGATCCACACTGTGTAGGCACCTTGGCTGCCCCAATATCAATATGGTGCTGCTGGATTCTGTAGCCAATTGGGCATAAGTCCCAAAAGCTGGAAAAGGAAAGCCGGCTCACCATCTGAGTATATTAGATTGGTGCCTGTGCAGTGCATTGCTTAAACTGCTTCACCTGGGAAAATCCAGGGGGACTTCAACCCCTCAAAATGTGGACTGTCCCCGGAAAACAGGGACTAATTGTAACCATATTCTAGGGGGTATGAAAAGCAGGTAACTAGAGATACCAGCAAATACCTGCAGCAGCCTTTAAGGACCCAACTGATATGTGGTATAACATTACTTTTAACAGTGCCCATTGTTCACCGATGCCCAGGTTATATGACCCTTTTTGTGTTACCACCATGGTTGAAACCTTTTTGTGTTACCACCATGGTTGAAACCTTTTTGTGTTACCACCATGGTTGAAACCTTTTTGTGTTACCACCATGGTTGAAAAATCTCCAAAATGCATTTTCCTTTTGGCTCTTTTGGCAAGAGTCTCTCTGTTTCAATATTTTTGTTGAGCACATAACAAGTACATTGTCGTTTTATAGTATTGCTGGATTTGTGCATATATCAGGCAGGAGGAAAGTTTGGGTTTGGCAATCGGTACATATATTAAATCCTTGGCACAAATTTAGCATTTTAAGTTCTGAAATAAGAACCCATTGTTAATAGCTAAAAAGAATAAGGGCAGCCTCATATTTAAAGTGGCTGTAAACCTCAGACAAATAAATATTAACAAAGCATATCCCTCTATAGTGTGCATTTGTCTCAGTTAAGAGCACTACGTGTCGTTTTTGTCTGCTGCTTCGTTGCTGTTTGTAATTGAAGGTGCACCTGTACTTCCAAGATGGCTTGTTACGTTGATACGTGTTTTATTTTCTTGGTTGTGTTTACTGATGTTGTTAGCAAATCTGAATGCAGTCAGCAGCAGTGGCGGCTGGTGTTTTTTTTTGGGGGGGGGGGACCAGAAAACAAAACCCCCCTCCTTTCGATTGCTCGGTCGGCAGCACCCCCCCTAGCCCCCCGGCACTTACCCCATTGATTGCAGGCGGGAGGGCTCCTATGAGTGGCGGGCAGTGGCCAAGTTGCAGGCTCCTATGGGCGAGTTGCGAGCTCATACGGGCGGCAGGTTGCAGGCTCCTACGGGCAGCGGGCTCCTATGGGCGGCGGGTTGCGGGCTCCTATGGGCGGCAGGCAGCAGCTCCTGTGTTCTCTCTGCACAACGGCAGCTTCCACCGTGCGGCTCCTCCCTCATTCTCCTAGGCGTCCAATACGATCAACCTTTCCTTTCAGCCAATCGGGTGACCAGTGTCAAAACTCACTTCCTAATTGGCCGGGAGGAGGATCAGTGTTACAACAGCGAATATTTTATAACCACAACTGTCTGATGGAGCGTACTAACGGTCAGATTTTAGGCAAACAGTCTGCTATCACACAATTCCTGGACGAAAATCCGATCGTGTGTACAAGGCTTTAGGCACCTTCAGTAGGAACGAGATTTGAACCGTTAATAGACAGGCTGAATGTACTAAGTTCATCGATCAATTAGCTTGAGTACAACCAGCCTGCCGGATTCTCTTGCGATTACCATTAGCACCTGCTATAGGCACTAGCGATAATCACTGTATTCTTACCGCCTGTCCCCGCCCCCCACTGCGAGCAGACAGTAGCTTGGCAGGAGGGATTTCTCCATATTGATGGGGGAATCGTGTAAATTTCTTTCCTGCAACCTGTGGTTGCAGGAAAGGAATTCGCACCATGTATGGCTTCCCTTAGAAAAGCATAAGGCAAGATTTGGACATGCATCTAAACCCATTGCTCTTCTGAAAAGCAGTCCGCCTAACCCCATTTGTGCTGAACAGAGCACAACCGTACGCATTGCCTGCGGTTGCAGGGTAGTTGTAGTGCTTTCCAATTCTCTTGAATGGTCACTTTGGCAGGCTTGCTGCCCACTGATTGCAGCATGTTGGATCATTTTTGATGTGGGCACAAAGTGAAGCATTGTGACTGCAGTATGTAAACACCACTGTTCACTGGCATTGCAGCTTAAGGTGGGGGGGGGTTAGTTTGAGGGGATATAGAAAAGGGTATATTTACACTCCACAAACTTCTGTCTTTATAGCTGCGTATTGCAGAAAGCTAATGGCTATCCTGTATGGCTAAAAGTCACAACACCCTAAAAAAACAATTGTTACGTAATGCACTATAAAATTGTATGAGTAAGCACTTTGAATGTGAATTGTGGTGCACAGGTTCTGGCTTTACAGGTTATTCCTCTGCCTTCAGCACTGACATAGTTGTATCACTCATCCCTCCACAACTTTTTCACCCTGCCGATGACAAATTCTTTCCAGCACATTGTGTATTTTAAAGTGGAACTTACCTCAGATATGCTGGTTCATGCTAAGTAATGTGCAAGTGTGGAATTCCCACATTTGTATTACCTCACAGAGATCACAATTCTCCCCCTGGCAATGCCTTCATATGCTTTCCTCTCCAGGACAGAGCCACCTTTGTCCATCCCACTTCTTAAGCCTAGTACACACTACTATTTTTTTTTCATTCAAGAAAAAAAAACTGACAGCTCAGGAGGAGCCGCTGTACTAAATATGTGATGTTAGTACAGCGATCTCCAGACATCCCAACCTGCAACAACTCATTTCAGGGAGGTGGCGCGCCACACCTACAATAATGAAGGACAGGGGAAGAGATTTAGGGACTTTCAGGAATCCATGACCTGGTAAGGTCATGTGTTTCCATCCCTAGGGACTTTAAATGATATTGTGATCTGGTAAGATCACAAATATCCATCCCATGTTACATTTGGAGAGATATTGGGCAATGGAATTAAAGTCCCACCTCCATTGCCCAATATCACACCCACAATAATGTCTGGATCTCCCCTGCTGTGCTATTGTGTTTTGACGGGGGGGGGGGGGGGAGCCGATCGGCAGACCTTTTTTAGGTATGCCCCTTCGACAGAAGCTGGCCGCAGTACGCACGGGGCGGAAGGTCTTCCTTGGGCGCTGTGAGGCTAGCACAGCCATACTTTCTTGTTTTTCTTGTTCTCCCTCCTTTATCCATACAAAAATTCTTGACAATGTATTTAATATATATATATATATATATATATATATATATATATATATATATATATATATATATATTGCCTGTCTAAAGACAAAACTTTTGTCTTTTTATATCTATGCATATATTCTTTACTTATTGTTTTTCTTTATGAACTGTAGATATCATATAATATTCATACCACTTGCTCCTGATGAAGAGGAATAAAGCATGTCCTTGAAATGCGTTGAGTATCACTCTGTCTATTTATACATGAGTGATGTAAATCAGTGTTTTTTTATCTCATTATGAACAATGTGTTATATCAACTGTAATTTTGTAAATGGTCGATACAGCAAAAGTTGTGTCTAATTTTATATTCTGCATTCTTATTAAATTTGTAACTTTTTATTGATTTATTTTTGCATGTTTTTTTCTGGAGTTATTGCCCTTTAAAGTCCCACCAGAGGGTTCTTTGTTGTTTTCACAGACTGAATGCCTGACGGTTTTTATATGCCACCCCACATTTGGCCTGTGTGTACTAGACTTTAGTTTAGTTTTGCTTTAGTTAGCTTTTGTTAATCCTGGTGTCTGTATAGTGCTGTTAGAGCTGGGCGATTTTCTCCCCCCCAAAAAAATCAGCGATTTAAAAAAAAAAAAAACTCGATTGACGATTCGAATCGAGTTTTTTTTTTTTATTTGGACACTGCGCCAGTCCTGAGGAGCTGCGGGCAGGAGTTTTTAGGCGAGGCCGCAGCTTCGGCCTAGTCGGCAGCGCCCTGACTCGCGGATTAGGCCGAAGTCGTGGCCTCTCCTAAAAACTCCTGCCCGCAGCTCCTCAGGATCGGCGCGGTGTCAGCGCCGGTCCTGGTGAAAAAAAAAAAATCTAAAAAAATCTATTTGCTGAAATTTTGAATCGATTTGACCTCTCAAACTCGAACAAAAGAATGCATTAATAATAATAATAATAATAATAATAACAATAATTTATTTTGTGTTAGGGTGTTTAATTATTTTATTTTTTAAGGGGTAATGCCGTGTACAGACGGGCGGACTTTTCGACCGGACTGGTCCGACGGGACGAATCCGTTGGACAATCCGACCGTGTGTGTGCTTCATCGGACCTGCAGCAGACTTTTTCGGTCGAAAATCAGACGGACTTTAGATTTGGAACATGTTTCAAATATTTCCGACGGGCTCGAGTCCGGTCGAAAAATCCGCTCGTCTGTATGCTAGTCCGACGGACGAAAACCGACGCTATGGCAGCTATTGGCTACTGGCTATCAACTTCCTTATTTTAGTCCGGTTGTACGTCATCACGTGCAAATCTGTCGGACTTTGGTGTGATCGTGTGTAGGCAAGTCCGTTCGTTTGAAAGTCCATCGGAAGTCCGTCAAAAGTGCGTCGGAAAGACCGTCGGACCTTTGATGCCGAAAAGTCCGCCTGTGTGTACACGGCATAAGGGTTAAAGTTAAGGGTTAATGATTTCTTTATCATTACTTAGTATTCATTTATTGAATTTATTTATTTTTTATTTATGATTTGTATTTATTTGTGTATTTATTTTACATTTATTCATTCATTTATTATTATTCATATAATAATAAATAAAATAAAATCCATGTTTCCATGCTTTATTTTGCAGAGAAATCACTTTGAAAATCACCCCCTAGCATTTCTGTCTCTGGCCCTTTTGAGAAAGGGCAGATGATTCAAGCATTTATGTCCTGGAATCCATCTGCCCTTAGCTCAAGCATGCAGAAAACCCCTCCTTCTCTCCTGAAGACTTTTGGGATATATGACATTATTTGCCTAGGCCTAGAAATCAGTAAGTAACTGAAGAAATGTTAAAACAAGAGTTTAAAACAAGTAAATATGATATACTTTCCTATCTATTTACTAATGCTAGCAGCATAAGGATTAAAAGTAGTCAATGTTGTAAAGTTCTGCTTTAAGCTGCCTATACACTATTAGATTATCGAACAAAAATTCATACAAACATTGTCAGCACTTTCATCAGCTTGACTAATGTCATTCAAAAGTACGTCAAAATTTCATTTGCTTTTAGCATTTGATTTTAGAGCCCTTGCACACTGGGGCGGGGGCGGCGTCGGCGGTAAAACGCCGCTATTATTAGCGGCGTTTTACCGCCGGTATGCGGGCCGGTTTTACCCCCCGCTAGCGGCCGAGAAGGGGTTAAATACCACCGCAAAGCGCCTCTGCAGAGGCGCATTGCCGGCGGTATAGCCGCGCCGTCCCATTGATTTCAATGGGCAGGAGCGGTAAAGGAGCGGTATACACTCTACTCCTTCACCGCTCCGAAGATGCTGCTGGCAGGACTTTTTTTACCGTCCTGCCAGCGCATCGCTCCAGTGTGCAAGCCCTCGGGGCTTTCACACTGGAATGCAAGGAGCGGCACTTTCGGGGCGGTTTGCAGGCGCTATTATTAGTAATTGGACTTTACCAAATGAAAAACGCATTATCTGTTAAAAATGAATTAGTTTGTGAAAAATCCCACTCCTTCCAATTAACCACTTCAGCTCCGGAAGCTTTTACCCCCTTCCTGACCAGAGCACTTTTTACAATTTGGCACTGCACCGCTTTAACTGGTAAATACAGCGCTGTACCCAAACTAAATTTGTGTCCTTTTTTCAAATAGAGCTTTCTTTTGGTGCTATTTGATCACCTCTGCGGTTTTTATTTTTTGCGCTATAAACAAAAAAAGAGCAACAATTTAAAAAAAAACAAACAATATTTTTTACTTTTTGCTATAATAAATATCCCCAAAAATGTTTTTAAAAAACGAATTTCTTCATCAGTTTAGGCCAATATATATTCTTCTACATACTTTTGGTAAAAAAAAAATCGCAATAAGCGTATATTGTTTGGTTTGCGCAAAAGTTATAGCGTCTACAAAATAGGGGATAGATTTATGGCATTTTTATTTCTTTGAATTTTTTTTTACTAGTAATGGAGGTGATCTGCGATTTTTAGCGGTATTGCGGCATTGCGGCATTGCGATGGATAGATCGGACACTTTTAAAACATTTTTTGGACCATTGACATTTATACAGCAATCAGTGCTATAAAAATGCACTGATTACTGTATAAATGTCACTGGTAGGGAAGGGGTTAACACTAGAGGGCGATCAAGGGGTTAAATGTGTTCCCTCAACATGTTCTCACTGTATGGGGAAAGAACTGAATAGGAGAGAAGACATATCGCTGTTCCTACTTACCAGGAACAAACAACATGTCTCCTCTCCTCTGACAGCACAGGGATTTGTGTGTTTACATGTGCAGCGGGCATGCACGGGGTAGCGCGCGCGCCCTCTGGTGGCTCTTAAAGGAACCCCGTACCCATACGGGGGTTTTGCGCTGGGGAGCCATTCTACCCCCGTAAATACACGTGAGCCGGTCGGGAACCGGTTAAACTCAAAAGCAAACATTTATTATATTGCAGTGTACCAATTCCTAAATGTGACGGCTGGATTAGTTTCCCTTTTCCGGCGTTCTTTCTTCTATTCTCATCTAGTGATCCAGCCAGCAAATCTGTTGTTTTTCAAAAGCACAAGCTTTCCAGCAGAATGTATCAGTTTACATGGAGGAGACACACCAATTAACACTGACAGGATGATTAACTTAATCCCACCTACAGCGTGGCTTTCCAGTTCTGGGAGCTTGTCTTTGGATGTCCTCCCACATGTGCGCCTCCCGCTCGCCCCCTGGGGAGTGCCTTGGGCGCGTTTTGTGGTCGCTGTGTGCTTTGGACACAGATCGGGCTAAAGGTCCAATCACAGTGGCCCTTTACCATGTGATCAGCTGTGTCCACTTACAGTGTGTGAAGAAAGGAAAGCCAATCTGTGGGGGCACAGTGAGTACAACATTTACACTGATAATCAATGCAGCCTCATCAGTGCAGCCTCATCAGTGCAGCCCCATCAGTGCAGCCCCATCAGTGCAGCCCCGCCCCATCAGTGCAGCCCCATCAGTGCAGCCTCATCAGTGCAGCCCCATCAGTGCAGCCCCATCAGTGCAAACCCATCAGTGCAGCCCCATCAGTGCAGCCCCATCAGTGCAGCCCCATCAGTGCAAACCCATCAGTGCAGCCCCATCAGTGCAGCCCCATCAGTGCAGCCTCATCAGTGCAGCCCCATCAGTGCAAACCCATCAGTGCAGCCTCATCAGTGCAGCCCCATCAGTGCAGCCCCATCAGTGCAGCCTCATCAGTGCAGCCCCATCAGTGCAGCCTCATCAGTGCAGCCCCATCAGTGCAGCCCCATCAGTGCAGCCCCATCAGTGCAGCCTCATCAGTGCAGCCTCATCAGTGCAGCCTCATCAGTGCAGCCTCGTCAGTGCAGCCCCGTCAGTGCAGCCCCATCAGTGCAAACCCATCAGTGCAGCCCCATCAGTGCAGCCCCATCAGTGCAGCCTTATCAGCACATATCATTGAAGAAGAGAAATTATTCATTTGCTAAATTTTATAACAGAAAATAAGAAACATTTTTTTACATTTTTTGTTCTTTTTTAGTTTATTTAGCAAAGAATAAAAGCCCCAGTGGTGATTAAATACCACCAAAATAAACACTCCCCTCCCCCCAGACTGACAATGGTGCTGTCTGCTGTTCCTGTCTGCTGTTCCTCCTGTTCTCGTTCCTCCAGAGGTGTCTTAATACAGGAGGTGTGTTACTGGCCAGATCACTACGTGAAAACAGAGGGAGAAAAGCCATAGAAATAAAAACGAATGCAGCCACCACATCCAATGATCAGTAAGCTGCAATATAATACATTTTTGGGTTTTGGGTTTAATGTCGCTTTAAAGTAAAAAAAATATTCAAATAAATTCTACTAGTGTATGGCCAGCTTAAGATGCAGATCTAGGCAATGGAAATGTTCGCTTGTTTTTTCCCAGTCTCTTGTACTTTCGTCTTGCATGACATTGAAATCATAGATGAGTGTCCAGTTAAAATTTATAGGCGATGCCCTGCTGGCATTGTGAGTCACATAGTCAACAGCTCCCCTATTAGCAATTCTGATTAGGGGTCGGGGAAGCGGTGATTAAGGATTTATGCAGTCGTTGCTCGCAGTGTCGGACCCCAGACAAATCACTTGACATCAATGTGCCTTACTTTCTAAATTGCGTCGTAAATGATTTAATATGGCAAACGTTGATGCCGCCGCGTAGACGTGGTACAAAAGAGGAGGAAAAAAATAACAGAATCTGACCTGGGGGCGGACAAACGAAAAAAAAAAATGACAGTGACAGCTGAAAATGTACGAAAAGTTCGTTTTGAACTCTGCTCCTTGTCATATGCTTTTTTTTGTGATTTCTATGGATGTTGCTTTTGACAGCTTAACCACTTCAGCCCCGGAAGGATTTATCCCCTTCCTGACCAGGCCATTTTTTGCTATACGGCACTGCGACGCTTTAACTGACAATTGCGCGGTCGTGCGATGTTGTACCCGAACAAAATGTATGTCCTTTTTTCCTCACAAATGTAGCTTTCTTTTGGTGGTATTTGATCACCTCTGCGGTTTTTATTTTTTGCGCTATAAACAAAAAAATATTGTCAATTTTGAAAAAAAAAAAAAATTAGTTTTTTTGCACACACATTAAAACGCACAACGCAGCGCAACGCACATTAAAGCTCTTACTGCTTCAACAAGCTTTTATGATGTGTTTTTGGTGCTTCGATGAGGCCTTGGTGGTGCTTTGATGAGGCTTTGGTAGTGCTTCGATGAGGCTTCGGTAGTGCTTCGATGAGGCTTTGGTGGTGCTTCGATGAGGCTTCGGTGGTGCTTCGATGAGGCTTCGGTAGTGCTTCGATGAGGCTTTGGTGGTGCTTCGATGAGGCTTCGGTGGTGCTTCGATGAGGCTTTGGTGGTGCTCTTTTGAAGCTTAGTTGAAGCTTGGCAGATGCCCTGTGTGTTTGTTGATATCTCACACCTGCAATTTCTCCATAACAAAGCAAATCTACAGCTGAATTAAAGCCTCTCCGCTGGTGCTTCATGCAAGCTTCAAACAAGCTTTGTTGTAGAGTTCTATGGAGGCTTTGAAGACACTTTAAAGGACCAATAAGGGCTCCTTTACACTTGCTTCGGCTTCAAAGCACATTAAAGCTCCTACTGCTTCAACAAGCATTTATGATGTGTTTTTGAGGCTTCGGTGCTGCTTCGATGAGGCTTCGGTGGTGCTCTTTTGAAGCTTTGTTGAAGCCTGGCAAATGCCCTGTGTGTGTGTGGATATTTCATACCTGCAATTTCTCCAAGACATAGCAAAGCTAAAGCTGAATTAAAGCCTCTCAAAAGCCACAGGTGCTTCAAGCGAGCTTCAAACAAGCTTTGTCATAAAGCTCTATGGAGGCTTTGAAGATGCTTTGAAACACCACTAATGCTACATGGGGTATAATTTTTGAAGCAAAGCAAAGCAAACACTAGGTGTAAACAGGACTGTAAGCTAACCATTTTATTTAGTGACAGGGGCTTTGACTGGAGTTCAGTGAGCTTTAACAGCTAGTTTACACTTGCTTCAAAACATGGCTTCGGACAGCTCTCTGAATGCCAGTCAAAGCCCCTGTCACTAAATAAAATGGTTAGCTTACAGTCTTGTTTACAACCTGTGTTTGCTTTGGTGCTTCCATGAGGCTTCGGTGGGGCTTCGATGAGGCTTCGGTGGGGCTTCGATGAGGCTTCGGTGGGGCTTTGGTGGGGCTTCGATGAGGCTTCGGTGGGGCTTCGATGGGGCTTTGGTGGAGCTTCCATGGGGCTTTGATGTGGCTTTGGTGAGTCTTCATTGGGGCTTCAAGCGAGCTTTGCCATAGACTTCTATGGAGGCTTTGAAGACGCTTTGAAGCACCACTAAATCTACATGGGGTATCATTTTTGAAGCAAAGCCGAAGCAAGGCAAAAGCAAGGTGTATACAGGACTGTAAGCTAACCATTTTATTTAGTGACAGGGGCTTTGACTAGCATTCGGGGAGCTTTAAGCGTGTCTGAAGCCATGTTTTGAAGCAAGTGTAAACTAGCCCTAAAGGAGACCCCCAGGCAAGACATAGAATTTGGTCATGAGTTGTGCCTTGCAGTGCAGAAGGCTCTGTGTGCGTTTGAAATGACACAGGCCATTGCACTTTACAGCGGTTTATGTATCAATGTGGACGTTGTAACTGCAGTTATTTCCCCTTAGAGTTTAAAGATAAACTCCAGGCCGACAGCTAATACACAGTTGAAATACATATCTGTTGCCTGAGTTGCCTAAAAAAATTTGAACAGGTATGTGTAGTCAGTGTTGTGATCCTGGCAGCCTTCCAGAGAGCACCCAACAATAACCAAAAAATGTCCAGCGCTCTGAATGACTCATAAGCAATTGCCAGCAGTCCAATCATAAAGGTTAAGAGATTTAATAATTATGTATGATAAAAACAATATGATAAAAGCAATAAATGAACAGCATATCATCCTTAGTTAAGACACTTAAATGAGAAAGTTTTCTAACAGCCAAAGGTCCAATCAGCAGCAGGCAGTAAAAGACTGGAGATCCATCCAAAAAACCTAACCCCAGACTGGGAAGCAGATGGAAGGGAGTTGGAGGGGAGATGGAAGTTCCAGCCCGCCAAACTCAGGGGATCCACACTGCAAATCAGCATAAGATGGAAAGGCTCACCGACACCGAAGGACGGATCCGTGAATGTGATGCAGAGGCAGGCCGTGGATTCACCGGGAGGGACGGTCTCGCAGGCGCTCTGTGTCAGGGGATGATGACGTCAGCCCAGCTGGTGGAGGAAGGCGCGGCTTCACACAGGGGAACCGCCGGAACAACAGCTGATAGCGCTGGGCAGCTGCAATGCCGGTCTGTGTCCCCTCTGACTGAAAAAACCTCAGTGAGAGGCGGTGACACTTGGTGAAGCCGTAATGGTGGTGATAGACTTATCCAAAGATGATAAGGTGGACAGGGGGCCACCCGGGGACAGGCTGGGGGCATAGACCAATAAGTCTGCCGGTTGGTGTCACCTCTTGCTGGAATGAACCTCAGAAAAATTGATGGCAATCAGGAAGTCCAATAAACCACATGGGCTAGCCAGCCAGAGGTAGATAGATGGAATTGGCAGGCGAATGGAAGAACGCTGTGTGTGAACCATGTGAGGCTCCCACGGGTGGGTAAAAGGGAGGATGGATTCACCGTGGCATGGTGCTGAGTGGAAACTCTGTTAGTAGTTGCCTTGACGACGCGTTTCGCGCGTTTGCGCTTTTTCATAGTCAAGGGTTGAGGCAACTTACACGGTTTAAATACAAAAATATTGGGTGGGGGACAGGAAGTGGGAGAGGGGAAAAAGGGGGAGGGAGAAGGAAGGGGGAGGGACACTGCAAAGGAGGGAATAACAAGTCCCATTTTAAAAAAAAGGCAGATTTAAAATAAGGTCAAATTTAAGATAAGGGCGGGAGTGATTAACCCATTTTGAGAATAAAAATAACAATATCTCCAGTCCAAGACCCCTGCTACCCAGAAGACTCAACGGCAAGCAACACATATCACAAGTAACACATACATTGGTATGAACATCAATACAGCAAAAATAATTCTACACAAAGCTGCATGTCTCTAGTTCCTCGTTTAACCCCTTAGGGGTAAGTGAGTCAAACATGTATATCCAAAATACCTCCCGTTTACACAATAGGGAAAATCTTTCGTTACCAGTCAGTGTGCCTTTTGGGATAGTTTCGATGGCATAAACTTCCAATGCCCTGAAGTCCTTATTATGGAAGCGTAAGAAGTGTCGAGGGACACTATGTTCATCGCTCCCCTTGGAAATCAATCTACGGTGATCGCCCACTCTGGCCCGTAGGGCCCTGATGGTCCGACCAACGTAAAAGAACCCACAGGGACACCGCAAAACATAGATCACAAAGTCTGTCGAACAAGTGATGAATTGCCTAATCTCATATGTTTTACCTAAATTAGTCATGATGTTCTTAGTGCCATGTACAATAAATTGGCATGTAAGGCATCCCCTTTTCTTGCACTGGAAGATCCCCTTCCGGTCATCAAAATATGACCTGATGTCAAATGGAGATTTAGATGTTTGGTTGGTTACTTTACTAGGTGCTAGTAGGTTCTTAATGGTACGAGCCTTGCGGAATGTCACATGAGGAACCTCAGGTAAAACTGGAGCTAAGCGTTGATCCAGTAACAAAATGTTATAGTGTTTCTTAATAATTCTGGATATAGATTTAAAACTGTCATTAAAGGTAGAAATAAATCTAACTGTCTGACTAGTTCCTACGTCTTCCTAAGGAAGACGTAGGAACTAGTCAGACAGTTAGATTTATTTCTACCTTTAATGACAGTTTTAAATCTATATCCAGAATTATTAAGAAACACTATAACATTTTGTTACTGGATCAACGCTTAGCTCCAGTTTTACCTGAGGTTCCTCATGTGACATTCCGCAAGGCTCGTACCATTAAGAACCTACTAGCACCTAGTAAAGTAACCAACCAAACATCTAAATCTCCATTTGACATCAGGTCATATTTTGATGACCGGAAGGGGATCTTCCAGTGCAAGAAAAGGGGATGCCTTACATGCCAATTTATTGTACATGGCACTAAGAACATCATGACTAATTTAGGTAAAACATATGAGATTAGGCAATTCATCACTTGTTCGACAGACTTTGTGATCTATGTTTTGCGGTGTCCCTGTGGGTTCTTTTACGTTGGTCGGACCATCAGGGCCCTACGGGCCAGAGTGGGCGATCACCGTAGATTGATTTCCAAGGGGAGCGATGAACATAGTGTCCCTCGACACTTCTTACGCTTCCATAATAAGGACTTCAGGGCATTGGAAGTTTATGCCATCGAAACTATCCCAAAAGGCACACTGACTGGTAACGAAAGATTTTCCCTATTGTGTAAACGGGAGGTATTTTGGATATACATGTTTGACTCACTTACCCCTAAGGGGTTAAACGAGGAACTAGAGACATGCAGCTTTGTGTAGAATTATTTTTGCTGTATTGATGTTCATACCAATGTATGTGTTACTTGTGATATGTGTTGCTTGCCGTTGAGTCTTCTGGGTAGCAGGGGTCTTGGACTGGAGATATTGTTATTTTTATTCTCAAAATGGGTTAATCACTCCCGCCCTTATCTTAAATTTGACCTTATTTTAAATCTGCCTTTTTTTTAAAATGGGACTTGTTATTCCCTCCTTTGCAGTGTCCCTCCCCCTTCCTTCTCCCTCCCCCTTTTTCCCCTCTCCCACTTCCTGTCCCCCACCCAATATTTTTGTATTTAAACCGTGTAAGTTGCCTCAACCCTTGACTATGAAAAAGCGCAAACGCGCGAAACGCGTCGTCAAGGCAACTACTAACAGAGTTTCCACTCAGCACCATGCCACGGTGAATCCATCCTCCCTTTTACCCACCCGTGGGAGCCTCACATGGTTCACACACAGCGTTCTTCCATTCGCCTGCCAATTCCATCTATCTACCTCTGGCTGGCTAGCCCATGTGGTTTATTGGACTTCCTGATTGCCATCAATTTTTCTGAGGTTCATTCCAGCAAGAGGTGACACCAACCGGCAGACTTATTGGTCTATGCCCCCAGCCTGTCCCCGGGTGGCCCCCTGTCCACCTTATCATCTTTGGATAAGTCTATCACCACCATTACGGCTTCACCAAGTGTCACCGCCTCTCACTGAGGTTTTTTCAGTCAGAGGGGACACAGACCGGCATTGCAGCTGCCCAGCGCTATCAGCTGTTGTTCCGGCGGTTCCCCTGTGTGAAGCCGCGCCTTCCTCCACCAGCTGGGCTGACGTCATCATCCCCTGACACAGAGCGCCTGCGAGACCGTCCCTCCCGGTGAATCCACGGCCTGCCTCTGCATCACATTCACGGATCCGTCCTTCGGTGTCGGTGAGCCTTTCCATCTTATGCTGATTTGCAGTGTGGATCCCCTGAGTTTGGCGGGCTGGAACTTCCATCTCCCCTCCAACTCCCTTCCATCTGCTTCCCAGTCTGGGGTTAGGTTTTTTGGATGGATCTCCAGTCTTTTACTGCCTGCTGCTGATTGGACCTTTGGCTGTTAGAAAACTTTCTCATTTAAGTGTCTTAACTAAGGATGATATGCTGTTCATTTATTGCTTTTATCATATTGTTTTTATCATACATAATTATTAAATCTCTTAACCTTTATGATTGGACTGCTGGCAATTGCTTATGAGTCATTCAGAGCGCTGGACATTTTTTGGTTATTGTTTTATATCTGTATCTATCAGTTACGGTTAGTCCAGCTGCACTAATTTCCCCTTCCCCTTTCCCCCTAATCCCTTTTTTTCCCCCCCTCCCCTTGTCTAAGTCGTGTCCATCCACCCAGTACATGTTATGTGTCATATGGATGACTGACTATATGATATATGGTTTATATTTGTATTATTTGACCGTTTTTTACACACCTTGATTGAGGTCCCTGGGTTTACACACATTGGCGCTGGATTAGTATTGTGTTTTTTCCAGAGAGCACCACCAAGTCAGTGACCTCACTTTTCCTGCCTGCAGTTATGAAATACAGCCTGGTCACTGACCTGTCCCCAGACTGCTGATTGGACAATGAGGGAGCATCACTGCATTACGGTGACCACTGACTCTGATTTCTACTGCTGTCAGCAACCAATTTTAGTTCTGTGGTTCTGATTAAATAGTGGTGTCTCACTAGCTCACAATGATGTCCCTCTGTTAGTCTATGTCAGTGATGGTGAACCTTTTTGAGCCCGAGTGCCCAAACTACAATACGTGTACAGAGTGGCGTGTCAGAGGTCATGTGACTGCGTCCAGAGGACAGGTGTGTGTAGAACATTCATCACTTCTCCTGATATATAAGGGGGGGGGGATAATAAATGTCACTAAAGATCACTTCTACAATGGAAGAAAACAATCTCCAGGAATCACTACAACCAGACATCCCATAATATACATTCATTGGAATCCCAAAGTCAATGCAATCATTAGGAAAACTAAGAAGCCTGGAGGACAGAACCCCACCATATACCGATCCCCAAGAAGAGATTACCAGGTACACTACAGTAATGGCCCCTCTAGGAGTCACCACCCTCCTCGCAGGTGCAGCGCCCCCCCCCCTCCCTCTCACCTGTGCTCTTTCATAGACTCTGTAGGCGGCACAGCGCCAGGCTCGATGACGTCACTGGAGGAGCAACGACTCATTTCCGAGCATGTGCACTAGCGATGGCCAGTGAGTGTGCGCTCCTTTCCGATGTTCGGCTGCCGGTGTCTTGCCGAGAAAGTTCCCTCGGCGGATAAGGACCCCCCCTGTACTGCGCAGTACGAACTACTATCAGCCGCCGGAGATAACCGAAGCTCACAATCTTCAATCAACTGTACACGGCGCCTGCGCCCTAGGTCCAGGTTCCTTCCCCACCATCCAAGTGGACATAGAGGGGGAATAAAAAAGAGCCGAGCGAAGCGAGGCCGTGCCCGAAGCGTGGCGAGCCTGCGAGGAGCCCTCTTACAGGCGCCGTGTACAGCTGATTTTCACCTATTCACCTTCGGCTATTTCCGGCGGATCCTACTGCGCAGGCGCAGTGACTGCGCAGTAGAGGGGGGTCCTTATCCGCCGAGCGGAACTTTCTCGGCAGAACACCGGGGGGTAATGATTTAGCTCGGCGTGCCCACAGAGAGGGCTCTGCATGCCAGATGTGGCATACGTACCGTAGGTTCACCATCGCTGGTCTATGTTAAGGTGGTTATAAGGGGGTAATATAAAGAAATATCTGAGTACTTATGCTGGATGCATGTGAAATATATTTAAAGCTGCACCCCAGGCAAACATCTAAATACACAGTAAATGCGTGGGAGCTGTACTACCTAGGCAGGGCGGCAGATCGGATTTTTCTCAGCTGCAGTAACACTTATAGATCTTCACCCTCTCCCAGCCTGTGATTGGCAGCGGGCAGGAAGAGGTGTGGCCAGGTGCTGATTGACTAGCTATAGGCACAGCCCACATAAGAGTGGCAACTCTGCTCTGAATTCAGGAGCACTGCAGCATTGTAGCCATACCATCACAGGAAGCTGCATTAGGTGGACTAATGGTGGGATCAACAGGTATTTGTGGGACTTTTAGGGGGGACTAAGAGAAAACTCTATGTGCAGATGCTCCAATAATTAAATACGGCAGCACATTTGTTTTTGTAATGGGAGGCCTAAGCTCTAATGTAACTGCTGCAGAGATGAGTCAGGGAGTCGGGGGCACATATGTAAATCTCAAAACTATGTAGACAAAATCCTTTTGCAGTTGAAACAGATTCAGTATGTGCTCTGTTTGCCTAAAGTTCAGCTTTAATTCAGAGACCCCTTGAATGCCAGATTCACCTTATCAGATACGTATCAGCCCTGAATACTAAAGGCAGCCATAGAGGATTCTTTTTTTTTTTCGTTCAACCTGCAGGTTGAGCTTTCCACTGAGCTATTGTATTCTAACAATAGAGAAACTTCCCCGCCGTCAGAATACAATGGTCAGTGTTACGGGGTTATAATCGGTGACAATGATTGTTTGGCAAATCAAAAGATCTATTTGTGTACGACCAACCTGACCATACATATATCGAAATTCAGCCGGTGTTGTTTTATGCCAGCTGTATGTTGATCCATGTATGGCCAGCTTAGGACTACATTCCCACAGATGGTCAGGGGTGAATAGTTTGCTGCTTTTCGAGGTGACTAAATGGTGCCTCTGGATGCAGCATCATTCTGTGCTATGGTCCATACCGAAGGCATAACTAGAACCTTCAGAGCCCCAGTGTAAGGAACCATGAAGGGCCCCCCTGACCCCTATGCGGGGCCCTTCCCTTCCTTTCCCTTCCCTGTGAGCTTTGTGACCCCGGTGGTTCCACCACTGGTGTCAGTAGGTTTTTTTTTTTTTGTTATTTTATTTTTGTTTTGTTTTTTCCAATATTATTTTATTTTTATGTTTTTACAATATTATTTTTTATTATTTTTTTCAATTTTTTTGGAGACCCATTGGGAGCTATGGTGAGATATCAGGGGTCTAAACAAACCTCTGATGTTCCACCTTTGAGACATAGAAAGGAGATTGAGGACACAGAATCTCCATGTCTGCTGCCTCAGCTGCACAGAATGAATGGACAGGAATAGCTCTGTACAGAGCTTCCTGTTTATTCACAAACTAAAGCATAGTAAACACAGTTTACTATGCCCCAGTTTTGAATGAACAGAGTCAGTGATCGATCATGTTTACTAGGCCCTTCCTCACTCTCCATCCCGACAACAATCCCCGCAGCAGCCAGCAGGAGAGGGGAGAGGTGGATCCTGGCAGAACTCTGGAGGGGGGGGGGGGGGGCCAGGAGAGAACACAGGGACCCAGGGGCAGCAGAAAAAAGCTGGATAGAAGGGGCAGCAGGGCAGCATATAGAGGAACTGATCCACTTCATGTTCCTCCTGCAGCCGCTGAATGCCTGCAGGAAGGAGAGGAGGAGAAGCGGGCATTCAGCGGCTGCAGGAGAAACATGGAGAGGATCGGTTCCTCTATATGCTGTCGTCCCCGCCGCCCCTCCTATCAAGGTGTACAGGGGGGTCGCACGGACTCTCTGAAGGATGGGGCCAGGTCACCTTTGACCTTTTTACTTATGCCAATTAGCTGTGGCCAGTTTGTGAGCGACCAAAACTCAGCAGAAATGACAACTCTGGTTGCTCACTGGCTGTACCAGGGTTAGTCTATTTGCATGTAAGCACTCAGATGAGCAGATACATGCCAACAGAGATTTCGCTGGCCATTGATTTGTAGAGACTACAAATCTGACAGCCACTGCTGGTCTCACTCAGAGTGGTTCTCATCGGCGGCCGCCTCCATGCACCCGTGTGAATGTAGCCTAACAGTGCTGCATCTTTGCAACCTAATCCCCAGCACCAGAATTGTGTATGTGCTGTGATTGTTACAGCAAGGATTGAACAGCCAGCAGGTTTCGGTTTGCAATACATCCATAGGCGTGTGCACAGGGTGTGCCAGGTGTGCCTGGACACACCCTAATCACCCTGTGTGGCACAGATTCCCTCTGTTTAGACCATTTCACCAAAGCCCCCTAATGGAGCTCCTAAAAAAATTGTAAAAAAATAATAAAAAAAACAAAATTGTTAAAAATAATAAAAAATAAATATCAAAAAAGGGGAGGATTTTTAGGACTTTAGATGAGGCACATATGTGGTATGCCTCCATCCCTGGTACGAGTAACTAAAGAAGGAAAGGTGGGACTTTAAATGAGGTTGTTGACATTTGAAAAAGTACACATTTATTGATCATGAAAAGATATATAGAAAACATGGCGATACAAAAGACCACATTGACAATGGGTATATTATTTCATATATGATCCACCCACACATGTACATTCACGTGTGGCATGGACAAAAAGTACATAAATATATATCAGCTTTAAAACGATTGATTATTACATTAGATGAATTTATATATGTACATATATCATGTGGGCAACACTTGCGTCAAAAAAATAGGAGTATTGTAAAACCGTAATTAATGGGTAGATGAAAATCTAGATTGATAGTCTATTACAGACATGAGTCAGCATCACAAATGACCGACGCGTTTCGTGTAAGAACACTGATCAGGGGCGGATGCTCGGGTATATCTATAAGGTATAATAAAATATAATTAGTCTGGTTATAGCTGATAATATCAAGGAAAGGCGGGTTAGCCCGTCCTGTGTACTTACATGGGGTCCAATGCGATGGAATGCAGCGACCATAGGACCAAGGCCCCCGGGGTTGTCTCTCCCTTGAGCTGAGGTATTATAGAGCCGCGTGCAGCAAGGCCCACATACAAAACCCCCCCGAAAACACACAACGCAAGTTGCTTGTACATGGGGAAACACAATGGTGAACCCGTGGTGGCTGCCTGAGGGTAGTCTGAAATAAAAAGTGTATTGTTAGTGTGTTAATGGTGCTAGTGGGTCTAAGTGGGGATAATAAAATATAATTGGAATGGTGATAATGATAATGTGTGAACTGTAATGAGTATGTGACCACAGCCAAAATAGCGTAGGAAGGAGTGGAGGGAGAAAACCAATAAAACAGAAGAGACAAACTCAATTAATCAAGGGCAAAAAAAGAAATAAAAATAAAATTAAAAAATGGCAAAGCAATATGTGAGGTGACCTTGTAAAAAGCTTACATAATGGCTCCTAAAAAAAAATGTAAAAAATGAATAAAAAAACTAAAATTGTAAAAAATAATAAAAAATAAATAAATAAAAACTACTGACAGAAAAATCTCTGCCCTTCTGACACTGTCCACTGCTCCACTGACACCGTCAGTATCTCCAGTATGTATGCATATGTGTTTGAGCTTTGGGGCGCACACCCTAATGCAATAGGCTTTGCACACCTATGAATACATCTTTCAGACTATAGCAGTTAATGTAATAAACAAAATGTTTCATAATATCACTATTACGTGACAACAAAGAAGCACTGCACTGCTTTGTTCACAATGGAGGACAAATGTACCAATCTTTTGTCGCCTTCTTTGAGGTGTAACATTGTTTGCTAAACTTAAGCATAGCAAACATAAAAGGCTTCCGTTCCGGCAGAGGATCGTGCCTTTTGTAACGCGGCCCAAGTCAACAAGGGATACAAAATAATACACAAACATACAAGTGTAATTGCACTTAGCATTTTTGAGCATTAAAGGTTACCTGTAAGGAATGTTACACTTAATGCATTAGTAATAGTCATCTGTGATCTTTTGTCAATGTCATGGTATATGTCAGATTGAACTGACACAGCTAATACTGTTATATATATATATAGCAAAAATGTGTTAAGGATTTAAAGCACAGCTCCACCTGCTCTGACTAATTTGGTATTATAAAACAGGGCAGTCAAAAAAAAAAAAATCAAGTTTCTAGATGATAAATAATGATTTTCTACACCTGTGTACAGGTGACTCCTGTATAGGCTTGTGCCCTATGGTATATGTTCCTGTTTTTCTTAGGGCTCTTTCACACTGATCTCTTGAAAAGAAATACCACGTATGTGTTTTTTGGTATGTTTTGATGTCTTTTTGGTGTGTTTTCTGGTTGCCTGACCCCAATCATGTGAAGCATAAATATGTAACTCAAAACATGCACCAAAAACACGTTATTGATGTGGTTTTAATGCGCTTTTAATGCGTTTTCCATTCATTGCAGTTGGTGTGCTTTTTTTTAAACATGCTCCAAAATGCAGCACGCAGAACTTTTAAAATTGCACTGCACCCACATCACATTGGTGTGAAGAGTTATTAGGATTTCAAGGGATGCATTTTTGTCCTGCTTTTTGAACACCAAATGCACATCAAAAACTGATCAGTGTGGAAGGGCCCTTATTGTCTTTGGAGCACCTGTGTTTTCTACTGCTCATAAAAAGTGACTTGGATGGGGGTCTGCTAGTTGGGTTGCGTGTGGTTTTAAAAAAAATGTTTAATGTTACTTGATAATAGGTTGGACTTGATGCACTTGTATCTTTTTTCAACTTCTGATAATTTTGGAAAATGCATCCTTATACTGACAACTATCTGACATTGTTTAAGCATAAACTTCTGTATGATGCTTTAACCACTTCCGGACCACCCGCCGTCATTATACGTTGGTACTTTGAGGTTAACCACTTGCCGCCCGCCATATAGCAATATGACGTCGGCAAAGTGGTTGCGATATCCTGACCGGACATCATATGACGTCACCAGGATATCAAGCTGATGGTGATCAACACCGATCTCAGTAAAGAGTCTCTGACGGGGAGACTCTTTACCACGTGATCAGTCGTGTCCAATCACGGCTGATCACAGTGTAAACAGGAAGAGCCGTTGATCAGCTTTTCCTCACTCGCGTCTCTCAGACGCGAGTAGAGGAGAGCTGATCGGCTTCTCCTCTGACAGAGGGGGTCTGTGCTGATTGATTATCAGCGCAGCCCCCCCGAGGATGCCCACACTGGACCACCAGGGATGCCACCAGGACCACCAGGGATGCCCACCACTAGTCACCACCAGGTATGCCACCCATGGCCACCAGGGATAACAATCAGTGCCCACAATGGATGTCAATCAGTGCACACAATGGATGCCTGCCAATCAGTGATGCCCATCAGTACCATCCATTAGTGTGCATCAGTGCCACCTATCAGTGCCCATGCGTGCCACCTATCAGTGCCCATCCATGCCGCCTATCAGTGCCCATCCAGTGTAGCATGACCGCGCAATTGTCATTCAAAGTGCGACAGCGCTGAAAGCTGACATGGGCTGGAAGGTGTATAAGTGCCCTGTATTGAAGTGGTTAAATACCAGGGTTATGGCAGCAGATAGCTGGCATAACCCCGGTATTTTCTTAAACGGCGAGTGGTCCGCTTTGACCACTTTGGCATATTCGTTTGGATGGAGAGCGTCTGTTAACAGTAATTTTCAAGTCATTGCCACAGACTCTCAATTGGATTTAGGTCTGGAATTTGACTGGGCCATTCTAACACATGAATATGCTTTGATCTAAACCATTCCATTGTAGCTCTTCTGTATGTTTAGGGTTGTTGTCCTGCTGGAAGGTGAACCCCTGTCCCAGTCTCAAGTCTTTTGCAGACTCTAACAGGTTTTCTTCTAAGATTGCCCTGTATTTGGCTCCATCCATCTTCCCATCAACTCTAACCAGCTTCCCTGTCCCTGCTAAAGAAATGCACCCCCACAACATGATGCTGCCACCACCATGTTTAACAGTAGGAAATGGTGTGTTCAGGGTGACGTGCAGTGGTAGTTTTCCGCCACACATAGCATTTTGCTTTTAGGCCAGAAAGTTCAATTTTGGTCTCATCTGACCAGAGCACCTTCTTCCACATGTTTGCTGTGTCCCCCACATGGCTTCTGCAAACTGCAAACTGGACTTCTTATGGCTTTCTTTCAACAATGGCTTTCTTCTTGCCACTCTTCCATAAAGACCAGATTTGTGGAGTGCATGATATTGTTGTGGATCTCTGCGGCTCCTCCAGACTTACCATGAACCTCTTGGCTCCTTCTCTGATGAATCCTCCCCTTGCCGGCCCGTCAGTTTAGGTGGACAGCCATGTCTTGGTAGGTTTGCAGTTGTTCCATACTCTTTCTAATTTCGGATGATGAATTGAGCAGTGCTCTGAGAGATGTTCAAAGGGATATTTTTTGTATAACCTAATGCTGCTTTAAACTTCTCCATAACTTTATCCCTGACCCGTCTGCTGTGGTCCTTGGCCTTCATGATGCTTTTCGTTCACTAAGGTTCTCTAACAAACCTCAGAGGGCTTCACAGAACAGCTGTATTTATACTGAGATTAAAGTACACACAGGTGGACTCTATTTACTAATCAGGTGACTTCTAAAGGCAAATGGTTCCACTAGATTTCAATTAGGGGTATCAGAGGAAAGGGGGCTGAATACAAATGCACGTCACACTTTTAACATATTTGTAAAAAAATTGGAAAACCATTTATCATTTTCATTCGACTTCACAATTATGTGCCACTTTGTGTTGGTCTATCACGTAAAATCCCAATAAAATACGTTTACATTTTTGGCTGTAACATGTGGAAAATGTCAAGGGGTGTGAATACTTTTTCAAGGCACTGTAAGAGAAGTTTATTCTTAGGGCTTACATGCACTTTAAAAATAATAAGGATAAATAAGCCACAATTACCAAAATATGCCCAAAGATTGGCTTTCAGAATGTGACACCGTGTGACACCTATGGCTTAGTGGAATGGAGCAAACTGCTGCAGGGGAATTTTGTCACTCATGTCCCTGAGGGATGTAGAAAGCTGATTTGATGTTTCAGCACAACATTGTCAACTTGAAACTAAAATATCAGTTCTTGTAGTAGGTCTCAGCTTTTTAAATTTTTTCTGATTAAATACAAATTTTGGATGGCATCAACAATCCTACTTGTTCTTCCATGATATCAAAATTCATCCCTGTGGAATTTTTTTGTATATAATTTTATATATTTTATATATATATATATATATATATATATATATATATATATATATATATATATACACAGTAAATATAATTTTTCAATTTTATATAATATATAAAATGTTATATATTATATAAAATGAAAAAAAAATATTTACTGCATATATACAAGAAGAAAATAAATAAATAAATAAATATATATATAAACTGGAACTTTTTTGTATATAAAATATATAATTATATATATATATATATATATATATATATATATATATATATATATATATATATATATATATATACAGGAAATATAATTTTTCAATTTTATAAGATATATAAAATTTTATATATTATATAAAATGGAAAAAAAATTATTTACTGCATATATACAAGAAGAAAAATAAAATAAAAAATAAATAAATATATATATATATATATATATAAATATATATATATATATATATATATACATATATAACTTGCCTTCCTGCATGTAGCTGGATTTAAAACCTACCCACTAAATTATCTGTTTTCTGAAATCAATTAGAAGCGTCAACAAAAAGGAATTGGATTTGACCCAGTACAAACAGGGCCATTTAATTAAACACTTTAAATTACCTGCAGAAGAAAATGGCAACAAAAGATTTTCTCCTGACTCTGGATTTGTCAGGAATCTGAGAAGTGTCATGAACCGATATAAATTATTTGTCACACTGGGATAACCGATAAGCAACATGGAAAAAGGACGTTTTCTGCTTACTAACAAACCAATGCACTTTTTCGTGAATTTGTTACGGGTTGCGACAGAGGTAAACACCATGTAGCACTACAGTTTTAATGGAATTTTACCTATCAAAGCATTTTGATTTGATAAAACACGGTGGAGCCTTGACGTAGCTGTACTTTGGGAAGTGCCATTTTTTCTTTAATTTCCCCCATGTCCTTTCATTTTACAGTTCCCCCCCACTCAACACAATCTGCACTAAATCTAAGTTTTCTTTTTGCAGAGGGGGGCCTGCTGGAGAAGGAGCCCCTTTATTAACAACTGCTGGAGCCCCCATCCTTCTTCATTAAGGCTGAGGGATGGCAAATTCTAATACAGTGCAATGTTCCTGGACCTCAAGTTTGTACTGGTCATGGAACTTTCCTTGGCAATAATATATGATCCCTGCTTTACAGGGGATTAGGAAAGTGTAATAAAGTTTAATATCAAACAGACTGAGCTACTCCTATGTAAAAATACAATAAAGCTCATCTCCAGGCAAAGGTAAAGACCATAAAAAAGGTCAAAAATTAAGGATGATTTATAAGAAACAAATGACAGCAGTTTCCAGAGCAAAAGTTAGCTGAAATGATGGGATTTCTTCTATTTGTCCTTAATAAAACGCATGTAAAGAAAATGTAATTATTTGTCTTAGTGATATTAAAGATTATTTTTTTTAAATATAAATATGTTATACTTACCTGCTCTGTGGTTTTGCATAGAGCAGCCCCAATCCTCCTCTTCTCAGATCTCCGCCATCTCTTTTGGTTCCTCCCCCCTTCGAGTATTACTCCCCCCCCCCCCCCATAGCAGGCCATTTGCTAGGGGAGGTACCTGTGCAGGCTCAATCCAGAGTCTTACTGTGTGCATCTATTGACACACATAGTGTGACTTGGCCCTGCCCCCCTCTCCCTCATCACTGTATTTGATTGACAGCAGCAGGAGCCAATGTCTCCCGCTGCTCTCACTAAGTCCAGTGAGGAGGGAGAGATAGAGCAGCACCACTTCTCTGGTACACAGCACTGGACCAAGATTAGGCTCAGGTAAGTATTTAGGGGGCGCGCTGCACCTTAAAGGTGTTTTATCTTAACACAGAGAATGCATTAAAGTGGTTGTAAAGGAAAAAGGTTTTTATCTTAATGCATTCTATGCAACCTTCTGTGTGCAGCAGTCCCTCTCAGCCCCCCTAATATTTACCTGAGCCCCATCTCAATCCAGCGATGTGCATGAGTGCCCCGGCCATCCGGGACTCTCCCTCCTGATTGGCTGAGACACAGCAGCGGCTCCATTGGCTCCCGCTGCTGTCAATCAAAGTCGGTTAGCCAATGAGAAGAGAGAGGGGGTGGGGCTTAACCGCCGCTGGGGCTGAATAGACACACAGCTGCGGCCCGGCTTGGGTGCCCCCATAGCAAGCTGGGGCCAGGAGCGCCGGTGAGGGAGCCGAGAAGAGGAGGATCCAGGCTGCAATGTGCAAAACCACTACAATAGAGCAGGTAAGTATAACAAGTTTGTTATTTTTAAAGAAAAAAAAGACAAGACTTTTAGTATCACTTTAAAGCTAGAAAACATTTAACCTTTAGCCTATTTTTGCCATCTGTGTTCAATTGGGGAGATTTCCAATTACTTCCTGTCCCATAGCCAGAACAGGAAATAAGAGGAAATCCCCCCAAACTGAAGGAATCCCTGGTTGTCACCAGAGTTACCAGAACTAGTGTCTCCATTGGAAGATTTACTCCCTATTGTGGTTCTGGAGTCAACCCAAAATGCAGAATTTTCTATCAATTGGACTCCCCATGATAACAGTAAGAAGGACAAATAGAGAGTGCGAATCTCCATAATGGGGGACACAAACAGCAATCAAAACCTGACAGGTGTCACCAGTGGTAGAGAGGCGCCGTTCGCAGCTTACTAAGATAAATGTTTATTAGCTTTAAAAGTCTGAAAGAATATTATACTTTACTGACATGTCACAATATATGGTGAAAACATCATTTAAAAAATACTGTTTGCTTTTGACATTAAAAAGCCTTCCTTGAGCTCTAGGCCAGTGGCTTTGCCTAGGCTTAGATGATGTCATCAGTCTGCTGCAGGCAGGAAGAAATGCAGTTTTCTCTCCCCCAGCAATCAAGCTACAAAATGGTACTTTTTTGAGTTAAGAATATATACTTGAATGGAATTTTTTTTAGCTTCATGAGCATCTATAGCTTTAAAATTTACTCAATATCATCTTAAAAGTGAAAGTAATTCTTACTTATAACTAAATGCATATTTCCCTTAACAGACATAAATCTGTCCTTACTGGGCAAAATGTCAAAGATAAAAAAAAAAACCTTGAGGTTTTTGTCAGTGGAGTGTAGATAAACATTTTTAGCATTGCCTACAGGATGTATACCAACATTCTTGGTAGTGTGAATGAATGGCATGTGAATTATTGAGCACACCACATGACCCGGGGTGAATTGAAGTCAGCATTTACACATTGTGTAATAGTGTCTTTGCATGAAAAGTCCACAAATTCTTTCACAGAGCTCTGAAGATCTCTTGTAGTTCCCCTCGTAAACTGGAAATACGCTGTTAATGTAATTAAAACAAACACGCATTTGAAAGAATTCAGCCTAAGACGTGCAATTCGGCCCTGGGGTGTAGCTTGCTTTGGTAATCTGTGGGTATTTTACAGATTTTATATTGCAAGTCATTTACTAAACAGAAAAATATGTTAGCATTACTACGCCTTATGTACATTAAAGTAGATCTAACACCATTTATTTATTTATTTATTTTACATAGAGTGAGTACTAGCCTTTCAGTCATATCTGACCCTTGGTGACTCTATGGGCCATCTCTGGGAACCATGTCTGATAGGCTTGGGAGCCTTTTCCATAGAATGTTCTTGCCAAGTTTTTTATGAGGTAGGTCTGCTGGTCTTTCCTCAACCCATCCATATTTTGCATGGACTTGGGGCTGGCATGCAGAATGTGAATACAAAATGTGTTTAGCCAATGTGTACGCACATACTAGGGCCAATGTAGACAGGACCCAACTAACCTACCAGTATGTCTTTGGAGTGTGACAGGAAAGCCATACAACACAAGTGGAACATGTTTGTCCAAACAAACTAATTCCTTCACTAACACATGCAGCAACAGTAGGAGGACTTTCTGTTGCTCAGCTATTAACGGGAAGCTTTGTAAAAGAATATTAGGCTATCTCTGATTGGCTGAGGTGCGGGCAGATGATGTCATGATCTCTACCTCAGCCAGTCAGAGGAAGCCTTGTATTTGTTCATAAAATACAAAGCTTCTTCTGAATGGCTGAGCAGTGCTCAGTCCTACTTAGTTTTGTTCTGTGAATGGGATGGGATGTTCTTTCTACTATTGCTGGAACACAGAACTGTATACTGTATGTGGCTGCTGCTACATATATTTTATACAGTGCTGACCCCTGGCGTATGTATTGATGAGGAAATAATCGGAACCATCTTTTTCCAAACAAACTATTTAAAGCGGAACTAAACTCTCTCAACCAACATTGACTATCTGTAATTCCTGTGCTGTTAGCCTTAATAAATAGATAGGAAGATATATTTATTTGTTTCAAACTTATTTTTTACATTTCTTCAGTTGCTTCCTGGTTTCTGGTTCAGGCCAAAATAATGGCATACATCCCTGGAGTCTTCATGAGCATTTTTTTTCTTTTATCTGGAAGAGTGGAGTGGAAAAATAATTAAATGGCTTTTTCAGTTTGTGGTGCTCAGATACAGTTAAAAGAGAAGTATGGGAATTTTTTTCCCCCTATGTTCATACTTACCTAGGTGGATGCAGCATCAGACCGATGCTGCATCTGTCCCCTGCCGCCTCTGCACTGAGAACCGAGCCACCGAACATCGCTGATGGCTCAGTTCTCTCACATCCCAGAGCGGAGAGATGCTGTCTGTCAGTCACGCTCCACGCTCATTGCATCGCTGAGCTGTGGGGGGGGGGGGGCCGTCTCAGCCTCTCAGCGGTTCACTGAGAGGCTGAGACTGCCATCAATCCAGGCAACTGGCGGATCCAGACTTCCTAAGTCGAGATGACGCGCTGCCTCAGCTGATTCCAGTGACGTCAGCAGAGAGTGGACTTCAGACCACTCTCCGCTGAAAGCGGGTCACATGAGTGCAAAACGAATTGCGCTCCTGTGACCCATAGGAGAAGCTCAGCCTAAAAAGCTCAGGTTGGATTTCTCCTAAAGTTAAATGAAATCTGGAATTAAGACTTAAAAATATATATTTTTAGATACAATTAAAAAAATGAATACTCTTTATTATTGGTATAGAAACAATTTTCACAGTGGTCATAACTATGACAAAGTCCCAAACAAACAGGAGGTCCCCATGAGTATGTTCTGCTTTGCCAGACATCTGTCACTGCTGACCTTTCCCCTTGCCGCCTATATGTTTCAAGAATTTGTCAAACCCTTGCTGATAAAAATTGTTTCTGTGCTCGCAAAATCTAAACTGTTCACAGAATGATGTAGTCACCACCAAATTGTCTGGACTGGCTATTCCTAACTTTTCTCAGATGGAGGAATCCTTAAAGTGGTTGTAAAGGCGGAAGGGGACAGGAGCACCGAAGAGGGATCCGAGAAGAGGAGGATCTGGGCTGCTCTGTGCAAATCCACTATACACAGGGCAGGTAAGTATAACATGTTTATTTTTAACAAAAAAACTAGACTTTAGTACCACTTTAAAATAACTTTTGGGTCTCAGGGAACCTTTGCCAATAATTGACATATCTACAGCTTATGGTGCATTAGTGTGGTGGTCAGTGGGAACAATGCTCCTTACATCGGAGGAACCCTTGAAATAACTTTCAGGTCTCAGGGAACCTTTGCCAATAAATTACACATCTACAGCTTATGGTGCATTAGTGTGGTGGTCAGTGGGAACAATGCTCCTTACATCGGAGGAACCCTTGAAATAACTTTCAGGTCTCAGGGAACCTTTGCCAATAAATTACATATCTACAGCTTATGGTGCATTAGTGTGGTGGTCAGTAGGAACAATGCTCCTTACATGGGAGGAACCCTTGAAATAACTTTCAGGTCTCAGGGAACCTTTGTCAATAAATTACATATCTACAGCTTATGGTGCATTAGTGTGGTGGTCAGTGGGAACAATGCTCCTTACATGGGAGGAACCCTTGAAATAACTTTCAGGTCTCAGGGAACCTTTGCCAATAAATTACATATCTACAGCTTATGGTGCATTAGTGTGGTGGTCAGTGGGAACAATGCTCCTTACATCGGAGGAACCCTTGAAATAACTTTCAGGTCTCAGGGAACCTTTGCCAATAAATTACATATCTACAGCTTATGGTGCATTAGTGTGGTGGTCAGTGGGAACAATGCTCCTTACATCGGAGGAACCCTTGAAATAACTTTCAGGTCTCAGGGAACCTTTGCCAATAAATTACATATCTACAGCTTATGGTGCATTAGTGTGGTGGTCAGTGGGAACAATGCTCCTTACATCGAAGGAACCCTTGAAATAACTTTCAGGTCTCAGGGAACCTTTGCCAATAAACTACATACTGTATCTACAGCTTATGGTACATTAGTGTGGTGGTCAGTGGGAACAATGCTCCTTACATCGGAGGAATCCTTGAAATAACTTTTAGGGCTCAGGGAACCCCTGACAATAATTTACATATCTACAGCTTATGGTACATTAGTGTGGTGGTCAGTAAGAAGACTGCTTCTTACATCGAGGGTCAGTAGAAGGAATACCTTCCTTACTGATAGCTAAAAGAAGATCAAGGGTGTCTGTAGTCATATATACGAGTGGCAGAAATTGTAAATTGCTCAAGGAACACTTAGCACCCTTGGGAGGAACCCTAGGGTTCCCCAGAGCCCTGGTTGAGAAAGGATGCTCTGGACTTTATTTTGTAAAAAATCATTTTGATTGAGGGTGTATTGAAAGAAATGTCACCATACCTTTTATATGCTCTCTTTATAAAAATTCATCCACTGTCCTAGAATTATTTTGGAGCTTGCACAATTCATTTTCTTTTTAGAAAAGTAATTTTACCATCACAACATGACTAACGCCTTGATGTACACCATTTCAGTCCTGACTGGTGATCAAACACTTCAAACAAAAGGACTGAGAATAGGGTAGTCAGGAATTCAGATATATAAATTTATGCTGTAGCAGCCCGAATGAAATGAAAAACTCTTTGATTTTACACGACAGGGAATTACATAATATGTTTTAACCCATTAAGTTACATTGTCCGAATATTAAAATGGGCATGCATATTATATCCCTTCATTACCAAAGCTTACATTAGCAGTAATTAGTATTCTACATTTATTATAGATCACAGAGAATGCGATGGCACAGAAATTGACTCTCAGACTGACAGAGGTCTAGGTTAGACCTAAATACCCTTTTCTTTGCTTCTTCACTTCAAAAACCTTGTACACGCTTCCTCTCCAGTCTTTCCTTTGAATGATTTTAGGAAGAAAATTACTCCTGGAATTGGCCTGTTCTTAATTATGTACCATGGCGATCTCAATAACGTTTCTTTTTTTTTCCTTTTCTTTCATACATACATGGAAATTGTTCAGTTCTGGAACCAAAGGGAAGAGAATAAAAGCGTTTATTGAAATGTAATTAGAATCAGTAAAAAAAAACAAAAATCCTTTTGATATATTTTAACCCCGAAGAGAATATGACCACATTTACTGCAGTTATATAATTAAAATTCTTGGAAGTAAGGAAACCACAACTATTAGCCAAGGAAAAACTTTGTGACTGTGTATAATATGTAATGAATATGTATATGGAGAGCCACCTTACTTTTCATTACATATGCAAGCTCTACTTGCTGCCTTCCAATACTACACAGTTGTGCTTAAAGTGGTTGTCGCCCATTACATATATCCATTGAGGTGACTGTCTTCAAGTGATACACAGAGATTAATCAAATCCTCCTATATAAGTTGTACTTGTTTATCTATAGCCCTCTCAGCTCTACAGCTGTTCAAAGTACAGAATTTACACATTTTTGAGAATCCAGACTCAGAGGGTAGGGATGTCACACACAGCACAGCTGAGAGCTGGGTGTAATCTGAGATCTGAGTGGAGAGAAAGGACGCACCCCCCTCTACACAGACTCATAGGAAGCATGCACAGCTGAGGCTGTCAATTAGCAGCTCTATGCTGTAAGGGCAGGTCCTTCTCTCAAGATTTCTAGGTTACAGCATAGACTGTCAGAAGTGATTTATGCAGATAGCAGAGCAATGAGAGGGCAGACAGAAATCACGCTAGGTTTGCAACCACTTTAACTGCTTCTTTCCATTATACAATGAAATTAAATTAAAGCAACAATAAAGCTTTGCTTTTTCTAAAATTAAAATAACAAACATGGTATACTTACCTGTTCTGTGCAATGGTTTTGCACAGAGCAAGCCCGATCGTCTTCTTCTGGGGTCCCCCCGCCGGAGCTCCAGGCTCCTCCTCCTCCGCAAGTGCCCCCATGGAAAGCCGCTTACAATGGGGGGCACCCATACGTACTTGTTCCTGAGCCTCCCTGCCTCCATCTAATGATACAGAGCAGGTTGCTCAGCCCCATCCCTCCGCTCGCTCGGCACAGCATTTGATTGACAGCACCGGGAGCGAATGGAAATTCGCTCCATCTATAGCCGGCCTTACTGTTGAGATTTACTTACTTTCCGTGGTGGCACCAGTATAGCAAATGACACAACAGGAGGCTTTAAACCTTCCACTCTCCACCAAAACAAAATTTTTCTGCTTTGATAAATTTTACACTTTGCTTTTGGATGTAGAAATTTGCAGGTTCTTGTAAGCGAAAGTGCTTTGAACCACATTATGAGCACATCTCTCTGTCACTTTTCTCTCTCCTCCTACCAGCATGTTTTTTGTCATTACAAGAACTGATTGGCTCCTTGTTGTTGTTTCTTCTTCTTGTCACAGTCCAGCCCTGCTGTATAGGAACTGCAAAAGGCCGATACAGGTCAGATTGATGAATCCTTCATCAATGAATGATTACAGAGCTGCATTATTCTTTTATGTCTGCCCAAAGTTTTGCTTTAATACATTTATATATACCGGTATATATATATATATATATATATATATATATATATATATGCTTTATTGTAACACTTTCATATTTTTATGGAAATGTTGGCTCCTAGACCTTAAATTGTGCATTAAATAATTTTGTTAGCCATTTCAAACAAAGTTATTGTTGGTGTAAAGAAAATGATTAAGACTTCATATGGTAGATTGTGGTTTTTTTAACAGTTTTTATACATTCCATTGCTCAAAGAGAAAAAGCAATTTCTGCCTCACCGTGTCGGTAACTCCTCTCCACTAAAGTGCTCTTTGCCAGGCCTGGCTAATGAGGGCACATTTCAATCTTTTCCATTGGCTTTAAAAAAATACAAGGCACTGCTAATGAGGGACAATCCCTTCTACATATGGTCGATGAAATATATATAATAAATACATGTGAAATGATTTCTTCCTCTATGATGCATTAGCTACTTGGTCCTTTGTTAAAAGAGACCCTGTCACTAATTTAAGTGATTTACGTGCCTTTATACAGTTCTTGAGCATGCCCCCCCCCCCCACCTCCTTGTACGTCATAGCCCTCTCCTCTTCTAGATGTGTCTGATTACCCTTTGTGCTGACCCAGCCCCTTTTATGTAGCAGCCAGGGAGGAGTGAAGGGAAATACTATAGAGTCGTACAATTAATGGGAAAGAACTGGGATGACCCACCACATCCAAAATATATATCAGTATGTAGATCTCAGGAAACCCATGATATTCAAAGAGAATGGATTTTGAGGCTGCATTCACACTTACGCGTTTCAATGTTGCGCGATTTTACTGTGATTTTGCCACGATTTGGTTCAAGTCACCAATGTAAAAGGCAGAAAAACTCCTGTACTCTGCCCCTCAGAAGCTCATGTTCTTTTTTGAGCTTAGGGCATTTTGCTTCAGGTAACAAAATGCTCAGATGTGAACAGGTGCCATTGAAATGAGTGGGATTTTGCTTGTTGGGCGTTTTTTTAGGCGTTTTTTTCAGGTGTTTTACGAGCGTTTTATGAGCTGAAAACGCTCAGGTGTGAATGCAGCCTAAAGGTGTGGTCTCTTAGCAAAACATCACAAGCAATTTAAAATAATTTTTATTCAATAGAAATCGTAAAACATATGGGGGATATCACCCCCTTGACTTAAAAGCAAAGTACACATTAACATGGTTCCATACAAATCATATACCCCACAGTATATAATAATATTTAGAACACCACTACTGATTTCCAACACAGAAAATAGGACATCAGATCTATAGTGTTCTCAACTTGGTCCATAAAGTGTTGATCACATGATCCCCAGCGTGTTTCACCCAAAGAAGTGCTTCCTCACGGGAACAGGGTTTTTTATGCTCTGTCCAATCCTTAAACATTAGAATAATGCCCACTCATGTATACATTACGTCAAAAGTGGTGAGATAACCAGACTATGGATGAGCTATCAAAGTGTGGCACAGCCACCCTCACTATAAGAATCCAAAATTTACTGACCCAGCCTTATTCAATGGATATGGATATACAGGGCCCACCCCAAAACCACCAATAAAGGGATGCCATTCACCTTTAAATAGCGTGGCTGGTAGGCAGCTAAAACAGTGGTAGCATGGTCTTAGTGGCATGAGTGACAGCTCTCAGTCAGCTGGGTCTGCTGATGAAGCAGTCTCAGAGGTTTGAATGTCTACACAATGTATTTTATGGGTAAATAACATAAAATAAAATATGTTAAATGCACATACAGTCTTATAGAATATCATATATAAGATATCAGCAATGGGGCATAATTCTCCCTAGTAACACCAGTTAAGGGGCTTAAATCCTCCCACTGACACCAATGATGGGCACAATTCATCCCACTGGCATTAAGGATGGGGCATAATTTCTCACAATGACACCAAAGTTGGGGCACATTTTTTCCCAATAACACCAGCAGTCGGACCCAATGACACCAATGATGGGGCACAATTTCTCCCAATGGCACCAATGATGGGGCCCAATGACGCAATGGGACACAATTCCTCCTAATGACACCAACGATGGTGCACTATTCCTCCCACTGACACCAACGATGAAGCACAGTTTCTCGCACTGACACCTACCTAAGATGGGACATCATTTTTCCCACTGAGGTGTGGGCCTTTTCTAATCCCGATGGCCACACTCTTGCTCCACCCTAAAGTCTGAAAGACAATCAACATGGCCCTTTGTTTAGAAAGTTTGGAGACCCCTGTGATACAGGGTAATGCGGAGAGGGAAGGTAGCTGAAACCAGGCTATGTCTTTTGCTTATAAAGTCCAAATCCAGCAAGTTCGATATCATGCAGAAAAATGTGCAAGCAGACTAAATCCTTGGTGGGTAGAAGACGGTGGGACAAAACACATTGGTTAAACTTGTTGAGTGGATGAAAGCAAGGAAAATCAGAATGCTATTTGGTACGATGCAGTAGCCAACATTATGAGACTGTGGAGATGGGGTCAGGAAGGATCAAAAAACCACACTAATAGGAGCAAATTAATAAATACAATGTACAGCACACCATGTTTAAAAAGGAACTACAGTATAACAAAACTATTAAAGTGTGTGTAAAGGCAAAACATTTTAAAGTATAGAAGGTTAAAATCCTTGTAAGCTTATTTTTTTCCTTCTGTGTCCCATTGTAGAGATTTCCCTTTACTTCATGTCCTGAAGAAGCAGGAAATGAGAGAAAATCTCTTTAAATTGAGGCAAAAATCTCTTTTTAGACAGTTGTCGCATGAATAAATGCCCCAATTGGAAGCTTTTTCCTCATCTCTTTTTCTGAAATGTATGATTTCCCATCACTTTCTGTCTTGGTGATAATGATCACCACTTCAAATAGAGGTGAATATACCCAACGGAATGCAGACAGCAATGAAAACTCAATAGGGGTTTTAACCTTGTCTCAATCCAGAACCAAAAAAAAACGTTTTGGCTGTACATACCCTTGACAAGGCTCCTACTTTTGTAATCTTTATCTCGAAGGCAATTTCTCTACTGATACGAAATACTAATTCCTTTTATGGCAATCATATAAACCAGCCTTTCTCAACCTTTTCAACACAGAGGAACCCCTGAAATAACTTTCTGATTTCAGGGAACCCCTGCTAAAAATTGCTATATATGCAGCTCGTGATACATTAGTGTGATGGTCAGTGGAAAGAATGCTCCTTATGCCGCGTACACACGAGCGGACTTTACGGCAGACTTTGCCCGGCGGACGGGATTTCGTCGGACAATTCGATGTGTGTGGGCTCCAGCGGACTTTGTTTTCTCAAAAGTTGGACGGACTTAGATTTGAAACATGTTTTAAATCAATCCGTCGAAATTGAGTCCGGTCGAAAAGTCCGCTCGCCTGTATGCTAGTTCGACGGACAAAAAGCCACGCTAGGGCAGCTATTGGCTACTGGCTATGAACTTCCTTGTTTTAGTCCGGTCGTACTTTATCACGTACGAATTCGACGGACTTTGGTGAATTGTGTGTAGGCAAGTCCGTTCATTCAGAAAGTCCGTCATAAAGTCAGTCGAAAAGTCCGCCGGGCAAAGTCTGCCGTAAAGTCTGACCGTGTGTACGCGGCATTACAGTTTAGTCATTGGGAAGAATAGATAGCTAAAAAGATCAATGGTGTCAGTGGGAATTTAACTGGGAGGCAGAAATTGCTTATTGCTCAAGGAAACCCTAGCAATCTCTGGAGGAACCTAGGGTTATAATAAACACTGGTTGAAAAACCCTAATATAGAGGTTCCCAAGTTATGGATATACATTCAATATGTCCACATTAGAATGTGTTTTCTACCTGCTTAAACCACTGTGTAGCCAGACAGTACTGGGACCCCTGTTCTTTTGAGCTCCATAGCTATTGTATGGTCTGCTGTGGCTATGATTAACGGTGGAACTGGGAGACAGAAGGGGATCAGAAACTGTTACACAGCAGTGGAGTATGAAATATTTAATATCATTCTTTCCATTTTTCTTTTATTTTGTCTGTAGTCACATTAAAAAAAGAGTTTCTCTCTGAGTTAAACTGCAGTAGAAGAAACTTTTCCTGGGTCTTTTAATGGTCTCTTGTTCCTTTCCTGTAGCTGTTTCCCCATAAAGGCTGAAGTCTTTTAATATATATGAACTGTGATTCCTACCACATGTTATTTTAAGCTTTTTCATTACCTAGAAAACTCGCTCTTGCTTCTACCAATACACCGAGCAATATTTTCTTTCTTCTTTTTATATCATACTGCCTGAACGTGGCCATAAAGTTGAGAGAGGAGGTAGCTGAAATGGGGCTTTGTTCTTGGCTTGTCCCGGGATACAGGACGAAGCCAGCAGGTTGGATATTATGCAGAACCCTGAATGATACATTGTTTCTGCAGGAGGAGAAATGTTTGAGCGGGTTAATGCCTTTTCCCCCTCAACAAGTCTTCCTCCGCAAGTTTCAAAAGCATCACCACTGCCAAAGTCAGCCAAAGTCCAAGCCGACAGCCAGATGTTAGAGAAGTTAAAAACACTCGGCTCTGCTCCCTGATTTCTTTGATGTGGACGTTCAGAGAATTTTATTCTCTAAGTCATTTATATAAAATGACCAATTTACCTCCTACAAACCTTACATAGGGTTTAATTCCACTAAGGATTATATTCAGCTTAAAGTGGGCTTGTCACTAAAATTTACGCATCACCCAGATTATTAAAGCATATGTCGACATTACCAAATCACATTATTATTTTGAATAAAAACACAGCTCTTGGTTGGCGTTAATAAAAATCTGGTGCTTCTAAACTTTTTCATAGAACCTAAAGCCCAGGCAGTGGATCACATGGACTTTGCCTAGCAGTAGCATTCAGGGTGACGGGCATGGTTAGGTTTGCAAATACTTGGGGTACCCAAGAAATGGGCAATAGTGACAAGATTTGGCTAAAGCCAAAATGTGAGTATTTAAAGGGGTGTGGACGAATAGTATTTGATGGGTAGAGGAGGGTGGCTGTACAACTTATGCCGCGTACACACGAGCGGACTTTACGGCAGAATTTGCCCGGCGGACGGGATTTCGTTGGACAATTTGATCGTGTGTGGGCTCCAGCGGACTTTGTTTTCTCAAAAGTTGGACGGACTTAGATTTGAAACATGTTTTAAATCAATCCGTTGAAATCGAGCCCGGTCGAAAAGTCCGCTCGTCTGTATGCTAGTTCGACGGACAAAAAGCCATGCTAGGGCAGCTATTGGCTACTGGCTATGAACTTCCTTGTTTTAGTCCGGTCGTACGTCATCACGTACGAATTCGACAGACTTTAGTGGATTGTGTGTAGGCAAGTCCGTTCATTCAGAAAGTCCGTCGTAAAGTCCGTCGAAAAGTCCGCCGGGCAAAGTCTGCCGTAAAGTCCGACCGTGTGTACGCGGCATTAGGCTTTTTTTTGGCCACAAACAGCCTGCAACCCCATCTCCCATAAGAAAGTATATGTTTGTACATGCCAAGCTCTTCAATAATCCTGTGAGTGCAGCCTAGTTAAATCAAATCAAAGGGGTTTTAAAGTGGTTCTAAAGCCTAAACATATTTTACCTTAATACAAAGAATGCATTAGGGTAAAAAATGTTTAGGTATCAAATTTGGCCCCTAACCCCCCTTATGCTTAACTGAGCACTCATTTGGTCAGTGCTGTGCATGTCTGCAGCTCTTCTCTAACTTCCGTGTCTCACTAGCTTTGCTGGGGCACCGGTGCTGTCAATCAAAGCCAGTGACGAGGGGGCGGGGCCACATCCCGCTCTCTGTATCAATGGACCCAGCAGCACGGCTAGGGAGTGAGCACGCATGGGAAGTGGCTTCCCATGGGGCACTGGACAGAGAAGAGGGACCAGGAGCGCTGGCGGGGGACCCCAGAAGAGGAGGTTTGGGGCCGTTTGGTACAATTCCATTGTACAGAGCAGGTAAGTATAGAAATGTTTGTTGTTCTTTTTTTTTTTCATTTTCCTGTACAATCACTTTAAGCATTTCAAAAATGTTTATTTAAAGCGGACCTTCAGTCATTTTTCAACTTTCTACTATTAAATCTTCTGCCCTGGTTGTTTTAACATAACAGAAAGGTAGATGAAATATCCCAAAGGGAGGGGAATTTCTCTCTTAGACAGTTTGCCCTGGTACAGATGTCCCAATTAGAAGATTTCCGCTTACCTCTTATTCTGGGGACAATTCTAAATTTTGGTTTGCCCTCACTTTCATTCTCAGTGGTCACCAGAAATAACTGAGGGAATCTCTCCAATGGGGACATAGACTAAAATAAAAACTTGATAGAAGGCCTAACCTTCCCCACTCTACCCAAAATAAAATAAAAATTGAAAAAAGGTTTTCACCTCAAGGTACGATTTAAAAAAAAAAACAGTTGTAGTAGCATTTATTTTATTACATTTTAATAAAATGTTAAATCATCATGGTCAACTTTAATATATATCAGTCACCCAAACATTATGGTCTGGTTCAAACAGGGACAAGATTGCTAAATTCTGATTATTGTCATAATATCACCATCTGATGCTAATTACTGTCCTTCAGAAAGACAGTGACAAAACTAGTTAGCAAATCACAGGCATTGATCTTTATTTATTCCTAATTAGTTTTCAAGTGTTCACAAGCTCCAGCCGACATCGAGTATCAGACTCTAAACTCCAGGCTGATATTAAAGACACAAATTAATGCAACACGAATACTTAAAAAAAAAAAAATGTCATATCTTTTGTTCTTCTGCCATATTTTTCCCTTGATTTGTATTTATTTATTTGGTGTTTTGCCTGTTTCCTTTGTTTCTCATCCAAGCTTTTCTATTTTTACTGTTGTCCTTAAAAAAAAAATAATAATAATAATAAGTTGCGTAACATAGTTTGGATATAAAAGGAAGTCAAAAATGAATTTTTGAAAATGTATAAAACGAGAAAAATGCCTGTTGAATGTTTGGATTATATCCTTTTGTTTGTTACTGGAAATTTCTATGCTTCCTCTCTGGTGGGCTGTTTCTGTTTGTCTTCACATTTTTGTCTGGGATCTTGTCTCATAAAAATATATAATGGATTTTGCTTACAGCCTCTCAGTATCCATTCCTTTCATCCTCCCCTGGTCCCTGGGCTGTGTGATAAGCAGGACAGCCTATACAGCCCTCCGTAATAAGCATGTATAGCCTATATAAGGAACAGTCAGGGATGTTGCACTGCTGTGATGGGTCAGTGAAAGGCACGTATATATCCAGACATTACACAATCTCCTTCTACCATCTAGTTCATGTCCCAGCATTATTTTTATTTTTTTTACTTTGTTCCTGTAGCGAGAAACAGGTTTTATTACTTTCTGTTACATTATCACCAGTCTTGTAAATATCTTGCAGAGGCAGCTGCTGGGAGCTAAATTCCTATTGAAGTATGCATGCCCCCAGAACTACATCTCCCAAGTACTCTTTCCCTACACACATGGTGTGGTCAAGTTCTCAAGAGTAAAGCAGAAGCTTTGTTTTGCTGAGAAATAAATGAATATATGCATGTGGAGTTGGACAGAGAGGGATGGGGATAGGTGGTGTTCTGTAGTCCAGCAGGCAGGGCTGACAATGCTGGTTGGGTCTCCAGTGGGGACAAGGCACTGCGTTGGCAGCCCAAACAGGAAGTTAGGAGTACACTAGATTTCTGGCATTTCGACAGGTATTTTTCTGTACTTGCAAAATTTTAAAGGGATACAATTTGCATCCATTGGAGAGATGTATTAAATACGGTATGTTTTTACCCTCACATATATACGTTTAATTATTTTTAAACCCAATCACCAATATCTCATGTAAGCTTTGTCATTGTTCATGTAATTTCAAAAGTCATTGTCAATGTTTTTAAATTTGTAGTTTTCATTAAAATAATACCTGGTGATTCTGCTATAAAGGTCCTTGTCCTTGACAATGCTCTGTCTCCCAGTTGTGCTTCTGCGTTGTCACCTTGTCCCATGGGCATCAAATGGAGGCTTAAAGTGGTTATTTCACCATGTGATCTATTGGGGTGGGTTCACACCTATGTGAATTGGACGTGGATTTCACCGCATCCAATTTGCATGACAGGAGATTGTGACCGGCTCACTATGGAGCCGGTGCACATATCTCTGTTGCGGCTGAGGGGCGGCTTTCACAGGAACGCTGTGCGTCTTTGGCTCTGTTTCAGTGCAGATGCCCTCTTTCCCTTTTTTAAATCTATTCTCATAGTTCAGCTATTATCGGTTTCTGTACAAGATCTTGTGGATAGAGCAGGTCTTACAGTTTTAACGTATAGTCTAAATATGGACAAATGGGAAATTTTCACAGCGGTAGTGCTCCGCTGCTCTCAAAACAAGAGCCACCTGTCAAAACAGTGCAGAACCTCCACAATTAGCACAAAAGACATTGAATCTAGTCCTGCTTGGAGACAGCCTTGGTGTTCTATTCTTAGCTATCTAAGCAGAAAGTAGGATACAGTAAACAAAGCTCCTGGTGACCCTCCACTGAACAAGCCCTCACTGGTTCTGGTGGAGTTGGATGTAGACATACAGGCAGATTTAAAGGGCTATTCCAAGGAAACAGTAAGAGGTTGATTTACTACAACCGAAGAGTGCAAAATCTGGTGCAGCTGTGCATGGTAGCCAATCAACTTCCAACTTCTGCTTGTTCAAGTAAGCTTTGAAAAATAAATCCTGGAAGCTGATTAATTTCTATGCAAAGTTGCATTCTCTAGTTTTAGTAAGTCAACCGCATAGTAGGAACACAAGCTTTTAATGACAGGCTCTTTCAAAATTAGGAAGACGGCTTGACAAAGGAGCGGTCCTTGTTGCCCCGAAACAGGTAACCACTCCCTCACTCCCTCCATGTCATCCTTTGGATTCCCTCTGTATCTCCACCTTAGCTTCAGCTTGTCATCTGTGTTGCGCTTCACACCGCTCCAGCCTACCGCTGCTAACCTTGGCTGCTCCTGGACTGTTCTGTCGCCATCAGCGTTACCTCCACAGTCTGATCCACCCAGCCGCCTCCAGGCTCAGCTCTGCCAATCCAGCCACGATCCTGCCGAGCTCTGCAGTCTTTCCATGTGGATGCTTTTATGTCTTTATTTTCTAAATAAAGGTCTAGTACTTGTCGCGGCATTTTTTTTTTTCTTTCAACTTGTTCTGTTCATGAAACAGCTCAGTTCAAGGTAGGCTTGCCCCCAGAACTACATCTTCCAGAAGCCTTTTCTCTACACACAGCGTGTAGGCATGTTCTTGGAAGTTAAGACATCAGCATTGATTTGCTGGAAAATAAATCAATGTACGCATGTGGGGAGGGACAAAGAGGGACAGGGATAGGTGGAGTTGTGCATATATCCACTCTTGATTGATAAATCCAACAGTGCATCAGATGTCTTATGCCTTCACAGAGCAGCTATTAACGTGAACACCACCACCATCACTACACGCTTATCAGAGCATAAGACCCCACATTACAGAGGTCATATCACACTAATGATTAAATTCTCTGTGCTGGTGGCTCAGGGACTCCCGCAGCGTTTTGAAGGCATCCACTCTCATACCAATGAGGACTACCATAACGGAGGGAATGACTCTTCTGTGCTTCCAGCACTTATTATAATAAACTCAGACAAGAGAAAGGAGAGAAGGAAACCCCATAGTGTAGCATACTAGGATCCCTTTTAGGTCTCTCATGATATAGTGTTTAGGAGATTTTGTATGGTTTATATTGTCTTCATACATCATATCACTTGTAGACAAAACTCTCCCTCTCCTTAAGAAAACAGACCATTAGACCTGGCTTCCAGATGTGAATGGCAGGGTCAGTAATTTATCACTGTATGTTTATATCACGCGTAATTTGACAGTCTGGTTGTCTCGGTTCATTTTTCACAAATTGCAGAACAAGTGAGAACTGAAATATTGTTTGAATTGCATCACAATAACTTTACATCACTGTATCTCACCAGAAGCTAGTCGTAGGAGGGAAAGGGGGTGTTGACTATGCTGAGAGATAGATAGGCACGCATTACTGATGTTCTGAAAATTGATGTTCCTTGGCAGTTGAGTTGAACCATTGTCTTTAGTATTTTCAAGCATGCAGAATCTAATGTCAGAAATCCCAATCCGCATTCCAGTTCAGTGGCTCAGAAAGTACTGAAGCCACTGGATCAGTTTGTCTTAGTAAAGGAATTGAATTTACCCAAAAAACATTAACATTTTCCTGAAGGACCAATTGAAGTTTCAGTTTAAACCAGCTAAATACATTATAATTGCATCAAAGCAAAAGGTCTGCAAAGTCTTGCAGTTAGTTTAATTTAGGAAGGAGCCACAGCCTCAATAGAGAAGCGTGGTTCTTGCCAGCATGCTGCAATATTGGGCCCTTGCTCTCTATGTGGATTCAGTAGTCTTTCTGTAAAGGTCTGACATGCCTCCTGTTTTACGGTTACAGATCTCCAATCAGCAGGAACTATAAGCTCTAAAGAAAACTCCTAAACTGCCCTTCAAAACTCCACCACCCACTTAATCCCAATAAGACACTTAACGCAAAGTGGAGTTAAATGGCCGTCAGGTCTTTTATTAAACCAATATAACAAATAAATAACAATTTAATATATATATATATATATATATATGTCCCCAGCCGCAAGACACCGCCTCAGGACATTACCACTTGCCCACAGACCTTACAGGTCTGCCACCACCCTAATACTGGATCACACCCAACCAGAGGACATCATACCCACAGATAGGTCCCTACTTGTATCCCACAACAACAGATTCTAACCCTATTCAAGGCTTCCCAACCGCCGACCTAATCACCGCAAGACTTATCAGACTCCCGCCTATATAGCAAATACCAGGGAGGGAGGGCTGCCAATCCAATGGCTTCCAGACTTCAACTGTTACAGTCCAACCCCTCCCTGCAGTCTAATCTCCTACGTTCCTCCCCATGACCCCGTCCCCTCAACCAACCATGTACAGTGGGGACGAAAAGTATTCAGACCCCCTTAAATTTTTCACTCTTTGTTATATTGCAGCCATTTGCTAAAATCATTTAAGTTCATTTTTTTCCTCATTAATGTACACACATCACCCCATATTAACAGAAAAACACAGAATTGTTGACATTTTTGCAGATTTAATAAAAAAGAAAAACTGAAATACCACATGGTCCTAAGTATTCAGACCCTTTGCTCAGTATTTAGTAGAAGCACCCTTTTGATCTAATACAGCCATGAGTCTTTTTGGGAAAGATGCAACAAGTTTTTCACACCTGGATTTGGGGATGCCATTCCTCCTTGCAGATCCTCTCCAGTTCTGTCAGGGTGGATGGTAAACGTTGGTGGACAGCAAATTTTAGGTCTCTCCAGAGATGCTCAATTGGGTTTAAGTCAGGGCTCTGGCTGGGCCATTCAAGAACAGTGACGGAGTTGTTGTGAAGCCACTTCTTCGTTATTTTAGCTGTGTGCTTAGGGTCATTGTCTTGTTGGAAGGTAAACCTTCGGCCCAGTCTGAGGTCCTGAGCACTCTGGAGAAGGTTTTCGTCCAGGTTATCCCTGTACTTGGCCGCATTCAACTTTCCCTCAATTGCAACCAGTAGTCCTGTCCCTGCAGCTGAAAAACACCCCCGCAGCATGATGCTGCCACCACCATGCTTCACTGTTGAGACTGTATTAGACAGATGATGAGCAGTGCCTGGTTTTCTCCACACATGCCGCTTAGAATTAAGGCCAAAAAGTTCCATCTTGGTCTCATCAGACCAGAGAATCTTATTTCTCACTATCTTGGAGTCCTTCAGGTGTTTTTTTTAGCAAACTCCATGCGGGCTTTCATGTGACTTGCACTGAGGAGAGGCTTCCGTCGGGCCACTCTGCCATAAAGCCCCGACTGGTGGAGGGCTGCAGTGATGGTTGACTTTCTACAACTTTCTCCCATCTCCCGACTGCATCTCTGGAGCTCAGCCACAGTGATCTTTGGGTTCTTCTTTACCTCTCTCACCAAGGCTCTTCTCCCCCGATAGCTCAGTTTGGCCAGACGGCCAGCTCTAGGAAGGGTTCTGGTCATCCCAAACGTCTTCCATTTAAGGATTATGGAGGCCACTGTGCTCTTAGGAATCTTAAGTGCAGCAGAAATTTTTTTGTAACCTTGGCCAGATCTGTGCCTTGCCACAATTCTGTCTTTGAGCTCTTCAGGCAGTTCCTTTGACCTCATGATTCTCATTTGCTCTGACATGCACTGTGAGCTGTAAGGTCTTATATAGACAGGTGTGTGGCTTTCCTAATCAAGTCCAATCAGTATAATCAAACACAGCTGGACTCAAATGAAGGTGTAGAACCATCTCAAGGATGATCAGAAGAAATGGACAGCACCTGAGTTAAATATATGAGTGTCACAGCAAAGGCTGAATACTTAGGACCATGTGATATTTCAGTTTTTCTTTTTCTTTTTTAATAAATCTGCAAAAATGTCAACAATTCTGTGTTTTTCTGTCAATATGGGGTGCTGTGTGTACATTAATGAAGAAAAAAAATGAACTTAAATGATTTTAGCAAATGGCTGCAATATAGCAAAGAGTGAACAATTTAAGGGGGTCTGAATACTTTCCGTCCCCACTGTAAGTATAACTCCTACATCTCCCTTTAAAAATGTTAACTCTATGCTGTCTGGTTCTCCTTCCACCCTGTCATGCAGGCCCTACGCTTAATTTTTTCTTACAATTTCTTTTAGAAGATTTAAATGTTTAATTAGCATTGAAAGCTGGTTGAACTAGATGGACTTTGGAACCAGACTTACTATGTAACTATGAAAGCTGAAAAAAGAATTGATGAAATATCTAGGCTGAAGAAAGCCTTTCTCCGGGTCTTTCATCGCAGTCAGCCTTGTGGCCAAGTGCTTGACCAAACTGTCACATGGCCTTAGCTGGAAGAACTTAGGGTAGCTGGCCAGTTAGCATCTCTTTGGCTAAGATCACATGACCAGATGCTGGCACTTGGCTACATGATATGCCCCCATGGAAGGCTGGATCAGTGGTTTCTTTAAAGTGGATGTAAACACTCACATATACCCAGTGAATTGAACAGCCTCAGATGATACACAGAGATGAAACAAATCTCCCTACATACGTTTTACATGTCTGCTGTCTTCAGCTTTATTTACTGTCTAGAAAGTTTGGATCATGTTAGATTTTCTCTTCCTGGTTAGCACTACAGTAAAGCCTGGGTATAAAGCCAAGACAGCTGATTGGAGGAAAGGCACACACCCCCTCTCCTCATAGGTAGAGACTTTCAGAGCTGATGGTTGAATAGTTCATGGCTCTGCTAATCTATTTATTTATCCTCTCCAACACAAAACTCAGATTGCTTTTATCATATGTGACAGAGAACTTGTTAGGAGTTATCAGGCTGATAACAGAAGAACGGAGCAGAAGACAGCTACAGGACTCAGTGCTTTGAAAAGAGATTACAAAACACTGCAGATATATGTGCTCAGCTCAAATTTCATGAATCGTGTTTACATCCACTTTAATATGGAACAGTGGCAACAATCGAACTGCTATAAAGATAAAAATACATTGATGTCTTATCAAAGTCTTCTGACCCATTTTAAGCTAGCCTTTATTTGTGAAAAACAAGAGTGGCCCGGGAAGCATTGACCCTATTCCACTCTTAGCAGAAATCTCTCCCGCATTTGGGGAAAGCCCACCTTTGACAGGTGCTACCAAAATGTATGCTCTTTTGGAAGGTTTGCTCTCTTCTCTTTTTCTGATGACAACTGTTCTATGCTTATGACACCAGGATTGTTAGCATGGGATAATACAAGCAGGACAAGAATCTGACATAGGCTCTAACCCTTTCTTGCTAAATCCAAAGCTACAAAAATACTGTATGTAAAATCAGTTTAATTATCATTTTTATAAGGTTTTCATTAGGAAGGGAATCCCAGATTAGGAAGGCTTACAGTAGGCTCCTGTCTCCTGGGCTAGACAGACACCAGCCTCTTGTAGCCCGCCTTCTTTATTAGAAAAACACTGAGATCATGTTATGTAGAATGCAGTGGTGAAGCATGGGGTGTAAATATTTTTCTGGTGAGATGTTTGCATAATTAGATGGTGGAGCGTTTGATGGGATAGGAAATAAACCTGTAGTCTGAATTCTCTAAAGCTTGAGATTAGACCTTATCAGAAGTTATGCCAAGTTACCATGTAATGTTTTACAAAGTAGGATGGGCTATTCATCTCTGGTGTTATTAAAATTAAATACAGTAGTCTTGGGCAGGTATTATTTGTCCTCAGTAGGTATTTTGTATGACTGAATTTTGATTGAAATTTATTGAATATATTTATTGAAATTCCTTATTGAAAATGATTTTATTGTGTACCTTGTGTAGTCATGCACACAACTGAATAGCTTAAGCCGCGTACACACGAGCGCAACATTCGACAGAAAAAATCAGACGGAAGCTTTTCATCGACTATTCCGATCATGTGTGTGCCTCATCGGACTTTTTTTTTTCTAAAATTCTGACGGACCTAGAAATAGAACATGTTCTAAATATTTCAGACGGAACCAATACCTATTGGGAAAACCGCTCGTCTGCATGCTGTTCCGACGGACCAAAAACGGCGCATGCTCTGAAGCAAGTACGAGAAGGAAGCTATTGGCTACTGGCTATTGAACTTCCTTTTTCTAGTCCCGTCATACGTGCTGTACGTCACCGCGTTCTCGACGGTCGGACTTTGGTCGGACTTTGGGTTGACCGTGTGTAGGCAAGAACGCTAGAATGGAATTCCGCAGGAGTTACGTCGGAGTAACCTTTGGAGTTTATTCCACGGCAAACCTGGTCGTGTGTACACGACATAATACCAATCAAAGATGCTGATTGTTTTCACTAGTAGGCATAATTTACTATGTGGCTAAAAGTTTGTGGACTCCTAATCATCACACTTACCGTATAAGAGCTTTTTGGATAATTTATTTCAAATCTGCACAGTATTGAGTTGCCTCATTCTCTTTAAGACTGTAACACCCTCCACTCTTCAGTGAAGACTTTCTACCTGATTTTGGAGTGTATCTGTGCCCATTCAGCCTAAATAGCATTTGTGAGGTCATGTACTAATGGACAAGAAGACCTGGCTTGCAATCAGCCTTCTAATTTAGAATTTTCAGATTTCCTGGAGTTTAGCTTTAAGGTATACTAAACTGACCTCCTAAAGCTGAGAGAGAGGGAACAAATGAATACCCTTCCTGAAGGGTCAAGCGCTGGCTTCTGTCAGACAGGCTGGTGTACACGCAGGCCAAATGTCGAACTGTTCTGTTCAACCGGCCAATATTTGGCCCATGTGTACCAATCTTTAGAGAAGATGCTGCAGCATCTGGTTTTATAGTGTGGAAAGAGGATGCAGAAGCAAGGGATTAGGTAAGTAAATCCGTCCCTACATTTTTCCCATACATGCACATTGGAAACTATGCTAAACTAAAGAGGCTGCCGATAGAGTCCTATGTATAAAGCTGCTAGAAAGGTAAGAAATATTTAAAAAAAAATTCTAGGCATGCTGTGTGAATGGGAACATTCACACATATAACAAATGCTATTTAGCGGGGGTTTCTCAAATTTGACTCCAAAGGTGAAAATACCCTTACCCTTTAAAGTGGTTTTAAAGGTCACAAGTTTTTTTACCTGCATGCATAGAAAACCTTCTGTGCGCAGCAGCCCCCTCTAATACTTATCTGAGCCCCCTCTCGATCCACCAATGTCCACGAGAGTCTTGTCTCGCTGGGGAATCACACTCCTGATTTGCTTTTGGTGGGAGCCATTGACTCTTGCTGTCAGTCACAGCAACTGAGCCAATCAGGAGACCGAGGGGGCGGGGCCGAGCCGGGGCTCCACGTGTGAATGGACACACAGAGCCGTGGCTCTGGAGCGCACCTGCTCAGGTGCCCCCATAGCAAGCTGCTTGCTGTGGGGGCACCTGGCAGGAGGGAAGAGCTAGCAGTGCCAGCATGGGACCTGAGAAAAGCAGGATTGGGGATGCTCTGTGCAAAACTTTTGCACAGAGCAAGTAAGTAGTATGTTTGTTATTTAAAAAACAAAAAAAACAAGGCTTTAATATTGCTTTAAGTGATATTGCAGTTTAATGAATCGGGAATTCTGAGATTGTTCATATTTATCTGATCACTTTTACTTATATATCTAAAAAAAGAAACCTCTAAAGAGACTATAGTTTCCCCTGAAGTACTGAAGCCAAAGAAATGTGCCATGGTACACAGATAATCATAGGTGTCTCTGGTCTTGATAAGTGAGCCGGGTGTCTGCGGGAAGAAGATAGCGGTAACTAGTGTGAACAATTGTTAGTAAACAATAGGTGACAGCATTATCGCTTGTTAGTTGAGTTGACACAAGACTTTACATCAAGGAAGATTTATCACCATTGAATATCACGCTGCTGTACTTTTGTTAGGGCCGATAAAATCAATGGCCGCAAGCAAAGCCAATGACACATTGTAAATATAAAGGTGACCACAGATAAGCGGATCAGTCACCGTTTTTAAAGACAAATGACAGGTCTTCCCGTCCTCTCTGTGACTGCTGTACAACGAATCTGTTAGCACTTATTTCACCAAACTTTTCTTTCAGTGCCGCCTGACAGCTCCTGCCAAAGAGGAGCAGAGGGGATCCTTCTAGATCATGAGCATTGAAATGAGAATTCCTCTTGAAGTTATATATGATTATTTTTTCATCTGCTGAAATACTTCTGATTCTGCTCAGCCAGTCTTGTGACACTTTTTTGCCAGAAGGTAACACCACTGTATTGCTGTTGCTGGCTCCGGTGTTACCTGCCTGCTCAGTAGACTATGGAGTTTGATTCAGTAATGGAATACAATGTTCAGATCCAGAATGGACACTTCGACCTCAGTACTCTGCTTGATGTTTCCATAAGTGCTGGCTGAGGGACATACTTCAAGTGGCTTCATGGGCAGCGTAGCCTGTCTATAAGTAAACAATGTAGGTCCTCCCTGTGGTCTCCTCCTCCTGTAAGCTGTCCAAACACCTCATTAACCTGCTTCCAGTGGATAAACATGTTAAACTGGAAGTAGTTCATAGTACACCTGTCATGAGACAAACATGGAGACTGCCATTTCTGACCTTCTAAAAATACTTATTGCTTGGCTGTCAGGATTATGTGCTATGTGACGCGCTGACCTGGAACTATTCAAAGCAAGACAGGCAGAAGTCCATATCTGAACAGTTGTGTCTAGACTCAAATTATTGAACCCAGACGGTCAACATGAGAGCCAGGCAACATGGAATTTCAAAAGTGTTCAACGATGCTGCCCCATGTTTTTATCATACCAAATTTCTTTATGTACTACTCCAAGAAGGTAAAAAAAACAGGCTCTGTTCACACCTTGCAGGTGCGATGGAATGCATACGCTTTTTTTGCGCATCGAGGTTAAAGCAGTCTATTAACTTGATTGAGCTGCCCTACTGGTGAGAATCGTGCAAAAAGTGCCTAACACATTTTAAATATCGCAGTGATTGAAGGTACACCCTTAAAGTGGAAGGAAAGGCTATTCTTAACTAAGCTTAAACTTCCTCCCACCCCTCTTCTAACTCCTATACTAACTACCCTGTAGAAGGAAGATACATATGCTTACCTATTCTGAGGGCCCCCCAGCCCGGTTATGTGATCAGCTCCCAGAGGGTAACTTCAGGGGAGAGGAGGGACAGCAGACAATAGATGCCCCATAGCAAGCCTAAGTGTGATGTCACCGGGCAGGCATTGCTGACATCTTCACAATCTCTCTTCTTCCCTGAAGCCAACCACTGACCAGTCACAAGGCTGGACCAGAGCACCTTGAGGCTAGGTAAAAAGTCTCAGTAAGTAGTTATCTCAGTAAGTAGTCATCTTCCTTTTACAGGGTAGTTAGAACAAGATTTAGAAAGGGAATCGGAGCAGGTTTCAGCATAGTGAGGAATAGACTTTTCTTCGACTTTAAGCATTTCTAGCAAACTTTCATAAAAACATTTTTTTTTCTTTTGCACCAGAATCCATGGTACTATCATGGTACCTTGTGTTTTAGCGTGTGCGCATTAGCAAGATGCATGGGACTGCTGCAAGTCTGCAAAAAGGCATCTTGTTTGTGTACATTGCAGGAAAGCACACATTTTTTGCATGCGTTCCTGCAATGCACTGATGTGAACAAAGGCTAAACGTAATTGTGCATTCCTTTAAAATTAATTTAATATATTTCCTATTCAGCTAGCATGTTTACTTGAAGCTGTCTTGATATCAGCCTCCTTCCCTGTATAGCAGATGGGTAGAGGGAGGGCAGCACTAAGAGCCAATCAGGTTGACAGAAGAACATCAGGAGGACTTATCAGTTTGTTGCTGCTCCTTCCTTGTCCAATTAGCAGGGCTGTGAGTGGCGATGTGACATCACAGTATTGCTTATTTCTTACAAAGAAAGGGGATCCCCCCTCCTGGCCGTGCTGCCTGGCAGAGGTGTATAAATCACAAAGGTAGTTGGACAGAATTACCAATCGTTCGGCAGATATGAGAGTTCATATATGTGTATTTCTGCTGTGTATTGAGATCTTTACTGGCGTTCAACTCAAATCATCACTACATTAAAGAGGATCTAAAGTTAAACACTCTTTATATTTAGGTTTTGCACAAGGTAGATGGTATGGGGAGGGGGCAGGTGGACTTGGGTGACCTGCAAATGAGGGCGAATAGGCTTCTGCGTTCAGAGGCAGCGCTATACTGCTTCTGGACGCAGTGACACTTTGTGCAATGGCGGATAATTATCCTCAGCCAGTTTATGTGCAGTCAAAAACGCCATTCCTGGCTGTAAATGGTGCTCATCCAGGGCCAATTAGAGGCTCTATTCACATGTAACCACTGGGATGAGCAGTGGTTGCGTCAGCTATTGATTTGCATAGAGTTTAAATCTGACCGCCGCCACTTCAGTTCACACACAGCTGTCTCCATTGGCGAGAATCCTATATGGCTGTGCCCTTAAAACTGGTTTCTTGCTTCAGGCCCCCTATAATATACAGTACTCTTGTAAGCCTGGAACTTTTAGAACTTTCTTTTCTACAGTTATACAGTAACTTTTGGTATGAGGGTGGCATTTGCTGAGTCTGTAGAATCAACTAAAAATATTTAGCGTCACACGAGTTAAATATATCAGTTGACGTGGCAAACCGTGTCCGGCGTGTATTTTGGCTTTCACGTGTGAAATCAATTCTCAGCTCTTACTATCTGGCATCTGACGCAGGAGAACAGACGTGTTTTTACTGTCCGTGGCCAAGTGCCCCGAACCCAGCCAAACACTTCTGGTGATGCCTCTGTACCGCATACTAATTATTAATGTTGTTTTGAAACTACGGCTGAAGTCATCAGAGAGTCATACAAAGACAGCAGGTTGGAGCGTGCGAAGGAAAGGTCACGGAGCAGAAGACACGTCACTGGCTGACTTTACCTCTTCAGGTTTAAAGGATTTTTAAAGTGGTTTTGATGAACATTTAAACAGAAGCATCACTCCAGTCCTGTAAAATTTTAGAAAGTGTCAATTATAAATGTTAATGCTGCCTGTTAATTGAAAAAAACATACTTACCTTTTCAGTATTGTTGCCACCTCATCCCTTTAAACCCGAACACATTTGAATTACACAGGTTCTGAAGGCTAATTCCGTTTATTCCAGTCAACTTTTCAAATGCCTCTTCTGTCCTGATTGAGCTGCCAATCTTCACTAGGGGTATCCTTGTTTTCTAAAGCCAGCCATAGATAATGCAATTTTCTTTCCAACCACAGGTTGCAAGAAAGGAAATCGCTTGATTCCCCCATAAACACTGACTCCCACAGAGCTATTGTGTTCCCCCGGTAGGGGGTGCAAGGAGCCGTCCCTGCTGAGAGAACACAGTGGTTATTGCTAGCAGCTATAGCCACTGGCAATAATTGCATGCCAAAAATCTAACATGCTCGACTTGGGTACATCAGCCTGCCATAGATTGTTTGAATCTCGGCCAGTCCCTGCTGAACCAGCCAAGATTCGAACCATCTATGGCCGGATTATGTGGCTTTTTGCACCCAGCTGGGGATTTGTATTATTTAATCTTTGCTGACACCATGGCAATGTGTAGACTAGACATTATGATTCCACGACTAGAGCAATGGGTGATTATGCACCGCCAGATCTGCACATGCGCACCAGTACATAAAACCTGAAGGATCATATTATTTATACATTGCCATGATATCGGCAATATGTAAATATTATGTTGCCGACAAACCGATTGTGGAACACCATAGGGAACGCTCTACCCATGGAATCATATTATTTACATGTTGCCGATACCATGGCAATATATAAGTCATTTTGTCAGTCTCTTATCTACACATTACCACTACCATAGCTACATGTATGCATGCATGTAGAGTGCTTTGTGTGCATGCACGGAATTGGCAGCGCTGTAGCCAAAGTATCATATTGTTCACATGTTGACATAGTATTGGGAACATGTAAATAATATGATTCTGAAGGTAGAGCACTGGGTGCATATGTACACTCAGCACTCTCAGGGGACAAGACCAGTGCCAAGACAAGGTCATCTAGAGCCCGGGGCAAACATGCTAAATTGCACCCATCCCCCCAAAGTATGTGCATTATATGTCAGCAAAAACATAAATCCCCCCCCTCCATAGTACAAAGCCGCTCCCCCCCAGCTGAAATCCCCCTCTCTCAGCACAAAGCTTTGCTCTCCATCCCCCAAATCCCCCCAGCTCAAAAAAAATCACCCTCCCAGCACAAATCATCTATCCCTAAAAGTTCCCCTCCTAGTATACATCTCTTCCCCTCTTTAATCTTCCCCCTCCGAGCACAAATTTCCCCCAAATCCCCCCTCCTAGCTCAGATTTTCTTCCCCTATCCTCCCTCCCAGCACAAATCCCCCTAAATCACCACTCTTAACACTCCCCCCCCCGCAAATTTTCCCTCCTAGGACAATACTTACCCCCTGCCGCCCCACAAATTCTCCCTTCCAACACAACCCCCCCCCCATCTCCTTGTGGCACCCTCCCACCTCACATGATACCATAGTGCCCAGAGCAGCCACCCCTCCTGCCCACCTCTTGTCCTGGCCCTGGTGACAACAGTGGGTCATGCCCATTTAACGTATGTTGAAACCACTTGTTATCTTCCACCAGAAGCCAGTGTGACAGGGTGACAATGCAGGAGCACAATTACCAGACCGGAGCAGAACGTTGTCACCCAATAACAGGCAGCGCCTATTCATGGCAGGATCACTAGGAATGAAAGCTGCCAATTTAAAAATGAGATTGGGTTTAGATTGTGTATACTTTAAGGATCTAAGCAATGTTTTAGTCTGTAGGCTTTTCCTTGTTCAATGATATTAACATGTTTTTGCCATAAATCTACTTTACATTCTAATAATAACTCTGGTGCATTATTTCTCAGTGGTGTGGGTGTTTTATGTAATTATTCCATCTCGCTTTCATATGCAATTGGGAATGGTTGAGCTGGTTCTATAGTAATATTGTCATGTTCAGACAAGAACCATTCCAGGCTCTCTGGGAGGATAAGCGTACCTCACGTTGTGAGTGTTTCCATTAAACAAATGGGCATTCCTCTGACATAGCGTGGGATCTTGTTACAACTGTGTAAAAATCAGGAGAATAAAATAAAGGTTTACATCATCACCCTGCCTCTTCACCACATCCAATCAGAGAATGCCTTACTATCATTGAAAAATACAAGGAGTTCTGTGATTGGTGCCCGTGCTGAGCAAGTAATCCCCTGTATTCACTATGCAGCAGGGCAGCCACTCAGCATGGGATCTGGGAAGACAGTGGCAATCAGTAGCAGTGACTACTATAGTGATTCTCCGCTTCCACAATGGTCCAACAAGTATGGAATATGGATACTTCTATGACTTCCAGCTGAACCATGTAACTGCAAAAAGATTGATACCAGGAGTTCAGCTTTAAAATAGTATTAAAGCAAACATTTATTATATTGCAACTTACCAATTCTTTCTTTTATTCCCTGTTGTATTTGTCTGTTATTTTTCAAAAGTACAAACTCTCTTGCAGATGTAGCATGTAGAAGGATGAGACAAACAATTAAACATTGGCAGGGGTGCTTACAATGATCAGCGTTTATTTCTTTATGAAACACCTTTATTCCAAAAGGAAAAAAAATGTTTGCTGCAACTGCTTGTAAACTGTTAGCTCGAGTTTGGCATCAATTTGTTAGTGTGTCTAAATCTGCTAGCACATCTAACACTCCCCTTCCCAGACTGACAATGCTGCTGTTCAAATGTGCCCCTGTGCTCCTTCATCCAGAGTGGGGCACCCTAACACAGGAGGTGTGTTACTGGCCAGATTATCAGGTGAAAACAGAGGGAAAAAGCCTAATACCGCTTGAGGCCTGGTTCACACTGCTGTGACATGGAAGTCGGACGACTTCTGATCTGCCTTTGACCTATGACTTCGTGTCCGACTTCCATGCAACTGCAATGAATGGGATCTGACTTTAAACTAACCATGTCAAGCTCTTTGAGGCTGGTATGAATCTTGTGGGGGGGGGAACCCCACTCCAAAATTTAGAAAAAAATGTCAGGTCCCCCCAAAATCTATACCAGACCCTTATCCGAACACGCAGCCTGGTAGGTCAGGAAGGGGGGGTGAACGAGCACCCCCCCCCATTTCCCAGACGGTACCAGGCCACATGTCCTTAACCTTGGGGGATGGGTGCTTTGGGGCAGGGGGGCTCTGCACCCCCCCCGCCCCCGCCCCAAAGCACCTTGTCCCCATGTGGATGGGGACAAAGGCCTCTTCTCGACAACCCTGGGCGGTGGTTGTGGGGGCCTGCAGACAGGGGGCTTATCAGGAACTTGAAGCCCCCTTGTTTAAGATCCCAGCCCCCCATGTGAATGAGTATGGGGTACATTGTACCCTAACCCATTGTGTAAATAAAACAAGAAATGGTTTTTGACAAGTCCTTTATTGAAGAACGTCCCCTGTCGTAGCCCCAACGTGTCTTCTTCCTCCAGTCTTCTCAGTCTGTCTGTCTGTCTTTTCAGCCGCTGACCCGGTCATTCTCCAATGCTGGCTCCGTCAGTTGAGTCATCTCCAATGCCAGTTCCCAAACAGAGATACCTCAGTTCACGAACGCTTTTGTACATGAACAACTCAGTTCACGAACAGAAGAGTTCACAAAAATTTGCTCCATTTCAATAACTCCGCTTTGGTTCACGAACACGAACCGCGGCCATCTTCCCTGCTCTGACACGAAGAGCAGCGAACCTGTCCACTCGGGTTTCTGCCCCCTGACTAAAATGAGGGTGGGCTCACTTTATCATGCCCTTAGATGATCTTTTCCTGCATGCACAGTGCTGTTTTTTGGCCCTAAGATTAGTCATTTAAATTGGGGTTTGGGATTGTTTCAGACAAGGATTAAAGAGGAGCTATCGTTTTTTTTTTTTTCCTTTTTAAATGTACACATGAAAGAGGTCAGCTTAATGTAAAAGACCGTATGTAAATACATGTTTAAAATCCTTTTTTCCTACATACATTTCATAATTTTACTGTATATATAAACGAAAAAAAAAAGTTTAGAACGGATTAACCTAATTAACATTGAACCCTATAGGAAAATTTGCCTCGGTTCACAATCAATTTGGTTCACCACCAGAGTCATTTCACAAATTAAGTTTGTGAACCGAGGTATCGCTGTATAACCATGGGGCATGGCCATCCTGTGACATCACCCTGAGACCCCTCCCCTTGTGACGTCTCCTGCCGGAAGAAGACAGGCAGAAGGTAGGAGGGATTCCCGCATCAACACTGTCTGTGTTGATGGAGAATAGAGCGAGTTTCTTTCCTGCAACCATGTGGCCAGCCTTAGTCACGTTTGCATGTGTTTAACCACATCTAGAGTGTCTAATGGGATCTTGGAAGCACAGAATCCAAATTTTGTCACGCAGCTAACCTGACCCCACCCAAAGGCAGGTAAACGCACAGTGTGAATAGCATAATTGAAAAATAGTTACATACAGTGGTGTCGCTAGGGGGTGGCTTTTGGGGCTATAGCCCTGAATCTGGGGCCCATAGCCCCGAGTCTCTGCAGGGGTCCCCAAGGGGATGGGAGGCTCTCTGGGGACCCTGATGTAAATGGGGGGGGCTCTCTGGGGACCCTGGTGCAAGGGGGGCTCTCTGGGGACCCTGGTGCAAGGGGGGCTCTCTGGGGACCCGGATGCAAGGGGGAGACACTCTGGGGATATATACACACACGTATATTATATACATGTGTATGCCCACCCAAGCATATGACTTTCTTTACTACGTTGCTATGGGCTCTAGCCCCAGATCTTTTGTAGACCTAGCAATGCCCCTGGTTACATACATTTATGGGTGTTTAAAAATGTCCTCTAAACGCATAAAAAATGCAGGTTTGACAGTGTCACTGTGAATGAGGCCTAAAAGTGTATATAGTTTGGCTTCACAGCGACCATATAGCAGCTGATAGATGACAGGTATGGAGCAAGTTCAAGAATTCTGTATGAGCCACATCTAAGGTGACCATAACAAATAACTGAGGTGACTCAGCTATCTACACTAATTTCGTTTTTCCCTCATTAGCAGCTGCATCATCCTAAAACAATAAAGAAATATTGCCCCACAGCCACAGTTAGCCTAATTTACATCAGTCAGTATAACGTGGAGGAGTTGTGTGAGGTGTCGGCCTTTGAAAGTCTCAGTTTACTGGTTTGCGAGCGTGCAATTAAAGGATATCTGGGTGTGGATATAATTCAGCCGCCGTTCTTCCCCAGAAGTAAAAGGCAGGAGCGTGGGAACTTTATTTTTCTTGTGCTTGTCTTTCGCAAACCACAATATTTGCATAGGTGTACTGAGCAGAAAGGCCTGTGGGTAGACATCTTGTTTGGCTTTCGCTACAGCTGTGGCTTTTGGTCTGCAGGCTTCAGCACACTTGCCGGTCTGCTGCCAAAAAAAAGTGTTCAGAGATGTGTGATGTTAACGTTCTTTTGCTACAGTGACCTAGATTTGGTTAATGCGATTTTTTGTGTTGTTTACAACCAGGTGTAAATGCTGCATATTGGAATCAGATTAGCTGAAGGGTCTATCCGAAAATATTTTCGTTATCTAAGCGCAGAGCAGTAATTAACAAGAATCCCCAAGATGATATTTAGTGTGCTCAATCAATGTATCATAAGCAACTGCTGTTTTTTTTGTTTTTTTCTTGCATAGAATACTTGTTTTCTTCCTTTTTTAATCTTCATTCCATCCCTGTGGAGCTAAAGAGGTTCTTCAGTCCTCCCCAAAAAATGTAAATTCGACAGCCACAAATACTGTAGCTGCAGTCTTTCAAAGTGGTTGTAAACCTGAAAAAACAAAACCAAAAAAAACCCTGTAAGACAAAGGCATAATGAGCTAGTATGCATCGCATACTAGCTCATTGTGAAATTCTTACCTTAGATTGAAGCTGTTGCAGCGCCCCCACACACCGCTGTGACTGGAACTTTGTCTCCCAGAGTTATTTACGGGTTCGCGAGCTCTGCTGAAGAAACAGCAAGAGTGGGCCGTTTCTTCATTGCGCTTGCACCGATGACGTCGGCGCAAGCGTATATGGTAAATATCTCCTTAGGCTACTTTCACACTGGGGAGGCCGGGAATCGGTGGTGAAGCGTCACTATTTTTAGCGTCGCTTTACCGTAGTTTTAGCGCCGCTATTCGGCCGCTAGCGGGCCGGTTTTAACCCCCACTAGCGGTCGAAAGAGGGTTAAAAACGCCCGTAAAGTGCCACTCACAGCTGCGGTTTGCCGGCGCTGCCCCATTGTTTACAATGGGCAGGGGCACTTTAGGAGCAGTGTACAGATGTGGTGCAAAGATGCGGCTTGCAGGACTTTTTTTACCATCTTGCAAGCACACCGCTCCAGTGTGAAAGTCCTCGGGCTGTCACGCTAGAGAGACAGGAGAGGCTCTTTACAGGCGCTATGCAGGCACTATTTTTAGAGCTGTAGCAGCTGTAAAGCCCCTGGGTGAAAGTAGCCTTACAGTACCTACAGGTAAGCCTTATTATATATTATCATATCGCTTCCCTCCAATCAGCTCTCAGAGCTCTCTTCACTGATATAACTTCAGCTCTTCGCCCCCTTTTTTTTTAGAGCTGAGAGATCCTGTGTAAATTCTATATTTTGAATGGATGTAAGGGACAGAGGCTGTAGATAAACAGATACAACTTATGTAGGAGGACTTGTTTTATCTCTGTGTATCACCTGAGACCAGTCTCTTCACTAGGTATTTGTAAGGGTTTACAACCACAGCAGTCCAGGCTGGTGTGAATGGGCTCTTAATGCTTTAGGGTCAGATTCACATTTTTGCATCAATATGTGCATTGAAGGGGGCTGTAAATGCATTGCAACATAGATGTTTTTTATGGATAAAACCACCCCATTCACACCCCGTATGTCAGGTTATGTTTGAGTGCAAAGCCAACAATGGTACCTTGGTAAATAGAGCAAGAACAACACACCAGTAATTCAAAGTTTGTTAATTTAATCTTGGCCAACTCTTCTTCCTAATTGGTTTGTGAGGGACCCAACATAGCGATCAGCCAACAGGGTTGCATGAGAGACGGGCCCAAGCTCAATTGCTTATACAGACATCTGTATTTGCATCAGCTGGGGTTTGGGACTTTTGGCGCCCTCTGAAGACAGGGCAAGGCATGTGCAGGTTGTTCTAAATGTATCCAGCTCCTTCTGACAGCTGACTTGTGTGATGTTCAGTATAGGTGCTCTCAGTATGTATTCCTGGCAATGTCTGCTTAGAGTCATTTTCTCAGACAAATCTTGATACAACTCTATATGTAATAACCACTTCTTTCGACATGGCTATACATTAGGTGTGACATCTACAGACAGGAACCAGCAAACTTCAAAGACACCGTGAGTCTGACTGACAACGCGCTCACTAGTGTGACATCCTGTAAGGCCCGTATGAGTGTTACCGCTCTCAAGCAGTGCCGACAGGTTGGTTGTTATAGCCATAAGGTGTCACAGAAAAAGGCAGCCAGAGCAATGACAAAAGGAGAAACTGAAAAACAGTGGCGGGTAATTCTAAGATCAAGGCTGTTTCCAGCCGCGAAACGTCATCAAAGAGCCTGTAAACCAAAATTACAAGTCAGTTTACATAAAAGAGCAATTAATAAATGTTACAGGTTTGCATTATAAGGTACAAGGTTTTATGAGAGCTGACAATGGTTGTGTTAATATTCTGGTCCTGCAGAGAAACCTTTTCTTCTATGTCAGGGGTTCTTAAAACTGAACTCTGGGAACAAAACGTTAATATATTCCTCAAGAGCCACAAAGAAGCAGCAATAGTCCACTTTCTGTGTGCCAAATAGCTTTACATACACAGATATTACTTTGTAAAAGTAGTGGTGACATCATAATGGTGCTTTACATAGCAGGCAGAGCTGTGGGAGGGGCCCAGCAGGTCCACCCAGTAGAAGCTGCATACAGAATACTACAGGAAGGGGCGGATACAAGACCAGTCATCCTGCACAAGGAGAGAGACAAGCAGTGACCGGTCTTTATAACAGGAAGTTCGGACACAAAAGCAAAATTTCACACTGGATTACTGCACAGATCTATAAGAATTACACACAGCACAACAACATTTAAAATAAAATATGCACGCCTTTTGTATTTGGACAGCTTTCACTTATCCTAAAGTTCAGCTTTAAACTTTTGAATTAAAGGACCCAAATGGGAAAATTATTACCGTTCTGGGACCCAATAAAATAATTATTACCAAAATGTCGGCAAGGTCAAAGATAAAAAAAGATGGATAATATAAACATTTGCATATGCTCTTTATCATTTCTCTAGGCTTTAGTAAATAATTCTTCCTTATACTTTCTGTTTGACATTTTAGCGCCATCACACAACCTTGTCAGGAGCAAAAAATGAAATGTTTAGATAGACTTCTTTAAGAAAATATTTATAGTGCCCCCCAACAATAACAAATAAACCCCTTGTTTTGAAGATTTGTGATGGAAGCAAGACATGTAGATACCTTGTATTTTAGGAAGGTTCTACTACGCTTCATACTTATCTCTAAAAGGGTTTAGTAGTTTAGAACGCCTTTAAATATTTTGTTTGTTGCTGAGAGAAAAGCACAAAAAACATGCTTAGCATAAATGTATTGCTTGATAATGTTTCACACATGACTCTCAAGAATTGGATTAGGCTGGAAGGCAGAACTTATTTGTTTTTGAATATTTCGTAACAGCTTTTAAACTTTATCTTCTGTAGACTTGATCTGAAAGGGACAAAGATAGTCAAGGCTTTCCAGTGTTTATAAAAGTTCCCTAAAGCATCCAAAATTCCAAAGAGGGAACAGAAAACATTAAAAAACAGGCTACTTTTATTGGGGAAAAAAGTTAAAATAAATAAAAAAAAAAAAAAATATATATATATATATATATAGGCCTTTTTTTCAGCGGGAACATTGCTGTTAGGGGGATCTGCTTTTCGTGAGATCATTACCGAATTCGATACAAATTACTAAGCAACACAAAATAATACTTGGTTCTGTATTGTCTAAAAGGGGCGGTACTGGGAGGTGGGTAGGGGATGGAACCAAGGTGTTCAGGTGCTTATCTAATAGTTTTTTGAAACTATCGATGCTCCCCGATGAGACCACCGCCTGTGGAAGCTAATTAGGAGTTTCTGGTAACTGCAACTTATGATCTTATACCAGTGGACTCCAAACTGTGGCCCAGGGGCCAGATGCGGCCCTCTGCTTGCCTTTATCTGGCCCTTGGGGCACTATTCCTCCCACTGGCATTAACAATTGGGCATTACAAAACACCAATGATGGGGTATGATTCCTCTGACTGATTTAAACAATTGGTCACTATTCCTCCCACTGGCACCAACGATGGGGCGCTCTTCCTCCCCCTAATACCTAAGATGGGCATTGTTTACTCCCACTGATTTCAGGACATTTTCTACTTCTGCTGGCCACACTCCGGCCCCCCCAAAGTCTGAAGGACAGTAAGCATGGCCCTTTATTTAGAAATTTTGGAGACCCCTGTCTTATACTATTCCAAGGCTGAATTTCAGTCCAGCCCTTTTTGATGCTGCCTTACAGAACTACAGATTACTAGGTAAATATGATGGCATCATTTCTTCACTTTAAATTGACAGTGACAAGAACTGAATCATGCTAGGGATTTTATAAAATTAGTGGTTAAAATTAAGGCTTCATTTCAGGCAAACCTTTAAACAATTTATTTACATACTGCTTTACCTGCCAGATGATTTGTAATCTTGTTCAGCCTGTATTATGATACAGACACCACTGCCAGTCAGGTAACACCCTTATTTCTGGGTCATCTTTGTAGCTTCTATAGTATAGCCGGGTCCTCGACCTCTCTGCAAATTTGCCTGTAGTTAACTATGAAGCTTGATCAAGAACCCACCCACAGCCTGCTTTTTGGACTGTGTAAACAAGGCAGCATCCATTAGCGCTCTCCTCCTGTAAGCATATTTACTGTGTTAGACTGACAACACTGTGGAAGGCAATGGAGCTAAGACACTGTTATACAAGCCGTACACTCACTACTTTGCATTGTAGCAAAGTGTAATTTCGTCAGTGTTGTCACATGAAAAGATATAATAAAATATTTACAAAAATGTGAGGGGTGTACTCACTTTTGTGAGATAGTGTGTGTGTGTGTGTGTGTGTATATATATATATATATATATATATATATATATATATATATATACATACACACACACAATATATACTCTCTGCAGTCATGTGACTTGTGGGATACTCTACCACTTCTTCTTTCCTCTAGGCCAGGGGGTCTCCAAACTTTCTAAGCAAAGGGCCAGTTTACTGTCCTTAAGACTTTTGGGGGGCCAGACTATGGCCAATGGGAGTAGAAAAGGTCCCTGATGTCAGTGGAAAAAGACAATGCCCCATTTTCGGTGCCATTGGGAGGAATTGTGCCCTATTGTTGGTGTCATTGAAAGGAATTTTGCCCCGTTATTGGTGTCATTGGGAGGAATTGTGCCCCTTCATTGGGGTCAGTGGGGGAGAGGGGGAGGAATTATGCCCCATTGTTGGTATCAGTGGATGAAATAGTGCCCTGAGGACCAGATAGAAGCAAGCAAAGGACCGTATCCGGCCCCTGAGCCTCAGTTTGGAGATCACTGCTCTAGGGGTTGGTGGTCCTTACTCCTGTACACTGTGCTCATATAATGACCTGTGAACTCTGTTATGTACAACAGGACTATGGGCCCAGGGTGGGTTCATGACTCACTGGGCTCGCATGAAAGGGGTTAAATATCACTTGGTATCATTAAGGGTTTGGGCAACAGAGAGGAATATTGGGCTGCTTTTTTCCCCCTTTTTTCCTCTTGTAGGGTGTTTTTTTCATTAAACCTGGAGCTGGGTTTTATGACTTTTAATTTATACATAACTAGACTAAATGTTGTTTTCTATATATTTTTGGGGTTTAGATTTAACATCTGTCATGGACTATGGTTGCTACCATCGCTGACCCATTGCTGATTTTGAGGATGTTAGTTCCGTGGCTGTCATGCTAATGGTTTGACTTCACTTGTTTCTGACTCACTGACCTGGAATAACTTTAGAGATAAAGAATTCTTACACTCCTTTTTAGCCCACTTGTTCCATGTCTATGATCAACATATTAACTCCCAACTCTGGGCAAAAAAAAAAAGTAGAAAAAGTGTGCCTTTCTGTTGAACAGGCTGTATAGATAAATGTGTGTTGGTGCAGTGGCAACAAGTAAATAAGTGCACATTAGTGCAGTTGCTGTGAGTAAATGAGCGAGCATTGGTCCCCCTGCAGGGGTTAAGAGAGTGTTGTCCCTTGCAGTAATCACTTTCAGCCAGTAGATGTCCTCAGTCTTCCAGGTTGAATGACACTGGGCAGAGGTCTGAAGACATCCTGTGAATGCAGGGTGTCAAGGAGCTACCCCTTGAGCATCAACACGGCGCTTGGAATCACATATCAGCTCCGCTCCCTGCATCACTGAGGACTGCCCCTTGCTGGAGATGATTCACGGAGGAAGAGGATCATTTCATGTGGCGATTGCCCTAAAGACTACTGAGAAAAGTAAAAAAAAAAAAATACTGCTTGGAGGACCTCTACAGGAGGGTGGGGGAACAATGGTTGGAGGAGCCCAGAGTCATACAAAGCCAAGCATCTAGCATTTCTACAGGAAGGCCATATTGAATACTATAATTTATTTTATACTGCAAAGAACTTGACAGCTCTTACTAATTAACTCCTCTATGTATATTCATAGCTTAATTAAAATTCTAGTTGTGGACTTTCATTCCCGCTAACCACAAAGCAAAATGTGTTTACTTTCCAGTCCTGGCCTAGTTTTTAAGATGAAATACTAGTAATAATATCCACCCAACAATATAGTAGCCCCCTGGTGACATTTAAATATGGGTTGATTGGTTAATTAAGTGCTAATTAGAGACATTTCACCAATTTCGACCTGCTGGCGGCCGACCGAGCCCCGCTCATAATCGTTTTTTTTTTTTATTAAATATAAATGTGCGCTTGTCCACGTGACTCCTGAAATGAATGATTCCTTTTATTTTTTCTTATTTCCTGCCTCCAGCCAGGTTGGGGACAGCATGTAACTTCCATGCAAAATCCACCTTCATTACCATTTGACATCTGAGGAAAACGGTAAACAGAGCCGGGCAGTTTAAATTATTTAAGACAGAAGCACTGCCTGAGAAGCTGCTGTTTGCAATTAGAGACACTGGAGGACCTAATTAATCCCTTACAACTCCGTACAATTAAAAGATTACTATATAACAAACGAAGAGTTTAAAGGCTATATACGTACGGTTCTGCAGACAGCTATTTGTTGTTATTAAACTCCAACCAAACAACTCCATTCACAGTTGAAATGCTTATATAATAGTTGCTTTACCAGCTAAGAGATGTGTAAATTAAAGCACAGCCTTGTGATCCACCCATCTCTGGTATACTCTATGCCAGGGGTAGGCAACCTGGGCCCTCCAGCTTTGGTGAAACTACAAATCCCATCATGCCTCTGCCTCTACAAGTCATGCCTGTGATTGTCAGGGTCCTGCAATGTCTCATGGGACTTGTAGTTTCAAAACAGCTGGAGGGCCGAGGTTTTCTACACCTGCTCTATGCAAAGAGGGTGATGACACACTCTGCAGAATCCGTGCCACTGCTCCAGTTCCTGCTGACCAATCCCATCTCTTGCTTTTTAAACCTGTACACCAAACAAAATGTACATAGTGCAGAAAGTTTAGAAGCTCTGTCAGGTTTTTGTCGCTAATAAATGAGGAACAGATGTGCCACCACATGTATAAAAGTCCAGAATGGTATTTTTTTTTAAAGTGTTACTAAACCAAAAACAGTAAAATCAGTCTGTATATGCAGTAAAGCATGCTTGGTATAAACACTGTGAAATATAGGGGGTTAATCCTCTGAACTGTGTAAAAAGACTATTTGATCCTGTCTTCTTTGATCCTCCCCTTCTTCCACAGTCCCCAAACCATCTCCTGATAGAACAGAGCCATGGGGGCAAACTGCACACGCTCAGTTAAGTGTGCATTGCTAGAGAGCTATTTTTTTTCTTGGGAGAGTGCATGTGATCAGCATAGGGCCAATCAGCCCTCTCCAGACAGAGGGTTAGGGGTCCTACTGTCTCATAAGACAATAATGGGAGAATGAAAGCTCCTCCTACAAGCTTTAACCAGACACTGAACGAAGTCACAAGACTGCTTATGCTGCTGATAAGAAAAGGTATTTAGCAGTTTATATTTACTAAAACTATTGCATTTCCATGTTCTGTGTACTGCAGGAGACCAGACATGGTGAATGCAGGGTCCTGGGTTTAGTAACACTTTAACCATTACACTACCACCACACATTTTAATTCATCAGAGTGATTGTCTTGGTGTTCTGGAATGCCGTTTTAGAATGGCACGGTGACTTCAGTGTGTGTGTGCACTCCGAGAACTTGCACAGTGGCTATGTTATTTAACAGAGCAGATCATAAGCAAAATATACAAAACCAAGAGTGTTCCTGTGCCTTGTAATCATTGTAATGGCCAATTACAGTGATCACAAATGTAAAACGTACTACTAATTACATCTGAGAGCCTCTGACAACTTAGGAAGGGCAGGACTCTCAAATGTAAACAGGACAACCAATACATTTTTTCAGTGTTTTAATAGTGGGGATTTACTAAAACTGTAGAGTAACAACACACGTACAGCTGTGCATAGTAACCAATCAGCTTCTAACTTTATTTAAGCTTTGACAAGAAGCTGGTTGGTTACTATGCACGTTTGCACCACATTCTGTATGGTCCAGGTTTAGTAAATCCCCCCTAACGAGTAAGGAATTTATGAATAAATGGTGGGCAGAAGCAACTGTGATTGTCTTAATTAAAAGAGAAGTATGGGAATAGGGTTTTTCTTTAAAATCATACTTACCTAGGTGGATACAGCATCAGTCTGATGCTCCATCTGTCCCCCTCCGGCTCTAAGACTGAGAACCGAGCGATCAAACACCGCAGATCGCTCGGTTCTCAGAGCTCCTTGAGCAGAGAGCTGGTGACTGTCCGCTCGCACAGAAAACCCTCTGGATAGGCGCGGGTGTTATTAATCCTATTGGCACGCAATGGAGATCACTTGTGGCTCCTCTGCGGGCTGCAAATCCAGAAATGGTGCAGCGACCTTTCTTCTTGCATTCAGAAGGCACAGCAGCCCATTCAAATGAAAAGGCTGCTATGCCCATGCAAAACACGTCTCACAGAGCCACATAAGTGTGAGCCTAGGGTAACAGGGTTCTAACCTCTCGTCACTTTATCCAAGTCCTAAAAAAAACCTTTAGGTTTATTTTAAAGCGTATTTAAACAAAAACTTATTATATTGCAGCTCACCAATCCTTAGATATGGTGGCTGCATTCGTTTTCTTTTCCAAGCATTTCTTTCATCTGTACACACTTGTTGTCCTAGCTTGACAACACTCACTCTCACATCTGTATCAGGACAGCAGAAACAAGATAAGACTTCAAAAATCATATCCCTCTACTATTCTTCATAACAGAAGGGTGTGGTTCTGTAGTTCATAAAGAACCATATAATTGATTACAGTCAGCAGGAACAGAAAGCACGAGAAGTTATCCACTCACTAGATATCTGGCTAGATCAACTGTTGTTTTTAATTCACTTATCAATCAGATATGAAAAAAACAAAAACACTTTAAAGGTATATAATTAAAATTAATTAATTAATTAAAATAAATAAAAACAAAATGATCAAAATCAAATGTTTGATGCTAATAATGGAAATGTTAACTTTAAAAAATAAATGTTAAAGTCCAGCTTTTATTTTTAAAGGTTAAGTCCAGATTTAAATAGATCCCTTTTTTGGTTTGCACTGACTGCAAAAATGTGATTGTAAAAATCAATTCCGCTCCAGTATGCGTTATATCAGACTTTTGAGGTGTTTAACAGTGAAAATATAACCCTCGTGCAGTGAGTTTTAGCTCCGGAATTGGGTGGAGCGCCGTTTCTCGGAGAACAAAACCACCTTTCAGACCACAGGGTCAGGTGCACGAGACTACACCCTTTGGTTGGCAGCTTTAGAGTTAAGGAAGAGGAAAGCACTTTGTAGAGAAAACTACGACAGGCTCTTCTGCTGTGGTCTGGAAAGTCATTTCAAGGGTTCCGCTATGAACTCCAACTGCCCCTATGTAACGGAATAATGAGACAGACAGTTCTGTACTTCCGTTATTTTATTTCTTTGTTCTTGGATGGATACTGGTGGGTGAGATCTCTGCAGCCGTAAATTGTAGGCTACCATGGAACTTCAACACTCTAGCAGGGATGTCTCACATCTACTGCTGCACTTACATTATTCTTGAAGCAGACATTATGGGAAAATGCAGGGTCCATTTATCTGGGAGCTCCTAATTTAAAACTTTTTATATGAAAGCAATAAAAAGAAAAACATAAAACATTTGCACACCTTAGCTCCTGGGCTCTCTGTAAGTGCCCTTGGCCTATCCAAAAATCTATGCATCCTAAATTTTTATTATTTTAATTCAGGATTTATGTAATACCAACAGTGTGCACAGTATTTTATAATATAAAGGGAGACAGTATAGTTAAAGTGTTACTAAACCCACAGCAGTGAAATCAGTCTGTATATGCAGTAAAGCATGCTTGTTATACTCGCTGTGACACCTAAGGGGCTAATCTTCCGCATTTTGTAAAAAAGGCTGTTTAATTCTGTCTTCTCTGATCCTCCCATTCTTTTACTGTCGCCAATCAATCTGCTGATAGTACATAGCCTTGGATGAGCTCTGCACATGCTCAGTTTGGTGTATATTGCTAGAGAGGTTTTTTTTGGGAGGGTGCATGTGATCAGCACAGGGCCAATCAGCACTCTCCAGACAGAAAGTCAGGGGTCATGCAGCCTCAAAGGACAGTCAAAGGAGAATGAAAACTCCTCCTAAAACCTATAACTAGACATTGAGGCTGGGTTCACACGTGGCCTGCAGCAGGGGGTCCGGTGCATCCCTGTTCACCGTTTCAGTCCCGAATTAGGTCCGAGTTCTTGCTTGAATTCCGACCTGAAACGGAGCCAAAGATGCACAGGACTCTTTTGCAGTGCGCTCCGCGACTGCCCCAGAGATGTGTGAACCAGCTCCATTGAGAGCCAGTCACACTCTCCTGTCATGCAAATTGGATGCAGGGAAGCCTGCATCCAATTCGCATAATTGTGAACCCAGCCAGATAGATGTTACAAGACTGCTATATAGGTATTTAGCAGTTTATATTTAGTAAAGTAATTGCATTTCCATGTTCTGTGTACTGTGGGAAACCAGATATAGTAAATGCAGGTTCCTGGGTTTAGTAACACTTTAAAATACAATACAAGGCTAAATGGTTGGGAGGGCCCTGCTCCTGAGAACTTACAATCTAAATCTCACAAGACGATACTCCAGCAGTCACATTACTTTACCTAGGCTATTAACATTTTTCCAATAATTTATTTTAAATATGTTACTGACCTTGTGTTTAAAGGTCCGCTTTAGAGTCCAGCTCTGGGCAACTTATTTGTGAATTTAGGTAACAGTTGAAATCTCTGATAAGTTTTTATTACTGACTGTGTCCACGTTGAGGTTATTTCGCCTCACTCCCCGTCCAGCCTGACAATTGTCTTTTGGACAAGAAGTGAGAAGAAGTTACACTAGTGGGTCTCAAATAGCGATAATTAGTTGCAGTGACATTTTTTTAAACTTCCGATTTCGTTTTGAAGTTTAGAAGTCATTAACAGCTTGTACAGTATCTGATCAAACAGATCTCAGTTTGATTAGATACCTCTGAGGGCAGAGAGGAGATCTGGGGTCTCATAGACCCAAGATCTCTCAATAAAGAGGATTATCTATCATGCTTATTGTTATCACTAGGGATGTTGTTCATTCCTTGTGATTGCAATAAAGTTGAAAAAAAAAATAGGCTGTGAAAAAAAAGTTTTAAAGAAAATAAGAAATACAATGAAAAAAAAAATTAAAAGGCCTCCACTGCCCGTACTTACTGAACATGCAAATGTGAACGCATATGTAAGTCTTGCACGCATATATAAACTGTGATTATACCACACAGGTGAGGTATCGTCATGATCGTTAGAGTGAGAACAATAATTTGAGACCCAGACTTCCTGTGTAACTCTAAACTGGTAACCTGTGAAGACTTTTAAAGCGTTTCCAATGGATATTTTTAGGTACCGTATTTTGTTGGCGTTCCACGGGCGTATGCAGTTTTACAGAGTGACATGTTAGGTATTCATTTGTTCACCGTAACATCAGTTTTTATATTTTACCAAAATGTGTTTGTGTGCACTAAAATTCATTAAAGTGTATTTTGTTTTAATTAAAAATAACTGTGCCAATATCGTGCAACATAACAAATGTCAACTACCACCATTTCTATTCTCCAGGGTATCTGCTTTTAAAAAAGCATTTGGTTCTAAGTAATTTTCTAGAAAATAAAATGCTGATTTTTACATGTATGGCAGAAATGTCAGAATTTGCGTGGGGGTAAGGTAGTTAAAGCTAAAGAGCTTTAATACGTAGTACTTGCCTGCCAGTTTACCATGCATTCCTGACCTGGATTGACCCGACTACTCTGTCGCCTACTGCCTGCCTCAACCTCTTCTTGGACCTGACTACTGTCTCATCTGTAGCCCTGTGAACAGTCTCTGTACCATAGATTTTCTGTTCCAGCCACCCCCTTGGTGGAGTTGTCCTGAGGGCTGTAACCTGGTGTCCATTTGCAGCAAAGTAAACTGAAATCACTAGGGTTCTTGGCCCATCTACACCATTGGAAGATTTGGTGAAGATCTGGAACCACTAGGGTTCTTGGCCCATCTACACCATTGGAAGATTTGGTGAAGATCTGGAACCACTAGGGTTCTTGGCCCATCTACACCATTGGAAGATCTGGTGAAGATCTGGAACCACTAGGGTTCTTGGCCCATCTACACCATTGGAAGATCTGGTGAAGATCTGGAACCACTAGGGTTCTTACAAAAAAGTGGAAAATACCGCGCCAATCAAAAGAAATATGTATAAGTAAGCAGCCAACACTCCAATAAGACCAAATTGTGCAAAGTGTGTAAACATATATATAGTGTAGCGCTAACGTGAAAAAAATCTATTAAATGATATATTCAAACAGAATGTAAGCAAATATTCCACAATGAAGTAGAAAATAAACTAATCTAGTTTATAAATCAATGTAAAGTATAGAATGTGCAATGTAGATATCATATGAAAAAACACTCATGTATAAGTGAAAATAAAATAAAATGAAATAAAATTCCGTATTGGTGTTTAAAGTGTCCACATTCCAAAAGGGACTTGGAAACTGATATTGTCCAGAATTAAAGGTTGTAGCCACCAAATGGGGCCTATTCCCAGTAATAAATCATGCAAACAGGATAGGTTCCATACAATGCAGATGTTCCATAAAAATCTTCTCCATAGACATCTATTCAACACAAAAGATAGGGTACTCTTACCAACTTTGGTGGACTCACAGGCCGTTGGCGGTGAGTCGGAAAGGCTTGTACTGTCTCAGATGGAGGACAGTATGGAAACAGGTCATGTACTGGAAAGCCTCTTCCTCCAAATGGGGTGCCGGGAACTTAACCGGATGGTCCGCCCAATCTCCGTTTTGTTCAAAAGTGGAAACCATGTACAAAGAAAGAAAAAAGGAGCCTCCACATGGTGTAAATCCAACAATTCAATTGGCATTTATTTGATCAATCAAGACCATTAACAGTCCATATGAGTAAAAAACGTGAAAAATAGAATCGATTCCAAAGTTTAAAAAGGCAAGCGTGGTAAAGGTGGCTGGGTACAGCAAGGAAACCCGACGCGTTTCGTCTTAAGAGACTTCTGCTGGGGTATGTGCCATCCCGCCACCACCACGCTTTTATACATACATTAATTAAATGATACATATGCAGCTAATTACAGCTTCGCGCGCTCTAACTTCCTGGATCCTTCGCGTGCGTTCCAATCACGATCATATGCTTAGTGTATTATCCAATAGGAGGACACTTCCGCCTCTACCCCCAAGCCTCAGTATGGATATCCATCCGGATACGCTCTCCGTGAGCAGAAACATAAGCCGTGTATCCGCCCTTAGTGAATCGTCATTGCGTAATGACGCACACGCGACCAACGTCACGTGATAGCGTCTGACGTATCATTGGATATACCTCATCGCGTCAATCCGGATATAGGAACCAGTTACTGAGGTCGTTGGAACGCTTTTGCGTTCCAAGCGGGTCATCGAGACCAGGAAATGGTTTTAAAATAGGTACCGCATCCCTGACGGTATGCCCTAAAGTGGTTTTATTTATTTAAACCAGGAAAATTAATACATAAAATAGTGAATTTCAAATTGGATCAGGAAGTTAGTGTGCATACAAAAAAGATTATGGTGAAACATATATCTTGCATTTCAAAGTTTTAGAAAAAATAAAAATATATATAAAAAAATATGTATAAAAAATATATCGTATGAGTTCAATGTGGCTTATCAGGCCAATATAGTGTTGACTAAGCAACAAAAATTAACCCATATGGTTATAAAAGATCTAAGGAGTAAAAATAATGTAAAAATAAAAATAAATGTAAAGATAAAATTAGAGAGTATCTAACCAGGACCTAATATGTTGACCAAAAACTATGTTATTTTTAATTATTCGGACAAGCCCATTGAATAGACATCCATCCAAGGAGGTATTTTGGGCATATTTGAAGGGACCGCATGTGAGCAAAGATGGGGGGGGGGGGAAAGGAATGGGGGGCACCTATCAAGACTGGTTAATGAATGAGTTGATGTCCCACTCCACGTTAAGTCCATGTGGCGTAAAACATCTTAATTGGTATATCCAAAAAGTTTCAAGCCTTGACACCCCTCTAACACATGACTCACCTCTCCAGTGGGGGGTGAACTTGTCTATTATTTGAAATTTGGTACCAGTAGGGTCTCGATTGTGACATGATAAATAATGGTTGGGCACGCTGTGATTGGTGCGTCCTTTTTTAATGGATTTGATATGCTCATTGACCCTTATGGCAAATGTACGAATGGTCCGCCCAACGTACTGTTTCCCGCAAGGGCATGTGATAAGGTATACTATGTACCTAGTTGAACATGTAACAAAGTGTTTGATGGAATATTGTTTCCCAGTGACAGTGGATCCAAACGTCTCAATCTTACGAGATTTGTGTGTGTTATATTTGCAAACCTTGCAACGTCGGCAGGGAAAATACCCTTTCATACTCTGAAAGAATGAAGGGGCAGAGGGAGGGTCAATTACATTGGGAGCAATATGCCCTCTCAAGGACATAGCCCCCCTGTAGATCACCCCTGCTTGTTCCGGCAGAACTGGTCCCAGAATAGTATCATTTTTTAGGACTTTCCAATGTCTATGAAAAATGTCCTTGACCTGTTTATGCTGTATGGAAAAATTAGTAAGGAATGACCACTTGTGTTTATTTTCTGTATTGCGTTTTGTTTGTTCCAAAATAAGCGTGTTCCTGTCCACCAAGGAAACATTCTGAATTACTTCGTCGATCTCAGATACATTGTAGCCCTTATCAACAAATCTGGATTTTAGGATATTGGCTTGATCGAAATAGTCAGTGAGTTGTGAACAGTTGCGTCTTATTCGCAACAACTGGCTGCGGGGGACGGATCTCAGCCAAGCTGCATGATGGCAGCTGTCGATCGGAATGTATCCATTCCGATCGGTGGTCTTGAAAAAAGTCTTGGTAGTAAGGTGGCCATCATCAACCATAATCTCAAGGTCAAGAAAGTGTATGGTCGACCGACTAGCTTCGTAGGTCAACTCTATCCCAATCTGGTTATTGTTCAAAGTACCCATGAATTCATCTAGGGACTCCATACTTCCTTTTCCATACAGCATAAACAGGTCAAGGACATTTTTCATAGACATTGGAAAGTCCTAAAAAATGATACTATTCTGGGACCAGTTCTGCCGGAACAAGCAGGGGTGATCTACAGGGGGGCTATGTCCTTGAGAGGGCATATTGCTCCCAATGTAATTGACCCTCCCTCTGCCCCTTCATTCTTTCAGAGTATGAAAGGGTATTTTCCCTGCCGACGTTGCAAGGTTTGCAAATATAACACACACAAATCTCGTAAGATTGAGACGTTTGGATCCACTGTCACTGGGAAACAATATTCCATCAAACACTTTGTTACATGTTCAACTAGGTACATAGTATACCTTATCACATGCCCTTGCGGGAAACAGTACGTTGGGCGGACCATTCGTACATTTGCCATAAGGGTCAATGAGCATATCAAATCCATTAAAAAAGGACGCACCAATCACAGCGTGCCCAACCATTATTTATCATGTCACAATCGAGACCCTACTGGTACCAAATTTCAAATAATAGACAAGTTCACCCCCCACTGGAGAGGTGAGTCATGTGTTAGAGGGGTGTCAAGGCTTGAAACTTTTTGGATATACCAATTAAGATGTTTTACGCCACATGGACTTAACGTGGAGTGGGACATCAACTCATTCATTAACCAGTCTTGATAGGTGCCCCCCATTCCTTTCCCCCCCCTCCTCCCCCCCCCCCCCCATCTTTGCTCACATGCGGTCCCTTCAAATATGCCCAAAATACCTCCTTGGATGGATGTCTATTCAATGGGCTTGTCCGAATAATTAAAAATAACATAGTTTTTGGTCAACATATTAGGTCCTGGTTAGATACTCTCTAATTTTATCTTTACATTTATTTTTATTTTTACATTATTTTTACTCCTTAGATCTTTTATAACCATATGGGTTAATTTTTGTTGCTTAGTCAACACTATATTGGCCTGATAAGCCACATTGAACTCATACGATATATTTTTTATACATATTTTTTTATATATATTTTTATTTTTTCTAAAACTTTGAAATGCAAGATATATGTTTCACCATAATCTTTTTTGTATGCACACTAACTTCCTGATCCAATTTGAAATTCACTATTTTATGTATTAATTTTCCTGGTTTAAATAAATAAAACCACTTTAGGGCATACCGTCAGGGATGCAGTACCTATTTTAAAACCATTTCCTGGTCTCGATGACCCGCTTGGAACGCAAAAGCGTTCCAACGACCTCAGTAACTGGTTCCTATATCCGGATTGACGCGATGAGGTATATCCAATGATACGTCAGACGCTATCACGTGACGTTGGTCGCGTGTGCGTCATTACGCAATGACGATTCACTAAGGGCGGATACACGGCTTATGTTTCTGCTCACGGAGAGCGTATCCGGATGGATATCCATACTGAGGCTTGGGGGTAGAGGCGGAAGTGTCCTCCTATTGGATAATACACTAAGCATATGATCGTGATTGGAACGCACGCGAAGGATCCAGGAAGTTAGAGCGCGCGAAGCTGTAATTAGCTGCATATGTATCATTTAATTAATGTATGTATAAAAGCGTGGTGGTGGCGGGATGGCACATACCCCAGCAGAAGTCTCTTAAGACGAAACGCGTCGGGTTTCCTTGCTGTACCCAGCCACCTTTACCACGCTTGCCTTTTTAAACTTTGGAATCGATTCTATTTTTCACGTTTTTTACTCATATGGACTGTTAATGGTCTTGATTGATCAAATAAATGCCAATTGAATTGTTGGATTTACACCATGTGGAGGCTCCTTTTTTCTTTCTTTGTACATGGTTTCCACTTTTGAACAAAACGGAGATTGGGCGGACCATCCGGTTAAGTTCCCGGCACCCCATTTGGAGGAAGAGGCTTTCCAGTACATGACCTGTTTCCATACTGTCCTCCATCTGAGACAGTACAAGCCTTTCCGACTCACCGCCAACGGCCTGTGAGTCCACCAAAGTTGGTAAGAGTACCCTATCTTTTGTGTTGAATAGATGTCTATGGAGAAGATTTTTATGGAACATCTGCATTGTATGGAACCTATCCTGTTTGCATGATTTATTACTGGGAATAGGCCCCATTTGGTGGCTACAACCTTTAATTCTGGACAATATCAGTTTCCAAGTCCCTTTTGGAATGTGGACACTTTAAACACCAATACGGAATTTTATTTCATTTTATTTTATTTTCACTTATACATGAGTGTTTTTTCATATGATATCTACATTGCACATTCTATACTTTACATTGATTTATAAACTAGATTAGTTTATTTTCTACTTCATTGTGGAATATTTGCTTACATTCTGTTTGAATATATCATTTAATAGATTTTTTTCACGTTAGCGCTACACTATATATGTTTACACACTAGGGTTCTTGGCCCATCTACACCATTGGAAGATCTGGTGAAGATCTGGAACCACTAGGGTTCTTGGCCCATCTACACCATTGGAAGATCTGGTGAAGACCAATTGCCACTTAGATTCTGCGCCTCAGGGGAGCATTCTTTAATGGCAGGGATTTGGACACTTTCCTAGAAACCCATGTAAACCTTTCCTATAAATAAAAAAATAGCAACAACGTAGCAATATATATCATATATTATTTGTTACTTATTATGTTCTGCTGTGCTAAGACAGGCTCATGAAATATACTCTACACTTAATTAAAAATGTTCAGGTTTGGCTTGTTTCTATCTCAGAATTACAGATACGCTTCCACGTTAATGTAACTCTTATTATTTTGCCTAGATTACTTAATGCGATCAGTTGGCAGCGCCTAAACACATTTTTTTTTATAGGTCTTTGTGTTCTGGAGAAAAGATTTAGGCATGAGTGTGAGTGATTGTTTACCCGTGTGTGGCAGACATACAATAGAGGATTGTGGCATTCCCACATAACCACCTCATATATTATCGTATCACAATAAAGTCTGTCCCACAGGCCTTAGACTTTCCTTGAAATCTGAAAATTACTGTTTACATGCAGAGGTAGACAATTCAATAGGGTAACAATAATTATATTGCCAAGGCATCAATTAACATGCCAAGCTCAGATAGACAACATATAATTCCTGTCCGATTTAGGATGGATATCAGAAATTAGATGTTTTTCCATAACTTAATGAAAAGTTAAAAGACCAACTCTGACCAAACGGCATCCCTTCCACCCTTCTTCATGATGTTTTGCCATGACTGAGGTGGCTTCATAGAGAGGTAAGTACTTAAACCAGTGCACACAGCTACAATTTCACAGGCTTGTTTATTGGCTGTTATGGTTATCTATTGGCTTCAATGTAACTGCATTCAAAGCCATTTGCCTAGTGAAAGTGCATGTCCATTTGTTCTGTGAGAATGGGGCTAACAACTACTGTAATGTAAATAGGCTATATCCTGTGCTGTTTGATTTTTACACAGAAAATGCAGTATTTAGCCACCAGATGGAGCTAAGTATTATAGGAAATTCCTATGATACTTCGCTCCATCTAGTGGTCGAATGCAGTATGTTGCATTTTTAATCAATGAATTTACATTCCAAAAGCACTGGGTATAGCCTATTTACATTTGTTGTTTTGCCCCATTAACACAGAACAAATGGACATGCACTTTAAGTGGGTGAATAGCTATGTGAACTTGTCACTGGCACAGGAAGGCACAGAAAGTGATAAGAACATTGACATATGTTCTAACCTATTCCTACTCTACTAAAAGTCTGATTCTCTTTAGTCTTTTTGCCCCACTAAAGAAATTTCCCATTACTACCTGTCCTGACAGGAAGTGATGGGAAATCTTCCATAATAGGGTCACATACGGCAAAAAAAAACCTGACAGAGCCTCTAACTCTTCAATGATTTGATTGGAAGTGACTGCAAAGAGGCTAAAGGAGGGGAAGTCAGCAGTACTGAAATGCAAGCATGGATGAAAAAAACAATATTTTATAGAAAAAAGATAGGTCTGCAGATAATAGCCCCTTCACACAATGATGCATATGACGATGTATGTTGCAGTGTTTTTTGACATTGAAGGATCCCATTCAGCTGACGTAAAAAGCGTCCATTGTGCAAAGTGCCAATAGATCAGTATGCAGTGTTGGTGGCAATGTGGCCTATCGTTATCAGCAAAATTTTCATTTCCTATGCAATTTTTCTTCAGAAAACACAATCAAATTCTTGATTAAACAAAAATAGGGCAAATAAATATTTTATTACTCAAGTAGATCTAAATCCTTACTGGATGACATTTAGTTTGCGCTGCGTATCATGAACCATTGCCTTTTTTTCCCCATAAGATACCATTACCTTTTTTTCATCTACTGACCTGCAGCCTTTTTCAGCCACTTCCTGTCTACATTTACTTATTCCAGCATTGGCTGCACATCATTGCTCTGAATCAGCTTACTGATGGTGACAACGATGGACCATGCCTGCGTCTGCTCGTGATAGAGTGACAACACAGAAGTACAATGGGGAGCCAGTTGTCACTATACCAGAAAGTGCCTGAACTAGGACCATGGTAGACATGGTGATCGGGGTTTAAATCTACAAAGTTTTTAAAAATGCCATCATTTCAGTTATGTTCTATAGAAGGAAGTAACTACAAGCAATGCTGCACTTTATGGATTCTCAAGTGAACTAGTACAAAATCCTTACTAGTCCTCTCTTCTGTCTCAGACTGATGGCGGTGGAGTCACTGTAGCATCATCAATCATATCACATTTAGCGCAATGACATGTTTTGTCACTTGCTCCTATTGTCCCATGTGAGAAACACTTTTGACAAGTGATGTGACTGTTTCTGATTCTGGTCATAAAACATTTAATAGATCTGCACTCTAGAGACAGGTTAGATTTTAAGGTGGTTAAAGTAAATCCTAACTGGGGACATTTACTTTGCTAAAGTACTATAAATCATAAATAATTGGCATCTTTTATATAAGAAAAAGAAAAAACAATTTTCATACTTTTTTAATCCTTGTTGCATCTGATTGCTGCTGATCCTTTTCAGCCTCTTGCAGCCACTTCACAGCTACATGCCCTATATCAAAGGCTACATTGCATTTCTCATGGTGGGTTTCGTGATGGTGACAACAGTGGACCATACCTGTGTATCGTGAGTTGAAACAATTATTGAAGTCTGCTCTGGAAGCCTGGGTGACAACACAGGAGCACAATTGGATAAAAGGATTAGAATGTTGTCACCCTGTTACAGGAATGGCCTGGACAAGGACCTTGATGGATGGTATTATTTTAACGAAACCTGCTGATTTAAAAATTAGATTTTGGTAATCAGGTTTATATCTCCTTTAACATACCGTATTTACTGTGTAAGGCTTGTTTCTGCAGCAGAAGGGAGTTTTTAAGGCTTTTTAGATTCCTTTCACGCTGGGGGCGTTTTTCAGGCGCTTTAGCGCTAAAAATAGCACCTGTAAAGCGCCTGAAAAAAGCCTTGTCTGCAATCACTCGGGCTTTCACACTGGAGCGATGTGCCAAAAAAAGTCCTGCAAGCAGCTTCTTTGCAGCGCTTTAAAAGCGGTGAATACACCGCTCCTAAAGCGCCTCTGCCCATTGAAATCAATGGGCAGCGCCTGCAAAGCACCTCGGTAATGTGGCACTAAAACTAGTGGCATTTTACTGCCGACGCCCGGGCGCTGGCAGTTTGAAAGGGCTCTAAAAGTGTCATTAAACCCACATCATTAAAAACTATCAATAAATGATGTATTACATGCTGTTCATACTCACTCAGCGGGATTCATTTTTTGCAAAAAAACAAGTTGATCCCCCTGTTCTCTGTCTCCCTCTCCTGTCCATGTCCCCACTGCAGTTAAGGATTTTGCAGAGCAGTGTTGGCAGCTAGTGCACATGCTCAGTTTTCAGTGTATTTTCTACCTAGAGCATGTCCACCCTATCGCATCTGAGCATGTGACTACAGAGTGGGCGTATACATCGTGGTAAATGACACAGTAGTAAATAGCAGCCCACTCCTTCCCTCCTCCTCCATGCCCACTAACCAGCTAAACACAATGAGGGCAGGATATTACATCTTGATTGATGGAGGCTTCACCTCCCTCTTAGTCTAAGACACAGGCTGGAGGGGTGTGACACAGGCCTGAGATTGAAAAATCCGTCCCCACCATGTCATTGAAAAAATAAAAAACACTGGTTATTGACACACACGCCAGAGTGATATGATTCCAGGGCCACCCTTCCCTCCTCCTCCATGCCCACTAACCAGCTAAACACAATGAGGGCAGGATATTACATCTTGAACGATGGAGGCTTCACCTCCCTCTTATTCTAAGACACAGGGTGGAGGGGTGTGACACAGGCCTGAGATTGAAAAATTCGCCCCCACCATGTTATTGAAAAAATAAAAAACACTGGTTATTGACACACACGCCAGAGTGATATGATTCCAGGGCCATCCTTCCCTCCTCCTCCATGCCCACTAACCAGCTAAACACAATGAGGTCAGGATATTACATCTTGATTGATGGAGGCTTCACCTCCTTAGTCTAAGACACAGGCTGGAGGGGTGTGACACAGGCCTGAGATTGAAAAATATGCCCCCCGCCATGTTTTTGAAAAAATAAAAAACACTGGGTATTGACACACACGCCAGAGTGATATGATTCCAGGCTTTTAAAATGTCACCTATAGAAAATTTTTTGTACCAAAATTTGTCGCTGTTTTATAGGCGAGCATAATTTTAAGGCTTGACATGTTTGGTATCTATTTGCTCAGCACAACCTCATCTTTTAAATTTTACCAAAAAATGGGTAAGATATTGTGTTTGTGTGCATTAAAATGTAACTTTAGTGTATTTTTTTTTAATGAAAATGTGGGTTTTAGAAACTGTTGCCCTAATATCATATGACACTGACAATTGGAACTGCCACCATTTTATTCTCTTTTTATTTCTGCATTTAGAAAATGTATAATGTGTGGGGGTTTTAACTAAAAAAATGAATTTTACCATGTGTGTAAAAAAAAAAAAAAGCAAGAAATGCAGATTTTTATTTTATTATTGTGTGTGCATTGGTTCAATTTTTGCAGATGAACTATGCCTTTATTTTCCATTCCTCTTTGATTGGTTTGGGTGTTCCCTTCTGCTTGGCAGTATGTACCGCGCATTCTTTCATATGTTCGTGGTTAATTTTGTATTATTTGAGCACCTGTTTGTCAGATCATAAGGCAACTCTCTATAAATAAAAAAAAAACCCTGCTGTTTTATTTATAGAAAAATGAAACCTTTTGTCAATGTCACCTGGAAGCTTAGCAATGAAAGAGTGGGATTCCTCAAACCGGAATCACATAGCTGTTTTCTTAGTCATGTCAGTTTGCACAGAAAAGCGCTTTGTACATTCCGTGTTATTTATTTTTGGAAAGGAAGTCTCGAGTCCCAACCTGCATTCGGCAGCCTGACAGAGACACAATGAAATCTGGCTGGGAGTGTGGGCTGTCAGAGGGACCAAGTCATCTCATCTGCTGCTAGTCTAGACCAGCAGACAAGGCTAATTGCATGGCCGCTAGTACGCGCTGCTTCTTTTTCGCAGAGCTTTATTGAACTGTCACGAGTGGCAATTAATACAGTTCAATGCACCTTGGAAGCACTGTACTGCAGTAATTCGCATTGCGACCTGCTGTACGATAAAAAAGTTTTGCATGTATTTTTTTTTTTCCAGGCAAGTTTGTCAGAAGGTAGGTCCCTAGGTCTTTCCTCAGCCCTGCTTAAAGTGCTACTAAACCCACAACAGGAAGGAGTTGGCCAGCTGAGGGTAGATGATGCAGGGAATGTGCTAATGAGATCAGCTGGTCAACTCCTTCCTGTGTAATGACCTAAAGTCTGTCCAGGAAGTAAGGCAGAAGTAATCGAGCAGTGTGTTTAACCACCTCAATACAGGGCACTTTCACCCCCTTCCTGCCCAAGCCATTTTTCAGTTTTCAGCGCTGTCGCACTTTGAATGACAATTGCGCGGTCATGTTACACTGCACCCTAATGAAATTTTTATCATTTTTTCCCCACAAATAGAGCTTTCTTTTGGTGGTATTTGATCACCTCTGCGGTTTTTACTTTTTGCGCTATAAACAAAAGAATAGCGACAATTTTGAAAAAACACAATATTTTTTACTTTTTGCTATAATAAATATCCATTTTTTTATTTTTTTTTAACAAATTTTTTCCTCAGTTTAGGCTGATATGTATTCTTCTACATATTTTTGGTAAAAAAAAATCGCAATAAGCGTATATTGATTGGTTTGCGCAAAAGTTATAGCGTCTAAAAATAGGGGATAGATTTATAGCATTTTTATTATTTATTTATTTTTTACTAGTAATGGCGGCGATCTGCGATTTTTATTGTGACTGCAATATTGCCGCGGACACATCGGACACTTTTGACACATTTTTGGGACCATTCACATTTATACAGCGATCAATGCTATAAAATTGCATTGATTACTGTGTAAATGTGACTGGCAGGGAAGGGGTTAACACTAGGGGGCGATCGAGGGGTTAATGTATGACCTAAGGAGGTGATTCTAACTGTGGGGGCAGGGGACTGACTGGGGGAGGTGACCGATCGGTGTCCCTATGTACAAGGGACACGGCATCGGTCTCCTCTCCTCTCTGACAGGACGTGGATCTGTGTTTACATGCACAGATCCACGGTCCTGCTCTGTTACCCGGCAATCGCGGGTGCCCGGTGGACATCGCGGCAATGAACTTTTTTTTTTCTTTGGTAAATTCTCCTTTGTGTGGCAGGGGGCGTGTCCTATGCCTACATATGTTTGCAAGTAGGTGTTCCCACCTGAAAATATTGGGAAGTATGACTTCACTAACACCACAAATTTTAAATTGTCAGAGTGATTGCCATGGTATTCTGGAAATCCTGCTATAGAATGGCACTGTGACTTCAATGTGTGTGTGTGCACGCACCTGGCACATGCTCAGTTGCTATGACATGTATCAGTAGATCATAAGTGAAATGTACAAAGCCAATCAAAGTGCAAATAGTTACTAAACTAATTGCATTTCCATGTTCTGTGTACTGTGGGAGACTAGATATAGCGAATGCAGGGTCAGGGGTTTAGTAACACTTGAATTGCTTATGCATGAACTGACATGCAAAGTGCCATTGTGTAGGCACATACTTGGGCCAATTAGCCCATCAACTTTCCCCTGGAGTGAGGGCGTTAACTCGCGCAAAGACAGGGAGAACATACAAACTCCATGCAGATCATGCCCTAACCAAGATTCAAACCAAGGACCTCAGTCCTCCAAGGCCTAAGTGCTAACATTTAAGTCACCGTGCTACCCCAAAACAGTGCAATAGGCTTTCCATTTTTGTTTTGCTTGAACAAAGACCCAGAGATGGCAGTGATAATGTCCATGAGATGAATATTTGGACATTTCCAGAGACACAGTTATGTACAGATAGCCTTTCAAAGCTTTGGTGTCACTTTATTATACTGAGATATGGAACAACTTTCTTTTTTTTTTTTTGGTGTTCTTCGCTACATTCATTTATTATGAGTCAGAACGCGGAACATAAGTAATGCACTTCTTGTAAGCTGTCATTTTGGTAATTAGGCACAATTAACGCACATTTTTTCCCCTGGGCGGTATCTTCCTTACTTTATTATATTCCCTCTGGCTAAATTATATCATTAATTAAATTCCTGGAATACCATAGCGAGCGAATAGTACAGTATTTTGTCCTGACGATTTTCTGTGATTCTCCATAATTGATTTTAGCTATAATGTAAGTCTTCTTAATGGATTTTCAGTTGGGGGTCTCAAATCTGGGGCTTGCATTGGCTTTGCTAATAGATATCTCAGGTGTGAGTGGGCCCTGCTTCTCTATCAAGATGGCCGCCTCCACACAGCGACACGGTGCAGAACAAGGCATGGTAAGCCAGTAATTGGGAAAAGATCACCTGCAGAGGACCTGTAGGCAATGACTATGACTAGTCTTTTACCCTTTAGTTGCCTCTTTTCATGCACTGTGTTCATAGTTAAAGAGGAGTCCCGTTCCCCCCCCCCCCCCAGCAAAAAATGAAGAGTCAGTCAGCTACACATACTGCAGCCGCTGACTTTAAATATTAGGACACTTACCTCTCCTGGAATCCAATGATGTTGGCACCGCAGCCGATATTTCCATCGGCTCTCGGGTGCTGCCGCCACCATTGTCTGTAAGCTGGGCTTTCTGAATGGCCCGGCGGCGGAGAAGGAGGAGGGGGGCCAAACTTCCGAGTGATCGTGCGCGATCTCCCAGAAGTGGGGACGGGTACCTGTCTAAATCAGGTACCTGCTCCCCCCCCCCAAAAGGTGCCAAATGTGGCACCGGAGGGGGGGGGGTTAAAGGCCAGTTCACCAAAGCTGTACATTTCTGTGTGATTCAAATGTGATCTGGGTGCAGTGCGATTTCAGCTTATTCATTTGAAATTGTGCAGCAAAAGTAGTGCATGCACTCATTTACAAAGCGCAGAGCAACTGGATTGCCCAATAATTCTGTACAATGCAAGCTGGAGCAGGCAGGGCGCACTGCGTTCGCAACCTGCATTTAGGGTGTCGTTAGCATTGCATTCATAACTGCTGCAGATCGCAGGTGCGGCTTGTTTTGCACATGGTGCGGGAAACGTGCACAAAGCGCCAGTTTACCGCACTGCATTCTGGTGTGAACTGGCCCTGAGGCTTTGTTTACAAGTGTGGCCGAGGGGTGGTAAAAACAGGCAGATCTGCATTTTCACTATCCCTTTACCACCGAGCTGCAAATTAACATAGCTAGCGGTGTGGTAAAATTAATATATGTCGGGTTTTTGACAGGTGGAACTGATGCCAAATGTGACACATTCAAGTGAATGGGACTGTGCCACAACCATTTGTAAGGCCTCATACACACTGGCCATTTTTAGGCCTCATAATGAACACATTGGTAATTTTTGGCCTCATACACACTGGGCATTTTTAGGTCTCATACATACTGGGCATTTTTAGTTCTCATAGACACTGTGCATTTTTAGGTCTCATACACACTGGGCATTTTTAGGTCATACATACTGGACATTTTTAGACCTCATACACACTGGGCATTTTTAGTTCTCATACACACTGGGCATTTTTAGGTCTCATACACACTGGCCATTTTTAGGTCATACATACTGGACATTTTTAGACCTCATACACACTGGGCATTTTTAGGTCATACATACTGGACATTTTTAGACCTCATACACACTGGGAATTTTTAGGTCATACATACTGGACATTTTTAGACCTCATACACACTGGATATTTTTAGACCTCATACACACTGGGCATTTTTAGGTCATACATACTGGACATTTTTAGACCTCATACACACTGGGAATTTTTAGGTCATACATACTGGACATTTTTAGACCTCATACACACTGGGTATTTTTAGACCTCATACACACTGGGCATTTTTAGGTCATACATACTCTACATTTTTAGACCTCATACACACTGGGCATTTTTAGACCTCATACACACTGGGCATTTTTAGGTCATACATACTGGACATTTTTAGACCTCCTACACACTGGGCATTTTTAGACCTCCTACACACTGGGAATTTTTTAGGTCATACACACTGGGCATTTTAGGTCTCTTACATAATGGGCATTTTTAGACCTCATACACACTGGGCATTTTTAGGTCTCATACAAACTGGGCACTTTTAGGCCTCATGCACACTGGGTGTTTTAAGGCTACTTTCACACTGGGGCAGTGCCGGCGTTAGTGGTAAATCACCGTTAGCTTTAGCGGCACTTTACCTCTGTTATATGGGTGCTTTTCAGACACTTTCGGGGTGCTTTCAATCCCCGCTAGTGGCCGAAGAAAGGGTTAAAAGCACCCGTGTTTCAATGGGCAGGGCGTTTTGGGAGCGTCCCAAGGATGCTGCTTGCAGGACTTTTTTTACCATCCTGCAAGCGCACCACCCCAGTGTGTCGCATGACAATTTGCACCCTATCGTTGGCAATGGCCATGTTCAAATCGATGTGACGCTGACTTTGCGACACCTCATCGATGTAAAAAAATATTGCCTGCGCTACTTTTGGCGATTTTGGGTGCCACTTGAATAGACTTCTGTGCACAAAGCCGCAGAGATGTCTTCAAAGTCGCACCTGAAGTCGCAATGACATGTGTGTGATTTCAGGTGAGGTTGAACGATTTCAAAGCCGCTTTTAATGTGAACGAGGGCTCAAACAGGCATAGCGCCTCCGAGCTTCCTATCGACTGCCACAGATGACATATTGCTTTTCAGAGGGGCAATAAAATCGACCGCATATGTAAACGAGGCCTAAAAGCTTGTGATCAAACCTGCTGAGATCAGACTGAACCTGCAATCTCTTTTGTGGGTGGACTCAATTTTAAAAAATGTATATTGCAGTGCCTTGAAGCCTACATCTTGTACGTCTTCACAGAACCTCCAGAAGCTTAGTGTTGTTCCCATCATACAAGCGTTGTCAAGGCCATATGAAAACCCATAGCGCATCTTCTCTAACTTTGAAGAACTAAATGACCTTGCGGGATAATTAAAAATGCATTCTTTGCAGGTTCTTTTTTTTTTTTTTCGTACATTTATCTTATGAAAGTTGATTAGCTTAAGTGGATGATGCTTGCGCTTTGATTTTTAACTGTACCGTGGCACAGCAGTTAAAAGGCTTGTGAAATATCTATTCTGTATGTTAAGTAGGGCTATCAAAGAGTCTCAGCACGTAGCGTCAGCTGGGAATACCGTTTCCTCAATAATTAGCAGCATCTTGAATCCGGAGCGTGTCGCTGTGGATTTGAGTGAGGCAGGAATGCCAACACCTCGCGCCTTCTCCCCACCGCGCAGCTACCGATCGGAATAGTGAGCTTCCTGCTGGCCAGTCAGGAGCTGAGATTGCGGCTGACCACTCCACCTCATCCTGCTGCAAATGGTTCAAGGAGTTTACAGTATTGTACTGCAGAGTTTTTCTCTTCCAGTTGTCAAGGTGATAAGAGGAAAAGAAATTAGACTTTACTTCCATTTTGTTTCTGTATTCACGCACATTGATCATATGTTAACAATCATTTCAAGTGGATCCAACATTAGATATATTTAGCATATTATAGCTGAAATCCAGCATAAGCAAATGTTCTCTAAATACAAGAGGCATGTGTATTCTACTTGAATTTTTGTGTGCTTTGTACATTTTTCCAGATTTGTTCAGTAATCCAAAGTTGGCCATGGGCTTGAGTTTCCTGTAACAAAAAGACCAGGCACTGCTGCTCTCTCTCCTTGTGCAGGGTGACTGGTCTTGTCTCCGCCCCCTCCTGTAGTTTTCTGCAGTCAGCCTGTAGTGGGTGGGGCCTGCTAGATCTGTAAAAGCATGGATTTGTAAAAGCATTTGATGCACACAAAGTAGATTTATATCCGTTCTGGGTATTGAGGAATATATTTAAAGGATAAGTTCACCTTTGTTCACCTTTTTTCCTTTTTTTACTTCTAAATTCCAGCCCCGTATATACCAATATAGCATTAATGTACTTATTTTGCAAAAATAAAACAGCTTTCCATTAATACTCCGTTCCATTCTACACACGCTTACCTAACTTTCTTCATAGCTGCTTAAACACACACTGCTCGATTACTTCTGCCCTACTTCCTGGAGAGACTATAGGTCATGACACAGGAAGGAGTTGGCCAGCTGAGGGTAGATTGTAGCGTCACGAAAAAGGGTTAAAACCACTCGTATAGCGCGGCTGTAGCCGCGGTATTACCGCGGTATAGCCACGCTGTCCCATTGATTTCAATGGGCAGGAGCGGTTTAGGAGTGGTGAATACACCGCTCCTTCACCGCTCCAAAGATGCAGCTCGCAGGAGATTTTTTCTTCTCCTGCCAGCGCACCGCTTCAGTGTTTGCAGGCGCTATTTTTAGCGCAATAATGCCGGCAAACCGCCCCAGTGTGAAAGGGGCCTTAGTTTAGGTTAGGTAAGGGAGTGCTAAAACATCTGTCGTCTCCTATCTATTGTCTATTTCCTTGTTGCAGATTTTCTCCCACTTCCGGTCTAGTGAAAAGTTCTCCCCAGAACAGAAAGTCAGAGTAACTCTTTTTTTACAGAGACTCAGATAGCAGTAAAATCTGACAGGGGTTCTAACCTCTAACCATTCTATCCAGAGGGTGAAAAACATTTTTGGTATAGATACACTTTTCAAATTAGACCTTTACTCCAAAAATTGACTTTTTCTTACCACAGCCCATTGTTTTTTTCGTGTATGTTTTTGTTGACAATTTTTTTAATTTTTTTGTACTCCGGCCTGCTCCCTGCTTCCATTCTTGGCTAGGTGAGAATGACGTGTGGTTGCTCCTGCACCTTCTGGGGGTTCTCTCATCACATTTCACAGGACTATAAGGTTGACTTGTTACTTTGCCTACTACAACTTAGATTTTCTTTTTAATTCATTGCACCCATTAAAATATAATAGTCAACTTTCACTGCAATACCTTTTAACCTAGGTGTGTCCCCTCCATTGGGTTCATTGACAGCCATGGTCATTTAGCCCACATCCTGTAGGTTCAAGCTGTTAATGAAACACCCCTTGAGGGTTCTTTATCAGATTCGATTGTGTTCAGTGGAGGAGGCTGCAGAGAGTCAATGAAGTCAATATGCGAGCTCCCACAGCCAATGAAAAAGCAGAAAAGGATGGACCCTGGGATGTCACACATCAAGGCATGTATACAGGGATTTAGAAAAAAAAATTGTTGCAGGGGTGATTTGTGGGCAAAACGGAAAGGGAGTCAAAGCTAAAGATAGGCATTAAGAAGTCAAACTTGAGAAAACTCCACTATATGATTGTTATGTGTTCTTATTCACACAACATGCCTTATTCACACAACATGGGGGGCGCTAATAATTTTCACTACTGAATCATACCACTGAAAAAAACAAAATAAGTATATATACTGTATATAAGATTACAAAATACGAGAGCAATGCGGTATGCAATGATACCTTTTTATTGTACTAACCTAACACTTAAAAGACAAGCTTTCAAGAGTTTTTTTTTTCTTCCTCAAGTATTGGTTCAGACCTGGGAAAGAGAGGAAAACTCTCAAAAGATTTTCTTTATAGTTTTAAAGCAATTTCAGCAAACACCTGGGCTGTGTAAATAATCCCCTTTGTTAAATATCCAACAAAGAGACATTCCCATATAGCGAGGAGACATCCCAATCCAGCAAAGAGACATCCCCATCCAGTAAAGAGACAGCCCCGTGTATTCAGCAAAGATATGGCCCAATCCAGCAAAGAGACATCCCCCTATAGCAAAGAGACATCCCCATATAGCAGAGAGACAGGCCAATCAAGCAAAGAGAAATCCCCATATAGCAAAAAGACATCTCCAAATAGCAAAGAGACAGCCCAGTCCACCAAAGAGACATCCCTATATAGCAAAGAGTAGGCCCAATCCAGCAAAGAGACAACCCAATCCAGCAAAGAGACATCCCCAAATATACAGCAATGTATGTCGTGTAGACTGACCTCAGGGTGATATTGTGCAGATTGACCTTGGGGGAGATTGTACTGGGAGATAATTGATCTGGGGGAAATTGTACTGGGAGCTAATTGATCTGGGGATAGACTGACCAGGATGCTGTGAGAGGAGCCAGGCAGGGCAGTGAGAACCGCAGCTGCAAAGACTCAGGCATGGAGATTGCCACTGTAAGAATAGGACCTAAAAAAGTAGCGTGCATTTTCTTTTTTTAGGTTATGCTATTAGAATATGGGCATGTAACAAATATAAGGTAGGTGTTCCAATATGGCTGAAAAGGTGTAAATACACTTTAAGTCTACATTTTAAATGTTTCTATTTATATTGCCTGGGAATAATATATCATCACCAATGCTAATACTTCCATGGATATTGCATGACTTTAAGCAGAAGCTAAAATCTGTTTAATCTACAAGACAAAGTATGAATGGAGATGGCACAGCAAGTGATTCCAACTGCTTCATTATTCTATGACTGTCAGTACTTATCAATGTAGACAGTTTACTGTTGAATCAATTTCCAAAATGCACTGTATGCTGTCATTCGTCCATGAAACTTGCTGACACGGTAGGAACTGGCAGCATTTGGCAGAGTGCCTGCATAGCATTGCCCGAGGTCTGCAAATTAAAGCCATTCAAAGCTTGCACTTATGGTTGACTACTTAGTGCAAACTGACTGGCAATATGATTGGCTGTTGTTATTTACTTGGCAGCAAATCAAAAACAGGATATTAAATTGCCCATAGTAATTAAATTAGAGGGGTAATATTTCAACTGCATGGGTTGGAGTGATCAACACGGGGCTGGGATTCTCTGACACTTTGAATTTCAGGGTAATGGAATGATACCTCTTAACAATCCCTAGGACTGGCCTGATGGTCTGATGGAAGAGCCATAGTTTTGCTCAGCAACCAGTTTTTACATCAGTCTTTCAAAGAGCACTAGAAACATAAGATGGAGAATCCAATTGGTTAGATAGTGACAGCTCTTTTTCAGAAACATTATAAATAATTCCACTTTGAGGGGGCTCAAAAACTTTCACGTATAGCAAAGTGCTTGCTAGGTGCTTGCATATGTGTCAGATGCTTTTGACCATGTTAAGATGGATTTTATGGTGCTTGAGACTCAGACTGACCATAGAAGATTAGATGATTCCTAAACCCACACAAGTGAGATAGACAGAAGAATCCCTCAATATATTCTGACATCGGGACTCTCCGCTGTCAGGATACACCGATCAGCAGCTGCAGCTGATTGGCACAATTTTATAATTATTCCTTTTTGGCAGATGTCAATCTAAAGATCGACTTTTTAATAAACAGGACAGCCACACATGGATCGAAATCCATCTTCCATGCTGAACAAGCTGAATTTCGCCCCATTGCAGTCTCGTATCTTAGTTGCCACATGTCCCCCATTTCCAGCAAAAGTCTATGGTTTTGCAATTTCTATTATGGTTTATATTATGGTTGATTGCATGATAATTGTACACTATATTACCATAAGTATTGGGACGCCTGCCTTTACACACACATGAACTTTAATGGTATCCCAGTCTTAGTCCGTACGGTTCAATATTGAGTTGGCCACTTCCTTTACTTTTTAACCACTTGCCGCTCGCTATATAGCAAAATGACGGCGGCAAAGTGATTTTAATAACCTGACCAGACGTCATATGACGTCTTTAGGATATTGAGCCGCTGCACGACCCCGGGGGCACGCATTGTGGCGATCGTTGTTGTGTCAGTCTGACACTCCGCAAACACCGATCTAGGTAAAGAGTCTCTGAGACTCTTTTACCACGTGATCAGCCGTGTTCAATCACAGCTGATCACAGTGTAAACAGAAAGAGCCGATCGGCTGCTCCTCTGACAGGGGGGTCTGTGCTGATCAATTATCAGCCCCCCCCCCCGAGGATGCCCACACTGGACCACCAGGGTTGCCACTAGGACCACCAGGGATGTCACCACCAGGTATGCCAACCTAGACCACCAGGGATGCCAATCAGTGCCCACAATGAATGCCAATCAGATGGGCCACAATGGACATCACTGATTGGCAGGCATTATTGTTAGGCACTGATTGGCATCCATCAGTGACATACATTACAGTACATCAGTACCACCTGTCAGTACCCATCCATGCCCATCCGTGCCACCTATCAGTATCCATCCATGCTGCCTATTAGTGCCCAACCGTGCCACCTATTAGTGCCCATCCATGCCGCATATTAGTGCCACCTATCAGTGCCCCATTTTAGTGCCCATCATCGGTGCCCATCAATGTCACCTCATCAGTGCCACCTCATCGGTGCCCATCAGTGCCTCCTTATCTGTACCCATCAGTGCAGCCCCATCAGTGCCCATCAGTGAAGGAGAAAACTTACTTATTTACAAAGTTTTCTAAATGAAACAAAAAAAACATTTTTTTCTCCAAATTTTCGGTCTTTTTTTATTTGTTTAGCAGAAAATAAAAGTCCCAGAGGTGATCAAATACCACCAAAAGAAAGCTCTATTTGTGGGAACAAAATGATAAAAATTTATTTTGGGTACAGTGTAGCATGACCGCACAATTGTCATTTAAAATCTGTAATTTTGTTTCAGCCAGGTACCCTTCCCGAACCATACAGTCAGGTCTTGGGCCATGGAGAGCACTCTGCATTTAAGCAGTATATCCTAGTCCAGGATATACCCAAATCAGTCATTGGTCAGTAGGGCTAACCTTTCTGGGCCAACTCTTTTTTTCCCCTGTTAATTACATTGGCAACAAGTCCCATTTTTACTGGCCAGGCTGGCAACTCACCAGACCTATTGGTCAGTGGAGAAACACTGTAACATTAGTATAGTCCTGTGCTCTCCTGTAGACGTGTTCATGTTGTTAGACTGACAACACATTGAAAAGCAGTCAAACCCTGACTGGCTCAAAATGCTGCCTCATTCATCCCTATTTTAATCTGGTCTATGCAGTTTAGTTACTAATGTGGCCTGGTATTAAAGCTGACCTGGTTTCTAAGGCAGTTTAGTTAGTTATGTGGCCTAAATTGTCAAATTACTAATGTAACCAGTGTGGCCTAGCTACTAATCTGGTCTACGCTGCCTGGTTACTAATGCGGCCTGTTTTTTAATCTGGCCTAGTTACTAGTGCAGCCTAGTCAGTAATGTGGACTAAATTGTCAATTTACTTATGAGGACTATATGGCCGAGTTACTAATCTGGCCTTACATGTAGTTTTGGCCTGTAGAAGATCTATTAAAACCTGTGACTATACTAGTTTTTTTGTTTTTTGCATCCCATAGCATTTCTCTGTACTACTTTAAATCTTTTTAAAGAACTTCAGGCAAAATACTTGTTAAATGGTTTAAACCCTGTATTTATACCTCACATTCAATTGCCAAAAATCTCTCTTATTACATTTACTTTTCTCTACCACAAATTCATTTTTTCCCAGCGTAATCCTGTTATATTCAGCTGAGGTAGTAAACGCTTGTGTTTTCTAAGGCGGCGGATACATAGCCATGTTGCCTCAGTGCACTACACAGCGGTTTATTTAAAGTTATCTAAGAGAAAACTTCCAATTATTATATACCACGGGGCCTCTAAAGTATTTTCTGTCTTAAAATGAACTGCAGTTCTGGCAGCAGAACCTGGTAATTAGCATTGCATATACATGTGGTTATGTGGAAATATACGAAGTCCCAGTGACAGGTTTATTGGATTGTGTTGGTAGGCCTCTGACGCTCACAGAACAGCCTTGTATTTAGGAAATATTCACCACAGGGGAGAGATACATCATAGGCACTACTTACAATTATACCATGTAGTTACATCTCTAAGGGCACAATTACATTTATGCTTTATATGATGCGATAACGTATGTTACATTCAGGCAAAAACTATTTTTTTTTGTTGAAAACAATTGGCTGCCAACACATGAAATATCGGCCGTGCCACAACATTTTTGACATAATGCACTATAATAAATTGCTATGCTTTGCAGCGCGTTGCAACACATGTGCATTGCCATGTGCATTAGGGCAGGGGTGTCAAACTCAATTTGACAAACTGTTAAAGAGGAAGTAAACCCTGATGGGTTTACTTCTTTTTTGTTTCCCTGCATCGCATAGTAGCCCATTATATGTCACTTACCTGAAACTGAAGCCTACGATTTCCTCGCCGGCTGGAAGTGTCCATCTTCCTTCCGGGGTCGTGGACTACAGCTCTCCTACTGGCCGGAGTCGCGTGACGTCACTCCCGCCACGCGAACACGGGAGCCCCCAGTCACGGCATGACCTATACTTGAAACGGCACAGCGTGGGATTTCTAAAGTGCGCATGCGCCGAATAGGTCGGCGCATGCGCAGAAGAAATCCTTGTACGGGGAAATAACTCCTAAATATCTCCTAAACCATGTAGATTTAGAGCACCTACAGGTAAGCCTTAATATAGGCTTACTTGTAGGTAAAAGTGTGTTGTAAGGGTTTACAACCACTTTAAAAAAAAACTCAGCATTGTTTAAAGAAACCATTCATTTTGACAACAATCTTCCTGTGCAACCCATGGTTGAAGAAAAGAAAACAGCACAATGGCCAGCCTTAAACTCACTGCTAATAAAAGGCCTGCCTTCAGTATAACCCCCAAATCAGACTCAGGTCTGTCTTCTCCTGGCACAGTGTTGTGTTGCATGCGTCCCATTTATGTCTGCTGGGACCCACACACCCCCCCATATCATATTGGAACACAGCTGCTGTGTCCATGCAGCCTTGTGTCCCAGTAGACAACGATGGGGCACCAGTACAGCGATGCACACAACACCTGTACATAATTGTGCTGTGAAAAGATGGCCTGGTACAGGGCACGCAGCTAATCGCCCCGTATGAATGGGACCACCTAACTCACCAAGAAATTAAACTCCTATTTGCATGGGGTGCCTGTGATTTGACTTATTGTGGTTGATTTACTGAAGCCAAATAGACTGTGCACTTTTAAATGTGCAGTTGCACTCTGCAAGTGCGGTTGCTCTAGAACTTAGCAGTGTTAACTTTGGCAGCAAATTTCGATTCAGTTTTAGAAGTCTTAGGACTAAAATAGTATTTTAGTTTTAGTCCCATTTTAGTCTTCTGCAATTGTTTTAGTTTTAGTCGTATTTAGTCGACTAAATCTCCAGTACATTTTAGTCGACTAAAATGTCCTACGTTTTAGTCGACTAAAATTTCCAGTACATTTTAGTCGACTAAAATCTAATGAGTGTAATTAAATTGTAATGCATTAGTTAACATTTCTCTACAATTTCCAAACTCATTGTATACTGCTGGAATGAAAATGTTGAGGTATGAACATGCACTATAGACCAGTGTTCATTTTGAAAACAATTTTCAATTTAGTTTTAGTCTTAGTCATTTGACTAAAATGGCATTTTAGTTTTTGTGCCATTTTAATTTTAGTCGTATTTTAGTCATCTCAATTGTTTTAGTTTTAGTCGTATTTTAGTCGACTAAAATAATATTCATTTAGTCGACTAAAATGTTTTAGTCATTTTAGTCGACTAAATTAACAGTGGAACTTAGTAAATGAGGTAAAGCTTCACTTTACAAAAAACAACCATTCACATGGAGAGATAACAAAAAAAAACAGCATTTTTGCTTGCACATGATTGGATGATGGAAGTCAGCAGAGCTCTCTCTCATTTACTAAGTTCCGGAGCAACTGCACTTGCAGAGTGCAATTGCACTTTTTAAAAGTGTACCGTAAAGTTGACTTTGGTAAATCAACCCCGAAGTGTTACTAAACCCACAACAGTAAAATAAGTCTGTATATGCAGTAAAGCATGCTTGTTATACTCACTGTGGAACCTAAGGGGTTAATCTTCCGCATTGTGTAAAAAGGCTGTTTGATCCTGTCTTCTCTGATCCTCCTCTTCTTTTACTGTCACCAATCCATCTGATGATAGAACAGAGCCCTAGGAGGCACTCTGCACATGCTCAGTTTGGTATGTATTGCTAGAGAGTTTTTTTCTTTTGGGGGGGGGGGGGGGGTGAATGTGTGAATGTGATCAGCACAGGGCCAATCAGCACTGTCCAGACAGAGTCAGGAATCATGCAGCCTCATAGGACAGTCAGAGGAGAATGAAAACTCCTCCTGCAAGTTTTAAACGGTGCTTGGCTGCACACTAATAGAAGTCTGCTGTTGAGAAAAGGTATTTAGCTGTTTGTGTACTAAAATAATTACATTTCCATGTTCTGTGTACTGTGAGAGGCCAGATATAGTGAATGCAGGGTCCTGGGTTTAGTAATATTTTAAAGCACTCTGTTATTTTTACAGAGCAGAGTTAAAACAAGAATTCTGATTGGTTGCTTGGTTCACTTGCTGACCAGAATGGTTCTTACGGTTTTTTAGAAAATCATTTTGTGTGATCATGTCTACTCTGTTTTTTACCACAATCATTTCTGTTTCTCTTCTATAAAGGCGATAATAAACCATTGACAAACCAATGACTCGTATAAGTAAAACATATGTTAGATTAATTGCAAATACAAAAAAAGGTCATGAACATCCACAGACATCTTTTCAGCTAACTAGCTATTAACACATTTTTCCCTAATAATCCTCTATTATCGCCATGAGGTCTTGCTGGCTGCCTAATCGACCAGCGGGGTTCTGCATTCAATCCCTCTCAGTTTTCTGCGCACAATAAAAATCCCCCTGGCCGTTTCATCCTCCTCGTATGTTTTTTAAAATTTAAATTCGGACCATATTAGATACAGAATTTATACAACGCAGGAGAAGAGAGAGCATGTTCCCATATGGAAACCATCAATAAAACCACAGACTCAATAATTTATGTGTAAGCTGTAGTCTTAACATCTCTGATTTGTACAATAAATAACAAGGCTGTCCAACAGGACCTCTAGGTGATGCTTAGTAAGCTGCATAGTTCCTCCTGGGTGAGATTGCAATCTGGAAGCCAGCAAGCTCGGGGACTTCACTGCTGCTCGCTCTGATAAGGGAATAATCTTGACAACTTTTAGAAACTCCCTAATGCAGTGATTCCATTTACTAAAGCCTCAGATCTTGCACAGCTTAAAACAGAACTCCAGCTAAACATAACAAGATAAAAATGAATAGCCCATTAAAAGATAAAAAAGCAAAAACAGTGTTTGCTGCAAAGTTCCGTTTTAATCCAGAGTTCCACCACAGGACCTTTTTCATCACTAGGTGTCCTCAGTCTGATAGCCAGTTTCATTCAACCCACTTCCTCTGAGCCCAGGTCATCCTGGACCCACCGCTAGCCTGTGAAAGGAGAAGCATCACAAGCATCACAAGGATGAGCCTATCCCTCTGCCACTGTACTTCCTCCTCTGAAACAGAATCCAAAATGTATTAATGTATATATATGTTCCGCAAAATTCTACAAACCATACCCCATAATGACAGTGTGAAAGAAGTTTGTTTGAAATCTTTGCAAATTTAATAAAAATAAAAAAACGAAACAAAAAAAAAAAACATGTACGCAAGTATTCTTGGCCTTTGCTCAATACTTTGTTGAAGCACCTTTGGCACCAATTAAAGCCTCAAGTCTTTTTGAGTATGATGCTACAAGCTTTGCACACCTATTTTGGGGCAGTTTCTCCCATTCTTCTTTGCAGGACCTCTCAAGCTCCATCAGGTTGGATGGGGAGCATCAGTGCACAGCCATTTTCAAATCTCTTCAGGGATGTTCAATCAGGTTCAAGTCTGGGCTCTGGCTGGGCCACTGAAGGACATTCACAGAGTTGTCCGGTAGCCACTCTTTTGTGATCTTGTCTGTGTGCTTCATCCCAGACTGAGGTCCAGAGTGCTCTAGAGAAGGTTTTCATCAAGGATGTCCCTGTACATTGCGGCATTCATCTTTCCCTCAATCCTGACTAGTCTCCCAGTTCCTGCCACTAAAAAACATCCCCACAGCATGATGCTTCCACCACCATGCTTCACTTCACCATGGTATTGGCCAGGTGATGAGCGTAGCCTGGTTTCCTCCAGACATGACACTTGCCATTCAGGCCAAAAAGTTCAATCTTTGTTTCATCAGACCAGAGAATTTTGTTTCTCGTGGTCTGCAACTCTTTAAGGTACCTTTTGGCAAACTCCAGGCAGGCTGTCATGTGCCTTTTACTGAGGAGTGGCTTCTATCTGGCCACTTTACCATACAGGCCTGATTGGTGGAGTGCTGCAAAGATGGTTGTTCTTCTGGAAGGTTCTCCTCTCTCCACAGAGAAATGCTGGAGCTCTGTCAGAGTGACCATTGGGTTCTTGGCCACCTCCCTGACTAAGGCCCTTCTCCCCTGATTGCTCAGTTTGGTTAGGCGGCCAGCTCTAGGAAGAGTCCTAGTAGTTCCAAACGTCTTCCATGAATTATCAAGAAAATGACTTGCTCCAAAAACCAAAATGCCAGCGCAGAAACCTAATGAGCTGTGAAGACTATGGGGTTGATTTACTAAAGGCAAATACACTGTGCATGTTGCCAGAGCAGTAGCTCCAGCACTTAGTAAATGAGCAAAAGCTTTGCTGACTTCCATCATTCAATCATATACAAAAATACATTTTTTTTAATTTTCCTTGCACGGGATTGGGTTCTTTTTGCAAAGTGAAGCTTTACCTCATTTACTAAGCCCTGGTGCAACTGCACTATGCAAAGTGCACAGTCCCTTTAGTAAATCAACCCCTGTGGGACCTAGAAAGACAGTGCTGAATCCCATGGACTGGTAAGTATGTTGTATATCTTTCTTAAAAGTACATTTATATGCTGACTTTTATTTTTGTAAAGACAAATAAAGTTCCTCTTTAATAATAATTAAACCCACAAAAAGTCTATATATTTTTCAAAAATAACCAATTACTCTTAATTAATTGGTTGTACGTTGTGTACAGACCCCCTCTCCAAAAAAATAACTTCCTACTTTTGTCTTTTGTGACTGGCCTACTACTTTTCTCAGAGTAGTTTTACAGAGCTTGAGGGTAAATCACAGACATCCCCTGCAACAGCAATTTCTTTTTTTTTTGTGGCATAATGACACTCTGCTTTCTCTCATACTCAGATTATAGACCATAATGACCATAAATAAATGGCAGACGTAGGTTTTAGTGTGAAGGCCAACCAACTGCACAATGCAGAGATAATCAGCACCCAGTTAGATTTTGTATTTTTTATTAAGGAAAAATGCAGGCTGGATTTGAATTATTGATCTCTACAGACAAAACTACTTCCTTTTTTTTTTAACTCCAGTGTTGATACATGAGGCCTATTATGGTGTATATTTTACAATTAAATATTTAACAAGCCACAGGATGCCACATAAAATAAAGCAATGTTCCTGGAATCATTGCAGTATAAGCCTCTTCCTGAATTCAGCTGAATTGATGTATATTTATTTTTTTATTTCTATACATTGTAACATATGGATTCCAGATGTATCCTTCCAATTCCTAATAGTCACCAAACGCAGTCACAGGTATTATTTTAGACTAAACATTTGCAGAAGGTTGTTACTAGGTAAAATGAGTATATTAGAATGTTTTATTTGTTCAGCTGAACATTTTAGATTTTTTTTTTTTTGTGGGGGTTGGGGGCTTGCAATCTATCATCAATTTAAAGACATTATGCTGAAAAAAAAATGTTTACAATTTGCATTTAACTCGTGTTTAAATGTGCCTATGCGCACTGCACTTCAGTTTTGACACCTGCATGTATTTGGACTAATGGTCCTAATTAGGTCTATTGATGTGGTGCTTTCTTCTCATCGAGAGTAGCGGTTGCCATTTTCTTCCTCCAAGCTTTATTTAGACAGTTGGCAGTTAAACACAAGGTCCAAGAACACCCAGCACTCATGCCTTCAACCATCCTGGGCTTCCTGTTAATCTTCATCCTATGTGGGGGCCAAGGAAGAGAATTGATGTCACAGCATAAATGTCTGGCAGGAGTTGTGGGCATTGGATTGCAAAAAACGTGGAATGCTAATCACCATCATTTGTTGTGTCTGTTGTTGTGAAGCTGATCTCCATCATGCTATTTTTAAACCCGCAAAACAAAAATTTACTATATTGCAGCTTATCAATTCTTGGATAGGGTGGCTGCATGAGTTTCATTTTTTCCCCTTTATTTTCACCTCCTGATCCCGCCAGTAAGGGTCCTTTCACATGAGCATTCAGTCAAGATCCGTCTGTCATCCAGAACGGAACCAGATTGAACCACAAAGTATGTCTATGGGTGAGTAAACATAAACAGATGATCATCCTAAGGGCCCATTTACACTAGGAACTGCATGTGAATCGCACAGGAATGCTGTACGATTCCTGTACGACTCACATACCGTTCTGTGCAGTGAGGTTTCAGCCCCTTTCATCGTGGTTGGCCTGAAATTGCACCAAAAGTAGTGCATGTACTATTTTTTGAAACACACGGCAGCTACATTGCATGGTACTTTTGTACCATGCGGGCCGGTCCATGCAAACGCACTGCGTTTGCGATCTGCGCTTGGGGTATTATTAACTTTGCACTGACCCCCACAGCAGATCGTAAGGGTAGTGCGATTTGAATGCAGTGTAGGAAGCTGCACAGGAACTAAGCTTTCCCACTTTTCATTCTAGTGTGAACGGGCCCTAACAGTGTTATTGTACAACAGAACAATCTGTCCAGCTAAAGTGGCAGTTGGAGGGTTGAGACAAACTTTTTTTTTAATCTTTTTTTAATGAGTTTTCAATTTCGCATACAGCTGTAGCCCACACATGGGCAAGACCAACAGGTCACATTCTACAACACATAGAACATAAAAACCAAACAATCTGCTAAACTACTACCACAATGTGGGGAGAGGGTTCAGTTCAGGATTAACCATGCTCAAACCTGGGATACTAAGATACAAATTAAAATGCTCCTCTCGTGACTAAGTGAGTGGTCAGAGACTATAGTTTGACTGGAGTAGGTTTAATTTCTGCTTGCCGTAGTGGCATCGTCGAGCCAACATGTCCAAACCTTTTTAAATTTATTAGGGCAACCCCTGTTTGCATAAGTGGCCTTGTACAGGGGCAGGCTGGCATTTAATAGTCCCTTCCAGAACTGGACAGAAGGAGGGGATGATTGCTTCCAATGCATTTTGATGGCTTTGCGAGCATAAAATAATAATATACTGATAGGTATTCTCCTGGCCATGGTCACTGACAGTTGCTCCACCAAACCCAACAAGCAGTATCTCGGGTTGCATGGTATGTGAAGTTTGGTTACCTTGTAATCACTTGGAGGACCTTCTGTCAGTAAACCTTGGCAGCCCCAAAAGATGTGAAACTCCCCAGGTTGGTGCGTACATCTCCAGCACAGTGGGGAGTGTGCCGCAGACATCCCGTGGAGCCTGTGAGGCATATAATATGCTCTGTGTAATATTTTAAATTTAACCATCTTATCTCTGGCTGAGATCAGGGGGGAGAAGGGGAAATCCCAGATCTCCCTCCAGTCATCCTCATCCAGTCCTGGGATGTCCCCCCCCCCCCCATTTCCTGCGGAGGGAAGACAGCTCGGGACTAGCAGCCACTAGTAGATAGCTGTAGAGTTGAGACGTGGGCTTTTCCAAGTCTTTCACTTGGAGAGTAGACTCCAATTATGAATATGCCAGAGTTACCCATTGACCCAAAAACTGGCACCTGAAGGCATGAGCAATCTGGAGGTATCTTAAACTTTGATTGCAGAGTATTAAAAGAAGACAACAGGAGATTGGGGTTCAGCCACAATGGTGTGTGTGGAGAAAAGGAATTCTGCTGGGGCGTCTGCAAGGCTTCACTCATTTTCCACGCTTGTTTGGTGGTATTCATGAAGGGAGTAAGGTGGTGAGGGTTTTTTTTCCCCCTAAACAACAACCCCTGTAAGGCCTCCAGGGATTTGACTATGGCGGAATTGGTTAGGTCAGGTTGAAGTCACCAATGGGCAGTCACTAGCTGGGCAGCCAGGAAATACTTGTAGCAGTCAAGAAGGGCCAATCCCCCCTTATCCACAGGCCTGGTCAAAGTAGTTTGTTTGTATCTGGGCGGTTTTGACCCCAGATAAAGGACGTGAAAAGTTGTTTGATGGAATTAAAGAGTTTTTTGAGAGCCACTGAAGAGAGTTCCTAAAAATTTGTGAATTTGGGGAGGACCTTCATTTTTAAGAGGTTAATTCATCCAAATAGTGAGAGAGGGAGGTTGCTCCGTGATTTTAGTTTGGTTTTAACCCCAGCTGATACAGGATCAAGGTTGAATCTTACAAAGTCCTTACTATGTCTGGATATCACAATTCCCAAATAAGTAAAGTGGTTCATCCACTGCAGCGTGAGATATGTGGATGCAGTTGATCTAGCCCCCTCGTCTACCGGGAACAACTGGGATTTGTGCCAATTCCCCCGTAATCCCGTGAAGGCTGAGAAGGTGTTCATTATACTGAGGGCACCCTCCAAAGAGGCCCCAGCATCATTCAAGAAGAGTAGTAAGTCATTGTCAAAGAGAGCCACTCTCTCCTCCAGCCATCCCACCCGAAGGCCGCGAATCTCGGGTGAAATTCTGAGGGCTTCAGCGATGGGTTCCATGGCCAGGGCAAAGAGGGCCGGGAAGAGAGGGCATCCCTGTCTGGTGCCCCTCTGCAAGGGAAAAGGGGCAGATAGTAATCCGTTAAGCCTTATATTTGCCAGGGGGCCCTTGTAGAGTGTGCGTACCCAGTCAGTGAATTTTAGTGGGAATCCCATCCTCCTCATCACCTCCCATAAATACACCCATTCCACAGTGTCAAATGCTTTTTCCATGTCTAGGGCGGCGATCGTTCTAGTGCCCTGGTTTGTGTGGGGAACATGGATATTGGAGAATAGTCTGCATATGTTGATGTCTGTGGACCTTCCTGACATAAAGCACGTTTGATCTGGGTCTACAAGGGATTTTATAACTTTGTTTAGCCTGGTGGCAAACAGCTTGGTAAGGATCTTCAGATCACAATTGAGAAGTGCAATTGGTCTGTATGAGGCACACATCTTGGGATCCTTATTGGGCTTATGTATTAGGATAGGATAATGTGGGTTTCTTTTATGGAGGTAGTTTAGGTAAAGAGCCTGTTGGTAAACAGGATGTAAACAACTCAGCCAATCTTGGGGCAAGCAGTTCAGTGTAAAAACAAGGTACAGGTGGAGCACACCCCAACAAAACTTCTGACAGTACCTTGGTAGGTTCCAGACGTAAGGAGGATGAGGGAGAAAAGGGGTGAACTTCAGTAGTGTGTCTTGTAGAGTAAATGCTTCACTTCTGTACCATGTGGCTAGACTACATGGTACAGACTGCGGGTCGGGGGAGGGGGGGGGTGCTGGAGCCATAGGGACCGGTCTTGTTCTGGGAGGATTGGAGGATTAGGTAAGTATATCTCCACTCTCCTCTCCCCTAGAAAACAAACAATTAGCTAACCCGTGCAGTGTGGGCACAGCCCCACTGCATGGGAAATAAAATATTTTGCTTAGAGTTCAGCTCTAAATCTGCTGGTGCATCTGACAGTACCCTCTCCCCAGACTGACAATCCTGCTGTCCAAAGGTATCAGAACAAGCCTGGAGAACAGGCCACGGTGTGCTCCCCTGCTTAGTGTGGTCTGTTTTTAATAGTAAAGCAGAGAGACTGGCAGGAACACCAGGTATTTCACACAAAGGAAGCAATACAAAGAGAACAGGATACTTTTTCATACAAGTACATGGTACAACAGACACATATCAGGAATATGAAATGTTGGATTTACATACTATTTAAATATTTGTTTTTGTATTTAATGCTGCTTAAATATTCTAAAGCTCTTCAATCACTCACAACCAGCATGCTAATTTATTATTGGTATATAAGAAAAAACTCGCTCCAAACTCCAAGCTCATTGAAGACTGATGCTATCACTGTAGTAGCGGTGACTAGAACGGTGATTTGCAGCTTCCACAGCGATCATTCAGGTATGAGAAATGATTACGTACCTCGGTCCAAGATGGTTCAATGTAACTATGCAATAAAATGTATTACCTAAACCTCAGTTTAAAGCGGTAGTAAACCGCGAAAAAAAAAAAAAACCTGCAAGACTATATGTACATAATGTCCTAGTTTGCATTGCATACTAGCACATTATGAAATTCTTACCTTAGAATGAAGCCCTGCAGCGGTGCCCAGTCACCGCTGAGGGAGCTGACATGTTCCCTCTGTGTTTTGCTCCGGGATCGCTGGCTCTGGCGCTGTGAGTGGCCGAAGCCGTGATGACGCATGGGAGCCCTCCGTTCCGGCAGGATACGCCGGACCTGCAGAGCGCATGTGTTGCTGATGTCAGCGGCTGCATGCAGGATCAATATCTCCTAAACTGTACAGGTTTAGGAGATCTTCTTTTTACCTACAGGTAAGCCTTATTATAGGCTTACCTGCAGGTAAAAATCACCAAGCGGGGTATACAACTGCTTTAAAGGGGTTGTAAACCCTCAGGGTTTTTCACCTTAATGCATTCTATGTATTAAGGTGAAAACTCCTGTGATACAGCTGCCCGCAGAACCCCCTTTTACTTACCTGAACCCGGTCTTTCCAGCGTTGGGGACACAATTCAGCACACAAGTTTGTTTATAGGTGGAGCTGTGTGTATGACCCCATAGATTCCTATAGAGCTGCATTTAGATGCGTTAAAAACTATACGCTGTGTGCATATAAACATGGTGTCTTAGATGCCTGTATAAAGGAGTCCTTAGCGTTTCTTGGATAGTACTGGAGGTTCATGATGTATTTCATTGCTCCCTGGACTTGCTCTTTAAATAGACTAATTTGTATAGTAGTTCCATGTTATGCTTTGCATCTATCTCTTAAAGTTCTTGTGGTAAAACCAAGGAAGCTTAGACTTCTGTAGTATATCAATGCTTTACTAAACAGGAAAGCTGCACATACAACTGTAGAATACACAATACAACACAACGCATAGCTTACAAAAATAGGCCTACAAATATAAGCAATAAGTAATATAAACCGTTATGCCGCGTACACGCGAACTGACTTTTCGACCGGACTGGTCCGACGGACCGAATCCTGCGGACAATCCGACCGTGTGTGGGCTCCATCGGACCTGCAGCAGACTTTTTCAGTCAAAAATCTGACGGACTTTAGAATTGGAACATGTTTCAAATTTGTCCGATGGACTCGAGTCCGGTCGAAAAATCTGCTTGTCTGTATGCTAGTCCGACGGACGAAAATTGACGCTAGGGCAGCTATTGGCTACTGGCTATCAACTTCCTTATTTTAGTCCGGTTGTACGTCATCACGTACGAATCCATCGGACTTTGGTGTGATCGTGTGTAGGCAAGTCTGTTCGTTTGAAAGTTCGTCGGAAGTCCGTTGAAAGTCCGTCGGAAAGACTGTCGGACCTTTGTTGCCGAAAAGTCCGCCCGTGTGTACAGGGCATTACTCAACTTAGGGTTTAAGATGTAATGTCCTTAATGGTTCCTTTCAGAGAGTCTAACTCAAAACGTCTCCAAAGTTCTCGAGCTCCTGGCATCCATGTCTTCGTCTTCGTCCTTCCAAACACAACTTCCTTCCTCTCTCCATATGCTTGTTTCAAAAGACCCCAATCCCCTCCCACCAACTTCCTGTATACCAACGTCCTCTGTTAAGCTCCAAAACTTATCCAACTGGTTTATTTACATATTAATGGAGGGGAGGGGGGGGGAGCCTGGCTTCTCTGCAAACATATGCTCTTAAAAGTCGAACTCTATATTATTGCTATCAAGACAAATGGCCATAGCAACACATTCCCGTTTATGTGTTTCTTTAAAACTATAATTTTATATGTGCTTTGGGATATCAGAGGTCAGTGTGACCCAGTGAGGATCGTGGAATGGTTATTGCTGAGGCTTTCCAGCTCATTGCCTATGCCAGTTTTCCATATCCGTTACAAAGGTTGCCTATGTTCGTCTTTCTCAATATGGCAGTGATCTTATATTATTATCTAACATTCTATGTGCTGCTTTGCAGATTGTCCTGATTAGCAACAGGAGGCAAATGCTAAATGTTTCTCAAACATACTACATGCTGAAAAAAAAAATAAGCCTAACTGGTGCCTGCCTCTTATAAGCCTAGTACACACAATCAGAAAATCGTATGAAAAATAATGCTTTCAAAGCAATTGTACGATAATCTGAGCGCTAGTACACGGCTTTCAAGAGCCGATCAGGCCTAGTCGTGCAAATTTATCTGATGGAACAAGCACAAAAAAAATTCTCGTATGATACCAGATCGTATGATTTTCGTTTAATCAGAACAGTTTTTGTCCAAAATTGCTATAAAAATACAATATAATACGCTACATCACGTCTGAATTTTTTATTCAGTCGTGTGAGAATTTTCATAACTTTAGTAACCCCTTCATTTTCGAAATGGAGACTAGCATGCAAGGAAAATGGACAATCATTGTCTGATAATCTCATTGTGTGTACCTGGCTCCTCTCCTCTCTGCTGCCCATTTACAGAAGCCTTTGCATTTTGTGAATGGGTTCACATAAAACTAAGGCTTCTGTGACTGGGCAGGAGGAAAGGAGGAGCAGGTATAGCACTTGAGGCCTTTTCAGAAAGAAGTTCAGAATGCATCCAGCAGCTACTGCACATTTACACTTCTCACTCCACTCATTCCTATAGTTTAGGGGTAGGCAACCCGGGGCCCTTCAACTGTTGTGGAACTATATTTCCCATGAGGCATTGCAAGGCTGGCAGTTACAATTACTCCCAGAGACATGATGAGACTTGTAGTTCTGCAGCAGCTGGAGGGCCCCAGGTTGCCTACTTCTGCTACAGTTGGTCTGTACTCCTCTGGCTTTTGCAACAGCCAATCGCAGCGGTCTCATGATCAGGAACTTCACCTCCTGTCTTTCATAACCCCTACAGGGCTAGGGAGGGCTTGTGCCAGGGGTTAAAACCATTGGTTTTGGGGGGCAGGAGGCATGCAAAAAAAAGTGGACCATGAAATGTCCACTTTAAGGACTCGGAAGTGGGGTTGACGTTAAGTAGTATGACAGAGGCTGTCCTTGAAGGTGGTGAGGGGTACTTTGAAAGGACAACCTGACTAAAAGTGAAGCTGTCCTTTATATATGTCTTTGATATTTATAAGCAGCAGGTGCTTTATAAATGCACTAAGATCCAATTTGCTTGAACTGGTTTGTTGCATAGCATGGCAGCTTTGAACACCATTCTGTATCAGGCCTAACAGCTTCAATGAATCTAATTTTTGTAGCACATCAGCCTCTCCATCACATCATCTGATAGCAGTCTCTGGAAGCCAGATAAGATTTGTGCATCATTACCTATGTCATTGTATTATGTAGTTATGACAAATTCCAAGGCGACAAACCACAGTAATAGCCAACTTTTCATATGTAATGAGATTATTCATAATAATCCTCTATCACAGTATGAATTGATGGTGGATATTTTTTCTTCTTTCAGTGTTTCAATAGCTAACAGTTCTGTAACATGATCTTTGCCTGTGTATTTTCCACAATGCATGCGTTAGAACAACATAAAGAGTGTTATTTTTATTGGAGGTGAATACTTCTCATGTCAAGGCTTCATTTGCATGCATACAACAATTCAGGGGAAGCTGTCAGGAGAGAAATGCTTGTGCTGTCATGTTGCTAATTTTCTGGCTGTCATGTTGATCCTCTGGATTTATCTGTAGGCTAGCCATACATGGTTAGATTTCTCGTATCCAGCTTGCGTATGGTTGCCACCTCATTCCTTTAAACCCAAACACGTATTAATTACACAAGTTCTGTGGCTGAGTTGGTGCCTTATCTGCATTAAATTGGCCTCAGAATCTGTGTGATTCAAAAGTGTTTGGGTTTAAAGTGATGAGGTGGCAACCCTAAGCTTGCACCGAGCCCTAGAATCAAACCTCCCACCCACGCTGTAGGGCCCGCTACTGTATTGGTGCTGCCACTGCCTGAATACCCAAACAGTAACTGCATCCTGATAGACTACAATAACTGTTTGGCTGAAAAATTACTACCTGGCTAAGTTGATGGTGTTGACAGGGCCACCCCAGGAAACCATAGAGGAACTAGGTTCCTTTTGACTCCCTCTTCGTCTGCAATGCCGCTGTGGTTGAGAGCCACCTGCAGTGGAGAAAATAGACTGCACCTGCCTACAAGTGGGACCGAGACTTCCCGTCCCACTTCCAAACAAAATTGAGTCAAGCTGAGCACTGTTCAGCCATTCAGAGGAAGCTTTGTATTTTTTTTGAATGAATACAAGGCTTCCTCTGATTGCCCGAGGTGGAGAAGCAGGCGAAAGATGTCATGCTTTTCACCTCGGCAAATCAGAGGAAACCTTGTACTCATTTCTAAAATACAAATACTCTTGAGCAACACTCAACCCAACTTGAATTGTTGTGGGAACAGGACAGGAATCCCCATCCCAATGCCGAAACACAGTGCTGTATACTGTATATAGTTGATACTACATACAGTTTATAGAGCGCAGACAGCAAGCGCTTGTATTAGTGAAGGAAATAGTTATCTTCGACTAGCTTGGCCCAAAAAAATCAAACCTGGAATTAGGCTTTAACTTTATTAAAAAAGCAAAAAAAAAGAATTCAGCTTTATGTACATGCGTTGACAGGCTGTGACGTGCGTTAAATGCTGTGTTCAGGCTGTGACGTGCGTTACGCTGCGTAAAAAAGAGACGTGTTGCAGTTTTACCCAGCGCACGCCACCACACATGTATGATGTGAACAGGGCTCATAGAAAACAATGTTGATAAACACAGGCCAATGCACCTAACAAGAACAAGCCCTGGTGTGAACAAGCTGGCGCCCTACCATGGCCGCTGGTGTGCTTTCAGAAGTAAACAGTGCCTGATTATAACGCACTGTGTTTTTTTTTTAACAACTTTATTGAAATATCATAGAGACATTTTATTCACAGCAGAGCTGTGGTGAACTGAACACATAGAACACAAGGAAATTTGCCGTGTCTATGTGTTAGGACTTCGTTGGGCAAGGCTGCCCAGTGCAGTTCTGCGCATATGGTGTGGACGGGCCCAGTGAACACTTAAGGAATAACTCAAAGCATGTACTCTTTGAATGAACACTATACTTCCCCTTTTAGAGCTTTGCTCTTTTATTCATGAGTATGTATTTTATGTGTCCTAATAAAAGAAGGTAGCTGTATTATTGAGATGAATGCTGCATACTGTATAGTTTTTAATCAGCGATGCTGGAAACCATTTCTGCTGAAAGCAGTATGTACAGTTAGGCAAATAAGACTGTCTTTGTCATGAATTCTAAACACTAAACTCAGAGTGCTTGGTAGTAAATTGTTTGTGCGGTTTTACTGTATATAGTGGAATCAGTCACCTCAACACCCGCTCCTTGAGTGTTTGTGTTCTAAGAAATTAAATACTATTAATTTTCAAACCTTAGACCGCATTTCAGACAAAACCCTTTTATATCCAGAAGTTCATTTAGCTTCTCGACTCTTTATAAGGGCCATTATTGTGCAGGAAATACAGTCATCAGGGGCACTTCACATCTAAACCAAATACATTGGAGGAATAGTTTGTTATGATTTCCAGATACTACATCACTGTAGGGGTTTGTGATTTCTAACATGGAGATCTGAGCCTTCTAGCATTGGGAGGTGTGTAGTGATTGTGAAAGCTGATTGGATGACTAGGCAAGTGATTATTACACATAATAGAAATTCATTTATTTTCCAGATTTGATCTGTGAGGTTGGCAAAGAAGTACCTACAGCTGTTTCTCTGTAGCTAACAAAGGCAATGGTCTAGGGTGGCAGGATAACCTTAGGTGGTACACATCTATCCACAGGTCATGTTGCTGACTGTTAGGTTGGCCAGATATATTAAGGGCCCAGTGTCTCCTTATCTGAGAGGTGCTACCTGGTTTGGCTGGAAGCCCACAATGTCAATTGCCCCCTGGGAATGGCAACCCAGGGGATGCTCTTGGTATCACTATAGGTTTATAACCCTGCTGTGAGAATAAACATTGGCCATGACACCTAATAATTTATTTTTTTTTGTACTTCACCTCATGTGGCAGGCTTTTTTGGCTATGTGGCAATTTTGATTACCAGGCTGCAAGGCCTTGCCATTGTATTATACACTAGTACCTTCTATTAATTTTTCTCTATGTTTTTGTTCAATATGTGTGTCTTTTTTCAATCATTATAGATGGTAGAGTGTGGGTCTTCAGGTTCCGTCCTCCCCTGTCTGGGGGGTGGGTGGTAAGGGAATATCTTTGGGAGATCCCCTAACCTAGTACTTGGTAGTTGGCTTCAACTAGCTAGGTCGTTTGATTAGGCTGACCAGAGTGCCTTTCCACCATAAGGAGTCTTGCGCCTCGGGAAGGGGGTCGGGAAGGTCCTTCTTCGGAGAACACCCTGTGCACTGGATGGAGGAATCTGCAGTGTTGGTTGTTGTATTTTTAAAGCCGCCACCTGTGGCTTTGAGAATACCCAAACAGTGCCTGTATCTAATTTGATGTAGTCACTCTACGGCTGAGGATATTCAGTCTGGGCCCTTTTAACAAAAGTCAATTGAAAAGTAAACTTTTGTCAGACTGGGAAGTGCCAACAGGGCCAAGCATGGAACAAATCTTGGCTGATACAGCTGGAGTCGGAAGAAGTTTGATCCTTGTATGGCCAACTTTAGTAAAAACATTCACAGTGGCTTAATGGATAGAACACTTCCTTGCATTAGTCTTGGTTCAAATCTTGGCCAGGACATGTTCTCCCTGTTTTTTTATGGTTTCCTCGGGGTGCTCCATACTTCACACTCCAAAGACATACTGGTAAATTAGTTGGTTTCCGTCTAAATTAGCCCTAGTATGTGTTAACTAATTGGCTATTCTCATATTTATTACATTATGCATGTTGGTCCCAATCCAACAAATTGGGCAAGGTTGGGGAAAAACTACAAGATCTTACTTGCATAAAGAAAAAAAGTAAAAACCTCTCAAGCATACCATGCATGCTGCCCAGTATAAATGATGTGTGTGTGGCCTACAGTGGTACAGTGATTTAGGCAAATGTAGGGAATGGCCATCACATTAGAAATTTAAATTGACCGAAGTTCAAATTGACTGAAGTGTTGACTTGAAGTTCCATGCAGAAGAGAGGTCTTCTGCATGGAACATCAATTATCAAATAATTTGAATTTCTAGTGTGTTGGCTTTTCTCTACATTTGGCATTGCAAGAAACCTGATTTTTGTCTGCTGCAGTTAAAACTGAACTCCAATTTTTGGGCATTAGCACTATAAAATAAATGAATAATAAAGTGTGTGCAGTTTGTGGCTTCCGCTGCGTTATGTAATACTCTCTTACGTTCATTCCCCCTCTACAGTCAAGCCTTTATTTTAAATTTGTGGCACTAATACTTACAGTACCAGTTAAGTACACAGATCACAGCAAGGTGTTCTGTGATTAGAGGAGGGGAAATTGCACAACTCCTCCAATCGCAGAACACCTTGCATTAGTGTTCATTTATTTCTACAATACAAGTCAACCCAGCTAGATCCAATACGGGTCAGCTTGGGGATGTCCAGGGGCTATAGTACAATCAAAGTTCAGTTTGCCATGAAACTCCATCTGCGTTGCATTTTGTCGGCCCGGCCTGTACTGCACAGTAAAGTTGTAGGGCTGCAGGGCAAGCGTCCGTTGTCCCTGGATACTCGATTTAACCAGATCAAAGGGTTGTGGTCCATGAGCATTGTGAACAATCGTCCATAGAGATATGGCTGAAGTTTTTTCAAGGCCCACACCAGCGCCAAACATTATTTTTCTATGGTTGCATACCCCACCTCCCGGGATAGAAGCTTGTGACTGATGTAGGCAACATGGTGCCCACTTGGCTTAGCACTGCTCCCGAACCGAAGGTGGAAGCATCTGTATGTACACAAAAATGTTTGGTCAGGAGCAGCCAAAACTGGGGCAGAAACCAAAGCATTTTTCAGGTACTGGAAAGCATTTTCACACTCTGGGGACCACAGGACCTGGCGGGGAAGATTCTTTCTGGTCAAGTCAGTCAGGGGTTTAGCTATCCTGTTATAGTCAGGAACAAACGTCCTATAGTATCCTGCAGTGCCTAGGAATGCCAAGACCTGGGTTTTTGTCTGGGGGGGTGGGCCAGTTGGCAACGGCCTCTACTTGAGCTGGTTCAGGATGCTGTTGCCCACGGGCTACCCGATGCCGAGGTACTGAAACTCGCACATCCCTATGCTACATTTCTCTGGCTTTAATGTTAGTCCCGCAGTCCTGATGCGGTCTAACGCAGTACCCAGGTGGAGTAGATGTTAGTCCCAGGTATCGCTGTAGATCGCAATGTCATCCAGGTATGCACAGGCATAATCCTGAAGACCATCGAGGAGTTGATCTACCATACTCTGGAACGTTGCCGGAGCATTTTTCATTCCAAATGGCATGACCTTAGACTGGTACAAGCCAAAGGTGGTGATGAATGCTGACTTTGAAACTGATTCCGGGTCCAGAGGAATCTGCCAGTACTCTTTGCATAGGTCAAGGGTAGTTAGGATATTACCTCGGGCGATGCGGTCTAACAGTTCATCGACAGTTCATCGGGCATGGGGTAGGCGTCAGTCGGTGTGCAGTCGTTTAGTCGGTAGTACCATCCCGCTTTGGCACTAACACTACTGGGGATGCCCAGGGGCTGTTGGAGGGCTTGATGACTCATAAATTGAGCATGTCCTTTATCTCCTGCCTCATATCCTCTCTCGCTGACTCAGGTACCCGGTAAGCCGCCTGTCAGATAGGTGGCTTCCCAAGGTTTCCACTTGGTGTACAATCATAGTAGTGTATACAGGCTTGGTGAAAAACATTTCCTGATGCTGTCTAAGGACCATCCTGGCCTGGTCCTGCTTCTCCAGCCCTAGCTGTCTGTCTAACCTCACTGTCTTTACACCTGCTCTGTCCCCATCTCTAACCGGTAGCTCTGGCAAGGGAAGGTTTGCGGAATCTTCCCTGGCTGGAGCACATATGGCAGCTATCTCCTCAGGCCTCTCTTTGCTTTGAGCATGTTCACATGGAAGGCCCGCCGGACTCTTTCATCTGAGCACTTAGCTACCAGGTAGGTAGTGTCAGATATTTGCTGCACTACCTTGAAGGGTCCCTGCTAAGAGGCCTATAATTTGTTTAACTTTGTAGACTTTAGGGCAAGGACTTTCTGCCCTACAGCCAAGGTGCGATTCCGGGCGGTACGATTATACCACAGCTTCTGCCTCCCCTGTGCAGTCTGAAGGTTCTCCCATACGGTGTCCGTGAGTTCCTTCAGCCGTTCCCTGAGCGCTAGTACGTACCCTACCACAGAGGTCTCTTCAGCCCCTACATCTCCTTCCCAGTGGGCTCTAAGTAGATCTAGTGGCCCCCTCATCTATCTCCCATACAATAACTCAAATGGGGAGAACCCCGTAGATTCCTGCGGCACTTCCCTGTAAGCGAACAGGAGGTGCGGCAGACATTTCTCCCAATCCCGGTGAGAAGTTGCGAACGTCCGCAGCAATTGCTTTAGCGTTCCTTTGAACCGCACACATAGTCGATTAGTCTGGAGGGTGGTAGGGAGTGCTGTGTATAGGCTTAATTCCACAGAGCTTCCACAACTGCTGGGTTAGGTCCGCAGTACACGGAGTCCCTTGGTCTGAGGTAATCTCCTTAGGGAAACCCACCCTGGCAAAGATTCAGAGCAGGGCCTCCACTACTGTCTCTGCATGGATGTTTGTCAGAGGAACTGCCTCCGGGTAACGAATAGCATAATCCACCACCGTCAAGATATATCTCTTCCCAGAGGGACTGGGTCGGGGTAATGGTCCTACCAGATCCACGTCTATCCAGCTAAAGGGCTCAGCTATGATCGGTAGGGGGTACAAAGGAGCTTTAGATCGGCCACCCTTTTTTACCACACGCTGACAAGTATTACAGGTACGGCAATACTGTCTAATATCCCCAGTTATCCCTGACCAGAAGAATAGCTGACTCGGTGAACAGGCAAACAGTTTTGGTCACTCCAAAGTGACCAGCTAGGGGAATGTCATGACCGAAGCAATTAGTGACCAGCTCTGGATAACTTAAGAACACATTATTATTATTATACAGGATTTATATAGCGCCAACAGCTTGTGCAGCGCTTTACAACATGAGAGTAGACAGTACACTTACAATACAAATCAATATAGGAGGGATTAGAGGGCCCTGCTCGTTAGAGCTTACAATCATAACACAGAGTTCTCCAGGCCATGGTTCTCCTGCAGCCCAAAGTCTGTGATAGGGTGGAACTGCGCTTTAAGGATGCAAATTAGTGCTGCATGGTGAGGAGTGAAAAATGTGGGTGAAACTCCACTTTAAGGAGGGGTAGTTGGGGGGGTCTTAGCTACACTGCCTGTTTTATACCACCCCTACCCTTTGTGTAAACAAGCCCATAATTATGCAGTGATTTGTTTCTTTTATATCTGCCGGTGTTCAGTTTTCAAGAATAAAGAAGAAATTGCTGGTGATTAAGCCTAGCACGGTTTGAAAATAAGTAGCCTTTGTTTGGTCCATATATTAAACAGAAATATTAACAGTAACCCCCAATTTTTCTTTAATTTGAAGTAAGGTAACCAGAGCCATGTAAACAATCAGAGACAATTTGCCATAAGTAGAAGAGGGCTCCCGAAAGTAATTTTTATCACATGAGATGCTGAGTGACCTTCCAATGAACCTAGGCGTAAAAAGCACATCGGAATATTAAAAACACTCCCTCCCTGTCATCAGCAGAAGAAGGGCAAAAAAATAAAACAAAATCTTCTCGAAATTTGGAAAGGGGGGATTTGTGAAGGTTAAGACTTTCTGAAAAGTTTCATTGTTGCACAAGTGGAATTTTTCCAGGAAAAACAGACTTTTAAGTAGTTTCGGCTTACTTTGCTATGGAGAAGGCATTAAAAGAAAAACGACTTCTATGAATGCTGCTTTGGGTACACAGCTTAAGAAATATACAATGGAATTTTGTGGGTAGATTGTGTGTGGAGGTCCTGACATGCAACATCCAAGCGTATATATAGATTTTGGGATGGGTACTGTAAAGAGAGGGGGGGGGGTTCACAACTTTTCCAGTTGGTATTAGAGAACTAACCTAATGTTTGGAAGACTTCATTAAGAAGTTTAATGGGCTTCCTGTTATTTTTGGTACTTTGAAAGCAGATTTGTTGCAGCAGAGTTGAATTTAAATAATGAAAATGTTCTGCACATGCTAACTTCGACTCATATAAATCAGGCTTTAAACAAGAACATAAGGTTACAGTGTGTTTTACTTTCACTGAGTGTAATGCTTGCTGTTGTTTTCAATGTGTTTTTGATCAAATCCAGTGATTAGGTCATGTTGGGGGGTGTAGTGTTTTACATCTGCACAGACCATTCTTTCTCAACCAGGGTTCCTTCAGAAATCAAAGCTGAGCCCAAGCCTTACCTTCAGTATGTACAATTGTACAGGCTCTTCTCTTGTATTGAAATTGCTTGCTCTGATTTCACTGCACACTGTGAGCTTCTCACATTTTGCATTGGAACCTGCAGCAAGTAACTTCCCAGCTGGAGAAAATCTATCATCTACTGTATGTATTTCCTGCCCAGCTTTACCATTCTTGAACCATCCTTTCCTTTCAATGGTCTTCAGTTGTTTCGATCATGGAGGCTCAACATCACATGTGGTCATGACCTAGGATGATCTGTATGGAAACGAAAACTGCCTAGGAATGCCAAGTCCTCCAAACTGGCATCCACCCATAAAGTCATTGTGATATTTGCATAGCTATACCCAAGAACCAGTTCACTGCTTACATCAGAGCTGAGGGCTCTAGAAATGAATATATAAGTACTCTTTTAGGCACTTACATACCAAAAGGTCAGCCAAAGGAAGAGGAGAGGGCATCCCGCAGTGAAGATTTCATCAGGATCCAGCTGTCTATGCAACATAGGACATCTTTCATAAGTCAGTGCGCATGCGGGTGCTTTACACAACCCCTGGTGCACAACTATATACAGCTGCCTCTTCTAATGCAGCTCAATGGGCAACTGAACGCAGGTGCAGGGGGAATGTTATTATGCAGGCTCTGCATGCTATTCAGCCCTTGCATGGCCGTGTGCATGAGGCCTAATACTCTTTTTATTTTACAAATATAAATAAATAGATATAAATATGTTCCCATTGTATTTTGTGGCTATAATGGGAGTAGTAGATGTACATTATGATTGTGCTGAGTGGTCAGCTTGTGTTTTGAGGAATAATGTCCTTTGTATACATTATATAGAAGTGTATGTGTCCAATGGTCAGCTTGTGTTTTGTATAATGCCCTTTGTATACATTATATAGAATTGTATGTGTCCAGTGGTCAGCTTGTGTTTTGAGGAATAATGTCCATGGTATACTGATCGTATAGAATTGTATGTGCCCAATGGTCAGCTTGTGTTTTAAGGTATAGTGTCCTTTGTATACATTATATAGAATTGTGTCATGTTTATGCACTATGCTCAGATGATGATGCTCATTGTAGTGTTTTGTGTCTGTGTTGAGTATAAGGGAATTGTATTATAATGTATGATATTGCCCAATGTTCTGCTTATGTGGGGAAAATTTGTGCTCTATGTCTTATTAATTGTGCATGTGTACACAGTGCAACCAACTTGAAATATTTTATTTTATTTATCCATATCCCTGATCATTTGGCAAAAAGAACAAAATCACACTCCTCAGCAGCGGCGGTTGGTCCATAAGGGGCGCAGGGGCACCACCCCCTAATCTCCATACTCTATCTCCTAATCTCCATGCGGGGTGCCAGACTCATATGGTTCCATGAGTTTTTTTTTTTTTCTGAAGCACATGATTAGAGCCTGAGGATCTAATTGGCTTTAAAAAGGTTAGGCTTTGCGCCCCAAACCTACCCACTTGCGAATCAATATTTGTTATTGTCTTCCGGCTTCTCCTCCCAACCAATCAGGACAGGAGGCGGACCATAAGACCGGATTAGCCAGGAAGAGAAGTCGGGGAAGCCGCGACCTGGATAAAATAGAATGTTTAAAATATTTAAATTTTTTCATGACTTTATGTACCTTTGGGGAGATTTCTCTTAATATTTTATAGCTGTGACACCAGTAAAAGAAAGGAGAAAAGGTGAAAGAAAAGGGGAAAAAAAGCTTTTACTATATATAGCTCTAGTGGTGCGTCCGAGTTGAAGAAATCATGTCAGTCCCGACTGCATTTTTAAGGGCATGGCAGCCCATTTTTATTCAAAAGGAACAAAGTTCAAAAATAAACATCAGATTCCCTCGCAGGGGTATTCAGTACTACAGCCCTGCTTCAGAACCAGCATTCAGCCTTCCTGGATAAAAACACAGCACTTCTGCTCAGGCTTTACACCTTAGGCCTTGGTCTGTCTTCCCAGACCTGACGTTCAGCACCTCATGTGCTTGCAGCTTCAGTCTCTAAGGATGAGCACTGACCTCTATTCCTCGGATGATTATGAAGTAAGCCTACCAAAATCAGGGATACACTACTCATATTCACCTGTGACACGGGGTCGCATCGCCACAATAGTAACTAATAAGTGTTTCCTTTTAATATCTCTGTCCCCATTTGGGAAATTTCCTACTCCTTACCATCTCAGGGACGGGGTCAAAATAACAGGAAGTGATGAATAACCACCCAGTGGGTTGACGTGGCCTGATGCCCTTTCTCATCCAAAGCATTGTGAAAGTTTTAGCTGGAGTTAAGCTTACAAAGCTGGAACATTTCTTTTTTCTTTGCAAAAATTAAAACATACATTCATTTTACGCATTAAAATTACCTACCCCAGCCCCCCCCCCCTCAAAAAAAAAAAAATATCTACATATATATATATATATATATATATATATATATATATATATATATATATATATATATATATATATATATATATATATGTAGATATACATTTAATTATTTTATTTTTTTAACTTTTAGTGCACATAAACACAACATATTTCTAATTATTTGAGTAAAATTTAAAAGACAAGATTGTGGCCAGTAAATGAATACAAAATATTGTAAGCCTTAATATTATGTGCACCTGTGAAATGGTGAAAATTATGACACAAAAAATTGTTGATATCTGACGCCATGCATGACGATATCTAATATGTATTACATGATCACTGTTTACTTATGAATGTGCATCTTAGGGGTGCATATGCATGCGTGATGGGAGGTAGCTGATCCTTTTAACTTTTTTTGGGGGGGGGGGTTAATCTTTTTGCAATACTGTTTAATGTTTTACCCTAAACTGTATGGCTATTACAAGGGGCTGACAAGCCCACTATATGATAAAATTAGAAAGGTGACAGGTTCTCTTTAATTAGACATCCAGGGTGTATTAGAGCCCTGATGTCTCTCTTGCCCTCTACCTTAGCAGATTAAGGAAAAAATTGTGCTCAACCTTCTTTTTTCCATGGCCAGAGTTGCTGGGGTTTAACACTGTTGAACTCAGAAGTGCTCAGGACTGAGCTCTTCCAGGTTCACGCCATAGAGGGGTAATTAGTTAATAGATTTGCACCAATACTCCTCCACTGGCCATCCAGAACAATAAGAGCACTTGACCTTGGAAGGAGGGCTTGCCGGCTTGCAGAAGTGGTCAGTCTGCTTTAGAGTCACCCAGATCCATTCTCCATTACAGCCTAGAAGCCACTTTACATTTAAAAAAATATTGTTTTAAAGCTTTCAGTGCCATGCTGTGAGGGTACGTCTTTGGCAGCAAAAGGGTTGAAGCTTTGTATTAAACTTTTCTGACTGGTAACGACTTGGGAATTGTGCTTTCTGCTGCAGTCATCATTGCTGATGCCTAGTAGTAAATGCATTCTGCAGTTCTATAGCGTATCTCCTAAAAATGCCTCTCTCACAATCATTTCTTGTTCCGCGATATGCAAAAATTCAGGTCTCAGCAAAACATACCCTACACTCTCCCCATTGTACCCTCTGAAAATAGCTGCCCTTTCATATTTGGACATGAACCTCAATTTTGATGTGAATGAATGACATTATTCATGGTTCACCAGTCGCGCGTCCTTTCCCAGTTTACAATATTTACCCTGCGCTAATATGTTATTGCCATTGAGTTAGATATTTTAGTCTTTGAAAGATATGTTTTGTTAGATTCCCTGGAGGCCCATGACATTTCTGGAACGTAACTAGGAGCAAAGCTAATGACAATGCCATGAATTACATTAACCTACTTCTCAGAAAGATGCCACTTATGTTAGCATTAAGGATACTGTTAGTTTGTAGAATTAACAAATTAGATGTTAATTATTTGTTCTTTTTTTTTCTTCACAATATGCAGCCATAGTAATGTCTTGAAAAGGGCATAGACAGTTCTTGAATTTTAGGAAGAATTTAATTAAGTTGAACTGCTTCCGAAACTTTTTGTTTAATTTTCGATAGAGTGGGGAAGGGTTAGAATCTCTGTCAGGTTTTTATTTTCATCTGTGTTTCTGTTGGGTAATTTTAATATCTGCGAAAAGTGAGAAGGAGAAAACAGGTTTTAACTTTTCAGTTTTCAAAACTAACAATACCTTTTGGCATTTGTTACTTTGTTACTTGGAGCTGGCAACAGCATGGTTTTTTATGTACATTTCAAGATCAATGGACCTTTTTGCCCTGCCTCCCACATTGCAGGCCTCATGCAAAAAAGAAGTTAATACACTACTGAGTCTTGAAGGTCTAAGTGTTTGGTGCTTTTCTATATCCGGGGAGTCGCTGTGCCATGTTCCGCTGCCAATACTATAGAATGACTTTACGTAGCTGTTATGCTTATGGTTATATGGCCAAAAGTTTGTGGACACCTGACCATCACACATATATGAGCATTTTGGACATCCCATTCCAAAACCATGGACTTTGTTATGTATTTGCCCACCATTGAGGCTTTGGCAGCCTCCACAGTTCTAAAAAGCCTTTCCACAAGTTTTTGGGTGTATCTGTGGGAATTTGTGTTCAGTAATCTGGAGGTCAGATACTAATATTGGACAGAAAAACCCATCTTGTAATCAGTGTTCCAATCCGTCGCAAATTCATTTCAGTGTTCAATTAATGTCAGGGCTAAGGATTGAGGTAAGGGTTCCTCCACATCAGACTTGTCAAACCATGGACTTTACTTGCTGGAGCAGAATGGGACGTTCCCTGAACTGTTGTTACAAGATTGGAAGTGTACAGTCTTTGTATGCTGTAGCTTTAACACTTCTTCACTGGAAACACCAGAACTGATGTTGAGGGTTGTATTAGCCTTTCATATCATGGTGCACTTGTTCCGTTCCCCATTGGCTTCTGTGGGGACATTTCCTGATATTGGAGACGGTCGTATGACAACCCTATAGAAGTCAATGGGGATCAAGTGTACAAGGATGGTCAGGAGAAAGAAGATTTTGACCAGAGGACCCAGGGATTTCTACAGGTTGCTGCATTTGATTTAGGAAAGTATACACCTGAGGCAGGAAAAGGAAATTCCATTAGCACAGAATGGAGTAGGTCAGAAGGATAAGTGTACTTTCTCTATTTCTCCGTAATTTACTCTATACATTTTCCCTTTCATCGTTCAGAGAGAACAGTGAGGATCAATGGCGTAGGCAGTGTTGGGTCAGGAGGTATGGACAATTTCACCTCTAGTGTTTAAAGCGAGAGCGTGCACTCTAGGGAAGAAGACCTGAGTGATTGAGCAGACTGAAAATGTTTTCAGTCATGAACCTCAGTCACCAGTTTGCATTGTCATATGGCTGGAGCACAGCGAGTCTCTTGTGAGGCCATGACACTGCGACCCCTTTCAAGTGTCCACTACAATAACAACTTCAAATTTATCCTTACTGAAAAATGAGAATATAAAGTTTCCCTTAACATATGCAGAATAGTCTTTGTCCAAAAGTTTACTTAACCTCAGTAGAAATGCTCTGTATGTAATGTTGAATAAACATACAGGTTCCTTTTTTTGTGTTCCCCAGAATGCATTTGTTGGTTACAAAAGAATGCATCATTCTGTACAATTATAGGAGAAAAACCAAAGCAACGCTATAAGACGTTAACCTTGTGTTGGGAGTTTTGTACAAATGCCATGTTTCTTTCAGATAAAGCTCTCACAGGAAATGTCTCCAGTCTCTAGAGAACACATTCCTATGTAACAATGCCTGTAAAACAGGTTAGAAAGTCAGTGTGCACAAGCCAGAGGCCAAAGTTCTTCTCCCAGTTGTGAAAAGGGGGCCAGACAAGCAGGTAGCACCAGGGTCCTGGGCTATAGTGGTCCCAAAGAGAAGGTGGTTCTCGGGATCAGGGAACACATTGACCTGAAGTCTTACAGGTGCAGATTTAGGCCTCGTTCACATAGGCATACTTAAGCATACACTCATGTGAGGGTTTGTGTTTGCCCGTACGGGCATGCACAGGTGTTCAATGCATCCCCGTGTAGGCAGTACCATTCAGGTCAATTGGGATGCAACAGCTTGCATGAACACAGCTGCTGCTCCCACTTTGACAGCTGTGTGGATGTATGGCCCTGAAACGCAGATAGTTGGAATTCAGGGACATGCACCTGCACCAACATAGATGTCAAATTGGAAGCAGCAGCTGTGGGACTGTCTACACAGTGATGCACGGAAAACCTGTTCATCCCCATGCAGGCAAACATGGCCCTCACATAGGTGTACACTTAACCACTTCAATATAGGCCACTTATACACAGGGTGGATTTGATTTAAATCAAGTCGATTTAAACCACAAATAAAATCATGATTTAAATCACTAGTAAAAAGGCTTGATTTAAATCATAATTTTTAAATAGCAACTGTCATCTCTGTCCTGCAGCCACTCCTCCTCTGATCCACTGTTGACTCACCGACAGTCTCATTGGGCAGTGACACAACAAGGTTAGGGATGTGGAGGCAGCAGGTGAGTGGATGCCCGCTAACAGGCGCTGCCATGATGGATCTGAAATGACAGGTGCGTAAGGACTCATTCTTGCTGGTAGTTAGTATCTTTAATATTTCCAAACAAAGTGAAGGTTTCCTATTTAGAATAATAAGTTGTATAGTTTGTAAAGTACATAAATTTGCAAAACAATGGGATAAAGGAATATTCCTGAACTTTGTTTTATCTCAGGGTTACTGTGAAATTGTGTGAATGCATCAATGCAAATATTGCAGAATATACAGCCTCATGCTACATAACTAAGCTCCATTTCACGCTGAATAAACTAAATTAAAAATATATCTTAAATAGAAAACTATCTTTAAGTTTTTTACTCCAAAAGCTTTTTATTAAAATAAATTTGATAAACATCTGATTTAAATTTTTTTTAAAAAAGTTATTGATTTTAATCAACCCTGCTTATACACCTCTTCCTGCCTAGACCAATTTTCAGCTTTCAGCGCTCTCACATTTTGAATGACAATTGCGCAGTCATGCGGCGCTGTACCCAAACAAAATTTTAATCATTTTTTTCCCACAAATAGAGCTTTATTTTGGTGGTATTTGATCATCTCTGAGGTTTTTATTTTTCACGCTACCAATAAAAAAAAGAACAAAAATTTTGGAAAAAAAAGTTTTTTCTTTGTTTCTGTTACAAAACTTTGTAAATAAGTATGTTTTCTCCTTCACTGATGGGCACAGATGAGGCAGTACTGATTGGCACTGATGAGATGGCACTTATATGCAGCACTGATAGATGGCACTGATGGGCACTCAAATGCGACATTGATAGGCACTAATAGGTGGTACTGATCGGCACTCATAGGTGGCACTGATGGGCACTCATATGCGGCCCTAATGGGCACTCAAATGCGACACTGATAGGCACTACTAGGTGGTACTGATGGGCACTCATAGGTGGCACTGATGGGCACTCATAGGTGTTACTGATAGGTGGCACTTGAGGGTACTTATAGGCAGCACTGATGGGCGGCACTGATAGATGACACTGACAGGCACCACTGATCAGTGGTGCTGGCAGGCATCACTGATGGGCACAGAGTGCCATCCCTAATGGGCAATGATTGCCATCCCTGGTGAGCTTTAGTGGGCTTACCTGGTGGTCATGGGTGGGCCTCCATGGTGGCCATGGGTGGGCATCCCTGGTGGCCATGGGTGGGCATCCCTGGCGGTCCTGGGTGGGCATCCTGGGGGGGCTGCACTGATAATCAGTGCAGACCGCCCCTGTCAGGAGAGCAGCCGATCGCCTCTCCTCTACTCGCACCTGTCAGCTTTTCCTGTTTACACTGTGATCAGCTGTGATTGGACACAGCTGATCACGTGGTAAAGAGCCTCCCTCAGAGGCTCTTTACTTAGATCAGGGATGGGGAGAGGGACCCGAGAAGAGGAGGATCCAGGCTGCTCTGTGCAAAATCACTACAATAGAGCAGGTAAGAATAACATGTTTGTTATTTTTATAGGGAAAAAATCAAAACTTTACAATCACTTTAAGATTCTTTCAATAAAGCATCCATTTCCACACTTTATTATAAAATCTAATTAAGGGCTTGTATACACTCAACACTGCAACCCCTGTCCCCTCTTCTCACTACCCCAGTTGTTTCTCCCTCTTCACTACTGCACTTGTACCCCCTCTCTTACAAACCCTGTGTATTTATTTATTACAGGTACTTATATAGTGCCATCAATTTACGCAGAGCTTTACATATAAAGTATCTCACAAAAGTGAGTACACCCCTCACATTTTTGTAAATATTTTATTCTATCTTTTCATGTGACAACACTGAAGAAATAACACTTTACTACAATGTAAAGTAGTGAGTGTACAGCTTGTATAACAGTGTAAATTTGCTGTCCCCTCAAAATAACTCAACACACAGCCATTAATGTCCAAACCGCTGGCAACAAAAGTGAGTACACCCCTAAGTGAAAATGTCCAAATTGGGCCCAAAGTGTCAATATTTTGTGTGGCCACCATTATTTTAGTGCACTGCCTTTCACTGCACATTCACATCAGTCCATGCCCTCAAGGAGCTTACAAACTAAGTCAAATTCATACATACACATAGGACTAATTTACCCACTAGCATGTCTTTGAAGTGTGGGAGGAAACCAAAAAACACAGGGGAAACCCACGCAGGCACAGGTAAAACATGCAAACTCCAAGTGGGTAATGTCATGGTTGGGATTCGAACGGTTACCCTAGTAATGGTAGGCAGAAGTGCTAACCACTTAGCCACTTTGCTGCCCTGTGTTTGTTCTTCCCCCCTCCCCTTTTAATCCATGCTCCCCTGCTGTTACCCTACGCTGGCTGGACACACAACCCTCTTTACACCCAATACCCCTAAACTGAATCTTTCCCATTGTCTTCACTGCACATGCAACTGTCCTTCCTCCATCAATGCACAAACCACACCAACTTTATCCTCAATGCACAAACCACACCAACTTTATCCTCAATACACAAACCACACCAACTTTATCCTCAATGCACAAACCACACCAACTTTATCCTCAAGGCACAAACCACACCAAATTTATCCTCAATGCACAAACCACACCAACTGTATCCTCAATACACAAACCACACCAACTTTATCCTCAATGCACAAACCACACCAACTTTATCCTCAATACACAAACCACACCAACTTTATCCTCAATACACAAACCACACCAACTAGATCCTCAATGCACAAACCACACCAACTTTATTCTCAATACACAAACCACAGCAACTTTATCCTCAATGCACAAACCACACCAACTTTATCCTCAATGCACAAACCACACCAACCGTATCCTCAATACACAAACCACACCAACTTTATCCTCAATACACAAACCACACCAACTTTATCCTCAATGCACAAACCACACCAACTTTATCCTCAATACACAAACCACGCCAACTTTATCCTCAATGCACAAACCACACCAACTTTATCCTCAATGCACAAACCACACCAACTTTATCCTCAATGCACAAACCACACCAACTTTATCCTCAATACACAAACCACACCAACTTTATCCTCAATACACAAACCACACCAACTAGATCCTCAATGCACAAACCACACCAACTTTATCCTCAATGCACAAACCACGCCAACTTTATCCTCAATGCACAAACCACACCAACTTTATCCTCAATGCACAAACCACACCAACTTTATCCTCAATGCACAAACCACACCAACTTTATCCTCAATGCACAAACCACACCAACTTTATCCTCAATACACAAACCACACCAACTGTATCCTCAATGCACAAACCACACCAACTTTATCCTCAATGCACAAACCACACCAACTTTATCCTCAATGCACAAACCACACCAACTTTATCCTCAATGCACAAACCACACCAACTTTATCCTCAATACACAAACCACACCAACTGTATACTCAATACACAAACCACACCAACCATATCCTCAATACACAAACCACACCAACTTTAACCTTCCTGGAATCATCACACCAGTGCTAGTTTATTATAAAATTAAATTAAAGGCTTGTATAAGGGGTTGTATTCCTGCATCTGACTTGCATATCAAACACAGGTCAGCATAATCTAAATGAAGCTGTGTAGCTGATAGATTAGAGGCCAAGTTCGGCCTGCTCTGCGGTGCATTTCTATGGAGGCAGCAGGTAATATTAAGGTACATTTGGATTGCAGGCAAAACAGGTCAAACATGGCTTTTGCTTGTCAAATTCTGCATTCAAAAACATGCAATTGAGCAGCACTGTGTTTGAATGGAAAAGGTTGGCTTTGATATGAACACTTATCTACTCCAGCCCTAACCAAAATACACCAGTGTGCACTACCTTCTTTACCCAGTTGGTGGTGTCACTCTGTATGTGGTTTTCCCTCATCATTTAAAAATTGATCTCATACATATGATAAAAAAGGAGAGACCAAGAAATTGTAATATTTTTATCCTGTATATCCAATAAGCCAGTGTCATCATTTTCTGAATTTGCAAAAGAAACATTTTTTTCAAGAACCGTGTATTGTAATCTTCACGACGTGACTTTCGAATTCTCAGAACTGGAGTTAATCCTTGCATGACTCCGGCTTCAGATACATTATTAGCAGCCTCTATCTTGTAGCAGCCTATAGCATAATGCAGCCCATTCTGCCGTGCCTTTCACTTTCTGGTAGATTCCTGATAATACGTGGATTGTCTGAACTCATCTGCTGTCCTTAATAGATGTTTTTCTGTGAAACAGCAGGTTTCTACTAATCTTAATTAACTCTTACTCATTGTGTGCCAAAAGCAGCCGGATGCATTTTACAGAGGCAGAAGGAAGAGGCTTGCACGATTTTATCCCTGGCAGGGGATGCTACAGTGGATTTCTGAGACTCTTGTCCTCCTTTATTCCTGCCTGAAGAAGATAAAGATTTGCAATGTCACACTGTCCTGATGTCTGGTCCTCGGGGTTTAGGGAAATGAGCAATCCGCACATCTACATGTGTAAGATAAGAAGATAGATAGATAGATAGATAGATAGATAGATAGATAGATAGATAGATATGCTAGGGATAGTATTATCATAATAATGATAATAATTGGTAGAGATAGTAAGATATATAGATAAATACAATAGATAGATAATAGAATAATTGGTAGAGATAGATACTTATATAAATAGATACAGTAGTACCATCCATTTAGAGTGCAGTGCGCATGCACCTGTGACGTCATCGTTTCCTACTAAAGTAAACAGTGCACGTTTAGGAGATATTTATTGTACCTTATTGTACCTTATTGTACCTTACCTTAAGGTAAGCCTTATTATACCTACAGGTGAGTCTTATATTATTACCTGTAGGTATAAATCAGAAAGCAGGCTTTACTTCCCGCTTTAAAAGGAATCTGTAACTAGATTCCCAAATTTACATTATTATTTGAATGTACAGTGCCTTGAAAAAGTATTCACACCCCTTGAACTTTTCCACATTTTGCAGGTTACAACCAAAAACGTAAATGTATTTTAATGGGATTTTATGTGATAGACCAACACAAAGTGACACATAATTGTGAAGTGGAAGGCAAATGATAAATGGTTTTCCAATTTTTTAAATAATATAATAATAATATCATATCTGAAAAGTGTGGCATGTATTTGTATTCAGCCCCCTTTACTCTGATACCCCTAACTAAAATCTAATGGAACCAATTGCCTTCAGAAGTCACCTAATTAGTACCTGTGTGTAATTTTTTTTTTTAATCCAACAAGGTTTTATTGAGTTTGCAGGGAAATCATTACAAGCATTGTAGCCAGGTTTACACATCACCTCTTGTGCTACACATAATCCAATAGTAGAGTAACAATCTCCATATAACATTGTTAAAAGGTTATTCTAGTCACAGTCAACCTCTATCTAGGTCTCACCCGGCATTATTACCTAACAACCTGTCATATACCAGTTCCATAGGTGCCAATCCCGGTGCATCTAACCATGGACCCCATATTTTTTCAAATTTTTGCATGCTACCTCTATGTTGGTAAATCAATTTTTCCATTTTTAGAGTTGTGTTAATACTTTCAGTCCACTCCTTAACAGTCGGTGACCTATCGGACTTCCAGTGAGTCATAATCAGCCTTCTGGCCTGAAAGAGTACTCTATGCACAGCTTCTCTGTTGTGACCTTCCCATTCGTATTCCTCCAGAGCACCCAAGAGACATGCTCTAGGGTCCTGTGGAAGATCCACATTAAATATTGAGTTAATAGTTTGAACCACTCCTGCCCAGTACGTATGCAACTTGGGGCATCTCCACAGCATATGAATCAGATCTCCATGTTCCCTTTTACACCTAGTACATGTTGGTTCCGTCAGCCTGTTCATTAAATGTAATCTGTGCGGGGTATAATATGTTCTCAATAGGATATATAGTTGGGTGAGTTTTTGTGACACATTAAGTGAACATTGGTTCACTGCCTGAAAGATCTCCTCCCACTGATCCTCGTCTAGCTGTCCCACCTCTGCCTCCCACCTCTCTCTCACCCTCAAGGGATGGCGTCCCATCACGGATTGTAACAGGATGGCATAGCATTGAGAGATAAATCCTTTAGATGAGCCGGCATCCTCCAGAAGGTTGAAAACCGGGGTCGGGGACAAGTGCCACTCCGAGGAGCGGCCCTGTATCTGTACTGCGTGTCTAAGTTGCATATAATAGAATAACATTGATGCTGGCAGGTTATACGCTTCTTTTAAATCAGCAAATGTTCGCAACACACCTTCCCTAAATATATGCTTGATATGAGTGATTCCAAACCGCTTCCAGCGAGTTCCGCATTGTAATTTAGCTAGTTCCCCATATGTGTCATTGTGCCAAATGGGACTATATTCCGTATATCCATCTACATTTTGGAGATATTTGGTCTTATTCCACACCTTTTGAATTAGGCTAAACGTTGGGTATTTTTTATGTGGTTTAGTGAAGGCCAATGCCTCTAAAGCCATGTGTATCGGTCCCTTACCTACTGTATGGATCATTAGCCTGTGGGATGAGTTGTGTGACGGGACGAATGTACCAATCAGATGCTGCAGTTGGGAGGCCAGGTAGTACAGCCATGGATTGGGCAATGCCAATCCACCGCAGTCCTTGGGTCTCTGTAGGTGTTCTAATTTGATCCGGGCGGGACCATTTTTCCAAATAAGGGTTCGGAAAATGGCATTGACTATGTGAAATATTTTTAAGGGAATAACCATGGGGGTATTGTGTAGAAAATAAAGTAACTGGGGCATGAGAATCATTTTTACTAAATTTACTCTACCTGCTACTGACATTAAAAGAGAGTTCCATGTCTTAATTTTGTCTCTAAAACGCTGTAGGAGTGGAAATATATTTAGATGTATAAAGTCTCGGGGCTGGGACGTAATTTGAATCCCCAAATATTTGAAAGTAGTGGCAATCGGGATGGGGCAAGTGGCGCAGACCTCCTGTGAATCATCTCCATCCAATAAGAGAAGGGCAGACTTTGACCAATTTATGTGAAGGCCAGAGAACTTCCCAAATTTAGATATGGTCGACATGGCCTCTTGAAGGGAGGGGCCAGTGTCACCGAGTAGGAGCATGGTGTCATCAGCATACAACATAATTTTTTCCTGCATGTCACCGTAGCAGAAGCCCGTAATGCCCAGATTTGCCCTGATCCCGATCGCCAAAGGCTCAATAGCCAGTGCAAAGAGGAGGGGAGACAGGGGGCATCCCTGCCTTGTACCCCTCCTCAACACAAAGCTTGGGGATAGGTAGCCTGCAACCCTCACAGCGGCCTCCGGCTGGCTATAAAGGAGCCTAACCCAAGAGACATACCGGGGGCCGAATCCGAAACTCCTCAAGACCGACCACAGATAATTCCAGTCTATGCTGTCAAATGCCTTAGTGGCATCCAATGACAGCAAGGCCCTGGAACCCATATTGTCTGCTTTGGATTGCATGTTGAGGAATAGCCTTCTCAAATTGACTGCCGTCGATTTGTTGGGCATAAAACCAGCTTGGTCTCCATGGACAATCGAAGTAATAACTCCATTTAGTCTAATGGCCAGAGCTTTCGCTAATATTTTCACGTCACTCTGTAGCAAAGAAATCGGGCGATACGCCCCGGGATCTACTGGATCCTTACCAGGCTTGAGCAGCAAAACAATATTGGCCTTTGACATTGATGTTGGTAGACGGCCTTCCTCCCGGGCTCTATTAAAGACTTTAAGCAACTGGGGCAATAATTCAGTAGGATACTGTTTGTATATTTCTATGGGGATTCCGTCTTCCCCGGGCGCTTTGCAGTTAGGGAAAGATCCAACAGCATCCTGTAGTTCTTCCACTGTAAGAAGAGGATTCTCCAAGAGCCCTCTCTGATCTTCGTTTAATCTAGGGAAATCTATCTGATCTAAGTATTGTTCTAACTCCTCAGATGTATAAGATGTACCCGGCTTATACAAATCTTCATAAAAAGTGTTTAGTTCCTGCATCACTTTCTCGGGCGTGTTAACTATGTTACCCGCTTTAGTCCTGATAGCACCTATAGTTGGGGACTTCTGGTACGAATTTGCGATTCTCGCTAGTATGCGGCCTGTTTTCTCGCCCTCCTCAAAAAACGCCTGCTTAGCAAAGAATCTCTTCTTATCGGCCGAGGAGGATAGCAGCTGTCGGTATGCAGAGAGAGCTGCCTGCCATGCCTCCCTGGTCGAATCAGAAGGATCCGTGACGTATAACTGTTCCATCTCTTGTACCTTGGTTTCAAGTTCATTTTTAAGTGCGGAAGAGTCCTGTTTAACCTTATTCATTTCAGCTATTAACACACCCCTCAAATATGCCTTGAAGGCATCCCATTGCCCAATTATCGATTCATTTGGATCCTGGGTGCGGAAAAACTCACACATGCTCCCAACTATCCCCTCATGTGAGCGGAACAGTTTTAACCAAAAAGCATTGAACTTCCAAGGGGCTTTAGGTAATGTAGCTATTGGGGCAATTATAAGCCGTATAACCACTGGTGAGTGGTCGGATACACTGCGGGGCCTATGTATCATATCAGAAACAAACGGGAGCATGTTTAAGCTGCACACCCCCAGGTCAATTCTAGATAAACAACCATGGGTTTTGGAAAAGCATGTAAATTGTCTCACTCCTGGGTTCCTATGTCTCCAGACATCCACCCAGCCCACCTCTTGCAACAACCGCGCCAGGGGAGTAACCCTGGAGAGGGCAGAGGCTCCGGGTCCTGGGTGTCTATCTTCCACTGGATTTAAGCAGCAGTTAAAGTCCCCCGTTACCAACAATGGTGCGTCAGGCCTGCCATCCATAAATGTCAGCAGGGACCTAAGCACCGCCGCCGTGAAGGGGGGGGGGAATATATACTACCGCCAGCACACAAGTCAATGTGCCCAACCTGCAATGAAGAAAAACATATCGACCTTCACTATCAATTTCATGTGCAATTTCTTCAAAGTCCAGGTTACCATGGATCAACACGCTTACCCCCCTGGAATAGGAGGTGTGCGTGGAGTGATAGGCCTTTCCCACCCAGGAGTATCTCAGGAAGCTCACAGTGTCCGCAGTCAAGTGGGTTTCTTGGTAGCAAAGAATTCCGGGAATATATTTCTTCAGGCACATGCGAATCATGGTGCGCTTCAGCGGGGAATGTAATCCCCTAACGTTCCAGGATACTAATGGGATGTCCGCCATGTCCGCTGGTAGGTAAGTAGTGTTGACCGGTACTTTGGGTATCCACTTCTGTAGCGAGGTTCTGCTAGGTTTGCCGTAAGGTTGAAGTAGTCGTGTCCTGTTGAGATATTCTTCTCTCTGCTTGTAACTCTTATTGCTGAAACTTTCCCCGCTTCAGTTGGGGGTGATGGAAAGGAAAACTTTCTTGTGCTATAAACTGCACATTCTGCCAACATGGCAACTTTAGTAACGCATGCGACCGTACATCGCTCTTTTTTACTGGAAACAATCATTTGTAGATTCGACTTTTAATCCAATTCGCTCTCAGTGCACTGCTTAGGAATATTCAGTCCCCCAGCCAAGGAACATCTGACAACACTGGAAATAGAAAATGAGGTATGCTCTGGTTGCCCATCTAGAAAAAAGAAAGGGAAGCAAAACGACTGTTTCTAGTGTCCCAGTCTTCTGCAAGTATCCGATTTAGTCTTGTCAATCTTCTTCTTGTGGAGCCTGCCGTTTCAATGCCTGCTCATTTCTATCCAGCCAGACTGAGGCGTCCTTAGCAGATTCAAAGAATTGTGCTTGGCCTCTCACCACAATCCGAAGCTTCGCCGGATATAACATGGCGTATGGGAGTTGCAGAAGTCGCAGTCTGCGTTTCACGTCTGTGAATTTAGCTCTGCGCCTCTGGACTTCTGCCGAAAAGTCCGGATAGAAAGACACCCGAACACCATTATGGAGGACATTTGCCTTCTCACGAGCATGTCTCAACACTGCTTCTCTATCCTTGTAATGTAAAATTCTTGCAAGAATGGATCTTGGGGGGCCCCCTGGCGGAGGAGGGCGTGAGGGCACTCTGTGGGCACGTTCCACCGCAAACAATGGGGAGAATGCGTTTTTCCCAAAAAGTTCCATTAGCCAATTTTCAACATAGGTGGTGGGGTCCCTGCCCTCCACTTTCTCAGGCAACCCCACTATGCGGACATTGTTATGCCTTAAGCGATTTTCCAAATCCTCTGCATGATCGCATGCATCCCTGGCTAATTGCAGTGCTGTTCTGGTATCCTGTGTCAAAGGTGGTAGCTGGTCTTCCATGTCACTGACTCTGCTTTCCACAGCCGTGGTGCGTTCACATATCTTTTGCATGTCTTGCCTCAGTAATGACACATCTTCTCTCAGACCCCCAAACTGCTCCTTCAAAGTGTTAACTGAAGCTGTGCAGTTGTTCACAGCTCTGAGTATGTCAGCTAGAGTAGGCTGCGTGGCGTCCGGGTCCGCTGAGCTCTGTGGTTCCCCAGATTCAAGGGCCGCCTGCTCCCCCTCCTCCTCTCCCCAGGGAGCCTGTGTGATGTCTGCCTGCATGGCATGTGTCCCAGCCTGGCTAGATGATGATTGCTCTGTTCCCAATGCCCCAGCCATTTTCTGAGCATAATAAACCATGTCTCTGGGGGCGTCTTTACCAGTGGTTTTAGGTGTCTTACTTGCTTTAGGCCAAGAGTCCTTCTGCCTGTCCTGTCCGCGCGGTGTGTGTTTCGCTGAAGACGCCGCGGCGCCATCTTGGATCTCCAGGCCCGTCATCTCAATTTGTCCTTTTCGGAACTTTCCTCTAGTGCAGAGTGCCGGCGGATGATCCCCTGGGGTCTCAGGATCGTGCCCGTGCTGCATAGGGCAAAATAAAGTCGGTAAGTGGGCTGGGGGAGGATCGGTTACCGGATCACTGCTGGGAGCTGTGGGAGATGCGTCCTCTCACATGCCTGCCTTGGCCACGCCCCCACCTGTGTGTAATTTAATCTCAATATAAATACAACTGTTTAGCCCTCAGAAGCTTGTAAGAGCCCTTTCACCCTGAGGCGGTTTGCAGGTGCTAATGCGCTAATAATAGCGCCTGCAAACCGACCCGAAAGTGCAGCTGCTTTGATTCCAGTGTGAAAGCCCCGAGGGCTTTCACACTGGAGCGGTGCTCTAGCAGGACTGGAAAAAAAGTCCTGCTAGCAGCATCTTCGGAGCGGTGAAGGAGCGGAGTGTATACCGCTCCTGCCCATTGAAATCAGTGGGACGGCGCAGCTATACCGCCGGCAAAGCGCCTCTGCAGAGGCGCTTTACGGTGGTTTTTAAACTGCCCCGCTAGCGGCCGAATACCGACGGTAAAGCACCGCTTACAATAGCGGCGCTTTACCGCCGACGCCGCCCCCGCCCCAGTGTGAAAGGGCCCTTAGAGAACCTTAGTGAACAAACAGCATCACAAAAGGCCAAGGAACACACCAGACAGGTCAAGGATAAAGTTGTGGAGAAGTTTAAAGCAGGGTTAGGTTATAATAAAATATCCCAAGCTTCGAAACATCTCCCCACCGTGAAATTAAAGGACACCTGTACTGAGTAACTGGATGAAGTATGGGAGTACTGAGTATCAGGAATTGTGACCTTTGCTGGCTACATACTTTTTCCAGTATTGAAGCCAGAGACAGCCAAATAGCATTCCCAGAAGGAGGTCACCAGTGCTAGCCTCTGAAATTCCCTCTACAGCAGTTTTCTGCTATTTGCGGGGTTTTTTTTTTCTTTTTTGGAAGGCCTAAAATCATTTTTCAGTTCAGCTTATTTAAAGTACAATCCCACCTAAATGATTTTTTTCTATGGATCTTCTCCCTGCAAGTAATAGAAAAAAAAAAAAAGCTCCACTTACCCTTTCCACATTCTAGTGTTGTCTCTGGCGTAAACACGCAGGCTAGGTCTACACAGCTCCAGGACTCTTGGAAGAATACCCACCGCCGGAGGATAAGGATGAAGCTGCAGTGAGATCACTGAACCAGTAAGAAGACTCCAAGAAAAATTATAAAAAGAGAATACCAGAGTGGGCTTTGGAGGGGTGAGAAGGTGGGCTTTAGGAGACTGGGTAAATCGTGGACTTTAATAACGTGACATCTGACTTAAAGTACACGTACACCTTTTAATAACAAAAGGTCTTTGCTCCCCATGTGCATCAATGAACCTTAGCCATCGGAGACCCTGTCACTGTTTTGCTGGTTTTTCTTCCTTGGGATACTTTTGGTAGCTCCTGACCACTGCAGACCAGGAACATCACACAAGAGTTGCAGTTTTGGAGTTTCTCTGACCCTGTCATCTGATTATACACAGCGAGAGCTGATCAGCGGGTACACCGATGTCTGCCGTCACCCGCCGATCCTTCTGTAAAGAGGGGGAAGGGCAGTCTGTCTATGTAAACAAGACAGATCGTCCTTCTGCACAAAATCACTAGCTAGGCACACAGATGTTAACCCCTTCTCAGCCAGTGTCATTAGTGATCACTGTGTTATTGTCACTGGTCCCCAAAAAGTGTCAGTTAGTGTCTGACTGTTTGGTGCAATATTGCAGTCCCGCTATAAGTCGCTGATCGCCGCCATTACTAGTAAAAAATGAAATAAATGAAAATATCCCATAGTTTGTAGACGCTATAACTTTTGCACAAACCAATCAATATATGCTTATTGAGATTTATTTAGCAAAAATATGTAGCAGAATACATATTGGCCTAAACCGATGAAGAATTTAGATTTTTTTCAATTTTTTTACTGTATATGTTTTTTAGTAGACTCATGTTGTCTCATGCTGGTTGCTCATGCTTGTTTGGGGTGCGGTTGTATTCCAATGTTCTAGTGTGTCTGTCTGCCTTGGATATTATAGGATGTGTATGTAGATTAGCTGTGAGATTGGTGGGGGCGAATACCTCCAACAGCTATCCCTGCTGATAAGACTGTTTACTGATGAGAAATTTGAATACACCTGACCTGTGTGTCTATTGTGATTGGACAGTTTACCCCGCCCTGAATCCAAGAGTGACGGGGAGTGTCTCTGAGTTGTTTATCTGTGGTAACATGTGCTTGAATAAAGGAGTTTGATGCTGTTGTTCACCCTACACTGAGTTACGTCTGGTGACTGGGTGAGCTAAGGGGTCTTGGATAGTGCTGGTTCTGGACAGAGGAAGCATTTATGGTGGACATAGACCTGTTGAGGACAGGGGTTCATCACAACTGGTTGGCAGCAGTGGGATCGTGCTTCCTGGCTGTGAACATGTCCAAACCTCAAACTGGATCCAAGATCAGGATAGCAGTCTTCAGTCACCCCAGCGTAGATATTGATCTGGCATCAGAGTTTCTGTGGCTGCTGCGGATCGTCCTTTCAGCATACACCAGGTCTGTGTCTGCGGATGAATACCTGGAAGTCAGGCAGCAGATTCGGGTAGGACTCTGGATTAGAGCCCTCCAGGTTGCTGGTATGCAACCGAGCAAGTGCTTTCCAACCCCAGAGCAACAGGCCAGTGAACAACGGGAGTTATGGATGGAATTCCTGGGAGAGCGGCCCCAGGAGCAATGGGCAACTGATTTGGACAGGCTGGTCCAGCAGGAGATAGAGCTGGACAATCAGTATCGGGCTCTGCAATGGCACGCAGAGGAGGAATATTTAGAGAAGATAACAGAATGCTCTCCGGAGGGATATGACTTTGGTGGCCCTGGATTGCTGTTGGAGAGCCTTTCAGATTGTTTTGTGTTTGGCGATGAAGGGGAACCTACCCTTGAAGATCTGCGTGAATACAGAGAGACTATGCTTGGTCTTGCAGGGGTCTCAGAGCTTAAACCTGACCTGGACTATTTGCTAAGGAAGGAACAGTACCTGGAAAGGGCATACAGAAAACTACTAGGACACGTTCAGCAGCATGCCAGAGAATTGGCAGTGGAAACTCTGGAGATTGCCATCTCCAAAGCTGAATCGCTGACAACTGGACAGAGGGTCCATGACCTCTGCCCCACACCTGCGGCAGGTTCCGGAGGTCCAGAGTGAGAAGGAGATGGTCACTTTTCAGCAACAGATGGCACCCCAGAATGATGCCACCAACCCAGCAGGGGAGCTGGCATCAAGGCCAGACATCACTGAGCTCTGCCCAATACCAGTAACCTCTTCTTCATTACACGGACAGAAGATGGTGAATCGCTATCCCCAGACACCAGTTATAGAAATTGGGGATTTGATAGGCTGTTCTGCTTAAGAAGAACAACCTGGTGAGCCTCCAGCAGAAGAGCTGATATTAGGACCAGATTCACTGCCCAGCACCAACAGCCACATCTATGGAGTTACCAGGGACTTCCACAGCTGAAGCTCTGGGCACCGGACAGAGGGTGCACGACCTTTGCCCCACACCTGCAGCAGTGCCAGGGGCCCATGGTAAGAAGGTGACAGTCACTCCCCAACAGGTAGCCGAAGTGAATGATGTGGAGTCCCCAGCAGAAGTGCTGGCAACAGGGCAGAGTGCTACCAACCTCTGCCCAGCATCGGCAACAACTATAGAGTTCCAGGGAGACGGGACAGTCGGCCCCTCTCCCCAGCGACAAGTGGATGTAGTGAAGCTTCTACTCACAGCTAAATTGCTGACAACAGGGCAGAGTGCCGCTGGTCTCTGCCTAGCACCTACAGTGGCTTTGGCCTTCTTGAGAGAAGAGGTAGGTAGCCTTTCTCCCACAACACTGACAGGGACATGGGATTTTCTGCCAGCAGCATCTGCGGCGCTACATCAAACTTCTCCAGCTGAAGCTCTGGAAACCGAACAGAGGGTCCAAGACCTCTGCCCCACACCTGCGGGAGTTCCGAAGGCCCAGGGGGAGAAGGAGATGGTCACTCCCCAACATGGATTTGTGCACCTGGGAGACAGTGACAGTGAAATGTCATCCCAGCAGCCAGATGAAGGAACGGCTGAGGAAGCAGCCGGCTCACCTCCCCAATGGCAGCTACAAAGTTTGGGAGATGGAGTTCTTCCTTCCACCACAGCAGCAAATCCACAGTCTGGGAGTGGAGGAATCCGGCTTCCCACCCCAGCGGTTAGCCAGAGTGGATGATGTGGGGTCCTCAGCTGAAGTTCTAACAGGGAAGAATGCTACTGACCTCTACAAACAACTGCAGCTTGAGCTGATATCGGTGGATGGGACTGTGGTCTCCACTCACAGCAACCCAGCAGAAGGGCTGGCAACACGGCAGAGTGCTGCTGGCCTCTACCCTCAATTAACAGAAGAGGGAGTTCCTGTGAAAGTGGAGGGGACTTCGGTCTCCACTGACACAACCCCAGAAAATGGTGCAGCACTGAGACAGGAGGATGTCAGCCATGATTTGCAAGCACGGGGGGATTTTCACCTACCAAAAGTGGATGGGACTTCAGGCTCCACTTGATGGAGTAAGCCCAGTCACCCTGTCTTCTCTCCAGTGGCTGAAAGGACTCCAGGGAGAAGGGCCAGTCCATGCCTCTCCCCAGCAGCGGGCATGTTCTCTTAGAGAGGCAGAGGTTGGCTGGGTGAGTAATGATATGTTTGGGACAATTTATTTGGGATACTGTGTGGATACCGGCATTGGGGGACAGGAACTACCGACTAACTTCGGAGTCAACCCGTCTGGGGTCTCCTCCTGTGTTAATCTCCTGCCAAAAGGGGAAATGTGTGACAGGAGTCACTTTGGGTGGGTGGTTTGTGGAACTAAGCTTACCTTGGAGAGCTCTGGAGACTCTGTGTCCAGCTCCCCTGGCCCCTTTTATGTGTAAATCACCCTGCGTCCATTAGGGGCACAAGGTGACTGAGAACCCCACTATGATCTTTGCTATTTAGACACACTGTACAACCACACTGGAATGTTGTATATATATGTATATATTGTGTGTTGTCTCATGCTGTTGTCGACTCTTTGCTGTGATCGTTTGGGGTGGGGTTGTATTATTCTATTGTGTCTGTCTGCCTTGGATATTATGGGATGTGTATGTAGATTAGCTGTGAGATTGGTGGGGGCGAATTCCTCCAACAGCTCTCCCTACTGATGAGAAATTTGAATACAGCTGACCTGTGTGTCTATTGTGATTGGACAGTTTACCCCGCCCTGAATCCAAGGGTGGGAGGGAGTGTCTCTGAGTTGTATATCTGTGGTAACATGTGCTTGAATAAAGAGGTTTGATGTTGTTGTTCACCCTACACTGAGTTACGGCTGGTGACTGGGTGAGCTAAGGGGTCTTGGACAGTGCTGATTCTAGACAGAGGAAGCATTTACGGCGGACATAGACCTGTTGAGGACAGGGGTTCGTCACAGGGGGTAAATCTTCCGGAGGGCAAGTGGTTATGGGAAATTCCCACTTGAACAGGTTTCACTGAAACAAGTGTCCCCACTGAACATTTCCCCTCTCTACAGTTGCGGTGACACCAGTAACAATTGAGATTTCCAGTTGCTATGTTCACCAGGACAGATAGGTAAATGAACCCAGCTAATAAAAACCTGAGAGGGGTTCCTTAATCTATCAAAACCTTAGAAAACAAAATTTGGCTTTAGATACACTTTAATATGGAGCTTTTTACTACAACTGAAAGGCACAATTAGACTTGCAGTGGAAGTGCTTACTCTGTAAGCGGACAGCAGGAAAGAGTGTAGGTAGGTGCACTTACAGGTCAAAGAAAGCTTATGATAGGTGTCACCAGTGTGGTAGTACCAGCAGTCCCATGAGCATCCAGTAGGCGGAGCAGTGACACAAAGTGTACAGAACTGCAGGCTCTTAAGTCCACCCACACACTCCTGTTTATGATCTGCACAGCAGGAATGTAGGTGGATCACAAGGACAACTACTCTACCATTCTCATCTTTTATCCAGTAAAATTGTTCCTATATACGTATTTCAGCTATATTTCTTATTTTTAGCAGACATTACCCAGTAATAGGGTTTCTGTTAAAAACGAGTAAACCATCTTTCTTGGAAATATCAATGACACGCTGTCTGTTGTAGGGATCTTTTTGGAAGACGCGAGTTAGAGATTCAGGGGGTGGCAGCTTTTTAAATCACACTTGCATCATGTTTGCTATCAATCCTCCACACTATTAAAAATAAAATAAAGTGGAATTTTTCCAGTGAGCGGTGATTAATAGAGGCTTTGAAGATTTATTTTCTAGATTGTTTTAGGGAGTACATCACGTATCATGTTTTCAGTCCTTGGAAAGCCAGATACAGCCTGCGCATTTCCTGATTTATAAAATCACACATGGTATTGTTTTATCATTACTTTTTTTTTTTCTTTAATGATGACATTAGGCTTAAAGTGAACCTGCACTTTACCCATGTGGGGCAAAGAAAAGGGTCCTTAAAGGGCTCATGCACATGGCCGCAAAATCTGGTGCAGGGTTTACTCTTGCCCCATGCACACAACTGTGTAAATATCAATAAACTTGTATGACATTCACATCTGTAAAATTAATATAGAAATATTTGTGTCCATGGTCTTGCATATGGACCATATTTTACACTGTACACATATAAACATTTTTGCTAATGTTCACATGCGTGCTGCGCAAATATACTACCACCTAGCAAGGAAGGATGCTGAGCCGACAATAGCCACCTGCATCCTAGCATCAAAGAACACTAGCCTGCAATAATTTCCCGTGTCCTAGCCACAAAGGGTGCTAAGCAACAATAGCTGCCTGCGTACTAGCCAAAAAAGAGCCTTAGTGGCAATAGCTACCTGTATCCTAGCAATGGAGGGTACTAGGCGGCAATAGTGGCATGCATCCTAGCAACAAAGAATGCAAAGCAGCAAAGCCGCCTACAGCCTAGCAATGAGAGACACTAGGTGCAAATAGCTGCCTCCATCCTAGCAACGAAGAATGCTAGGTTGCAATAGCCTCTTGCATCCTAGCAATGATGGAAACTAGGCAGCATAAGCCTCCTGTGTCCTGTCAACAAATGATGCCAGGTGTATTTAGCCACCTGTGACATAGCCACCAATAGGCTGCATTAACCCTGTACACTTGTATGTATACACTACACAAAATTTGCATGCGTAAAGTGTTTAGACAACCTAAAATGCAGGATTTTACTGCCAGCAATATCCTTTGTTTTACATTGTAAACTCAGTATGCCCATGTGCATGAGCTCCTTAGCTTCCTGCATCCTAGCAACCAATAGGCTTGTGTTAGCCCTTCGCACTTGTACGTATGTATACCTTACACACAATTGGCATGTGTAAGGTGTTTGGACATCCTAAAATGCAGGATCCTACTGCCAGCAATATCCTTTGCTTTACGTTGTAAATCTCAGTTTGCCCATGTGCATGAGCCCCATTGCCACCCCTGCAGAAGCCTGCACTCATATTTCCTTCACTGTGCTGTCTGCTAATTCTTTAATATTTACCTGTTTTTTGCCTTTGTTTGTTCTCTATGAGAATGATGATGTAGTCATGATAGAGAAACACATTCTGAGCATTTTATATAAAGGCCAGTACAACAAAAAGATTGTATGTGTGAATGCCAAAGTAGGATCACAAAAGTAAAAACAATCATATAAAAACACAAAACTTGTATCCACAAAATAAAGTCAAATGATGTGATAATGGATCAATAGAGTCCTTGTTTGCTTTTACAAATAATTTATATAGGGGAGTTACAGTTCAAAGTAAACTAATATGAAATGCTATAGATCTCTAATGCAAGTTTCTTTTACAGCTTTGGGTGTGGTCCTTTTCTTGTAGAAGCTGTCTTATTCATCTTTGTCATACAGTGCATTGTTGTATTGTGTTTTCGACTTGTTTTGTTATATATGGTTTTTAGAAGTAGCAGCATGGAACTGGGAAGGGTATTTTGAAGTTGATACACTTGCTGTCAGGCTGGGAGATTGATGCAGGTTGTTTTCAGCCCAGAGCTCACACAAAAGAACCTGGTCCCAACCTAGGGTCAAATGCATACTTTCTATACGCTAGTTCAGCCGTCTTGTGCCACTCTTCTCCCCTATTCCAGTCAACTTGCTAGCCTTGGTATCACACTGATGTGTTTATACATCATAGCCACTCAAGACATACCGAGGCTGGGAAAGGAAAGACTGAAAGAGTCAGTTTTCCCACTTGGAATCAGTAAGCCTGGAATTGATGGCTAGAAGATCTCTTGGGACCAACTGATCTGTGTTCAACTACTGTTCACACGGAACCCTTTCTAAACTTGAAAATTATTGTTTGAATGTTTGCTACAACCACCAAGATCTGCACCCATAAACTGTCACTCTGTTCTAGATGTACAGACCCAGGACACTATTCCAGCAGGAATAATACAAAGAACTTAATGTGTTGGTGACTATGTGTCGTTGTGGTCCGCAGTTTTTATTGACTCTTCATAAATTTGGTCTTGAACCTACCCTAAGCCCTTCTCAAACTCCCTCTAACACAAGTTTCTCTTATAACCCTTATAATAACCCTCCTTGTAACCCCAACACTAACCCTTACTGTAACCCTAACCTGGAGCCAAGAACATAACTGTGCATCGCCGTAGTAAGCCCTTCTCAAACTAACTCTCTCTCACTAATGCCTACTATCGACTAAAAAATCTTGCAAGCTACCAATCCACTAACCTAAGGATCCAATAAAACAACCCTCATGTGAGGAGGTGTCTTGATTACTTTCAGCTGCTAGCACCAGACACACTCATATAAACTGTGTTGAAAAAGATAAATAAAATAAACCTGTGCCGCACTGTGTATACCTTTGTGCAAATATTAATATCCAATGTGCCAATACATAAAGTGCAAATGCCATATATATATATATATATATATATATATATATATATATATATATATATATATATATATATATATATATATATATATATATATATATATATATATATATACATACATACATACATACATACATACATACATATATATATATATATAGATATATATATATATAGATATATATATATATATATATATATATATATATATATATATAGATATATATATATATATAGATATATAGATATATATATATATAGATATAGTGACTGTGAATACACTGTCTGTATTATATATAGTTCTCTCTATGGCAATCTATATGTTATCAAAAGTGCAAATGCTAAACCAGACAAGTGTCTCTGCACACATATATAAATGATTGAATATATTGCATATATTGAAAAAATAATACACATCAAACAATCTTATACATTGTGCTGTGCACTCAACCGCAATACACAATCTACAATATAAGTGCTATTAGAAGACACCTGTGCAGTGTTATATAAACCATAAATAAATAATTGGATATGATTAGTGCTAATATCATGGGTGTAAATAAAGTCCATATAGGTATAATAATATCACAGAATCCAGAGTGATATGTGACTTTACTTCACAGTTGGAAATTTTCAGTGACTTTCAGTGATTCCACACACGTGCTCCCCCCTGTGTGTCTATGCTCACCTCAGAAATTTTGACCGCACACCTACGTTTGATCAAAAATATGCAGTAGAACTAACACTGGGTTCAGGGTTAGTGGACTCTGTGGAATGCCACAGTGGAGGGATTGACGTTCCGCAGAGTCCACTAACCGTGCGGCACAAGTTTATTTTATCTAACTAATGTCTACTATAACCCTGATAATAACCCTCCTTGTAACCCTTACTGTAACCCCAACCTGGAGCCAAGAACATATGGTGTTGCTGACTGTGCATCGCCCTGGTCCGCAGTCTTTATTGGCTCTTCAGAAATCCAGAAATCTGGTCTTGACCATACCCTAAGCCCTTCTCAAACTAACTCTCTCTAACACTATCTCCTTTTTTAACCCTTATAATAACCCTTTTTGTTACTCTAACACTAACTTTTACTGTAACCCTAACCTGGAGCCAAGAACATAAGGTGTTGGTGACCGTGTATCGCCTTAGTCTGCAGTCTTTACTGGCTTTTCATAAATCTGGTCTTGACCTTACCCTAAGTCCTTCTCAAACCAACTCTCTCCAACACTGACTCTTCCTATAACCCTAACACTAACTCTTACTGTAACACTGACCCTCACACTAACCCTTACTGTAAAGCTAACAGTTCCTGTAACCCTAAGCCTCCATGTAACCCTAATTTCTCCCTGAAACCCTAACACCACCTGTAACCTTAAAACAAACCCTCTATCAAATGTTCCTGTAACCCTCACACTAATTAATTCTGTAACCTTAAGGCTGAGTTTAGACTGTAGCATGGAGCTGCTCACAGCAGGGGTCCGGTGCATCTCCATTCACCGTTTCAGGTCCGATTTCAGCCTGAATTTTTGGATGAATTAGGACCTGAAATGGACCAAAAGACGCACAGGACTCCTGTGCAATTCACATCGGAGCTTCTCTGGCGATGTGTGAACCGGCTCCATAGAGAGCCGGTCAGAATCTCCTGCTATGCGAATTGGATGCCGGGAAATTCGCAACAGTGTGAACCCAGCCTAAAGCTTGCACTATAAAATATATTTTGTATCACCTGTATTTTTACAGGTAGTACGAAATTTGGAATCAGCTGAACTTTGAGTCTGCTGGCCCACGGGCCCATGGGTGTTGCATGTTCTTCCATACAGGCGTTTTCCCTGGCTCCTGCCACTAAACAGAGTGGTGGGAAAATGAAAGGTCAATATGTTCTGGGGAGAGGGATTAAAAAAAAAACAGTTTCTTCACCCTGAGAGCGTAAGTCACTAGTTTGATATAAGATTTAAAAACAGAAATACAACTCATGTTGCTGTAGGATGACTATGCCAAAGAAGCAGGAAAGGCAGTTCAGTAGAGGAGTTATTATCCACTAACGCTAACCCCAAGTCCATTCTTCTCAAATTGTTTTGGTATTTTGTGTATAACAGTTAAATAATGACATTTCCAATGGAATTGTGTAAAGAGATTATTCCATTTTTAGAACAGATCCTATGTCATCCACTCTTTTCTGCAGTTCTTTCTCTTGCTGCTCGGTAGCTGCTTCAGGAGCATTAGAACAAATTGTTTCTATATAATTAAACAGAAGGAGTTGCTTTTAGGATGAATGGAATTTCCACTGCAAAGAATACTAAAGTAATAACATTGTAAGACTAATAAAAAGATTTGGTTGTGAAAAAAATCATAAAACATAATTTGTCATCTTATTTTCATGTATTTAATGCTGAAGTCCAGGAGAAGTTAAAAATGAATTAATTAATTGTAATGGGAGCTGCTCCCCCCACACAGCAAGGGTAAATTGCTAATTTTGTATGGGAAGAACAGCAGTAATACTTACCATATTCCTCGCTCCCCTGGCAGCCAGCAATCTTCTTCTCTCTCCAATGCTCAGGTTTGTGGGAGGCCCTCACTTCCCCTACCTATAATGCAAGGATCCTGGGCTGGGGGCCTGCAATTGGATGAGCATCAAAAGATGTGGCTTTGGGGGACCAGGAGGAAGGCCATAGAAGTGAGGAATAGGATAAGTAGTACTGCATATTTCTCTACCCCTAGACTAAACACGCATTTAACCCTTGCCAAGCTATCTTCTGGATTTTAGTCCCGATTTTACCCTAATAAAATAGATGACATCTAAATATTGTTTCTGTCACACAGGTTAGACCAGCCTTTCTCAACCTTTTCAACACAGAGGAAACCTTTCCAGTCTCAGGGAACCCCTGCTAAACATTACTATATCTACAACTCATGACACATTAGTGTGATGGTCAGTGGGAAGAATGCTCCTTTTTCTTGTGATCATGGGGAAGAAATACCCCCTTAGGCCTCTTTCGCACCAGCGGACCGATCCGTTTTTCAGGCTGACCTGATCAGACAAAAACAAATCTAAAAAACCTAAAAACAGACGGATGGGGATCTGTTCCCCATCTGTCCGGTGGATTGGATCGGATGACAGTCGGATGAAAATGGACAGGCAGTCCAGTACCATCCTACTGCTCCATAGAGAACAGCAGGTTGTGTCTGTATCCGCTCTGAATAGCAGACTGGACATGGACCTGTCATCTGCCTGCTTAACGGGGATCACTGGAGAGATCCCCCGCTGAGCAGACGGATCTGCTTGACAGATTCCGCTCCTTCTGAAAGGGGCCTTACAGATAACTAAGAAGATGAATAGTGTCAGTGGGAACATATGTGAGAGACAGAAATTGCTAATTTCTCTTGGCACCCCTAGCAACCTCGGGAGGAACCCTGGTTGAGAAACCCTGAAATATACAGACTTATATCCATAGTATGTGGGAATTACAGCATATTAAATCCAGTTAAACAACTTAGATGCTGGAAATATCAATGGACCCCTGCACCTGTAGCGTGGATGGAGACTTTGAATCTACAATTCATGATACATATTAGTGTGATGGTCAGTGGGAGGAATGCTCCTTACACTTGTGGTAATTGGGAAGAATTACCCCCTTATAGATAGCTAAAAAGATCAATAGTGTCAGTGGGAACGTATCTGAGAGGCAGAAATTGCTCGTTCCTAAAGGAACCCATAGCAACCTCTGGAGGAACCCTTGGGTTCTATGAAACCCTGATTAAGAAACCCTGTGTTAGACTAAGGCCTCCCGTAGGTTAACAGGGCACAGTGGAGCACAGGTATTGTCCTTTTAATATACAGTATGCATACTATATGGCAAAAAAGTATGTGAACACCCCTCCAAGTATTATGTTCAGGTGCTTCCAGTGAAGGGTACTGTTAATACTACAATATACAAAGACATTTTAGACAGGTGTACTTCTAGCAATATACAATAGTTTGAGGAAGGCCCTTTCTGGTTCCAGCATGACTTTGCCTCTGTGTACAAAGCCAGGTCCATAATTACAAAAATCCAAAATCTTGTGGATAGCTTTACCATAGGATTGAAGGCTATTATAGCTGCAAAGGCAGGGGGAAGGAGGAGAAACAAATCCATATCAATCCCCATTATTTGGAAATGTTTGAAATGGGATGTGTGTGTATACAGTATATATATATATATATATATATATATATATATATATATACACACACACAGAACAGACTTCTTGCTTTCCTGCCATTTGTCCCAGAGTTAGGCTGAATTCACACCTAGGCATTTTTTGTGCTTTTTGCATTTTGCAGATTTGCACTACAGATCGTGTTCCATAGGAAACCATGTTAAAAGGACTCTAGTGCAGATCTGCAAAATGCAAAAAGCACTAAAACTGCATAGGTGTGAATCCAGCCTTCATACCACCCCAAGTGTTAATATAGTTAAGTGCCCAGCCACAGCAACTTTCAGACTCTCATAGCATTCAAATGATTGCCAGCAGCGGCTGGATGGGACACCTATGTCCTTCTCCCACACTTAAACACTGAAGTCCCATGCATTGGGGCTAAACAATGAATGTGCATGGAGCCCAAGGGTTGAAGAGGCATTCACAGATCTTGTAGTTGGCACATTAAAGCAAACAGCAAAATTTTTATTGTGTCTGGCATTTCCACTGGGCTTAGCCTATCTTTAACAAGACATAAAGATGCGTTAAGCGTCATCAAAATTATGAGCACAATAAAACATTTGCATATATATATATATATATATATATAAATATATATATATATATATATATATATATATATATATACTGTATACAGTATATATGTATAATGCCGCAAAGGTTCAAGTACTAATTGCAAAAATGTGAATGAAATATCAAATGCCAAATAATGGATCTTATTCATGAAAACTGGAGGCATTGCCCACTTCAGCCAATTGGATTTCAGATTTTGTTTTCCTGTACGTGTTAGAAAATGCAAGCTCACATTTGATTGGCTGTTTTGGACAATAGCACTAGTATTTCTCTATTCCACTGTTTAATAATTAAATAACCCTTTAATAAGTACTTAAGTCTATTCATAAGGTCATTGCATGCATATTATTAATCTGTTAATAAAAATTAGATTTTAAAGGCTAAGTTAGAACAAATATTTCATTTATGGGTAAACACTGGTAAACTGACTCACCCACTGGCTTGCTGTTTCTCCCAGGGAACCCAGAGTTTAAGTAAGCCTCTCATTGTGAATGAGCAAGAATCCTGACTTTAGGTTAAAAGCATGGTCCAACAGGTCCCTGAATGTAATCTTTTCATTTGTCTGAACAAAGCTAAAACCCCTAAACCTGGAGCGCTTAAGAAGACCCTGTCACCAAAAACCAAGAATTTTAAATTCTTACTTGCAGCAATGTACCCCAGTACTTGTTAGGGAAATTACACTACAGAAGGTTTAAATTTTTATAGCACACCTCCCAGCCTCCTTGCATGTCATAGCCCACTTCTCTTCTTAGGCCCCTTTGCTGTCTGATCAGATCTGCCTGTCTGTTTTTCAGGCAGACCTGATCGGACACTCCATTCACCTCTATGGAGTTATGGATGTCAGCGGTGACATGTCCGCTGATATCCGCCGATATGCGATCTGGTCGGTATCCAGACGGATAGTGGCCTATTTTCCATCTGTCTGGCGGATGGGATCGGATGAAAACATACAGGCAGTCCATTTTCTTCCGATCTCCCCATGGAGGAGAGCTGGACTCTGAAAGGTCCGTCTCTGCACAGTGAGCGAAGAAGGTCCTGTCATCCGCCTGCTCAGCGGAGATCATCAGATCGATTCCTGCTGAGCATGCGGAGTCCATCAAAATGGACGTGCCCCTTGTGAAAGGGGCCTTATGGTGTCTAATTACTGTTTATGCTGGCCCAACTCTTTTGTCCCCCCCATCCCTACATAATCTCTTATGTGGGTGCGGGGGGGAGAAGTGAAGAATATTATAGAGTGTCACTTGAATAACATCTTTAAAGCAGACCACGGGTTGCTGGAAAGAAAGTTGCTTGATTCCCCTATCAACATAGTCAGTGTTGATCGGGTAATCCCTCCCACTGAGCTATTGTGGTTTCCCAGTGGGAGGCGCGGGGAGCTGTCTCTGCCGGGAGAACACAATGATTATTGCTAGATGCTAAAGACGCTGGCAATAATCGCATGTAAGCATCTAACATGCTGGTTGTACCCAAGTCAATCAATGGATCGACTTGGGTGCAATTTGCCTGCCCATAGATGGTTTGAATGTGGGCTGGTTTATCAGGGAGATCCGACCCATCTATGGCTGGCTTAAGTCTGCTGGGGCTTCTAACATCATATCCAAATGGCAATGCCCAACAGATGTCTCAGGACTTATAGATGTCTACACAAGGGAGACTTTTACAGATAAATAACACAAGAAACATTTATTGCACATATAAACCTATGGGGGGATTTGCACCCTGGCACCAACCTTTCCAATTGCTTATTCGTTATGCTGCTCTAGCCTGTTGTTGAATATTGTGAGGAAGTGGTATGAGGGTCAGAGCAGAAATCACATTTTAATACTGGAGTAATGACCTTCCGATGTTTTAGGGCTTATGGTTACTTAAAAAATATAGGTGGCATGCACAGCTCCCTGTTGAGTTTGCTACCTGTCCATAGTGCAATATTTCCTTTAAAAGGGGCTTCCTTTTTAATAAGGCAACTAGCATGTCGAGAAGAAGAGGTCGGCAATAATAGCCACTATATTTTCCCAATACGGATTCCCTTTAGGCTGAACAGTGGTTAATTTCCATATTGGACTCCACCAATCAGCTGTTTCAGGACTGTTTCCACTCATTATGTTAATCTGGCTTTCTTGTGCCACAAAAGGTTGAGCTGTTAAAGTGTATAGGCAAAACTTTTTTTATTTTTAGCCTTGAGTTTTCCAATTTTTTCTTTGGATGTCTCTGTCCTGCTTGGGAAACTTCCCTTCACTTCCTGACCTGGAAACACAACATGAAAAAAGGAAATCTCTCCAAAGTAAGGGGAATTCCCATCTTAAACAACTCTCACTGGAACATTTGCCCCTATCGGTTGATTTCTTGCTCTGGTGACAATTCTAAAATTTAGTATTTCTATCTGACAATGGCTAGCAGAACAAATAAAGGGGTGAATCTTTCTAGTGGGGACACAAACAGCAATAAGAGCTTGATAGACAGTTTAGCTAGTAGTAGTCACATTTAACTGGACTTGTTCTATAATGTAACATTTTGTTTCGTAGCTTCTCCAAGCCACATCTTCAGTTCCAATGAGTGTCCGGAAGATAATCAGCGTTTTTTTTATAATTGGAACTGAACAAGTGGGTTGGAAAGGCTAAGAAATGTCTTCAACATTACAGAACAAGTCCAGTTAAATGTGACTAATTACTACTAGCTATACCAAGACCTGGATAAATGAAAAGCATCACAGCCTTGCTAGCAGAGGGTCTAACCATCCCCTATTAGATCCAATATTTGTTTTTATTAGTATGCCTACATACACTTTAAGAGGAGGCTACTGCAGCCCTGAAACTTTTACACACCAGAAAATAGGTAGGGTAACCTCATAATTTATTATGATTACTGTACACTTGTGGGTGAGTTTCCCATACTCTCGTTGAAAATGGATAATACTTTGTAAAAATTCTCTCTGGGGTTTCCAATTTTTCCTTCACCTTGTGAGAAAGCTATGGGAAAATGGAGACCTCCCTCAATTCTCCTAATGGCTCTGGAGGGTAGGAAGACCTGGAAACTGACTGGAATAGATGCAAGAAGCCAGTGGATGACTCAACCGACCGATCTCCACCCAAACGTGATGTCTCGGTTACTACTCTTTAAGTGGGCAACCAGCCCTTAACCATAAATAGATGACCTTATATACTTGTAAGGCTAAGAGTGCAGAAATCTTATTTATTTTGGTTTTGTATTTTCAGGAGTCCTCTGCCTTCCAGACAGTTTGAACCTCCATAGAGAGCACCAAAGACCCAATAAACCAGGTGATGTACAGATGTTTAGCCAATCAGAACTGAGGACTATAGAGCAGTCTTTGCTTGCCACACGTGTGGGAAGTATTGCAGAGCTCAGTAAGTACAAGTCTGTGAATATTCTTTCTCCTTCTCCCCTCTTTCCTCCTGTATCCTCCAGCTACACACAGCATTCTGCAGCAGACAGCCATGGTAACTACAATATATGCAATTCATCTTAGTCCACTGTAATTATGGCAGTGCAACAAAGATGAATGTACCTGTCGCTGGTATGGAAAATTGATTTTCATCTGTTATGAGAGGATGGATTATGTGTATTTGTGGCTATATAAATGTATGTGTGTGTGTATATATATATATATATATATATATATATATATATATATATATATATACACATACACACACACACACGTGTACATGCAATACGCTACGTATATGTATGTACACTAGCCATAATTTCTGCGGCAATAATTTGCACTGTGCATTGTTTCCCACAGCAGACAATCAAAAATTTTTATTTTATGGCCCTTTCACACATATTATTTTTTATTTTAGACCCCTGTCCATTTTTTTATTGCTAGAGAATCATATACCATACAGACTTCTGAGCCATAAATGAGGATAGGTGCACTGCTCACAGGTGGTGCACTGCTCACAGGATCTTCAAAATGCAGAGAAATTTAGCACTCAAATAAGGTCCAACTGGAAAGGTTCACTCAAGTTCCATACCAGAAAAAAAAAAAAAACATTTCAGGGATGCACCAGCCAGTTTTATTTGTCACCTTAATAAAGGGGTTGGGGTTCCCCCAGAAACATTTTTTTCTGATATGGGACTTGAATGAAAATCTCGACTTGTACTTAATTTGAGTGCTGGCTTTCGCTGCATGTCGTTTTTTTTTTTTTATGCTGCCTGTGAAACCGCTAAGGAGAAACATCCTCTTTCTTTGTCTTAGTGACCATCGTCAATGGGTCAGAATATGATGGAAAATCCACATTTCTGAGTTACATCCAGAACAAGAATAGAGGGGAAATCTTCCAACAGGGATATCTGTTTTTAAGACAACTGTCAAAGAGGATTTCCCTCACTTTGAAAAGGTTTCCTCCTACTTGTTGCTGTGTCTACAGGAAAAGAAGTGATGAGAAATTTCCCCCTTTTTGTTATACTATATAAACTCCTGAAACTGTTCAGAAATATGGCTGTTTACACCTTTATTGGTCCTAGTATAAGTTTAGCATTGCACTCCTAAGCTCCTGTATGCAGCAGATTTGTTGAAATTTAGATCTTATCAATTCACTGATATGGCACATTGAAAAAAACATCGGGTCATTGTGACCTGAGGTTCTCAACATAGTGCTGTCAAGTGGCTCTTATTGTAATTTAAACTAAGAAATAATGTGACAGGCTGCTACTTCCCGAGTTACTTCCAGGAGTGTAAAACCCGCTGGCGAGATTAGGTCACCAGAGACCCAGCATAGTGACAACATAAGAGTTTACCGGTGACACCATTATCATATATGTGTAGTGGAGGCTTCTGAGCATAATCCTGTGTGTAGATAGGCTCTTCCCACTATAAGTAGGCTTAAGATTCACCAATGTGGCACTGTCGGGGCAACTGCTTAAGGCTTTTTCTTATTGGGCTATTATGGCTACTGCATATCTTAGGTCTCTTCATTTTTTTGTTAAACTTTATTATATTTTGCTTACTATCAATTTTGCTTTTAGATATTACAAACTGGAATGTTAGTGCAGAGCTTGTCAATAGGCGGGATGACAGTGCAGAGCTTGTCAGTCTGTGTACCATGCCTGTTACTTAATTCCTTCAATGATGAGCTCAGAAAGATGTCTCTGTTGAAATTCCAGGGCAATGAAAAAAACTTTTTTAAAGCTACTCTTCAGCTGCTAAGATCTTTTACTTAGAACTCTTTAGAAAAATGAAACTAAGGATGTACGTATGTGTCCTCTGCAATACTTAGTTTGTTGGTTTTGTCCAGAAGTTGGAGTTACACTAAATACCAAATGTATGGATTAGCACTAAACATTAACATTTTTGCTTTAACTGCTCAATTATGATATGTAAAGATTTAGGAGATTTCAACTGAAAAACTGAATCCACTTGTATCCTAACAACAGTTAAGACTTCTTCACACTGAGGGGTTTTTCAAGCGCTTTTGTGTTAAAAAAAAAAAAAGCTCTTGAAAAGCTCAAGAAAAAGGCTTCCCTTTAAAATCAATGAATGTTTTCACACTGGGGCGATGCACTTTTGTTGCTGTGAAAATAATCCTGCTTGTAGCATTTTTGGAGCATGTTTGTGTGTGTTAAAACAGCCATTCATAGTCTCCCTTGGATGCTCGAGTGACAGAATGACAACAAAGAAGCACAGTTGTCAAACAGGGACAGAACATTGTCACCCTGTAACAGGAAGTGCCTGAACTAAGACCTTCACAGCTTGGACACCATATATTATTGATGTATAATTAGTAAATGAAAGCTGCAGATTTTAAAAAATTGAACAGGATCGAGGGCGCTGCCAAGCCACACTGTGTGTGTCTATGGAAGCACACAGCCTGGCTTTGGAGAGAGCCCGCACAAGTGCCCCCACAGCAGCCGGCTTGCTATGGGGGCACTTGGAGAGGAGGAGGAGGGGACCATACTAGGAGGGGATTCCAGAAGAGGAGGTAAGGGATCGCTCTGTTCAATACCATTGCACAGAGCAGGTACAGTATCTCATAAAAGTGAGTACACTCCTCACATTTTTGTAAATATTTTATTATATTTTTTCATGTGACAACACTGAAGAAATGACACTTTGCTACAATGTAAAGTAGTGAGTATACAGCTTGTATAACAGTGTAAATTTGCTGTCCCCTCAAAAAAACTCAACACACAGCCATTAATGTGTAAACCGCTGGCAACAAAAGTGAGTACACCCCTAAGTGAAAATGTCCAAAATGTCCTGTGGCCTGATGAGACCAAGATAAACTTATTTGGTTAAGATGGTGTCAAGCGTGTGTGGCAGAAACCAGTTGAGGAGTACAAAGACAAGTGTGTCTTGCCTACAGTCAAGCATGGTGGTGGGAGTGGCATGGTCTGGGGCTGCTTGAGTGCTGCCGGCACTGGGGAGCTACAGTTCCTTGAGAGAACTATGAATGCCAACATGTACTGTGACATACTAAAGCAGAGCATGATCCCCTCCCTTCGGAGACTGGGCCACAGGGCAGTATTCCAACATGATAACAACCCCAAACACACCTCCAGGATGACCACTACCTTGCTATAGAAGCTGAGGGTAAAGGTGATGGACTGGCCAAGCATGTCTCCAGACCTAAACCCTATTGAGCATCTGTGGGGCATCCTTAAATGGAAGGTGGAGGAGTGCAAGGTCTCCAACATCCACCAGCTCCGTGATGTCATCATGGAGGAGTGGAAGAAGACTCCAGTGGCAACCTGTGAAGTACAACAAAAAAGCAAATACTCTTGCGCACAGGTGTGTTGGCTAGATGATCCAAAAGTTCAAATTGGATAATGGCTTTCGGCCTTGCTGCCCTCCAGGATAGGGGTATCCTAGTAGTAGACAAAAACACAAAGAAAAGAGGGCGCACCAGCCTAGTGCATTATCTTTTGGTACATTTATTGAGAAAATATAATGAAAACTACTCACAAAAGTAGGAGACAATCACGCTTAAAAAGGTCTTTGACGTATGGCAGTCTATCTACTGACTGTTGTTCTCTTGCATAAGTAGTTGCAAGAGAATAACATTGTTAGGCTCTGATGAAGAAGGAATACCTTTGAAACGCGTCAGAGGGCATCGGTTCGTATGTCCACTCTCCAGGACTCAGAGACTGCAATCAGTAGATAGACTGCCATATGTCAAAGACCTTTTTAAGCGTGATTGTCTCCTACTTTTGTGAGTAGATTTCATTATATTTTCTGAATAAATGTACCAAAAGATAATGCACTAGACTGGTGCAACCTGTAAAGCTCTGGTGAACTCCATGCTCAAGAGGGTTAAGGCAGTGCTGGAAAATAATGGTGGCCACACAAAATATTGACACTTTGGGACCAATTTGGACATTTTCACTTAGGGGTGTACTCACTTTTGTTGCCCGCGGTTTAGACATTAATGGCTGTGTGTTGGGTTATTTTGAGGGGACAGCAAATATACAATGTTATACAAGCTGTAAACTCACTACTTTACATTGTAGCAAAGTGTCATATCTTCAGTGTTGTCACATGAAAAGATAAAATAAAATATTTACAAAAATGTGAGGGGTGTACTCACTTTTGTGAGATGCTGTATATATAACATTTATCATTTTAAGAAAATCAGCCTTTACAACCCCTTTTTAAAGTAGTTGAAAACTCATACATAAACTCAGTGAAGTGACTAGCCACAGGTGATACACAGAGATACAACACATCCTATATAAGTTATACTTGTTTATCTGCAACAATCTCTCATTCACTTCAAAGTGTACAGTTTATACTGATGGTCAGAAGGCAGGGGGCTGGGATCTGAGGTCACACACTGCACAGTTAAGAGAGGAGAACTGAGTGTAATATGAGACCTGAGTGTGGGGAAGGGAAACACGCAATCTCATCAGATAGCTGCCATAACCCCGGTATTTTCTTCAATAGCGGGCGGTCCACTTTCATATAAAACTGGTCTCAGGGGAGGATTTTCTGCAAGATTACTTTTATCAGCGGCAGGAGAGGTACCCCCCTCCCGCCGCGTCCCGGTTATCTCCGCCGCTTACCGAATCCATCGGTAGCGGCGGAGACGATCCTTTCCTTTTTTTTTATTGCTTTTAAATGTAAATGTGAGATCTGAGGACCCTAGATCTCACATTAAAGAGGTCCTGTCATGCCTTTTTTCTATTACAAAGGATGTTCACATTCCTTGTAATAGGAATAAAAGTGATCCCAAAAATCTTTTTTAAAGGGACAGTGCAAAAATAAAAAGTAAAATGAATAAGAAAAAAAAAAAAAATTTAACTTGCCCCGTCCCTTTGTGCTCACGTGCAGAAGCGAACACATACATAAGTCGTGCCTGCATATGTAAACGGTGTTCGAACCACACATGTGAGATATCGCAGCGATCGTTAGAGTGAGAGCAATAAGTCTAGCAAAAGACCTCCTCTGTAACTCAAAACTGGTAACCTGTAGAAATTTTTAAATGTCGTCTATGGAGATTTTTAAGTGTCAAAGTTTGTCGCCATTCCACAAGCGGGTGCAATTTTGAAGCATGACATGTTGGGTATCAATTTACTCAGCGTAACATTGTCTTTTACAATATAAAAAAATTGGGCTAACTTTACTGTTTTCTTATTTTTTAATATAAAAACGTGTATTTTTTCCCAAAACATTGCGTTTGTATGACCGCTGCGCAAATACGGTGAGATATAAAGTATTCGTAAAAAGAGAAAGCTGCGCTAATAATGAATTAATAAAAAATAACCTGTGAATAAACACGTTAAATGCGTTTGTCACAAACACAGTAAAAAGTGCAACAAAATTGTCCACCTATGGTCAAACACTGATAAAGTGATAACAAAATATATATAATAGTGAACAGTGAAAAACGGAATGGAGTAAATCCCAAGTACACCATATATATTATATTATGAAATGACCATATGGTGAAAATAGTTGGGACAAAAATTTGGACAAATAAATATGAAAACAGTCTGTATCATCAATGTTGAAGGCGATGGAACATTGCAACACTCAGTGACGAGTCTTCAGGGGACACAAACTGTGAATCCACCACCGCACAGAGTTAAGGCTTACCAGCTATACAAGCTAGATTAGCTTGTCACCCAAACCTGGGTATTGCGATCTCCCGCTGCTGTAATGCCGTGTACACACGGTCGGACTTTTCGGCTACAAAAGTCCGACATCCTGTCCGATAGACTTTCGACGGACTTTTGGCAGACTTTTGGCGGACTTACGGCGGACTTGCGGCAGACTTTCTTACGAACGGACTTGCCTACATACGATCACACAAAAGTCCGACGGATTCGTACGTGATGACGTACACCGGACTAAAATAAGGAAGTTGATAGCCAGTAGCCAACAGCTACCCTAGCGTGGGTTTTTGTCCGTCGGACTAGCACACAGACGAGCGGATTTCTGGGTCCGGCGTAGTTACGACGGAAAGATTTGAAGCATGTTTCAAATCTAAAGTCCGTCAGATTTGAGGCTGCAAATGTCAGCTGAAAGTCCGCTGAAAGTCCGGGGAAGCCCACACACGATCGGATTGTCAGCCAGCTTTAGTCCGTCGGCGTCCGTTGGACTTTTGTAGACGAAAAGTCCGACTGTGTGTACGCGGCATAAGAGGCTTGTAGGTAAGGCGTTCAGCAAATCCCAGCCCAGATAAGATAGCGATCTGCATGTGTTAACCAACACTCTCCACTTGAGAGACTTGCTGCTGTACCCGGGGCTGTGGTTGCGTTTAATGTAGATATCCCAAATCTGGGACGTTGTGTGGTCCTGGCTGTGCTGCCTTGGGTGACAAGCTAATCTAGCTTGTATAGCTGTGCTGTGGAGGGGCAGGGAGTGCTGAGCTGTGGACGGCCGGAGAGCGGCCGTCTCAGTCTTTCAGTGGCTCGCTGAGAGGCTGAGACGGCTATCAGTCCAGGCACCTGGCGGATCCAGACTTTATTGTCGGGATGACGCGGTGCCTCGACTGTTTCCAGTGACGTCAGCAGAGCACTTCAGACCGCTCTCTGCTGAAACCCGGGCCACAGGAGTGCAAAACTAATTGCACTCCTGTGACCCATAGGAGAAGTCCAGCCCAATAAGCTCAGGCTGGACTTCTCCTTTAAGTGGTTAAGATACATTTTATGACTGGTTGCCTAGACTTACTGCACTTTGCACATTCACTTTGCTCTTTGCATTCCCCTTCTAAATAATTCTGATTTACCTGGGTTCCCAAGTGAAAAAGTGGAAAGAGCGGTATTTAGAAGTAGTTCTAAATCATCGACTGGTTTATATAAAGTAGCAGTTAGTAATGTATATTTAAATAATCTTTAAACCTAAAATAAAAAAAATAAAAAAACTTACATCATTTGATGCCTTTACTTAGCATATTCACTATCATGTATTTTGAAGTTCAAGTAACTGCATACAAAATGAGATACTGTATTTGAAGTTGATATAATAGGCTCTGTTATTGTAGGCAAAATGCTGGAGAGCGAGTCTTCTGTGCAGAGGAAAATATTGCCGACCTGCTTTACTACCTTCATTTTGAATGTCCTCTGATTTGATATTCCTCTGAAACACTTGTGTATCCAACCATGAATGTTATTAGAGCTGCTTGTACATAAACTACCTTGTAATGTACTGTTGCTGGGTTTTCTGGTCTCTGGGGAAATATTTTCCTATACACAGCTATACTGGCCATACTTTTGACATTTTTGTTGTCAATTTAGGCCCCTTTCACACTGCTGCGACTTGAAAGTCGGCCGATTTTGCCACGATTTTGCGGCTGCGATTTTGCCACGATTTCAGGGAATGCCTGTGTAATCTTGAGGTCTGTGGACCTTAACTCGCATCAAAGTTGAACTAAAGTAGTACAGGGACTACTTTGAAGTCGGTGCAACTTGAAGTGGCACAGATATGAATGGTACTCATTGGAAATCATGGGGTAAGACTTGTCACGCGACTTTGCAATCCCAAGTCACAGGACAACTCACACAAGTGTGAAAGGGGCCTTAAAAGCGTTCCATAAACTTTCAGTCACGTAACCTATGACTCAAGTTGTGATCTGTTTCCCAGCTCCATTATAAATGACAGTTTGACCCCTTTCACAATGGGACACGTTTCAGGCGTTTTAGCGCTAAAAATAGCGCCTATAAAGCACCTGAAAAGCGTCTCTCAAGCCACCCCAGAGTGAAAGCCTGCGTGCTTTCACACTGGGGCGGTGCGCTTGCAGGACTGGAAAAAATGTCCTGCAAGCAGCATCTTTGGGGCGGTGCGGGAGCACCGCTCCTCCACCGCCCCTGCCCATTCAAATGAATGGGCAGCGCTGCCGAAGCGCCTGCAAAGCGATTCGGCAGCGCCGCAACACGGGCGATATTAACCCTTTATTTGGCCGCTAGCGGGGGTTAAAAGCGCCGCCATAACAGCAGTAAAGCGCCGATAAAACTAGTGGAGCTTTACCGCTAACGCCCGCCACTGTTTAACTTACATTGTCCCTTCTATTTCTGTATGTGGATGACAGCATTGTAATTATTGAATTAAAAAAAACATCTAAGGACCTTTTTCCTAATCGTTACACAGCTGTCACATAACCCAGCTCTTTCCCAGCCTGTCGGCATGGAAACATAAGCAGGAGTAGCTTCTAGTCCTCTGCTGCTGGTCACATGTTCAAAATGAAAAAAAAAAAAAAAAAACCTTTGGATTACAGAGTAAAAATAAATAATTCATATCAATAAACTGTTTTAAATTGCTATAAAAAATTATGTTTGAAATGAAATCTTTATTATTTTTTGCTAACACCATGGTGTTGGGCGGATTTCTGCCAATTACAGGCTTTGTCACACCCCTCCAGCCTGTGTCTTAGAATACGAGGGAGGTGAAGCCTCCATCAATTAAGAGGTAATATCCTGCCCCTATTGTGTTTAGCTGGTTAGTGGACATGGAGGAGGAGGGAGGGAGTGGGCTGTCATTTACCACTGTGTATACACCCACATGTGTGGCTCTATAGTCACATGGGCTGCTCAGATGCGATAGGGAGGAAATGCTCATCATAGAAACTCATTGAAAACTGAGCATGTGCAGAGCTGTCAACACTGCTCTGCAAAATCCCTACCTCAATTGGGTACTTAAACAGAAGGGGGAGATAGAGAACAGCAGGATCAACCAGGTTTTTTGCAGAATACAGAAAACAAATCTCATAGTGACTGAATGAGTATAAACAGCATGTAATACACCATTTATTGAAAGTTTTTTTTATGATGGGGGTTTAGTGACACTTTTAGACTTTAGAGGGACCTGACTGTGGATAGTGGGAGTAGAAAATGCTTCACCTTTAGAATGCGTAAGCAATGCCTCAGGCTTGGTGGTCAGTGAGTGTAAAAAAAAAGACTTAACTCCTTTGGTCAGTAGGAGGAGGAATAGTGCCCCATAATTGGTATTAGTGGGAGGAATAGTGTCCCTTTGTTGGTATCAGTAGGGTGCCCCATTGATGGTTTCAGTTGGGTGAACAGTGTCCCATTGTGGATGAGAGGAAACTGGGAGGAATAATATCCCTTAGTTTGTGTCTATGGGAAGAATAATGCCCCGCTGTTGGTGTCAGTGGGAGAAATTTTGTATCTGTGTGAAGAATAGTGCCCCAAGAGCCGAATAAAGGCAAGCAAAGGACCACATTCAGCCCACAGTCCGCAATTTGGAGACCACTGACTTAAAGAATAAAAAACTGCACTGATAGCTTAAGCACCCCTTCCCTGACCTAACCTAACCCACCATTTTCTTCTCCAGAAACATATTTACCTCTATCTGACTTCTGAGGGGCTCAGTTGTTTGTTTACATCCAGCGCCACAGTATTTAGTGTCCTGCCAGTGCCATGTCTATACAATACAGCCCCATAAAGTTCTATTGAGCCATTTCTTCAGGCAAAAGATATTTGGGACACCGCCCCATTGAATTCCATATGGCTGTAATGCACAAGTGCAGTCAAGAGACTGAAGACTTGCAGCATTGGATGTAGTCAACGAAGGGGAGCTTAATGGATAATTGCACTTTGTTTTAAAGTGCACATATCGCTTAAAATTGGGGATGGTTAAAACTATTGGTGGCTGATGAAAACCTTCACACTTCATGGCAAACCTGAGAAGTATATGGCCAGTATAAATGGTCACATTAAACTATTCATCTCTCCTATGTAAGAATATGTGTCAATACAAAACATTACAATTCCATTGCAACATGACACTGTACAAAACACGTAAAAGCACAATACAAAGCCTATTGCAATTCCTTTATAACACAATTAGTGTATACTCTATATCCATAATTTCAAAGTATGAATTTAGCCATTTGTACTTTTTGCATTAAAGTAACATTCTATGTAAAAAAATACGGCTGATTACGGTTGAAATACACAAAAGTTGAAATACATGCATCGAGAATTGTAATTTAATTCACACACGCCGGTCACACTGACCGAAAACTATCTCTTTATTCAGCTTACAGTTTTCTGTATAGCTTACCTCCTGAATGGACAAGGAATGTGGTGATTCTAGTCCATAGTTCTTTGATTGGACTGAAGACAGAGAAAAGTTGAACCAGGAAATGGGAGAGTTACTTCACTGTCTGTTCTGTCTGGATCATTACGATTATACAGAACTACAGATCCTTTGGCAGGTGAAATAGCTCAGTTATGTATTTCAATTGCATATTTGCATATTAGCTATTTGGAAATAAAAATTGCCTACTGTCTACTTGTAACATTTCTACATGGACATACTCTCCTTCTTTAGCCCCATGTCACTGAATTGCAGGATCCCTGTCCTTTCATTGCTCTCAAAATTTGACCATTCCCTGCATTAAGGTAAAAAAAATGTCCCATCATGTGTATTGCTCCCTCACCTCCCTTATACTTACCTGAGTCTTTTCTCAATCCAACATTGTGCCCATCTGCAGCAGCGCTGGTCTCTCTCCCTTCACAGGACAAAGAGACAACAGTGGGAGCCATTTTATTCTGCTGCTGTCGATCAAATCCTGTGGGGAGGGAGGGTGGGGACTAGCAGAGTGTGTCTATGGATGCACACAGCTTGGGTTAGAATAGAACACGCACATGCGCCCCCATAGCAGGTGGATGGCTATGGTGGTGCACGCAGAACAGGAGGAGCCAAGAGCGTAGGCAAGGGACCCCAGAATAGGAGGTTTGGGGCTGTTCTTTGCAATATCATTGCATAGAGCAGGTAAGTATAACATTTTTATTATTTAAAAAAAAAAAAATAGACAGCTTTAAGCTGTCTAAAGTGGCCCTAGTATGTGTGAATGTGAGTTAGGGACCTTAGATTGTATGTAAGCTCATTGAGGGCAGGGACTGATGCCAATGTAAAATATATATACAGCGGGTAAAATAAGTATTGAACACGTCACCATTTTTCTAGATAAATCTATTTCTAAAGGTGTTATTGACATGAAATGTTCACCACATGTCGGTAACAACCCATGCAATCCATACATACAAAGAAAACAAAACAAGTAAGTTCAGATACTAAGTTATGTGTAATAAAATGGAAGGACACAGGGAAAAAGTATTGCACACGCTAAATGAAAATTATTTAATACTTCATACAAAATCTTTTGTTGGTAATGACAGCTTCAAGACGCCTACGCTAGTTGCATGCATTGCTCAGGTGTGATTTTGGCCCATTCTTCCACACAGTCTTCAAATCTTGAAGGTTCCGTAGGCCTCTTCTATGAACTCTGATCTTTAGTTCTTTCCATAGATTTTCTGTTGGGTTCAAGTCAGGCGAGCCATTCTATCAGCTTACATTTTTTTCTTTGAAATCAATTGAGAGTTCCTAGGCTTTGTGTTTGGGATCATTGTCTTGCTGAAATGTCCACCCTCATTTTATCTTCATCATTCTGGGAGATGGCAGCATATTTTTATAAAGAATGTCTTGGTACATTTTTCCATTTATCCTTCCTTCAATGATTTGAAGTTTGCCAGTACCGTATGCTGAAAAACAGCCCCACACCATGATGTTCCCACCTCTAAACTTCACTGTTGGTATGAAGTTTTTGGGGTGATGTGCAGTGCCATTTGACCTCCAAACATGGTGTGTATTATAGCATCCAAAGAGTCCAATTTTGGTCTCATCTGACTATATTCTCCCAGTATTTCACAGACTTGTCTAAATGTTGTGCAGCAAACTTTAAACGAGCTTCAACATGCTTTTTCTTAAGCAATGGAGTCTTGCTTGGTGAGCGTGCATTCAGGCCATGGCGGTTGAGTGCAAAATGTATTTTCTTTTAAACAATTGTACCTGCTAATTCCAGGTCTTTCTGAAGCTGTCCACAAGTGGTCTTTGGCTCTTGGACAACTCTTCTGATAATTCTTCTCACTCCTCTGTCAGAAATTTTGCGAGGAGCACCTGGTCGTGGCCAGTTTATGGTGAAATGATGTTCTTTCCCCTTCCGGATTATGGCCCCAAGAGTGCTCACTGGAACATTCAGAAGTTTAGAAATCCTTCTGTAACCAATGCCATCAGTATGTTTTGCAACAATAAGGTTGCAAAGGTCTTGAGAGAGCTCTTTGCTTTTACCCATCATGAGATGTTTCTTGTGATATTAATTTGCACTGACAAGGGGCAGGATTGCTTTCTAATTACTGATAGATTTCAAATTATATATAAAGGTGCAATTACTGATAGATTTCAGCTGGTGTCTTGGCTTTCCAAGCCTTTTTGCACCTTTATTCATGTGTTCAATACCTTTTCCCTGTGCCATTCCATTTTATTACACATAACTTAATTTCTGAACGTAATTGTTTTAATTTCTTTGTATGCATGGATTGCATAAATTGCATGGGTTGTTATTGACATGTGATGTCATTAGCACCTTTAGAAATATATTTACCTAGAAAAATGGTAACGTGTTCAATACTTATATTACCCACTGTATGTAAGCTAGGGCCGCCCAGTGGGGGACTATGGGACATTTTCCAGGTGGGATTTCAAATAAAGGGTATTTTTTTCCAGAATAACACTTATGCCGTGTACACACGAGCGGACTTTCCGGCAGACAGGACCGGACTCCATCGGACAGTTCGATCGTGTGTGGGCTCCAGAGGACTTTTTTTTCCCCAAAAGTCCGACAGACCTAGAAATAAAACATGTTTCAAATCTTTCCGACGGACTTGAGTCCGGTCGAAAAATCCGCTCGTCTGTATGCTAGTCCGACGGACTAAAACTGACGCTAGGGCAGCTATTGGCTACTGGCTATCAACTTCCTTATTTTAGTCCGGTCGTACGTCATCACGTACGAATCCGTCAGACTTTGGTATGATCGTGTGTAGGCAAGTCCGTTCGTTAGGAAAGTCTGTCAGAAGTCTGACGAAAGTCCGTCGTATAGACCGTTGGACCAGTCCGGTCGAAAAGTCCGCTCGTGTGTACGCTGCATTAGGTTGATCTTGCATTCTTAGATGTTTCTTAAACCATAATAAATCTTCAATTTTTGAGTTCAGATCTACTTTAAATCCAGGTTTAGTCCTCCAGTAATAAAGAGATTGATAGGTGCAATTACTTATCTGTGTAACTACAAAGAAGTCATGAAAAATTTAAGTTCTAATCTTTAATCTTAGTGGGCATTCCCAGACAGTAAAACCATGGCTAAGTATACCGTCACAAATGGATTCATCCAATAAAAATACAGGGAAACAAAAGCTCCAGTGTTTATGCTAATAATGAGTTTTATTCAGCAGTTATGCTACAAAATCTTCATGCAATCATACGTAGAAGCTTTGCTCTGCCCTAGATCAGGTGACTTACCATCCATGATGTTTTCCCTCAAGCCTCATCTAACTCATGACATCCCATTCCCTTGCTTGGCTACCCCACTTTGACCTCTGAACATGAGAAATCCCTGTAACCATTTCTTAGCAACGTAATTCGTAGAAAAAAAAAAGCAGAACATGATTTCCTCGGGGACCATTATGAGCAGTATCCGTTTTATGGTTCCTTGCTGGCCATATATGAAAATCCAACTAGACTGACTCAGATGGGAATTCCTGGCCTGGATTGATTCGTTAGTATTTTTGAGAGCATGTGTATGTGCACCTGTCTGTTTATTTATAAGGAATCCAAAGTCTTTTTAAAGATTCTTTAAACTATCAAATATAATATCTTTTGTTTGGCTTACATTTTTTTTTTTAAATCTGTTAATTAAAACAGACAATATAACAAATAGACAAAGAAAACAAGAACAACACAACGCAAATAATGCGCTTCAAAGAAATGGCAAGTTACAATATTGTAGATCGAGCAAGGGCCTCTCCCAAAAAAGTTGAGGTGTGGCTCACGGCAATATATACAGAATAAATCAAACATAGCAAGAATAAAAAATGCATGCCAGAGTGAGTTGGGAGGATGTTCCCATGTCGGGAAAAACCTGTGTATGCAATCAAAATTTAACAGCAAAGAGTAAATGGTAGACATTGCAGAGGCTGTCGTGGGCTTGGCTAACCAACTGGACCATACTTTATTGTACTTCTTGGGGTAACCCCTATTAAAGTAAGTAACCTTATATAGAGGTAGGCTTTTATTTACCAATTGTTTCCCAAAGGCAAGGGAGGGAGGGGGCAGACTTTTTCCATTGCACCGGAATGGCCTTTCTGGAGTAGAAAAGGGGCAGGCTAACCAGGATTCTTTTGGCTACCGTGGGGATTACATTTTCCACCAGTCCTAACAAGCTGACTGCCATAGTGGGTCTCAAAGAGATCGATGTTACAGTGTCAATCATGGCCAGTACCTCTCCCCAACATCCGATGATGGCAGGACAAGTCCAAAAAACATGGAGGAAATCCCCAGGGGAACGGCCATTGGCTCACATTTTCGATTTTTTTTCCAATGTGTAGCATGTAATTACATAGTAACAGAAAAAAAAGACTTCAGTTCGTCATGTTCAAAAAAAAAAAGGCTTGCATTCTCAGATCACTAAACCCGCAACTGATCCAGAAGCAGACCCGTTGCGACAGGACAGGCAAAACAAGCAATTGCTTGGGGTCCCCGAGCTGGCCTGGGGCCCCAGCCGCGCCGCTGGCCGTTGCTTCCTATAAGCTGCAGTCTGTAGCGTGGCCAAGCTCCTCTTCCTTACTCCTGTTCTGCCGAGAAAGGTCCCCATGGCGAATAATGACCCCCCTGTACTGCGCAGGCATAGCGCTTGCACAGTGTGAACAACAAGGGAGCCGAGAAAGGTTCCGAAGCTGAACAGCTGTGAGTGAGCTGTACATGGCACCTGCGCAATGAGCAGGACATTGTGCCTGACGCTGCTGCACGCTCCCGATGCTCGTGCTACTCTGCAAGGGGCAAGTGTATTACTGTGATATCACATAAGCATAATAACAATGTGGCAAGTATTGTGAGACTATTGAAATCAATATCATGAAGATTGCAAAACCCGCCCTTAATGTGTTGAAACATGCCGTAATATAGCCACCCCTTGCAGAGTAGCATGAGCATCGGGAGCGTGCGGCATTGTCTGGTAGCATCGGGAGCGTGTGGTAGTAGTAGAATGTGGTGTTCAATGTGGTCTTCATTGCGCAGGTGCGGTGCACAGCTGACTCTCAGCTGTGTATGTTTGGCTATTTTTGGCTGTTGTAGTGCTTCGTACTGCGCAAGCGCTGCGCCTGGGCAGTACAGGGGGGTCATTATCTGCCGGGGGAACTTTTTTGGCAAGACACCTGCAGTCCGCACGGTACAGGAGATTCAGTTTCCTGTTCCCGGTCGGACTGACAGGAAGTTCACACACTGAGTGCTCACTTCCTTTCAGTCCGGCCGGCTGGGAACAGAAAAATTTAATCTCCTGCCGCGCGGTACGCAGTAGGGAGGGGGGGTTAAAAAGATGGGGGGCCTCCATGTCCATTTTGCTTGGGGCCCCCAAATTCCTTCAAACGGCCCTATCCAGAAGAAGACAGAAATCTCTGAACGTAGGGTGTGCTTCAGTTTGTTCTTACAGAAAACAAAATCCTTAATTATCCTGTAGTACAGTGGAAGACTTTTCCACATTTACACAGCTTCTACGGTAAGAAACCTTTTTCATATGCGCAGGGTAAAGCTGAACTCAGGCAAACAGCTAAATATTTAAATGCATATACAGGTGCTGTTTTACCTGCCAAAGGATTTTCATTTAATCTCATCCAGTTGTTAGATTCATACAGCTCTGCCACACAGCACATTCCTGTCTGACAGGGTGGGAGATCTGATTTTCCTCTATTGCTGTCAAGTAACACTTACAGGTCTTGTCCCTCCCCAAGCCTGTGACTGGACAATGCAAGGAGAAGCAGCACACTGATAAGCTCCCCTCTTTGTCACTCTGCTCTCTCCTCCTATCGCTGTGACTTTTGTTTTTAGCACATAAGTACTGCAACTCAACTGATTAGCTCTTAGTACTGCTTCTCCTGTTAGCAAGCAAGGCTAATACCAAATTTAGAGAGTTACACTAGTGCATTAAAAATTACATTTAACCACATGCCGATCAGCGCACGACGATGTAATCGGCACAATGGCACGGCTGGGCAAATGGGCGTACAGGTACGTCCCCTTTAAATCGCAGCATTGTGGGCGTGCGCGCGGCCACTGCGTACTCTGTGACTCGATGTCCACCAGGGGCCTGCGATCGTGTCACGGAGCAGCTGAACCGGGAGATGCCTATGTAAACAAGGCATTTCCCTGTTCTGCCTTGTGACATGACAGAGATCTACTGCTCCATGTCATCGGGAGCAGTGGTCGCTGTCATGTCAGTGGTAGCCCATTCCCCCCACAGTTAGAATCACTCCCTAGGACATATGTAACTCCTTGATCGCCCCCTAGTGTTTAACCCCTTCCCTGCCAGTGTCATTTACACAGTAATCAATGCATTTTTATAGCACTGATCGCTGTATAAATGGCAATGGTCCCAAAGTAGTGTCAAAAGTGTCCGATGTGTCCGCTATAATGTCACAGTCACGATAAAAACCGCAGATTGCCGCCTTTACTAATAAAAAAAAATAATAATAAAAATGCCATAAATCTATCCCCTATTTTGTAGATGCTATAACTTTTGCGCAAACCAATCAATATACGCTTATTGCGATTTTTTTTTTTACCAAAAATATGTAGAAGAATACATATCGCCTAAACTGAGAAAGAAATTAGTTTTTTTATATATTTTTGGGGGAAATTTATTATAGCAAAAAGTAAAAAATATTTTTTTTTTTTTCAAAATTGTCGCTTTTTTTTTGTTTATAGCGCAAAAAATAAAACCGCAGAGGTGATCAAATACCACCAAAAGAAAGCTCTATTTGTGGGAAAAAAAGGACATCAATTTTGTTTGTGTGCAATGTCACACAAAGTGCTCAGGTCAGGAAGAGAGTAAATTCTTCCTGGGCTGAAGTGGTTAATGATTCACAAATTAAAGCGGAGTTCCACACAAAAATGGAACTTCTGCTTTTCGGAACCCTCCCCCCCTCCGGTGGCACCCATTTGGCATCTGTCAGGGGGGAGAGTTATGTGCACCCACTTCCGGGCATAGACCCCTGCAGGGGGTCTACGCCACTCCCCCCGCTGTCTGCTGGGAGACACACGGTTCCCAGAGACAGCAGGGACCATTCAGATTGCGCAGCGCGTCTCGCGCATGCGCAGTAGGGAACCCCTTACCCGTACTGCCAGCATCCGAGGACCGAGGGACGGTTCGGCCACGGGTGCCGACATTGCGGGCGCCCTGGACAGGTAAGTGTCCTTATTTTAAAAGTCAGCAGCTGCAGTATTTGTAGACCTCCTCTTTAAGGCAGAGTTGCATTCCTTTGTGTCTTTTATATTTGCATGCCGTTCATCTTTAAAAGAGATGTATGGGTTTTTGGTTTTTCTTACATTTTAGAATCATACTTACCTTGGTGGATGCAGCATTAGTCCAATGCTGCATCTGTCCCCCCGCCGGCTCTAACTGAAAACCAAGTTATCAAACACTGCCAATCACTTGGTTCTCAGAGCTCCCTGAGCAGAGACCTGGTAGCTGTCAGTCACCTCTGTTTGCTCGCCCTCCCGCGCCCACTGGAGAACTGGGCTGTGGAGGTGGTGGAAGCAGTCGGCTCAGGCTCTCAGCAGCTCACTGAGAGGCTGAGCCGAGTGCCAATCCAAGCATGTGGGCAGATCCCGAGCATATGGTTGCAATCTTTCCTGAGCCTGGACTGGCTCTGTGACGTCAGCCGACAGCAGATTTCAATCCGCTGTCTGCTGAAAACAGACAAACTGCACTCCTGTGATCCACAGGAGAAGTACAGCCAAATGAGCTTTGGCTATGCTTCTCCTTTAACGTATATCTAAAGACAGAACTTTCTGAATAGAACAGGAAAGGGTCCAAAGAGATTCCAATTACCTTCTAAGACAATTGTCTGATTAGGCCTGATTCACACTTAGGCTCTATTCACACTAACGCGTTTTTTGATGCATTTTGCAGAAATGCATGGGATTTTTTTAACATGGGTTCCTATGGAATATGTTCACATTAATGCATTTTTGTACCTCTGCGTTTTTGGAAAGGGTCAGGGACTTTTTTTCATGCAAAATGCAGCGTTTTGCATGTAATAGAATTTAATAGACCAGCATCAAAAACGCAAGTACAGCGTTTTTGCGGTGTTTTTGATGCGCTTTGCGTTTTTTGGCGTTTTTTTTTTTTTTTAAACTGTATACAGTCTAAAAAAGAACTGTAAAAAAAAAAAAACGCAAAACGCTGCAAAAACGCTGCTCAAAAACGTGGCAAGCACCACAAAAAACCACTGCAGAAACGCTCAAAAGCAACATGCATAGATGTGAATCGAGCCTTATGCAGGTTGCAGTTTGCATATTGCAGGTGCATTTTGCGTTTTTCAATACACATTTTTGATCCATTGAAGTCTATGGAACTAAAAACCAGAAAAGAATCGCATGCACAGATGTGAGCTCCATTTATAGGAAACCATGTTAAATAGACTGTAGTGTGTTTCTTCACAACTGAAAACGCACTAAAAAATGCATAAATGTGAACCAGGCCTTATGTGACATAACTGCTGCCTGGGTAAAAGTTATGTTTCTTATGTGTGCCGATGCCATATTCCAACTATAAAAAATATATTTTGCAGATATTTAACTTTCCAATCACTTGTGTGGTAATGAGAGATTTACATTTGTACGACACATATATTAGGTTGTTTCCCTTTTAACAAGAACAGCAGGCAGCGAGATCCCTAAATCTATGTCAGGATTTACAAACCTTATTTAAGAAAACTGTGAGAAGAGAGGAAGCTGACACTGCTGATAGCTGACTGTTGCCGTGATCTGTGCAGCCTCTTGTCATTCCATCAGTCTGGAAATCAAGGCTCCCCACACAAAATGGCTGTCTGATTGACCATGATCAGAATTCCGCAGCCGCACCGCGTCTGAAAATAACCCGCGCCTGACAGGACCTGTCAAGGTATTGACTGTAGTATCATGCACATTCAATTGAGAGCATTCCATAGCACATCTATCATGACCACCGGTCAGGAGCACAATGGATTAAATTAAATTCTAGATGCAACATCTATTAAAGGGAAACTAAAATGCTTTTGGATCCGTTTTACTTTAACATTGTTTTTAAGATTATAAAAAGAGATAAAGGTGTTGATTTGCTGCTTCCAGGAAAAAAAAAAAGTACATTTTGGGACCAATATGGATTTTTGCATTGGGGTAATGTGCTGTAAAAAAAACACACAATTTACTATGTGTTACTACAACATGATAATACACATTCCACAGTGCAAATCATTTTAAATGGCACTCCACTACATTAAACCAAGGTAGTTGTGTCGTAGCATATCACAATGCATGGTAATGCACTACTTTGTGAAGCGATGCACCGAAAAACACACTGCACATCTGATTTTCAGTGTGTTGGCAACCCATTTAAACAGATTTACTGAGTTAGCGCAACGCACATTAGGGTTCGCTCACAACACCCGTCCCTTGTGTGAGGGATGTGTGGCTGTGGTCTGTGTTTTTGTAACAAAAGGCACTCTTTCTTTTTCTTTTCTTTCAACTTTATTGAAGTTTCACAATTTAAATCTTTGTCTGAGCAGTTGAATAAAGTGTCTCCGTTGTGACGCACTGTGATGGAATGGCATCCGTTGAGACATTTGATGAGCCATGCTGCATAAAAATGCAGCATGTCTGCATTTTTTACGCCAGGCACTACAACCCTACTCAACCCTACTCAACCCCACTCAAATATTGTGGTGTGGAAAAGGTCACATAGAAAACCATTGTTTTCTATGTGCCTTTGTGTTGAGCCTGTGTTAATCTATGCAGATCAGCACAGCTCAGTGAAGATAGTATATTTGAGCGCTCAATGCGTGGCATAGCACACATATTTGCAGATACATTAACAAACCGCAACAATCTGAATGGGCCTTTAACCACCTTAGGACCGCCTGCCTGCAGTGCACTGCGGACGGGCGGCCGTGCAGGCAAAGTGATGTACTGGTACGTCACTGCCTGATTCCCCGTGAATGTACACAGCAGGAGTCTGTCAGCAGATGAATCATTGGACCTGCTGATCAGCTGTGTCCAATCACAGCTTTAAACCCTGTGTTGACAATCAACACAAGGCTTTGTACAGAGGGAGCGATCTCTCTGTTTCTTATCCCTGCAAAGCAGGGATAAGGCCCCTTTTACACGATCGGGCCGTTCAGGTCCGCCTGTCAGTTTTGACAGCGGACCTGAACGGGCATTCCATGTTAGCCTATGGAGCGATGGATGTCAGCGGAGACATGTCCGCTGACATCCGACCCGGTCCGATCCGCTAAAAGCAGACGGATGGCCCTACGTCCAGGTCCGTTGCTGGTGGATCGGATCGGGTGAGATCTGACGTAAACGGACATGCTGTCCGTTTTCATCCAATCCCTCCATAGGCGGTAGCGGTGCCTGACAAGCCCCTCCCCGCTCAGTGAGCAGAGAGGGACCTGTCATCCGCGGAGAGATCTCCCGCTAAACGGGCGGACGGAGGCGGACTCAGTGGAAACAGAGTCCGCCTCGTGTGAAAGGGGCCTAAGAAGCAAAGAGAACTTTAGTATAAAGCAGCACACATTACACATTGTTAGGCACACACTTAACCCCTTGATTGCCCTAGATGTTAACCCCTTCCCAGCCAGTGTCATTAGTACAGTGACAGTGTATAGTATTATCACTGATCACTGAATTAGTGTCACTGGTGATGTCAGTGGCAGGTAGTCAGTTCCCCTCCAGCGTCAGTTAGTGTCAGATTGGCCGCTGCACTATAGCAGTCCCATTATAAGTCGCTGATTACCGCCATTAGTAGTATTAATTTTAAAAAAATCCAAAATAAACCATAGTTTGTAGACGCTATAACTTTCACACAGACCAATCAATATACACTTATTGGGATTTTATTTTGACAAAGACATGTAGCAGAATACTACAAGAAGAAAATTGCTCATAGAGCCATGATTTACAAGGTGTAGCAGAATACATTTTGGCCAAAAGTTATAAAGAGATTAGATTTTTATTTGGATTGGATATTTTTAAAAGGAGAAAGTAAAAAATATTTTTTTTTTCTCCAAAATTTTAGTTTTTCCAAATTTTTTGTTTTATATATATTAAAAAACCCAGTGATGATCAATTACCACCAAAAGAAAGCTCTATTTGTGTGAAAAAATTGTATAAATTCCGTTTGAGTAGAGCATTGCATGACTGCGCAATTACCAGTTAAATAGCAAACAATGGCCTGGTCATAAAGTGGGTAACACGGGAGCTGAGGTGGTTAAAGCAATCACTTGTCCTTGGTTGGTTGGTTATGGTCAGCGTATCTAATAATGGAAATCTAAACAACCTTGAAATTGTAATCATCGGGATTGCTGGTGTTACATGGCCCTAATTCAACAGCCTCTACTCTTCTGGGAAGGCTTTATTTGGAAATTTGTGTCCATCCAGCCAAAAAAGCATTTGGGAGCTAATTTACTGTTGTTGGATGAGAAGACCTTGCTCTCGATTTAAGTTTCTCTTTCTTTCTAAAGGTGTTCAGTAGGGTTGAAGTCAAAGCTCTGTAGAGGCCACTCATGTTCCTCCACACCAAGCTCATCAAATCATGTCTTTGTAGAGCTAGCTTTGTGTACAGGGGCATAGTCATACAGGAACAAAAAAGGGCCTTTTCCAAACTGTTAACACAAGTTTGGAAGGGCACAATTGTCCAACATGCCTTTGTATGCTGTAGTATTAACAGAATCCTTTAATGTAAAGGTGTTCAGTAAGGTTGAGGCCAGGGCCACTCATGCTCCTCAACACTAAAAACTCATCAAATCATGTCTTTGTGGAGCTAGCTTTGTGTATCATGCTGGAACAAAAAAGGGCTTTCCCCAAACTGTTAACACAAGGTTGGAAGGGCACAATTGTCCAAAATGCCTTTGTATGCTGTTGTATTAACAGAATTCTATATTGTAATGGTGTTCAGTAGGTATGAGGTCGGGGCTTAGTACAGGCCACTCATGTACCTCCACACCAAACTCATCAAGCCATGTCTTTATGGTGCTAGCTTTGTGCACCGGAGCACAGTCTTGCAGGAACAGAAAAGGGCTTTCCCCAAACTGTTACCACAAGGGTGCAAGGGCACAATTGTCCAAAATGCCTTTGTATGATGTAGTATTAACAGAATAATTTATTGTATTTTGGTCATATAGTGTATGTGTGATACACGGTTGTCCAAAAATGCTTAACTATATTGTATACCTCATTTAGGCCTTCATCTGTGATACAGACTCCATCTGTGATGCTTTAACTCCCGCCTGGGAAAGCTCTGTCAACTTTCGATGTCTTACCTGACTTTAGCACATTCCAATGTCAGAACATTCAGTCAGTTCACAGAAGGAATGTTTTATACATTTATATTTCCTTTCAGGAGGACCCTAGACAGTATATGTAGAGGAGTGTAATTTGAGGCTAGTGTTTAAATCTAAATTGTTCTATTCTGTAAATCACATTCATGAAATAAAGCAAGTTAACGGTCTCTTGTTGATCACCTTCATTTTCTGCTAGACATAAGATTTACCTAGAGATGTCCGTGGGGAGTCAGGTGACAGGTCAGGAGAAGTGGAAATCCCTCTTCTCACTGCAGGACGGTGATCATTCTCACACCTTACTCTTTTACGTTACCATACTATAGACTCAGATTATAGACTCAATTCACCAAGCTATAAAGATTGTTACTTGCCATTACATCTGTTATTTTAATAAATGGCAGCCAAAGGAGTTGAAAATAACAGCCCCATGTCTGAAAATTAAAGACGATGATAACAAATAACATGCATTTAGAGCTTAGTGAATTAGGCCTTATATGACTTCATATTATTCTCTTGGCAAAATATATTTCAAGCTGAATTAATGAAATGATTGTCTGGAATCACAAATGTGGTTAGCACTCCTGCCTTGCATTACTTTGGTCTTTGATTCGAGTCCTGATCAGAACATCATCTGCATGGAATTTGCATGTCCGTGTGGGTTTCATCCCATGCTTAGAAGACATGTATTTAGGTAAATTGGATCCTGTACATAAAAAATAATGACCCTGGTGTGATATGCTACTGAACACACCCAAGTTGGCTGACTCAACATCAAATAAAATGCTTTAAGTCACTGGGAAGGAAAGTGCTAAAGAAATATTAATTAATATTACTTACCTGTAAATCCAGATTTCTTCTAGACAGGCCGGTAATGTCACGGGTTCTTTCTGTTCTTCTCTAGCAGTGATGGTTCTTACTGGTGCAGAGAACAACACTCACACAATTCATCAGTTTTGTGAGCCCAGGCCAGGGGCAGGTCCATGACAGCCGAGTCCTACAGGAAGTAGGTTAAATAATGCTGGATGTCATTTAACCCCGAAGAGGAGTGGTAGCCAGGACCAGGAGAGATAAATCTGGGTTGGACAGCAAAAGCTGCTATTTTAAACATGCTGGGCAATACACTTATAAAACTAACCTTGAGATCTGTTTTACATTAAACATGTCTTTAGAGTACTAAATAGGCTGCTATTAATGATCTATTAGCAAAAATGCTTGTTTGCCTGGTTGTCATACGGATCCTTGGTTTCTGTATTGTCTAAGCCTAGGGTTACACTGGTAATTAAATCTCTTTGCTAGTGAGAGTTTTAAAGTGGCTGTAAACCCAAAAACAAACATATTATTTCAACTTACCGATTCTTGTATATGATGGCTGCATTTGTTTTTTTTGTTCCTTTTATTTTCTGGCCACTATGTCTGTTATTTTTCAGTTTCCTTTAACCTCCCTGGTGGTATGATTATGTCTGATTTTTGAAGCTCAAATTGGTACATTGTTGCGCATGGGTATTTGGCATTTTATATTGTAGGCCTGTAATTCTTACGAACAACTCACTTAAATCTGTCCAAACAAGAGTCTAGTAGATATCCCGGGTATGATAAAGTTTGAAACACAAAATCATAAATTATAATATAATAAATAACTATAAATAATTATAACAAATAATAATATAATAATATTACATTTTATTCAATAATGTAATCAAATCAAAACACTGAATTTTGCTCAGTCGCAGAATTATCACTGTCGTCACTTTCAGTGTCTAATGATGAATTTCCCCACAAATCACTATCACTCAATTCTGCAAGTGATTCTAATTTACTATCGCTTTTTTCTAGCTGGTCTAAAACCGCTTTGACGTAGAGGGACACTTTTTGGTTACTATGGACATTCTCAAGTTTCCAGGCAGAAAGAATAGTATATATAATATAAAACTGCAGGCAGGGCACTGGACAAAGCACTAGGGGCAAAAGGGAGGTGAAATGATTTGATACAGTAATGTAATCTTACAGATTACATTGTATTGTGTTTGTTCTGTATTTTTCACTATTTTTATTTGCCGCCAGGCTCCGCCCCCATGTGTTGCAACGCTCACAGGGAACAGAGCCCGGTGTTCTGCCGAGAAAGTTCCGCTCGGCAGATAAGGACCCCCCTTTACTGCGCAGGCGCTGTGCCTGCGCAGTAGGATCCGGCGGAAATAGCCGAAGGTGAATAGTTGAAAATCAGCTGTACACGGCGCCTGTAAGAGGACCCCTCGCGGGCTCGCTTCGCTCACCACGCTTCGGGCATGGCCTCGCTTCGCTCAGCTCTTTTTATTCCCCCTCTAGGTCCACTTGGATGGTGGGGCTTGAACCTGGACCTAGGGCGCAGGCGCCGTGTACAGCTGATTGAAGATTTTGAGCTTCGGCTATCATCAGCGGCTCATAGTAGTTCGTACTGCGCAGGCGCCATTGCTTTTAGGGCAGGTATCCCGTCACATATTGACGAATCGGCTGGTACTCTATTTGCTGTTTGCAACTTTGGTGAGTGTGGATTCAAGGACCTTTTACCCCCATTTTTTGCAGCACCTGGCTCAGCCTCTCAGCAAGCCACTGAGAGCCTGAGCCAGCTGCTTCCGCCCTCTCCACAGCCCAGCGCTCCAGTGAGCAGAGGTGGGCAGAGCAGAGAACCGGTGATTGACAGTCACCGGCTCTCTGCTCAGGGAGCACTGAGAACTGAGTGATCAGCGTTCTTTGATCGATCGGTTCTCAGGCTTGGTAGGGGACAGATGCAGCATCGGACCGGTAAGTATGATTCTTGAAAAAAAAGCCGAATTTCTCTTTTAACAGTTTTTGTTTTGCCAGTGTCCAAACATATTGTAGACAGCAGTATAAACCAGATGTCATAGACTGTTCTGCAATCCTGTGTCTCTCTGTGGACTCCAAGAAAAGATTTTATGGGATGTACAAAAGCCTTTATTATACACAAGCTTACAGATGCTTTGTGTTATGGTAGCTATACATTTTCAATGCCTTCCATTATGCTGGAGACTAATCTACTCTGATTTGTTTACAAAACATCCCTTTGATCTATAGAATAGGCTATACAATAGCTCCATTTCTGTGTTCTTCAACATGACTTCTGTCCATGAAATTACCAGCCACCTGCATATCTTTTTTTTTTTTTTTAATGAATTCTTCAAACGACTGAAATATTCCCTGCATTCGTCTGCTCATGCACAGTCCATAGCTGTGTGGATACTGGCTGAATCTCATTTTTTTCTTCTAGAAGCTAATAAATTTCAAGCTTGGGGCAGCCGTAGACACATTGTGCTGGTTGGCCCTGTTGTGTGGATGCAAGGCTGTTGCTGCATCAGAGATGAGTATTGAACAGTAGGGGTGACAACACGAGTCTGCCTACATTTAATGAAATGTGTGGGTGGGTGCTGATTTTCTCCTGTACCTGAAGGAAAAGAAGCTTCGTTATAGATTTTGGTTCCACCCCAAATGGATACTTTGGTTTTGCATGGTTACCAGAAGGCTAAATCACATGCTGGCTTGTCCCGAGGACCCCGGTAATTAATAGAAAATGTAATGAATGTTCCTGAAACAACAATTTTGCATGACCAGCTTTTTCGGGCTTTTTCCCCTTTATTTTCACTTGGTGATTCTGTGAATAAGATATAGCCAAAACACTTTTCCTGTATCTTCTAAACCCCTCGTGCCCAACATTTGGCCCCCCATGTGCTGTCCACAGGCTTTTGTGCATCATGTGCATTGCAGAGTAGCGCTGGCACTGAAAGACAGACTGTACTGTGTTATCTCCAACCGCAATACATGTAAAGTCAGGAACAAAAATGTTTTTTATTGCAGCTCATCAGTCTAGTATTTAGATATGGTGGCTGCATTGGTCTCCTTTATTTCTGGTTGTTTTTTACCTTTATTTTCACCTGGTGATCCTGCCAGTAAAATGCTTCCTATTCAAGGGTTACTATATCTATGGGTGAGCAGCATTGTCATCCAAGGACAAGAAGTATGTTAGGCCTACACCTTCCTCTCCTTATTTTCATAACTTGGGGGGGGGGGGGGGGGGGGGGGGGGTTGTTGTAGTCCTGGCACTTCCTGTCCTTGGTGACAGTGTTGCGCCTCCATAGATGCAGTAAAATATATGAGCATTGTAGAAGAGAAAAGGAAAATAAGCAGGGCTGACAACACTGCCTGGGATTTTCATGCAGCAGTAGTACTGTATTGTCAGCTCACTACAGGAAACTAAGAGATTACTGGATTTTTGGCAGATCAACAAGGTTTTTGCACTTATCAAACAGATATAACAAAACACATTCAATGCCAATTTACAGACCAAAAGGGAACAAATAAATAATTTAAGGCAGATCCCCAGCCAAAAAAATAAACCAATGCCAAATTCAGGTACATTGCTTGCATTATTAAAAATACCTTGATTAAAAATTAAAGTGGAACTGTATGAAAAAACAAAACAAAATGTGAACAGGCAGGAGTTTTAATGTGGAAGAGACACGCTATGTCTACTCTGCATTAAAGTTTGCCTGCTCTAATGCACAACTCATTGTACACGTTCGGCAATGCCGAGGTGACTGAGCTCCCACGCATGTATGGCAGTGACATCATCTCAGCCTGGCCAATAATGGCAGCCGGCTTCAGGGATTCGATAGCCAGCCGCTGTCATAGGCCAGGCTGCAATAATGTCACAAAAATGTCAGCGGGGAGCTCCGAGATGCTACATCGCTAGAGCCAAGGTGACTACAGTTCTGCTGTAACTTGTGCCCTTTATATCTGCCAAGAATTCAGCATTAAATTACAAAATGGCTTGTGCATTTATGATTTTTTTTTTAATCCAAAGAGAGAGTTATCTAATAAGAAAACTACTTTTAAAGTGGAAGTAAACCCATGTACCTACACGTAAGCCTATAATGTAGGTATAAGGGTTTGGAGCTATTCACATTGCATGCAGCCGGTGACGTCACCATCGCATGCACTCTGAAGGGACAGCATACTCGTGCCATCCCTTTAGAGCTCTGTGCCGCGGTCCATGACATGCGTGCGCGGAAGTGACATTATTGCAGCGCGGATATTCAGGCTGCCGGAAGGCTTGAACCCAGAGGGAATGCAGGTTAAAGATGGAAGCGCCTGTCAGTGGTAACAGTTGCTGGAGGGCTTCATTCTAAGGTAAGTATTTCATAATGTGCTAGTATGCTATGCATACCAGCACATTATGCCTTTACCTTGCAGAGTACAAAAAAAAGTTGGTGCGGTTTACTACCGCTTTAATGCAGTACATTTTATGTGACATAATTGTTTTTTTTTTTCAACAAGATTTAAACAAACTGTGCTGGCAGGTTCTCTTTAAAGATTCTCCTAATTGTATATAACCTATATAAATAGGATATATTAATGCTTATAGCGCAATATCGCATTGAAAATAATTTGTATTGGGCTGGCCTTTCTCAGAAGCATGGCTGATCTATTTATTATTGTTTACTTAGGTGGTTCCTTTCTTAGACAGCAGTTTATTGTTTGCTTGATCTTTATTCTTCCTTTGAAATTGTGCCTGTTCCGACATTCTTCACAGCACAAAATAAACGCTCAGATCTTTTTCTCATTTATGCGGTTCATGTAGATTATTTTAATTTGGTCGAAATGTATACAGACCACTGGTTTATACGCTAGTGTTTGTTTTTAATTCCTGACCTTGTTTCCGCTAAACATATTTCATTACTCAAACAAGGACTTTAGAAAAGAACCTTTGTAAACTAGATCTGAATCCTGAATGAATATTTCGTTTGCTAAAGCACTTGTTGGGGGAGATTTACTAAAACTGGTGCACGCAAAAATCTGGTGCAGCTGTGCATAGTAACCAGTCAGCTTCTAACTTCAGCTTGCTCAACTAAGCTTTGACAATAAGGCCGGGTTCACACTGGTGCGACACGACAGCCGTCCTACTTCGGATCCGACTTTGCCCTGCGACTAGAAGCCGGCATACGTCCGACTTTCAATGAACGGGGATCCCCGCAAATACCAGGCACTGTGTTTGGTATGAATCTTGTGGGGGAACTCCACGCCAAATTTTAAATAAAAACCGATATAGGTTCCCCCTCCAAGAGCATACCAGGCCCTTCGGTCCTTTATGGATTTTAAGGGGCACTCCCTACGCCTAAAAAACGGCATGGGGTCCCCCCAAAATCCATACCAGACCCTTATCTGAGCACGCAGCCCAGCCAGCCAGGAAGGGGGGTGGGGACGAGCGAGCGCCCCCCCCCCCCCCCGAACCGTACCGAGCCGCATGCCCTCAACATGGGGGGGTGGGTGCTTTGGGGCAGGGGGGCACCCTGCGGCCCCCCACCCCAAAGCACCTTGTCCCCATGTTGATGAGGACAAGGGCCTCTTCCCGACAACCCTGGCCGATGGTTGTCAGGGTCTGCGGGCGGGGGGTTTATCGGAATCCGGGAGCCCCTTTTAATAAGGGGACCCCCAGATCCCGGCCCCCCACCCAATGTGTATGAGTATGGGGTACATCGTACCCCTACCCATTCACCCTGGAAGAAAAGTGTAAATAAAAAAACACACTAGACAGGTTTTTAAATTTATTAGGCAGCTCCGGGGGTCTTCTTCCGACTTTGGGGGTCTCTTCCTGCTTCTCCGTGCTCTCCGGCCTCTTCTCCTGCTGTCTCCTCCCCCTCTCCAGTTCTTCTCCCGCTCTCCGGTATCTTCTGCCAGGCTCCTCCGCTGTCTTCTGCTCTTTTGCCGGCTCTTTTGCTAGCGGTGGCCCGGTCTTCTCCGTCGTCTTGGTCCCTCTTCTCTTCTTCCGATGTTGACACGACGCTCTCTCCCGCTGTAATGCCGTGTGCGCGTTGCGCAACGACTTATACAGGCATGGGGCGTGGTCACCGGCTGATGTCACCCGGCGACCCTGCCCTCTTATGACATCACCACCCATCATGCCACGGGTAGTGATGTCATAGGGGGCGGGGTCACGGGGTGACATCAGCCGATGACCACTCCCCATATATATATATATTTTTTCAAATATTACTGTATTTTTTTATTTATATAATAAAAAAATAAAAAAACCCAGAGGTGATCAAATACCACCAAAAGAAAGCTCTATTTGTGGGAAAATAATTATATACTTTTCGTTTGCACCTACCAGTTAAAGTAGCGCAGTGCTAAATAGCAAAGAATGGCCTGGTCATAAAGGAGGTAAAACCTTCCAGAACTGAGGTGCTTAAGCTGTTGTGATTCGCTGACATGGTGGGTGCCGACACTTCTTAATCGCCTCAGGACCATCCTAACTTCAGCACCGCTCTCCTCTCCTCCTGGTCTCATAGGCTCCTACTGCTGTCAGTCAAACTCACGTGAACAATAAGAAGGAGGCTGTGGCGTGGCCTGCCAGGGCTGTGTGTGTCTATAGACGCACACAGCCCAGATCAGGGGCGCATCAGTATGGGGGCCCCCTCAGCACCTGTCTTGCTAAGGGAGCACTCTTAGAAAGGTAACGTGGAGCAGGAGACCGCCAAAGAGGAGGTAGTCCTCTTTCTTTATTTTAGAAAAAAAAAAAATAGCTTTAATATAACTTTAATTTTTAGATGATCACTCCATGAGAGAACAACCCCTGGTATTCATAAAGGGTGGCAAGGTACTCTTTAGAAGTGTGTCTCATATCTACACAACAAATTCCTTTGTGTGCCACAGATACATGTACCTGTCAGAAACATATACATGAATTTGCTGCAAAGATGCACCAGAATTGCTAGACATAGGACACAATTTACTGTAAGATGCAATAGGTCTTTTTTAACTTTGTCTTTTTTAACTTTATGAATCTGTTGCATGCATCCGCATTGTTTATGGAATTATTGCACATTTTGTATAAATTTGGTGCAATGCCATAGTGCCATGTGCAGCCATACCTGTGAATTTTTTCACAAAACCTTTATTGAATCTCCTCTAGTATGCACAGTACAGTGACCCATAGCAGCCAATAGGCAATTCTCATTCATTGTTCTACGTGATGTACCATGACGGGTGAAATTTGGTTCTCGCGGGTCCCCGCCTTTCATCCACTTTGCATGGACTTATTAACAGAGCTTAGTTAACTACCTTGTGTCCTTGTAGCTAAATGGCATTATTGTATTATTCTTCTTATTTAATTGCCTACTTTTCTGCCAAAAACAACAACAGTACTATAATCCTTTAGGCAGCAGCAACACTTCAGAGGTTAATTCTTACATTGCTTTCTATGCACGATTAAATACAGTGAATTAAAAACAGAACTGAGGCTTGTTTTTAATTATTTTAAGGATTAATTTTCATCTTTAGCTCAAAAATATATTGTGTAATGCAGGCAATGCAAGCCATCCGATATATATGGACAGACAAAGATAGAGAGATAGATAGATACTGTAGATGGTTAAATAGCCATCACAGTTAAGATAGATAAATTGATAAATAAATAGATAGAAAGATAAATAGATACATTAATAATTCAATAATATAGACGATAGATAGATAGATAGATAGATAGATAGATAGATAGATAGATAGATAGATAGATAGATAGATAGATAGATAGATAGATAGATAGATCGATAGACAATCATGTAAGATATATGGACAGACATTCTGCCACTTTACTGTACTCAGATCAGTTAAATGGTGTATTCTGATTGGTTGCTATGGGTTACCACAATGTACATGACATGATTGCCCTTTGCACTGTGTTATTTAACAGTTCTGAGCAACAAGTACCCTTTAAGGGAAATACCAAGCTTTCAAAAAAAAAGGGGGGGGGAGCTGATTTGTATTATCTGTGTAGAAATGCCACTGGTGATACTTCTTGCTGTCACCTCTAGTTGCCATGGCAACACCCCGATTGTCCCCGTTCACTTTATGAACTGGTCGACTTGTTTACCTTAACAGAATTGCATTAGCGGAACATTAGGTTTCGTTGTCAATTATTTCCCAGTTGAGGAATGGCCGTGGCACACACCGGTTGGTACACATTGATGGGAAATGGCAATTAATTATGGGATATTTTATTCCTGCTTTGCGGGAAATTGCTGTGCGCAGCTAAACCTTATGAAATGTTGAGACACTAATTTGGTAATTATTGACATAAAAAATAGAGCGGGGGGAGTTCTTATACACTTCAATATCTGTGGATATTTTTCAGGTGATAACCAGAGGCACTACACAAAGAGAAATCCATTTAGGTAATACATTCAATTAAGAAATGCAATGTCTGCTACAATTTGCTAGTTTGATACATTTTCTGCTCAGTCAATCAGCTGTGTTAGCTGAACTCCAAGCAGATTAAAAAACAGAGATTAACGCTGCTCTGTTTTCATTACCAGATCATTAAATGTATTATTTTTTTAAGGACAAAGTTTGAGTACCTAAATCTGACATGGTATTAGCTTACTGCAGTCCCTTTACTGCAGAGCTCAGACTGGGAGAGGGAAAGACAAGAAACGGATAGTTGTGCTGCAATCATAGGTGTGTGCAGGGGGTGTTTCAGATGTGCCTGGGCACACCCTAATCACCCCGTGCAGTGCAGATTTCCCAAAAGTACACTGTGCTACTGACACCGTCTACTGTTCTACTGACTGACACCATACACTGCCCTATTGACACTGTCCACTCCTCTACTGACTGACACCATTCACTGTCCTACTGACACCGTCCACTGTTCTACTGACTGACACCATACAGTGCCCTACTGACACTGTCCACTACCCTCCTGACACCGTCCACTGCTCTACTGACACCCTCCACTGCCCTACTGACACCATCCACTGCTCTATTGACACTGTCCACTGCCCTCCTGACACCATCCACTGCCCTATTGACACCATCCACTACCCTACTGGCATTGTCCACTGCCCTCCTGACACCATCCACTACCCTACTGGCACTGTCCACTGCCCTACTGACACTGTCCACTGCCCTCCTGACACCATTCACTGCCCTCCTGACACCATCCACTGCCCTAGTGACACCATCCACTACCCTACTGGCACCATCCACTGCCCTCCTGACACCATCCACTACCCTACTGGCACTGTCCACTGCCCTGCTCACACTGTCCACTGCCATCCTGACACCATCCACTGCCCTCCTGACACCATCCACTGCCCTACTGACACCATTCTCTACCCTACTGGCACCATCCACTGCCCTCCTGACACCATCCACTACCCTACTGGCACTGTCCACTGCCCTGCTCACACTGTCCACTGCCTTCCTGACATCATCCACTGCCCTCCTGACACCATCCACTACCCTACTGACACTGTCCACTGCCCTCCTGACACCGTCCACTGCTCTACTGACACCCTCCACTGCCCTACTGACACCGTCCACTGCCCTACTGACACCATCCACTGCCCTACTGGCACCATCCACTGCCCTCCTGACACCATCCACTACCCTACTGGCACCATCCACTGCCCTCCTGACACCATCCACTACCCAACTGACACTGTCCACTGCCCTCCTGACACCATCCACTGCCCTCCTGACACCATCCACTGCCCTACTGACACCATTCACTACCCTACTGGCACTGTCTACTGCCCTGCTCACACTGTCCACTGCCTTCCTGACACCATCCACTGCCCTCCTGACACCATCCACTACCCTACTGACACTGTCCACTGCCCTCCTGACACCGTCCACTGCTCTACTGACACCCTCCACTGCCCTACTGACACGGTCCACTGCCCTACTGACACCATCCACTGCTCTATTGACACTGTCCACTGCCCGCCTGACACCATCCACTGCCCTACTGGCACCATCCACTGCCCTCCTGACACCATCCACTACCCTACTGGCACCATCCACTGCCCTCCTGACACCATCCACTACCCTACTGACACTGTCCACTGCCCTCCTGACACCATCCACTGCCCTCCTGACACCATCCACTGCCCTACTGACACCATCCACTACCCTACTGGCACCATCCACTGCCCTCCTGGCACCATCCACTACCCTACTGGCACTGTCCACTGCCCTGCTCACACTGTCCACTGCCTTCCTGACACCATCCACTGCCCTCCTGACACCATCCACTGCCCTACTGACACCATCCACTACCCTACTGGCACCATCCACTGCCCTTGTGACACCATCCACTACCCTACTGGCACTGTCCACGGCCCTGCTCACACTGTCCACTGCCTTCCTGACACCATCCACTGCCCTCCTGACACCATCCACTACCCTACTGGCACTGTCCACGGCCCTGCTCACACTGTCCACTGCCTTCCTGACACCATCCACTGCCCTCCTGACACCATCCACTACCCTACTGACACCATCCACTACCCTGCTGACACTGTCCACTGCCCTCCTAACACTGTCCATTGCCCTCCTGACACCGTCCACTGCCCTACTGACTGACACCATCCATTGCCCTACTGACACCATCCACTGCTCTACCGACACCGTCCACTGCTCTACTAACTGACACCACCCATTGCCCTACTGACACCGTGCACTGCCCTACTGACACCATCCACTGCTCTACCGACACCGTCCACTGCCCTACTGACACAATGCACTGCACTAGACACCATCCACTGCCCTACTGACACGATCCACTGTTCTACTAACACTGTCCACTGTTCTACTGACACCATTCACTGCCCTATTGACACCGTCCACTGCCCTACTGACACTGTCCACTGCCCTCCTAACACTGTCCACTGCCCTCCTGACACCGTCCACTGCCCTACTGACTGACACCCCTGACACCATCCATTGCCCTACTGACACCGTGCACTGCCCTACTGACACCATCCACTGCTCTACCGACACCGTCCACTGCTCTACTAACTGACACCATCCATTGCCCTACTGACACCGTGCACTGCCCTACTGACACCATCCACTGCTCTACCGACATCGTCCACTGCCCTACTGACACCATCCACTGTTCTACTAACACTGTCCACTGTTCTACTGACACCATTCACTGTCCTACTGACACCATCCACTGCCCTACTGACACGTCCATATTTTAAAATGTTTATTTACTTTTATTTAAAGGAGTGTTTGTGTCTGTGTGTGTGAGCTTAGCGGTGCACACCCTAATGCAATAGGCTGCGTGCATCCTATGGCTGCAATCCTCATGCGCTCATAGATAACATGCTGTTAGGAGGAGAGATCAGAGTGATCGATGAGCTTATTGGGAGAGACAAGACCTGTAAGTGTCACATAACTACAGCAGAGAAAGATCAGGTCTCTCCTCTTCCAGATAAGGCTTTGTAAAACAACTTCCCTAGGTGTATTTTATCTGTGAATTGACCCGTTAGCCTAGAGCTCAGCTTTATTAAACAATGCAAGTGGCAAAGTGCTGTAACCAATAGCCAGAGATGTCCCCCCGGAGCACATGTAACCTGAGACAGCCATTTTTAATGATCAACCCCATTTTGTTTGCTAGGACACTGGCACAGCAACCAATGACACTGGGTCCCCGCTGCCAGTGTCCTAGCAACCAAGAATGCTGTGCATCTTGGTTGCTAGGACACTGGCATCTAAGCTGTACAGTGCCAGTGTTTGCTAGGATGTAGTTGTCTGCATCATAACAACCAATGACACTGTGTGGCCAGTCAATAGCATCCCAGCAACTAACTCAGTAACAGTGCCAGCACCATAACAACCGAGGACGACACTGTGCGACCCAGGTGCCAGCATCATAGCAACCGGCTCAATAATCCTGCCTGCGCAAAAACATCAAACAATGTAGTGCAGCTCAGCCATCAACATCTTAGCAACTACAGTAGCTTAGTAATGGGTAAGGTAATGGGCCTACACCATGATTAAAGGTCTTTAAAGTGTACCTCCAGACAAATAAAGCCAAACTCGTTCAAATGCTGAATTTAATAGGATAAAGCATATATTTTATTGTATAACACAGTTGTTTTATATCTCAACTCATACATAAAATATGCACACAAGAATAATAAAAATACAGTTATTCACAAGAAAGTGTGCCCTTTGAAAATGCCACATTTCACAGCAATGCCACTTCTTCAGGAGTAGGACAGACTTGTAGTGTGATTTATCTCAAGGTGTTCCATTAGTTTGGATAAATCCATCTTATCGTCTATAGTGCAGCTGTAGAGGGTCTCAGCCATCACATGCCAAACCCCCCCCCCCCCAAAACATCACAGTCATGACCCTTAGAGATAAGGGGGGGCACTCACAGAACACTGACCCGAACACCACCAAGAGGAGGTGCCCACTATAAAAAAAAACCTTGGTGGGCTGTATACCCACCTGGCCTGTGGGGGGCCTGAAGTAAGATGGACTACACAGGTGTCTGATATAATAGTGCCCAAAGGATGGCTACGTGTAGAAATGAAAGGAAAGGGGATTCTGACTGGTTGCTACCCTGTTTCCCCGAAAATAAGACCTAGCATGATTGCCGGTGATGGCTGCAATATAAGCCCTACCCCCCAAATAAGCCCTAGTTAAAGTCCTTGTAGGTCTTATTTTCAGGGTAGGGCTTATTTTTGGGGAAACAGGGTAAGGCTTATTTGGGGGGTAGGGCTTATATTGCGGCCATCACCAACAATCACGCTAGGTCTTATTTTCGGGAAAACCGGGTATTGCTCCTTCTGCACGGTTTGTTGAAGATGTATCATTTCTTCTACGTTAATAGCGTGTTTTATAGCTGTATGTGGTCTGGGTGTGTCCCATTTATACTAATGTTTTCAATTAGGTTAAAACAGACTTGGGAATTCGTACCTCATAGCCCATAAACAAAGACATGTAAGTGACTGCAACCATATGTCGAAAATTACTCGGTGAAATAAATATTTTGATAAAAGGGGCTGGAAGAATGCGTTAAAGCAGCTGATTTATCATGTGTATCTCGATCTGTCTCCTCTGAAATCTCCCACAGTCTTGGCACCAGTACTGACTGTTATCTGGCTGTCTTCAGCCCTTAAATGGAAACCTGGCTCCTGAAATACCGTCAATTTCTATAAAATTGGGCTTTTCCGCTGTGCCTCGTGTTCAGTGCTGTGTTCAGCTGACTGTTCACTTCAAACACATGAAAAATCAGACGTGACAACCTTTTACCATCTTATAAAAAAAGTCTGTCTAAGGTCTCCTTCTCTCCTTTACTCATTTCTTCCTTACTTTTTTCTTTTCTTCCTTTCTTTCCTTTTTTTCCTTCCTTCCCTCCTTCCTTCCTTCCATCCTTCCTCCCCCTCTCTTTCACAACCATTGTGTTGAGTGCTGTGTTCAGCTGACTGTTCACTTTAAACACATGAACAATCGTATGTGATAACCTTTTTACCATGTTATAAAGCAGGTCTGGCCAAGGTCTCCTTCTCTCCTTTATTCATTTCTTCTTTACTTTTGTTCCTTCATTTCCTTTTTTTCCTTCCTTCCTGCCTTCCATCCTTCCTTCCTTCCTTCCTTCCTTTTTTTTTTTTTTCCGTACTTCATCCTTCCTTGCTTTAGCTCTCTCCTTTCTGGACATCCTTTTTCTTGTCTTTCTCATCTTTTCCCCTTTAGGCTCAATTCACATGACAAGTAACAGCAGGCATTTATGTGCGTTTTTTGCACGCCTTTGTGCTACATGCATATGGCAGCCTATTCATTTCAAGCATGCCAAAGTAGCTCATGCAGCTTTTAGAACCTTGACCTTTGCTTGTTTTTTTTAACAGTGTGGTTTGACACATTTGTTTGACATTTTTCCACACAAAAAAATATGTATCTGCTTCTCACATTTGAGGTACCATTAACAATGAATGACACCGCAAGCATGACTTGTGTATTCCACAGGTTTGGCACACGTGCGCAGAAAATGAGAGTTTGTTTTTGCGTTTATGAAATGCTATTGTGTGAATGCTGCTTTACATCCTCTTATTTGTTTCTTTTCCACTTTTCCCTTTCTTTCTTCCTTAACCGTTTCTTTGTCATCATTTCCCCACTTCCTTCCTTCCTTCCTTCCTTCCTTCCTTCCTTCCTTCCTTCCTTCCTTCCTTCCTTCCTTCCTTGATCTCCCCTATTCCTTATGTTTCTCCTCTCACCTTCTCTTCTTCACCTGTCTTCCTTCCTACCTTACCCTGTTTATTTTCTTTCCTTTTTTTCTTCACACCCTTCCTTCCCTTTTTCCTTCACATGCATCCTTCCTACTCTTCCTTCCTTCCCACTCTTCCTTCCTTCCTTTTTTCCTTCACACACTTATTTTCTTACTTCCTTCCCCATCTCCCTTCCTTCCTTTTTTGCTTCACACTCTTTATCCCTACTCTTCTGTCCTTCCTTCCTTTCTTCCTTTCCTCTATCCTTCCTTCCCAATCTCCCTTCCTTCCTTTTTTTCATCTCACACTTCCTTCCTTCATTTTTTCTTCCCACTCTTGCTTCCCTCCTTCCTTTTTTCTTTCCTTCCCACTCTTCCTTCCTTTTTTCCTTCCTTCTTTTTTTCCTTCATCCTTCGTTCGTTTCTTTCTCTTTCTTTCTTTCTTTCTTTCTTTCTTTCTTTCTTTCTTTCTTTCTTTCTTTCTTTCTTTCTTTCTTTCTTTCTTTCTTTCTTTCTTTCTTTCTTTCTTTCTTTCTTTCTTTCTTTCTTTCCCACTCTTCCTTCCTTCATTCCTTCCCTCCTCCCTTCCTTCCTTCCTTCCTTCCTTCCTTCCTGCTTTCCTTCCTTCCTTCCTTCCTTCCTGCTTTCCTTCCTTCCTTCCTTCCTTCCTTCCTTCCTTCCTTCCTTCCTTCCTTCCTTCCTTCCTTCCTTCCTCCCCCTCTCTTTCACAACCATTATCCATTATCTCACCTTCTTTTCCTTTCATCGCCCCTTCCTTTCTTTTGTGTCTGTCATCACTCCCTATACTCTCTCTTTATTTCCTTCCTTCACTCACCCCTTCTTTTCTTTTGTCATCACTTCCCCTTCCTTCCCTCCTTCCTTCATCCCTCCCTCCCTTCCTTCCTTCTCTTATTCTATTCATTTCTTCCTTCCTATTTCTTCCCTTCCTCCATACTCTAATTTATCCTCCTCATCATTCATACTTTTTTCCGTACTTCATCCTGCCTTGCTTTAGCTCTCTCCTTTCTGGACATCCTTTTTCCTGTCTTTCTCATCTTTTCCCCTTTAGGCTCAATTCACATGACATGTAACAGCAGGCATTTATGTGCGTTTTTTGCACGCCTTTGTGCTACATGCATATGGCAGCCTATTCATTTCAAGCATGCCAAAGTAGCTCATGCAGCTTTTAGAACCTTGACCTTTGCTTGTTTTTTAACAGTGTGGTTTGACACGTTTGTTGGACATTTTTCCACACAAAAAAATATGTATCTGCTTCTCACATTTGAGGTACCATTAACAATGAATGACACCGCAAGCATGACTTGTGTATTCCACAGGTTTGGCACACGTGCGCAGAAAATGAGAGTTTGTTTTTGCGTTTATGAAATGCTATTGTGTGAATGCTGCTTTACATCCTCTTATTTGTTTCTTTTCCACTTTTCCCTTTCTTTCTTCCTTAACCGTTTCTTTGTCATCATTTCCCCACTTCCTTCCTTCCTTCCTTCCTTCCTTCCTTCCTTCCTTCCTTCCTTCCTTGATCTCCCCTATTCCTTAGTCCTTATGTTTCTCCTCTCACCTTCTCTTCTTCACCTGTCTTCCTTCCTTTCTTTCTTTCTTTCTTTCTTTCTTTCTTTCTTTCTTTCTTTCTTTCTTTCTTTCTTTCTTTCCCACTCTTCCTTCCTTCCTTCCTTTCTTCCTTCATTCCTTCCCTCCTCCCTTCCTTCCTTCCTTCCTTCCTTCCTTCCTTCCTTCCTTCCTTCCTGCTTTCCTTCCTTCCTTCCTTCCTTCCTTCCTTCCTTCCTTCCTTCCTTCCTTCCTGCTTTCCTTCCTTCCTTCCTTCCTTCCTCTTTTCTTCCTTCCTTCCTCTTTTCTTCCTTCCTTTCCTCCTTCCTTCCTTCCTTCCTTCCTTCCTTCCTTCCTTCCTTCCTTCCTTCCTTCCTTCCTTCCTTCCTTCCCTCCCCTCTCTTTCTTCCTTCCTTCTCCCCCCCCCCATCCTGTCTTTCTCTTTCTTTCCTTTTTTACATTTGTTTCCTTTTTACTGCACAATGTGAGCCTCTTACCATGTGCACTGGAAGCTGCAGCAAGTCAGAAAGAGCCTCATTTTCTGGCCGGAGAATGCCCATCATCATTCAGCTATTTCCTCACTAGCCTTACGGCCCCTGCCCCTTCATTCATTGGAATTCAGTTTTTTAATCACGAAGGCTCATATAGTCTGCATGCAAATGCAATTTGTCTACGAATGCCCACTTCTCCAGAGAGGCAAGGTGCTGTGATGTTTTCAGGAAGCTATGTACAGCACTCTGTCAGCATCTTACACCAGCCATGATCTGCCTGCATTGCATAGAGAAGCGCAAAGACACACTTATTATGTCACTGAGTCAAAAATAAAGTATGTAAAAGAAATGGAAGGGGATTATTTAGAAATGTTATTAGGGTAAAGGGTTTTTGGGGGGGGTTTACTTTATTTAGCTTTTAGCAAGCTTAACGTTACTTGCATCTGCACTTATTTGATAAATTAGGTTAATTTTCTTTTACAATCTTTCTCTCTTCTCGTCTCTCTCACTATTTCCTCTTTTTTATTCTTATTCTATTTGTTTTTTTTGGATACAGTTGCAGCCCACCACTCTTGTGCAGTCAACAAATTTAGGGACACACTATAATTATGAACCTGCCATGCGTTAAAGTGCAGTATCCACTGTGCTTGCAGGGAATAAACAAATTCTGAGAGCCATATGTTACTGAATTGTCTTCCTTTCTAACCCACAACTTCCTTGTGGCAAAGTGAAAAATGTTACAGAGCTACCACAACAGTAGATAGAGAAGCCACCAGAGATTCTGAGGACTCTCTTAACGTTTGTAAATGCGGAGATGTGTTTCTGGGTTATATTGGGTTTTCCTCCATCTGTCCATCTGGTTTGTGTTAGAAGCTGTGAAATTGGTCTCTCGGGAATGAGACGGAACGCAAATAAATATGAGGACGTGACAAATTTTTGTACATTATGTCTATATGCAGCCACAGAAGGGAAAAATTCTCATGTAGATGAACTTAGCTTTGCACATTTGGAAGGAAACACATTTTAACCCTATTTTCTAACTACCCCTTTTAAAATGTAAGATTTTCCAGTATTTTATTTGGTATCTATGTTGTTAGCCATTGTAAATATTTTGGGGTTTTTTTCAGTGACATGGTTCAGAGTGCAGAAGCCAATTAGAATTCTATCTTTACTTATCTAACCTAAGCTGGCTGCACACATTACATGTGTTAGCTGAACTTAAAGCCCAACTTCAGGCACAATTGAGATTTAAATAGTGTATTGTTTTTGGTTACCTTTCTCCTCAGTCTTGATTCCAGACACCTCTTCCTAAGCCATCCTGCAGTGCAATGGATCAAAGTCACAGTTTCCTCCATGATCCAAGCTAATTCCCTGCCTTGGGTGGGGACTGAGCATTTTTTTCTGTTCATTACCTTCTTGGAAACTGGTCCCCTCACTGCCTTGGTGAGTTCTTCTGCCGTTGGAGCTTATGAGGGAGTACCCGGCTGATGCAAATGTCGCCATCACCAATGGGCAGTATCCGCATCACACAGACAGTGATGTAGACACCCAAAGAAGGACCCCAAGAAGTAAACAGAGGAAAAGGCTTCAAGCAAGAAAAATATGCATTTGGATAGCTTTTTTCATATCAGTGGTTTAATGTACAGCAATCATTCTCAACCAGGGATCTGTGGAACCTTAGGGTTCCTGCAGAGGTTGCTAGCGGTTCACTGAACTTCAGCTAAATGACCAGGCTCTGGGTTGATGTAAGTCCTGTCTTGTGTCTTGGGTCATCAGTGGCCACCAATGGTGGCTGAAGAGAAAGAGAGACTCCTGAACCCGTAGGGGGAGCATGGTCCTTGCATGGCTGGTAGATGGCATGCTAAAAGTTTGCGGTGTCTTAGAGCTTCACTGTCTTCAAGAACTCTGGTTGCTGAAGAATCTTCAGCATCATACACACATCTAGGTGTGTTGGAAGGCATTACTGTGTCCTGTGAAACTAAAGCAAATAGCAGGGTACCAAACGCTGGAAGAACCCTGGAAGTTTTAACAACTATTGGAATGGGATATTATGTCAATGAATTGTCTAGGCCTTCACTTTTTATTGCACATAATCTTATTGTATCTCCTTTGCATTTAGCAACAGCCAGTGGCGTCGCTAGGGGGTGGCTTTTGGGGCTATAGCCCTGAATGTGGGTCCCATAGCCCCGAGTCTCTGCAGGGGTCCCCAAGGGAAGGGGAGGCTCTCTGGGGACCTTGATTTAAGGGGTGAGGCTCTTTGGGCACCCTGATTTAAGGGGGAGGCTCTCTGGGGACCCTGATTTAAGGGGGAGGCTCTCTGGGGGATATATATATACACACACACACACATACACACGTATATTATATACATGTGTATGCCCGCCCAAGCATATGACTTTCTTTACTACGCTGCTATGGCCTCTAGCCCCAGATCTTTTGTAGACCTAGCAACGCCCCTGGCAAAAGCAAAGTAGTGGGTACCTGACCTGGATATAAGCTGATAGATTTCAACACGTTCTCAAACTATGTAGCTACTGGTAAAGCTAAAGGCAATAGTACATAGTTTGTACAATCAGTTTGTAATGTGTTTGGCCATCATTCACGGAAATGTTGCTCTTGGTTGTAATGTCTCTCTCTGTGAGTGGCCGTTTGAATAAATAAGCCTGGCAAAGTAATTGATGCAAATTGGAATCATTCTTTAAATTCTTTAAACATTTTTGTAATTTAAATATTTTCTACATTTTTTACTGAGAATCTTCTGTGTTAGTACAAAGTCAATTTCTTTTGCACAGTTATACATGTTCAGAAGCTGTTACCATAGAAACACAGGCCAACAAGTACAAAACTCAACCAAATGTTTTGTCATTGGGGAAGATAATAAATAGGTAGCAGAAAATAATGTAAACTACAATGCACCATGACACATTACATAAAGATCAGCTCCACCCATAGCAGTTATCTCCATTTGAGGGGGAATGGAGCTGGAATCATTATCCTGAGGGGTCCCTTCTGCTGTGTGGGAGCCAGGAGCCTACCCTGGAGTGTCAGGGAGCCCTCCTGAGGAGCTGATTGTTGTTTATTCCCTGCAAACACAGTGGCTGTATTACAACACTTTCATGAATAGTTCTTCATTTACTTCTATGAGGAATGCACTAGAGCAGTGGTTCTCAACCTGGGGTCGGGACCCCCTCCCCCCCGGGGGTCGAATGACCGATTTACCAGGGGTCACCAAATCCTGGCCTGTTCCTGAATCCCGCACCACTCTCTCAGCCTTTTCGTGGCCGCCCAGGAGGCTGTCCTTGAAACCTGTGGCCGCCCAACTAGGCAGCTCCTGGAATCCGCAGCCGCCCATTTAGTTCACAGCATGGCTGGGGGCAGAGACTAGAGGTCAGCTGACTGGTGAGGAATGTGAAGTGGGAGGGGCACATAGTGAGCAACACTACCTGTGATTATAGTTGCCATTAAAAGTCCCCACTACAGTTCTCAGATCAGCAGATGAACTTGATCAAGAGCACCTAAGTTGGCTGATCAGAACACCCACGGCACTGCCACTGAACCCACCCCCCACCAGCACTAGCACTGATCCCACCCCCCACCAGCACTGCCGCTCGTTCAACTCCCCGCCAGCATTGCCACTCATCCCATTCCCCCAACCCCCCCACCAAGGAGTAAGAGAAGGAATAAAGATAGGGAATACATGGAAGGGAGAGGAAAAGAGGGGGAGGAACAAAGAAAAGGGAGAGAAAGAATATGAGAAAGAACAAGAATGACGGCTAGAGAGAGGGAAAGGGGGAAAAAACAAGAAATTGGGATAGAAAGAGAAAAAAGAGAAAGAAAGGAGAACAAAGAGAAAGAGTCGTACATCCTAAAATGTACCATCAGGGGTTTTAATACTGTACAAGTGGAAGGGACTCAGGGAGCGCTAACTGTTCGTGGGTTAGGGGACGCAAATCACTTGTCTTGCCCTGGGTGCTGACAACCCAAATAATTTTACTGTTAGGGGTCCACACAACTTGGGAAATTTTATCAACGGGTCACGACACTAGGGTGGTTGAGAACCACTGCCCTAGAGGACACTCACCCTAGGCTGCAAACAACAGCAGAGATGCCCCTTAGTCAAACAACAACAGAGGGCAATCACAACAAAGGACATGCCCCATAGACCAGCAACAACAGAGAGCACTTCCTCCAGGCTGGAAACCATAACAAGAGATTCCCCTAGGCCAACATAAGAGGGCATGCTCCCCTAGGCCAGAAATAACAGAGGACATGCTCCCTGGGACAGGAATAACAGAGGACATTCCTCCCTAGGCCATAAATAACAGAGGACATGCTCCCTAGGCCAGCGACAACAGAAGACATGCCCGCTAAGACCAGAAACAACAGAGAACATGCTCCCTAGGCCAGAAACAACAGGGGACCTTCCCAATAGGCCAACAACAACAGAGGACATGCCCTCTAGGTCAGCAAAAATAAAGAACATACTCTCTAGGCCAGCAGCAACAGAAGACATGCCCCCTAGGCCAGCAGCAACAGAGTGCATGCCCCCTAGACCAGAAACAACACATAGACAGAGTTGTAACTGTGAGTGGAGGGTGGGGAATCTCCCAATTGGAATCCTAGCTAGAGGAGAAGTTTGTTTAAAGGAAACCTTTCCTTAGAGAAACACACAGGTTTCCATTTTAGACTTCTTAATCTAAAAATGTTGTTGCCTAGCTGTCAATGTGTCCTTCTGCTATATCCATCTAGTAAATACTGATGTATTTTGGAAATTTGGTTGCTTAAAGTGAATATTTTTCAACATATATATACATTATGTGTTCTCAGGTGACCTGGTGTCTCGGGCAATGCATCACCTCCAGCCCCTCAACATAAAGCAGCATGGTAATGGCACGCCGATGCACCACAAGCAGGGGCCCCTGTACTGGGAGCCAGAAGCCCTTTATACTCTCTGTTACTTCATGCACTGTCCACAGATGGAGTGGGAAAATCCAAACGTAGAACCGTCCAAAGTAACGCTTCAGACGGAAAGGTAAGTCTCTAAAAATCCTCCTTAAACATTGATGCTGATTAAACATATGGCTTTATTTATACACTATATTCTGGTATTATGGCATTTCGAAAAAGGGATAATATTCAGTGTAATAATATGGAACAAAATATATGGTATATTCTTTTATTTGCACCAAGGGAGTTCTCACGTTCCCCTCTTTGCATTTGTGAGCAGTGCACTGCAGGTCTGGTGCTTTAAAGATTCCTCCTTGATAAATCTTTGGCACAGTTTTCATCAGAAAGCACCTTTCATAGGGGTGAACGGCAACACTTAAAAAAACGTGTAAAACACACCTAAGTTGTATTAAAAAGTCATTGCAGGTCACATGCAGAAGTGTGAATGTAGCCTTAGGCTGTATTTATATCTTTGCATGTGCATGTTTATTTGTAGCGTTACGCTGGTGCATTTTAATGCATCAACATGTGCTTCCTTTGTACATTGACATGCGTTTTGAAGCATGTTTTCAAATGGAAAACTTGGAGTGGATAGCTTTAACAGTTATTAATCAAGTCTTATTACCATATGTTTCCAGAGCATCAAAATGAATGTAATATAAATTTTGATGCGCTGCCATTAAATGTTATAGGTGTCTTATACACTAAAATGCAGAAAAAAACAGATACGTAATTTTTAAATTGTACTGCAGTGCAGTACTGTGATAGGAAGAGACATTGGGGTTGATTTACAAAAGGCAAATAGACTGTGCACTTTGCAAAGTGCAGTTGCTCCAGGGCTTAGTAAATGAGTTTCACTCTGCAAAGACTATCCAATCATGTGCAAGGAAAATTTTTTAAAAAATGCATTTTTGATTGCACATGATTGGATAATGGAAGTCAGCAGAGCTTCTGCTCATATACTAAGCTCCGGAGCAACTGCTCCTTTAGAGTGCAACTGCACTATGCAAAGTGCAGTCTATTTGCCTTTAGTAAATCAACCCCATTATCTTTATTATGAGGAACCATGACACGTGTTTTAACACGTTGGACTGGGTGAGTTAAAATGCAAGAGTGTAAATGGGCCCTTTGGGTTTGGTATTTTTGTTGGTGATAAAAGAAGCATGTAAAGTGAATTTGGTACAAATTTAGGTAATCCAGATTGAGCAAAATAAACAGTTGATCAAAAGGTAAAGGCAGCTAAAGTTATATTCAAATCTTATTCAAATATCAAGTTTGTCCTGCCCCCTACCAGTGCTCACTGCTACTAATGTGATGGACAGTGGCACTGGCCATGGTGATGTCACAGGATGTAGGAGAGAATTGGGTCAGGGTAAATTTTTAAAGAAAAAGTAAAAGTCACATATAAACAACTTTAGGTGCCATAGTTTGACGCCATTTCGCGGGCGTGTAGAATTTTAAATCTTGACATGTTTGGTTTTCATTTACTCAACGCAACATCATCTTAAATATTTTACCACTAAATCGGGTATTATATTATGTTTGCAAGCACTGAAATTCATTTTAATGTATTTTTGGCATTTTTCAAATTGCATTTAATAAACGGCTGCTCAAATATCACTGTGCACAAGTGATGGTGTGATTTGGATAAAGGTGGAATCTTATTCTTGGCACCAGTAGACACTTTATAACAATTTCTTGAGACTTTATTTATTTTCACTATTGTAGCCTATAGCTTTTCATTTGCATTATATTGATTTTTATGTTCACATAGTGGATAAGTATTCGATGAATATTATTTATTTTATAGGCGCTGCATATTTATTGTTGTTGACGGATTAATGTGTTGTTGACTTACAGTTCACCAGCTCTGCATCTCTACACCCATATCCAGTATGCTTGCAGTGTGGGTTAAAGGAGTAATGAAAAAAGAGGCCCAACACTACGAGAGGGCCGCACAAGCAGTGTGTTGAGTTACATTGCATCAAGTTAGACAGCCCTTTCAAAATGAATGGGCTGTAATGCACCCTAGCATCCCACTGCTGCTCTGCTACCCTCTGATGACCCCAGCACACAGAGAGCCAGCAGGCTGCATGTAGTCAGCAGGCCATGCATTGGGTACCCCAATGGCTTCAATGCTGCTCTACAGGACTCTTTGTCAAATTTTACTTTTACAATTCACCACCTTCCTTTGCAAACTATCCATTCCAGCTTTCAGTTATATCCCAGCTAGAGTTGTACTTCATTTCATTCATATGCATTTCATTTAGGCTGTCACTCAGCCTTGATGAAGGAGATGCAGATCCTCAAGGCTTGTTTTTTTCTTCTGATAAAATTGTACTACTAACAATGGTATACCTTTTGATTCCTAATTATAAAGAAAGAGCAACCCCCCCCCCCCCCCCGCCCCCCAATTTCAAGTGGCGTTTTAAATTTATTCTTGTATCTCCTGCATGCAAAGTTCGACACCTTGGCTTTGAATACTGCGCTAATTTATTCCCCCCTTCTTTCCTCTTCTGTTTGCAAATTGGATTACATGTGTGCTTCACACCTTGTGTTTGGGTCTATGGATCTGCTGAGAAGGGTGACAGTTTGCTCTACTCTTCTGGTCTTCTAGAGTGGGAGAAACTCTCTCTTTCATCCTTTTTTTCCCCACAAATCTTCAAGGGTAGAGGGGGCAACATAGAACATACATATAGGGGAGCAAGAAGTACAATTACAACTGTGATCACACGTTGTTAGCTATTAGTAGATGACTAGTTAAAGTGTATCTAAAGCTAAAACTTTTTTTTTTCATTTTAGAGTGGTGATAGATTAGAATTCCCGTCAGGTTTTTTTTATTTTTTAAGGTTTAAGTTGAAAAGAAATATTCCCAATGGGAGATGGATGGGGGAAAAATTTAACTGGGGTTTCAACAATTAGTTTAAATATACTTTAATGGATAACCCCACCCAACAGTACGAAGTAGAAAACTGTTAAGAATACCAGAAATAACATTACAGTTGGGTATTCCCATAGGGTGTTTTTTATTCATTTAATTGAATTGTTGTTTAAAGGGTCACTGTACTGTTGTACCTCTTGAGGACTCTACTTGTGAGCTAAACCTTCTACAGTTGTCAGACCTGTTCCCACCCACCTTGGAGTTCCACAGCTTTTTCCATAAAATAGGTGCTACCACCCCTCCTGTTGCAAAGAATGAAGAGAGGTGTGCAATGATGGAGGTCTCATGTGTTATTTCCTCCAGTCATTATGAAGGGATTACTAGGATTGGCATCAATTGGCATAACCATCAATTTTGTCATCCTGGAAGAGTGAATAGAGGAAATGTCACTACTGTGACCAATCAGGACTGCAGCTGTCCATACAACTTTTAAGCTCCTAGTCAAAAAGCAGTAATATGTGACTTTTTGGGAGATTTCTGACTTTATTGCATAAAGCAACCTCCTTAGTTGGCATGTCTGTAAAGGCACTTTATTTTATGCGTAGATGTATCCATTTTTTCCACATTTGTACAGAATTCAGGTTTTTCTGCTATAATTAATCCTCCTTACATTAATGTTTCCGGTAAGTGGTCAATTCAGACTCAAGGAGGCATACATAATGGCCGTTTTATTTTATTGTTTCCTCTAGTTAAAAGTCTGGAATCTCTCACAGACCAGACTAATAAATCTTATGAGAATTACTTTTATGGCTCCAAAACCTGTAATTTTGCCATAAGTGTGGAGGTCAACTGAGGCAGAAACAGTCAGAATCCAAGACAGTAGATAGGAAACTGCACCCTGGTACTTGCAGCACCCCAATAAAAACACACTCGCCACCCATCCTTAATCCCCATCCGACCCTCCAAAACACCCACAAAAACGTACCTGGATCTGCTGTCATATGACTTTCCATGGCACCTTTTCTGAGAAGGGGGACTGGGGATCAGAAGCTGCAGGCTGAGCCAGCAGACTGGTCTTGTTGAAACCTTTCATGTCATGATGTCACTATGTAGCCACATTAAAGTGTTTGTAAAGGTTCAATTTTTAACAAAAATAATGAATAAGCAAGCAACACAGAATGTGTCTCATAATCTTTGGGTTATGGGTAGAGATAAACATGTGAATTTTTGATAATGTATACAGTAGAACACAGATACTGTAGAAAGTATGGTAAACGATTAAATACTATAGAAATTAAAATGTTTATGTTATGTTAATGACATGTCATACTTACCTGCTCTGTGCAATGGTTTTGCACAGAGCAGCCTGATTCTCCTCTTCATGAGTCCCCCACCAATGCTTCCGGCCCCCCTTCTTGTTCTGGGGGCACTCATGCGTGCTCGCTTCCGAACTATCTCTGTGTATCTATGAGACACACAGAGTGTGGCTCAGCCCCACAACCTGATCCCTCCTCACTGGTTGTGATCGACAGCAGCGGGAGCCAATGCCAATGAGGAGGCAGAGACCCACAAGAGCTTCTGCTCTCATGCACATCGCTGGATTGGGATCGGGCTCAGTGAGTATTAGGAGGGGGGGGGGAGTTGAACTGCACATTGAAGGTTTTATACCTTCATGCCTAGAATGTATCAAGGTAGAAGAAACTTCAGCCTGTAGAACTACTTTAAGACTCCAGGACTGTTTGAGCACCTCATGATAAGACTCTTTTGGTAACCAATGGGCTTCTGGCAACCAATGGGCAGCATCTGTGTTAGCAGGAAGCTACTTGGGCACTTTAGGAAGGATCCTCTTACACTACCACCCTGGAGTAAAGAGGTGGCCTGTAATTTAAGTGTCATTTCAGGTAAGAGTTTTTATTATTTTAAATAAAATGTAGCAATAAGCTAAAGTTGATTTGGATGGAAAAATGTAATGCAGGGGTGCCCAATCTTTTGAAGTGCGAAGGGGACTTAAGCGACTTGGTAACTGGTCGCTGGCCACAATGAGTGGATCGGGCGGATGACAGGCGCAGACACAGGCGCAGACACAGCCCACTCTACTCTATGGACCATTCCTATCTGCCCAGATGGAAGGAGATGGATCCCCTTCTGTTTTTTTAGCGGATTGGATTGGAGATAGGCAGGTGTAAATGGACACAAGTCCGTTTACATCTGCCGCTGCCGTGATTGGCCGCTCAGTCACCTGGGACCTGTAATGTGTCCCAGATGATTGACAGGAGGGAGGGAGCAGAGCTGAGCCCTTCCTGTGCCGAGGGGGAAGTGATGTCACCAGCCCAGGCACTGGAAGAGGCAGACTATGAGGGACCACCTAGCAACAGGCATTTAGAGGTAAGTAAAAAAAAAAAAATATCCAAATTTTTTTTGTATTTTTTTTTAGGATTTTTCATGTAGTTTTTTTTTTATTGGGTGGAACCCCACTTTAAGAAGTTGGTGGTCCCTAAAGACTGGTCACCACCTCTGTACTGCTGCGATGCAAAAGGATTTTGTGCACTAAGGCCTCTTGCACATGGACACCTCCAAACTCAACGTTTTTAGGCATTCAGGCATTGTTTTATTTTTTTTTTTGTTTGTTTTTTTCACTGATCTAAATGCAGTCCATTGATTTTAATGGGCCTGTATACATAGGCATGTAAAGTTGCACTACGTATAGATGAGTAAACAAAATATAAAAATCTGCGTTTCTGGACAGCGTTTTACATGCGTATACTTGCATCTATGCATCTACGACACAACCCAAGAAAAGCTAGAAGAATTTTTCCGTGCACATAACGTGCGTTTATTGTTAATGCCCATCCTTTCGTTTTTTTACCCAGGGATTTTCTTATACATCAGTACTGTGTACAAAGGCCCTAATACGACTAGTATAATATGAATGTCGATACTGAAGCACAAGCCTCTATTTTGGCTCGTCCCACGGGTGAAACATCTAACATTACTAGGGAATTTTCTAGAGATAAGCTAACAGATAAAAGTTTCACATCTGCTGTTCAACAGGCCTCGGCACCTCTCCAAATGTTCTGCATCTGTTTCATCCCAAAACATGTTTTTAAAATATGGCCTTCAAACCTGGAGTCAAATAATAGTTTTCCCAGATCTATTTCACCTTATAACATTTTATTCTGCCGTAAATAACACAAACACAGCTTTGTCATAAATGGCTGTCTTTGTTACCTGGCCAGTAAATATGAACTTGAAGCCTCAGATGTTGGAACAGATGAAATCTAAAGTCATAAAAAGCTCAGGTCTCACCCTAGCTATATTTTTCCGAGTATATTTAGATGAGTTGTGGGTATAAGCCCTGGACAACGTTTGATTTTCTTAAAGTAGCCCTTGCTGCTGTCTTTAGTGTTTTTATAGTCTAGCTTTAACTCTTTTGCTGCTGGAGCACTTTTACTTTTTTTTCCATTTTTAGTGCACATGTGCCTTTTTTGGCCTGAAAATTCCCCCCAACAAAAAAACCCCAAAAATACATGTTTTCTGAAAGCAGACCTCTGTCTGGTTAACAGCAAAATCTGAATCAGGGAGTAGTGGACTGATCTTCCTGTGGTTCAGTGTGGTGGTAATGTATAAATTACAAGACTAGCTGAGAAAACACCCATAGCATATAAACCAGTACAATTTAGGCCGGGTTCACATATGTTTGGCTGCGGTTTGCAGTCCGGGGTTCGGTGTATTTCTGTTCACCATTTCAGGTGCGATTCAGGTGCAAAGTTTTGCCTGAACGGAACCCAAAAACGCACAGGACCCTTTTTGAAACCGCACCACGGCTGCCCCTGGACGTGTGTGAACAGGCTCCATTGAGAGCTGGTCACATTCACATGGCATGAGAATTGGATATGGTTTAAAACGCCTCCAGCCTCTGTGCCCATCTTATGCAGCTTCAGTGCCCATCATATGCAGCTTCTGTGCCCATCATATGCAGCATGTGCCCGTCATATGCAGCTTCTGCCTATCATATGCAGCATGTGCCCATCATATGCAGCATGTGCCCATCATATGCAGCTTCTGCCTATCATATGCAGCCTGTGCCCATCATATGCAGCTTCTGTGCCCATCATATGCAGCATGTGCCCGTCATATGCAGCTTCTGCCTATCATATGCAGCATGTGCCCGTCATATGCAGCTTCTGCCTATCATATGCAGCATGTGCCCGTCATATGCAGCTTCTGCCTATCATATGCAGCATGTGCCCATCATATGCAGCTTCTGCCTATCATATGCAGCCTGTGCCCATCATATGCAGCTTCTGCCTATCATATGCAGCATGTGCCCGTCATATGCAGCTTCTGCCTATCATATGCAGCATGTGCCCATCATATGCAGCTTCTGCCTATCATATGCAGCCTGTGCCCATCATATGCAGCTTCTGCCCATCATATGCAGCCTGTGCCCATCATATGCAGCTTCTGCCCATCATATGCAGCCTGTGACCATCTTATGCAGCCTGTGCCCAACATATGCAGCCACTGTGACCCTGCTCGCCCGCCATCAGACCGGCACTTATCCCATCCATGTGACGGCAGCAAGCTGGGGGATGGGCAGGTGACGGCTCCTGCATCCCGTGCATCTCCTCCTCCATTGTGTTGCTATTGTGCCCTTGTCTTCTCCTGTGTCAGTGGAGTTCGATCCTCCAGCTTCCTCCCCTGTGAGTGTGTCTCTTCCGCCAAAGCGCCAGGCATCCAATAGGATGCCCAGCGCTTTGGCCAATTGGGAAACAAGTCTCACTGACCTGCCTCCTGATTGGCGGGGAGGCACTGTGGTGTAAAAATAGTGAAAATTAATTCGCTATGGTCACACAACAGGGTGTGATTCGAGTGCACTCTCTGCCCCCCGAGCCCGTCCTTTTTTGAAGCCTATTAGAGCCTCGGACTCTAATCAGGTGCTTAAAAAAAAAAAAAAAACACCCCCGCCTACGCTGCTATAAGAGTCGATGCATCCGGCATCCTGAAAGGGGCCAGGCGCATGAATCAGGGATTAGGGGGGCGGCACCCGTGTGCCCACAATGCACGGGCTACCCCTGGTATTCACCAACATCTGCCAACACTGAAATATCAATTTGGGTTGACTGACCAATTAAGCCTTTATTTTTACTCACATATCAGCTCATGTCTTTGATATTCATACATGGAAACCCCTCTGGCTTCCACCCAGACTCTAGCTAATCTGTGTAGGTTGGTAAATGTCAACCTACCATTGCCTGTCACCTGTTCCAAGTGAAAGGAGAGCTTAAAGTTGTTGTAAACCTCAGACATGATATATGAACAAAGCACTTTATAGTGTGTACTCGTCTCAATCCAGAGCACTAAGTGTAATTTCTCTCTGCTGCTTTGTTTCTCTTCTATCTACATGAGTCACTTTTGCATAACTCCCAACTTTTTGAGATGGGAATGAGGGACACCTATCAGCAAAAGTATGCAGGCATAGGACACACCCCTTGCCACGCCCCCTTAAAGGACATGTGTACAAAAAACAAGATTGGTTAAACCCACAAGTGCTTTTTTTACCACTACTATTCCTTTATTCTGGCTTTTGGAATTTACAAATGCAGTAATTTAGAAATCAGATGGAAGGTTTAGAACTGGAAAAAACTTTTTGATAGATAAAAAGTGCATTTTATATACATCTATATAGATCAGACCAAAATGAGGGACAAATGAGGAGGAATGAGGGACAGAGGGACATTGCTCGAAATCAGGGACAGTCCCTCGAAATCAGGGACAGTTGGGAGCTATGCTTTTGACAAGTTTTCCAGACATCAAGAGAAAAATGGTGAAAGGAGATGGATCTCCAGATGATTGACAGCCTCAGTTATTTTCCTTTGTGCTGTGTGTGTGTGTGTGTGTGTGTGGGGGGGGGATTCCTTACCTTCAATTAGCTCTCAGAGCTCTCCGAGTGTAACTTCAGCTCCGCCCCCCCCCCCCCCCCCATTTTTTTATGAACTCTCAGACAAGCTTTAAAAATTCAGCACTTTGAATGGATGTAAAGAAGACTGCAAATAAACAGGTACAACTTATATAGGAGGATTTGTTTAATCTCTGTGTATCACCTGAGTCCATTCACTTCACTGGGTATATGTAAGGGTTTACAACCACTTTAAAGGACATGATTGCACCAAATTAGAAATGAGCAGCAATGTTAGGGCTGAACTGGCTCTCAGTTCGGGCTTTGTACTCAGATGGTCATTTTAGAACAGGGGGTCTCTAAACGTCCTAAACAAAGGGCCAGTTTACTGTCCTTCAGACTTTAGGGGGGCCAGACTATGGCTATTGGGAGTAGAAAAGGTCCCAACCTCAGGGGGAAAAAATTATGCTCAATCGTTTGCTTCAGTGGGAGTGATAGTGCACCATTGTTGGTGTAATTGAGATAAATTGTGTCCCATCATAGGTGTCATTGGGAAGAATTGTGCCCCATTGTTGGTATCATTGGGAAAAAATGTGCCCATTGTTGGTATCAGTGGATGAAATAGTGCACCATGGGCAGGATAAAAACAATCAGAGGGCCACATCTGGCCCCCGGGCCTCAGTTTGGAGACCACTGCTCTAGAAGGTAGACACTGCTGGCTTGGCATTAAGTATCCAGGCAAAGATTAATTTCTGACAGGATGAGGGGTGCATTGGGGGGCGCAAGCTGCCCAGTGTTGATGTACCTGCAATTATCAGATAAAATAAAACGTTTTCATACACCCCCAATTCAGTATAGTACTTTCCTTCCCCAAACAGAAGTCTGGAAGACTAGGTTTGCTGCTGTATCTTTTCCTAGTGGAAAGCCATTCTTCTTCTCAGCAGTGATAGCACAGCAATAGTGCAGAGCAGTAAATCAGCTTAAGGCCCCTTTCACACTTATACGACTTGTCCCACGATTTTGTACTGCAAAATCGTATGACAAGTCATTCTCCATGATTTTCAATGACTACCATTCATATTGGCACGACTTTAAGTCGTGCCGACTTGAAAGTAGTCCCTGCACTACTTTGGTCCAACTTCTATGCGAGTTGTACTCCATAGACCTCAATGTTAAACCCTGAAGTAGCATGCAAGTCGTGCCTGAATATTATATAGACACGACTTCAGCACGACTTTGTAAGCACAAGCCTGGCCTCGCTATTCGGGAAAGGAAAACTTTTCTTTCCTTTCCCGATGAGCGACAGGCAGTGCTGACAGCTGTCTGGTATGAATCCAGAGGGGGAACGCTGCGCCAAGTTTTAAATGAAAAACCCGGCGTGGGTTCCCCCCCAGGCCCTTAGGTCTGGTATGGATCTAAGGGGAACCCCCTACGCCGAAAAATCGGCGTGGGGTCCCCCCCAAAATCCATACCAGACCCTCATCCGAGCACGCAGCCCGGCCGGTCAGGAATGGGGGTGGGGACGAGCTAGCGGCCCCCCCCCTCCTGGACCGTACCAGGCCGCATGCCCTCAACATGGGGGGGTGGGTGCTTTGGGGCATGGGGGGCACCCTGCGGGCCCCCCCACCCCAAAGCACCTTGTCCCCATGTTGATGAGGACAAGGGCCTCTTCCCGACAACCCTGGCCGTTGGTTGTCGGGGTCTGCGGGCGGGGGGCTTATCGGAATCTGGGAGCCCCCTTTAATAAGGGGGCCCCCAGATCCCGGCCCCCCACCCTATGTGAATGAGTATGGGGTACATGGTACCCCTACCCATTCACCTAGGGAAAAAAAGCATCAATAAAAAACACACTACACAGGTTTTTAAAATAATTTATTAGGCAGCTCCGGGATCTTCTTCCGACTTCGGGGGTCCTCTTCTGACTTCGGGGGTCTCTCCGGCGTCCGCATCTTCTGCCGGCTCCACCGCTATCTTCTGGCGCTCTTTTGCCAGCGGTGGTCCGGACCTCTGGATCGTCTTCTTCCCTCTTCTCTTCCAGAGATGTTGACACGACGCTCTCTCCAGCCAGAATGGTCTCTGTGCGCTCCGCAACTGACTTATATAGGCGGTGGCCCCGCCCCCTTATGCCGTCACAGTCCCTGGGCATGCTGGGACTGTGACGTTTTAGGAGGCGTGGTCACTGGGTGAGGACCACGCCCCCTTATGACGGCACAGTCCCAGCATGCCCCGGGACAGTGACCTCATAGGGGGCGGGGCCACCGCCTATATAAGTCAGTTGCGGAGCGCACAGAGACCATTCTGGCTGGGGAGAGCGTCGTGTCAACATCTCTGGAAGAGAAGAGGGAAGAAGACGATCCTGAGGTCCGGACCACCGCTGGCAAAAGAGCGCCAGAAGATAGCGGTGGAGCCGGCAGAAGATGCGGACGCCGGAGAGACCCCCGAAGTCAGAAGAGGACCCCCGAAGTCGGAAGAAGATCCCGGAGCTGCCTAATAAATTATTTTAAAAACCTGTGTAGTGTGTTTTTTATTGATGCTTTTTTTCCCTAGGTGAATGGGTAGGGGTACCATGTACCCCATACTCATTCACATAGGGTGGGGGGCCGGGATCTGGGGGCCCCCTTATTAAAGGGGGCTCCCAGATTCCGATAAGCCCCCCGCCCGCAGACCCCGACAACCAACGGCCAGGGTTGTCGGGAAGAGGCCCTTGTCCTCATCAACATGGGGACAAGGTGCTTTGGGGTGGGGGGGCCCGCAGGGTGCCCCCCATGCCCCAAAGCACCCACCCCCCCATGTTGAGGGCATGCGGCCTGGTACGGTCCAGGAGGGGGGGGGCCGCTAGCTCGTCCCCACCCCCATTCCTGACCGGCCGGGCTGCGTGCTCGGATAAGGGTCTGGTATGGATTTTGGGGGGACCCCCACGCCGATTTTTCGGCGTAGGGGGGTTCCTCTTACAATTCATACCAGACCTAAGGGCCTGGTATGTCCCTGGGGGGGAACCCACGCCAGTTTTTTTATTTAAAACTTGGCGTGGAGTTTCCCCTTATGATTCATACCAACTACTGTATGTTTTAATTTGTTAATGCCAAAAACGTGGCAAAGTAGTACTGCTCCCAAATCGCGGTCAAATCGCGGCAAATCGCGGTAAAATAGCGGCAAAATCGCGGCCGCAAAATCGCGGTAAAATCGTGCGACTTTGAAGTCGTATAAGTGTGAAAGGGGCCTTATGCTGATTGAGCAGAACTGTAGATACCTATTTTTTCCTCTAGAAGGGAAATTGTGATCTCTGCAGATGCACTGACTGACATTAATCTCCCATGACACTATGAATTCCGGGGAGACTGATAAAAGCTATGAAACCCTCAGTACAAGGACATAAAGACTAACACATTACCAGCTGCAGAAGAGGAAAATATGAATGTAAAATACAGTACAGCAGCATAAATCATCATTCATATACTAGCTAGGGAGGATGATACGAAAGCAAAAACATTTCTCTGATGTCATTGCATCAGAAACATAAGGGCAAGGTTAATATTGTATTTATCATTAGGCACACCAGGCCTGTGCCTAGGGGCCTCAGAGACTGAGTGGCAGCATTTTCCAAAATAGGTATGATGTTAAAGAGACCTGAAATAAGATAATAGTCCCTGGTTACTGAACATACCATTAAGTATCAATGACTTTTTAGTGTGGCAAAGCTTCTCAGATACAACAAATCAAGCTGCCTCACAAAATCTAAGACCCCTTTCACACTGGGGCGGTTTGCAGGCGTTATTGCGCTAAAAATAGCGCCTGCAAACCGCCCCTAAACAGCCTCCGCTGTTTGTTCAGTGTGAAAGCTCGAGGGCTTTCACACTGAAGCGGTGCGCTGGCAGGAGAAGAAAAAATCTCCTGCAAGCCGCATCTTTGGAGCGGTGAAGGAGCGGTGTATTCACCGCTCCTAAACCGCTCCTGCCCATTGAAATCAATGGGACAGCGCGGCTATACCGTGGTAATACCGCGGCTATAGCCGCGCTATGCGAGGGGTTTTAACCCTTTTTCGGCCGCCAGTGGGGGGTTAAAACCGCACCGCTAGCGGCCGAATACCACGGTAAAACAGCGCTAAAATTAGCGCTGTTTTACCGCCGACGCCCCCTACCGCCCCAGTGTGAAAGGGGCCTTACGGTCTTATCAAGAATACAATAAGTCAACATATTTGGCATATACAAATGACAGGAAAGAGACAAGACCAATGTACAAGATTGCTGGATGCATGTACACAGCTTTGCATATACTACAGGATCTAAATCAGCGAAACCAAGGGACCGTAAGGCCCAAGAGAAATCATACCAAAATATGTCAGTGAAATTATTACTAATGAAAAGTAGTAAATACAGAAAAACAAAACAAAGCAAAAAAACAGGTATGCTGACATTCACTATCATACCAAGGAGTCAGCATACCAAGACATTTTGGACAATTTAATGCTCCCAACTTTGTGGGAACAGTTTGGGGATGGCCCCTTCCTGTTCTAAAATGACTGAGCACCAGTACACAAAGCAAGGTCCATAAAGACATGGATGAGCGAGTTTGGGGTGGAGAAACTTGGCTGTCCTGCACAGATTCCTGACTCAACCCGATAGAACACCTTTGGGATGAATTAGAGCGGAGACGGTGAGCCAGGCCTTCTCATCCACATCAGTGCCTGACCTCACAAAGGCGCTTTTAGAAGAATGGTCAAATATTCCCACAGACACACTCCTAAACCTTGTGGACAGCCTTCCCAGAAGAGTTGAAGCTGTTATAGCAGCAAAGGGTGGGCCAACTCAATATTGAACCCTACGGACTAAGACTGGGATGCCATTAAAGCTCATGTGTGTGTAAAGTCAAGCCTTTACTATACTTTTGACAATATAGTGTATCTAACACTTATACATCATTTGTTTCTTTCTCTTAGCAGTTCACTTGAACAGACTGTTTCATACTTGCACTCTAAACATCCTATCAGACCATCTCATTCTTCTTAGTACACAGGGTTCTTTCTGTGGTGTGATTGGCGATAAACAAGTTGAATGCCTAGGCTTTTTACTTGAAAATGAATGGAGCCGCCTCTTCAAACTAGAGAAACAAAACATGTTCCTCATATAGTACCACAGACAGCCATTCTTTTTGCTTTCCGTCAGATTACAGAAGCCCATATTTAGTTATAATTCGTGCAGTAAGGCTAAAGGCTTTTGCGTTCTCTCCCTCTTATTTGACATAGATAAAGATCCATAACTTTTCAGAGTGTTTCTCCTGATTTTCCATTTAATAGTACTACTGAGACATTTGGGGGAACACAGCTGAAGGTAGCGTGCTCCCCAAGGGAAGGCCCATTATCTGGTTGACACGGTGATGCAGTTCTCCAGTCACATGGAGCAAAAAAGCAAAGCTCCTGTCAGCCCCTGAGTCTCGTTTCAAATGCCCCTCAACTGTCAAAATTCAAATGTGTTTAAGTAAAAGTAAACCTATCGATTTAACCGTTTCAAAAACTTTCATTTGCGGCACATGCCAGGAATATATCTGTCACATTGGATGTGCTCTCAACCAAACTGTCAAACCATTCAATGGCTGGTGTCATAACTGATCACATGTGCAGCATCATGGCAGTTAAAGATTAAACAGAGGTCAAGATGGCAGCTTCCTTGGCTGAAAACAATAGGAGAGTTAACTTCCACTTTAACTTCCCCTGGACCAAACCACTTTCTTTCCCAGTTGGAGTAAACCTGACCTAATGTTGTTACTCAGGCAGGAGGATGACAAGGTTTTCCTTAAAGGGGAACTAAACCCTCCTATTGCTTCTAGCCAAGGAAGCTGCCATCTTTGCCTCTGTTTGATATTCAACTGCCATAATACTGCACATGTGATCAATTATGACACCAGCCATTTGATGGTTTGAGAGTTTGGTTGACAGCACAACCAATGTGACAGTTACATTCGCGGCACGTGCGAGGAATGGAATTGTTTTTTGAAACTGGTAAATCTATCAGCTTAGTTCCACTTTAAAGCAATAATAAACCCATCAATTTAGGCCTCATTCACACCATGTGCAGAGACAGAAAACAATTTCTCTTTATGTTCACACCACAGCGCTTTCGCCCCGGAAGAATAAGCAACCGACCAGCCTAAGGTTTAAAAACAAAAAAAATCTGCTTCAGGGATTAAAAACAAACAATCTTCATGCAGATTTCTGCTGGTGGAGTCCTAACTGGTGTACACCAAATCACAACTATCAAACACTGCTAACTGGATAATAGAACTGAATAACACACAAGCTTGTTGGGTCCTGGATCTGGGTGTATCACGTAAAACTCCAGGTTCTTGGCTATGGATAAATCTTTAGGACCCTAGTCTCAGTTGTTCAAAACATCTTGGGAACCCCTAAATAGATCCAGATCACACGATTATTGATCACCTGCTGCTGTATCTCTAGTTCAGGGGTCTCCAAACTTTCTAAACAAAGGGCCAGTTTGCTGTCCTTAAGACTTGGAGACCACTGCTCTAGAAGGTAGGGGCTGGACTATGGGAGTAGAAGAGTGGAAAAATACAATGCCATTGGGAGGAATTGTGCCCTATCGTTGGTGTCATTGGGAGGAATTGTGCCCCTTCATTGGGGTTAGTAGGGGGGGGGGGGGGGGGGAATTATGCGCCATTGTTGGTATCAATGAATGAAATTGTACCCCAAGGGCTGGATGAAAGCAAGCAAAGGGCCGTATCTGGTCCCCAGGCCAAAGTTTGGAGACCACTGCTCTAGTTCACCAGTCCCCTGGAACATTCAGAAATTCTAATCTGCATCCAACTTCACTTACAAATTGAAGCATCGCTGTAGTGTGTGACAAAGCTGCAAATGCCTCCACTTTTGCCATGTATACGATAAGGATATTGGTAACTAAAGGAATTTAAAGTGAAAATCCAGAAACCAGCAGTAAAAAAATTATAACAAACAATACGGCACTGTACTCCACAAGAACCCTCTTCTGCCACTAGATGTCAGCAATCGTCCATCTGAATGACAGCCAGCTTCTTCTTCTAAGCCCAGGCTGTCATGGGCCTGCTCCCTGGAATTGCATCATCACTCGCAGCCTAGACTCAAAGCATTACTGCACTGAGCGTCAATATCGTCCATCTGAATGACAGCCAGCTTCTTCTTCTAAGCCCAGGCTGTCATAGGCCTGCTCCCTGGAATTGCATCATCACTCGCAGCCTGGACTCAAAGCATTGCTGCACTGAGCGTCAATGCACTAATAAACTGGAGTTCTGCTTTAAAGTAGTGGGAAAGCCCCGTGCATAAAATCAATGCCAGGATGTAATTTATAGCAATTCAGCAAGCAGGATGTGTTCCCTGAGTCCGCTCAGTTGCCACAGTTTCATGTTTGACTGAAGCCTGTATTTTCACTTAAAAAATGTAAAGGCCCCTCTTTAGTTCACGGTCTGGATAATTTAAGCACTAATGTATATTGCTGTGCTCCATCGGTATAATAAATACGAGCCGCAATTCAGCGTTACGGTAAACAGCTTTAAAAAAAAATTAGAATTGTGGCGCTTCATGGACAAACATAAACAGGGCGTTTTGTTGGTGTTTTGATGGAGGATTTGAAAAATCCTTTGACAGCAGAATGCTAATTGGTTCAAGATGAATGCTTGTTCCTGAGCTCTGACTCCGTGTTCTCGTGCATCTCGCAAAAAGTAATGAAATGCTTCAAATTCATCGAAAGCCTCGGGTCAATCTCACTTCCTCATAAATGAATCATTCCCAGGATATAAATGTAAGATAGTGACACTCCTGCACCAATCAAGTGTCATGTGTAACATTGGATACATGAGACACGTATAGAGGACATTTGTATGATCTTTTTTTCTTTTATGGATTACAAAGCCACACTGTCCATCTTTTCATATTATTTATTACAGGCATTTATATAGTGACAACAATTTATGCATCAGTCCCTGCTCACAAGGGGATTACAAACAAAGTTCCTTATTTTGACTTCATACATCAGGGCCAATTTAGACAGGAGCCAATTTAACCTACCAGCATGTCTTTGGAGTGTGGAAGAAATCTGGAGGAAACCCACACAAACACAGGGAGAACATTCAAACTCCATGCAGATAGCACCCTGGCTGGGAATGCACAAGGCTAGTCAGACCTAGGGCAGCACAAAACCTAAATACACTGCTGGGCAGTAGTGCTGAACACTAAGGGATTGATTTACTAAAGGCAAATAGACTGTGCGCTTTACAAAGTGCAGTTGCACTCAGCAAGACTAGTTGTGCCATAGGCCAATAAAAAAGCAGAAGCTCTGCTGACTTCCATCATCCAATCATGTGCAAGCAAAAATGCTGGTTTTTTTATTTTCCTTGCATGTGATTGGGTTTTCTTTGCAAAGTGAAACTTTACCTCATTTACTAACTCTGGAGCAACTGCACTTTGCAAAGTCTATTTGACTTTAGTAAATCAACCCCTAATGCCGCGTACACACGATCGGAGTTTCGGCCCGCAACAGTCCGCTGCGACCGTGTGTATGCTCCATCGGACTTTTGCTTGCCGAATTCCAGCCAGAAAAAGATTGAGAGCATGCTCTCAATTTTTCGGTCGGAAAAAGTTCCTATCCGAAAATGTGATCGTCTGTGGCAATTCCGACGCGCAAAATCCCTACGCACGCTCTGAAACAATTCGACGCATGCTCGGAAGCATTGAATTTCATTTTCTCGGCTCGTCGTAGTGTTGTACGTCACCGCGTTCTTGATGGTCGTGAGTTCAGCGAATTTTTGCGTGACCGTGTGTATGCAAGGCAAACTTGAGCGGAATCCCGTCGGAAAAGCCGTCATATCTTTTTCCGACAAGAAGTTCGATCGTGTGTATAAGCGTGGGCATAAGTCACTGTGCTGTTGACATTAATACATGTTCTGAAATCCCACTCCCTAAGCGCCACAGACGGTGGGGCCAAAAAAAAAAAAAAATGCAACAACCGCAATTTTATTTTCTGGGGCCTCTGCTAAAAATATATATATAATGTTTGGGGGTTCTAAGTAATAAAAAGGCCTGGTCCTCGGGTGGTTAAAGGCTCTGTATTAGAGGCGATATTAACATAATTAAAGGGGAACTTCACTCAACTGATTTAACCTTGACTGTTTTTAATCCTTATGCTGCTAGCATTTGTAAATAGAAAGGAAAGTATATCATTTATTTGTTTCCAACTTTATTATTTTTTTTTTTGGGGGGGGGGGTTACATTTTCTTCAGTTGTTTCCTGGTTTCCATGCCTAGGCGTCTTCAGGAGTGGAATGGGGAAAGGTTTGCGAAGCACACCCTTCTGCCTGCATACCTGAGCTAAGGGAAGATGGATTCCTGGAAGTAACTGCTACATGGAACATCTGCTCTTACTCAAAATGGTAGTACTAGTTGCATGGGTATGCTTCCTCAATTTTCACACATATCATAAAACAGTACAATTTTCTGTGCTAAAAAGATGTACGCGGAGTCCATTTAGTGATTTTAATGCGCATTCTTCAAATTCAAGTTTGACACGTTTCGCAGTTTTGACCGCAAGGACCAATCTCTCCCCACTCTACTGCTGTTCCTGGATATCCCATCGCTTCCTGTCCTTCCAAATCTCTGCAGGATTATTTGCTCCCCAATACCTGCAGCTATTGAGTTCATTGAAGGTTGTTTTGAAGCTTCAGAGGAATGGATTTTCAGCTTATTTTAGGTTGTGGAGAATGCAACAAGAGTAGGAGATTTTAAAGTGGAGTTCCACCCACTTTTACAACTCTTCAGCATCCCTCACTAAACTGTGCACTGTAAACAAATTGGATATTTTTTTTTTTTTTTTCTCAGCACCTACTGTATATCTGCTGTATTCATTTTTCACTTCCTCCTCCCTGGCTGCGGCCCATCGCATCATTTCCTGTTTGCAATGCCTTCTGGGAAGGGGCGGCAACTTCCTCTGAAACTGCCGTTGCTATGGAAACCTGACCTGAAACCTATTACACTGCTTGTGCTGCACTGAGCATGTGCGAGATTTGCAAGGATGGGATCCAGGAAGAAATACAGTCTGGCTTCAGATGCCCACACTTAAGATGGCCACGGCCTGCTGCAAGTTTATAAAATAACAAACTACTGCTATAAACTGACAAAACAGACCTTAGTTTATAGACTAACTTTACTAGAATACATTAAGCTTGTGTATTATAGGGGTATTTTTATTTAAAAAGTATAATTTCGGCCGGAACACCACTTTAAGATGAGCAGGAACAGAACACAGCACCGTAAAGTGGAAGTAAACCCTCCTATCGTTTTCAGCCTCTGTTGGCCTCTGTTTAATCTTCAACTGCCATGATGCTGCACGTGTGATCAGTTAGGACACCAGCCATTGGATGGTTTGACAGTTTGCACAACCAATGTGACAGTTAGCATTCCAGGCATTCCGGGAATGTAACTGTTTTTTGAAACTGTTAAATCGATGGGTTTAGTTCCGCTTTAACAGCCATAGCTTGCCACTGTTCCCAATAGGGATAAGAAGCCAGAAATCAATATAAATCAATGGGGTAGTGCAGACTGAATGTTGCATGCATGAATTGCATTGCAAATTGAATTAAAGCTTGACTAAAATGGAAGAATTTATGCTCCGTGACAACTATAAGATAACTGTGTCATCCTGGAGAAGGAGGAAAAGAGAAACACAGTTGCACAATGTAAAATGTCTAAAGCCAACTTTTTTTATTTTTTTTGGATAGAGTGGTTGGAAGGTTAGAAACCATGTCAGGTTATTTTGGGGGTCTGTGTCTTTTTCTGGGGGGGTCACCTTCTTTACATGTCTTGATCATCTAAATTGAAAGGGATGAAAATTCAAAAATTTTGAGTTGCCACCAGAACAGGAGTAGAGGGGAAATCTTCCAATAGGGACACTTGTTAGGATGACAAGACAGGAGTTCCTCTACTTTTGGAGGGGCTTCATCTGCCCCTGGTATAGCCTTGTCTAAAAAAAAAAAACAGGATAGACAGAGATAGACAAAAAAAAACAGGTTTTTAACCATTTCCTACTATTTAAAAAATAAAAAGTTTGGGCTTTGGATATGATTTATTGACCACAAAGTATAAATCTTGGTGGAAAAACTGGAGTACAAAAAAATAAGACACCAAAATGAAAATATTTCTCACAGGCAAAAGTGAACAAGTAGATTATTTTAGCAAACATGAAAGAAATCGGGGGGGGGGGGGGGGGGGGGCGAAAATGAAGAAAGTGTTGTGCAGGAATACTGTATTTATTACGATAACCTTGGTTAGAGCTGGAGTTACTCTTTAACATGCAGGATTGCTGAAACAGTAATTCTGGGAAAAGGCTTTGAAGTTATAATGTAAGGCAGAACTTTAACTTTATCTCGCCCATATCTCTATATGGAACAATAACAATCCACTTATTGTGTATTATTAAGAACCAAAATTGCACACATTTCCTGGTCTCCTCTGCAAATCCCATGACTTTGCCTAGTGGTGGGCAGGAAATGAGCCTGTTCAAATCTTCTATTACATGGATGTGCTGGTTTCTTGCACACAGCATTCCACAATAAACTGGGACACCAGTAATTGCAAACATATGGACGATCCCGCTAAGATGCAAAAGGCAATGCAGTGCAACAGCCCACAGCAACCAATTGGCAATAATCTTTCATTAGTCTAAATTCATTTATCTATAAATCTTGTATTGGTTTCTCCAGCATATTAGAATTGACTATACCTTTTAAAATTGACTTGTGTGAATCTCTCATATATTTCAGTAAAATTACATTTTGAGGCCTTTGTAGCTAACTGCATTTGTTTTGTTATTAATTATATTTTCTTTTTATTATAATATTTTTTTTTTCCTGAAATGAATAAGCAAGTAACACAGAATGTGTCTCGTAATCTTTGGGTTATGGGTAAAGATAAACATGTGAATTTTTGATAATGTATACAGTAGAACACAGATATTGTAGAAAGTATGGTAAGTTATTAAATATTATAGAAATTAAAGTGTTTGTAATGGTTCAGATTTTTTTTTTTTTTAAGAACATGTCATACTTACCTGCTTTGTGCAATGGTTTTGCACAGAGCAGCCCGGATCTGCCTCTTCTCGGATCCCCCACAAGCGCTCCTGTTCCATCCCCCTGTAAATTCCCCCACAACAAGCTACTTCCTGTGGGGGCACTCGCTCCCAAGCCACCTCTGTGTGTCCATGGCTCGGCCTCGCCCCCCACTCCTCACTTGCTGTGATTGACAGCAGCGGGACCCAATAGAGGAGGGAGAGACCCAGGAGAGCTTCTTCTCTTGTTCACATCGCTGGATCATGATCGGGCTCAAGTTAGTATAAGGGGAGGGTGCAGGGGGGATTCCATTAATCTACATTTAATATCCCACCCCATTGTGTTTAGCTGTTTAGTGGGCATGGAGAAGGAGGGAGGGAGGGAGTAGGCTGTCATTTACCACTGTGTATATGCCCACATGTGTGACTCTATAGTCACATGGGCTGCCCAGATGTGATAGGGAGGAAATGCTCAGCATTACAAAAACTCACCTAAAACTGAGCATGTGCAGAGTTGCCACCACAGCTGCAAAATCACTAGCTGAAATGGGGACATATACAGAAGGTGGAGATGGAGAGCAGCAAGATCCACCAGGTTTCTTGCAAAATACAGAAACAAATCTCATAGTGACTAAGTATTCTTTACCTTACCTTACTTTATATATATATATATATATATATATATATATATATATATATATATATATATATATATATATATATATTACTTCCAGTTTGCAATATTTTAAATGTATTTGATAATTTTAAAAAAGATCTAGTCCTGACCATAATAAATGATGTACAAATTCCCTACAATTTCCCATTAAACCAAAGGATTATCTGAGGGGCAACCATAAGGGAAGAATTCCAGCGCTGCTAAATCTGATGAAACCATATTTCTGAGTCTTGCTATTAGATCAGATTTCACAGTCGCTGTTCAGGCATTTATATTGTGAGGGAGCATTTTTTTTTTTATTTGAGCACTGTGTGCAACCACTAAAATACATGTTGCCAATTATGCATGAGGGTAAGTCATTAAAGTGGTATTCATGGCAGAATCTATGCTCCCAATAAAAATAAAATGTGCTATAACAATATTCATGATTATAAATAGGCTTCTAAGGATTTTTATTGCTAAGCTTACTTTACCATAATGTTCACAGTCTATGTCTATGTTTGCTGTGGTATATCATCATGATCATGCATAGCTCTCTTTTGTTCTGTTGGCTGCAAGTGAATAAAACAGCTCGGTTAGCATCCTTGCTAGATGGCTGCTGAGATAAAATTGTGTGTATTGTAATCACTTTTGCTCTGTGCTGATTATAGACTTTCACATAATTTTACAGACATCTAAATCTCAGATTTTAGTGAAAAAAAAAAAAAAAATAGAGTGATTTCACTGAGCAAATAGTAAAAGAAAATGTGACATTTCCAGGTAAAACAATTAACCGCTTAAGGACCAGCCCTATTTTTGACAACTGTTGTTTACAAGTTAAAATCATTTTTTTTTGCTAGAAAATTACTTAGAACCCCCAAACATTATATATCTATTTTTTTCAGACACCCTAGAGAAAAAAATGGCAGTCGTTGCAATACTTTATGTCTCACCGTATTTGTGCAGTGGTTTTACAAATGCAATTTTTTTTGGAAAAAATACACTTTTTTAAATTAAAAAATAAGAACACTTCTTCTGGGGTTGAAGTGGTTAAACTGACTTAATTTACAGACAAAATTCATTTCTTTGATCTGTAAATGAACAGAAAGATACAATGTTTCTTTTTATCTGTCTCTTTCAGCACTGAGCAATGTTGTTGATAAACATTTCCGGCTGCTTTTTTTTTTTTTTTTGACAGCTGTGAGCAGGGAACTGCTCTGCACTTACTGTACATAAATCGTGGAAATGCTGGATTAAGATTGTGTGTGTGTGTGTGTGGGGGGGGGGGGGTTAAATCAAGAGCACGATCTTTTAACAATTAATTGTGCAGCTCTACTATAAAAAGAATTTTATTTGACAATAAGCCTTTAAAGAGCTTGTCTGTTCAATAAGTGCAAAAAAAAAAAGCTGTTGATCCTGACAGAAATCTTTTAAGCTGACCTTCCTTTGAGATCTTCCTCAGCTGCACTCTTGTTACTTTGTACCCAGCTCTCTCTGTGGACTACAGAACACCTCTACCATATATAAAGGCCCATGCACACGATCAGAAAATCGTATGAAAAATACAGCTTTCGAAGCACTTGTACGATAATCTGATCGTTCGTACACAGCTTTCCAGAGGGGATCACGACAATTTATGCGAAATTATCCGATGGAACAGGCACGATAATTTTTCTCGTATGATACCAGATCGTATGATTTTCGTTTAATCAGTACAGTTGTCTTTCAAAAAATTCAATACAAATACACTTTAACACATTACAACACTTCCAATTTTTTATTGTTGTACAAGAATTTTCATAACTTTAGTAAACTCTTCATTTTCGATATGAGACTAGCATACAAAAAAAAAACCCCAAGAAAAACGAACGATCATTCGTCCGATAATCTCGTGTGTACCAGGCATAGGAGGGTGAACTCCTTTCTATAGTCCTAAAAATGTAATATATTGCACCTTACTTGTCCTTAGATGTGGTGGCTGCATTCATTTTTTCTTCTTTCAGAATTTTTTCCCTTTATTTTTACCTGGTTATTCTGCCATTATCACTTCCTGTTTTAGGATGACAACATACAGTACCTCCTTCCTAGATACAGTACAGTGGGTAAACGATGTCACCCAAGGACAAGAACTGTGTTAATGGCAGGTTAACCAGGTGAAAATAAAGGGGAAAAAAATGAATGCAGTCAAAACGTCTTATGCCCCGTACACACGGTCGGACTTTGTTCGGACATTCCAACAACAAAATCCTAGGATTTTTTCCGACGGATGTTGGCTCAAACTTGTCTTGCATACACACGGTCACACAAAGCTGTCGGAAAATCCGATCGTTCTGAACGCGGTGACGTAAAACACGTACGTCGGGACTATAAACGGGGCAGTGGCCAATAGCTTTCATCTCTTTATTTATTCTGAGCATGCGTGGCACTTTGTCCATCGGATTTGTGTACACACGATCGGAATTTCCGACAATGGATTTTGTTGTCGGAAAATTTTATATCCTGCTCTCAAACTTTGTGTGTCGGAAAATCCGATGGAAAATGTCCGATGGAGCCCACACACGGTCGGAATTTCCGACAACACGCTCTGATCGGACATTTTCCATCGGAAAATCCGACCGTGTGTACGGGGCATTAAAGTCCTGTAAGCTACAAATATATTACATCTTTGGCCTAGATATACATTCAAGTTTTTATTTGGATAAAGTAGGAAAGGGTTAAGACCCCTGTCTTTTTTTGCTGCCTGTATCCCGTTAGTAAGATTTCCCTTCATATTCTGTCCCAGAGGCACAACAGAAGTAAAAAGAAATCTTTCCTGAGCAAGGATAAATACACTTCTAAGACAGTTGTCACTGGAACAGGTGTCCCTGTTGGAATATTTTCCCTCACCTCCTATTCCTGTGACAACTCAAAAATTTTGGATTCCAGACACTTTCTGTTTTGGTGACATTGGTCACCAGGACAGACAGAGAGAGTGAGTGTTCCTAGCAAGGAAACATACAGCCATATAGTGGTTCAAATTATTACACTTTCTAGTTATAGCATTAGCTTACATTCGAGTAAAGCTATCATTCATTTTAAACTTTAAAGTCCTTGTTACCACAGGGCATACTATACCATACTCCCATGCAGGGCTGTGATTACCCACACAGGGATGCGCAGATGTTTCATATATCCACGTGCAGGCCATCCAATTGGGACACAGTAGCTGCCATGGGTGTCCATGCAGCCACTGTGTTCCAATTGACATTAATGGGACTACCTGCATCGGGATGCATCATGGAACACCTGTGCATCCCCCAGCAGGTAAACACAGCCTTGTATTAGCAAATGGTATAGTACGACCTGTGTGAATGAAGTCTAAGTAAAGTTCACGCCTAAGAACTTGTACCTTTTTTTGTTAGCCACTAATGTCTTCTTGTGTGCCCCCTGACTGAGGTTTCGTTTTGTATAAGTTTCATAATTTTGGGCTTTGTCCCATCTTCCAGCTGTATTCTTGTCCATTAAGAGTCATATTGTTGTCTACCATGTGCTTTCATTCCTCAGGGGACACATTAGCCCTATCCACCAGCCATAATCCTGTTCATTGAAAGAACTGTTGTTTGCCACCAGGTGCTTTAATTTCTCAGAGGGGATGTGTTCCATCATTTTGGGCCTCAGTTCCAATAACCAGCCATACTCTTGTCCATTATAAATGCTCTTGTTTGCCCCCAGGTGCTTTCCATAATCAAGGGGATTGTGTTCCCTTATTTTGGACCTCAGCCCTATCCATCCTCTTGTCTGTTAAGATCACTTTTGTTGGCCACCGGGTGCTTTCCTTGGTCACAGGAAATGTGTTCCCTGATTGTTGGGTCTTAGCCCTCTCCACCAGCCAAAATCTTGTTCATTAAAATAACTCTTGCTTGCCACCAGGTGCTTTCATTGTTCAGGGGGTTTGTTTTCCATCATTTTGGGCATCAGCCCCATTTACCAGCCATATTCTTGTCCACTAGGAATGTTCTTGTTTTCCACCAGGTGCTTTCATTAGTCAAGGTGATTGTCTTCCCTGATTTTGGATATTAGCTCCATCCACCACTCATACTCTTGTCTATTGAAGTGTTACTAAACCCATAACTCTGCATTCACTATATCTGATCCCCCACAGTACATAGAACATGGAAATGCAATTATTTTGGTAAATATAAGCTGCTAAATACCTTTTCTCAGTATTATATACAGTAGCAGTCTTATGGCATCTATCAGTGTCTGTGTAAAGCTTGTAGGAGGAGTTTTCATTCTACTGTGGTTGTCCTATGAGGCTGCAGCACCCCTGACCCTCTGTCTGGACAGTACTGATTGGCCATGTGCAGATCATATGCACCCTTCAAAGAAAAACAAAAACACTCTAGCAATACACACCAAACTGAGCATATACAGAGTGCCTCCTAGGGCTCTGCTCTATCAGCAGATGAATTGGGGGCTGTGAAAGAAGGGGCGCATCAGAAAAGACAGACTCAATCAGTTGTTTTTACACATTGCAGAGGATTAATGCCTTAGGTTCCACAGGGAGTATAACAGGCATGCTCACTGCATATACAGACTGATTTTACTGTTGTGGGTTTAGTAACACTTTAAGATCACTCTGGTTGGCCCCTAGGTGCTTTCATTTGGTCAGGGGAAATGTGCTCCCTGATTGTTGGGCCTTAACCCTAAACACCAGCCATAATCTTGTTCATTTAAACAATGTTTTCCACGATTGCTCAGGGGAGTTGTGTTCCATAATTTTGTGTCTCAGCCCCATTCACCAGCCATACTCTTGTCCATTAGGAATGCTCGTTTCCCACAAGGTGCTTTCATTTCTCAAGGGGAATGTTGTGAAAGACCCAACCAGGACAGGGGTTTTTGGAGGGGACTGCAGGATAGCCTCTTGCCTACTGACTATGGGCCCTGGCTTTTGAGGGGGCTTTATTCTTGGGAGATTTGATGCCTGGGGGACCTTTGGAGTGGTCTTGCTTCAGATTTGGGTCTATGTCTCCCCGAAACACAGACTCTAGGACCGGGATACAGATTTGGGGCCTTTTTGCCCAAGACAGCAATGACTGATTTAGACTGTGAGACTCAGAGCAGATAATGTTATAATCAGCTCAAAACAACTTCATGTTGGGGTCTCTTGCTATAATCTGTTTAAAAAGGAGTTCCACACACCCCTTTAACCACTTCAATACCCGCGTATGTACATATGACGTCCTGGGATGGGATCTCCCATCCTGGGTGGACGTCATACAATGTCCTGGGATTCCCGGCCGCCTAGGGGGCGCGCACGCGCGCCCGCCGCGTTGCTTGGGTCCCGATGCGTGTGCCCGGCGGCCGCGATGTCCACCGGGCACCCGCGATTGCCCGTTAACCGGGCCGGACCGTGGATCTCTGTGTGTAAACACAGAGATCCACGTCCTGTCAGCTCAGAGGAGAGCGATCTGTGTTCCCAGAACAGAGGAACACTGATCGGTTTCCTCCCCTTGAGCGTCCCCTCCCCCTACAGTTAGAAGCATTCCCTAGGAAACACATTTAACCCCTCCCCGCCCCCTAATGGTTAACCCCTTCACTGCCTGTCACATTTACACAGTAATCAATGCAATTTTATAGCATTGATCGCTGTATAAATGTGAATGGTCCCAAAAATGTGTCAAAAGTGTCCGATGTGTCCGCCATAATGTCGCAGTCATGAAAAAAAATTGCGATTGCGCCACTATTACTAGTAAAAAAAAATAAATAAATATTTTTTTTTTTAAATGCCATAAATCTATCCCATATTTTGTAGACGCTATAACCAATCAATATACGTTTATTGCAATTTTTTTACCAAAAATATGTAGAAGAATACGTATCGGCGGAAACTGAGGAAAAAATTTTATTTTTTTTAAAAAATTGGGATATTTATTAGCGCAAAAAGTAAAAAATATTGTGTTTTTTTCAAAATTGTCGCTCTTATTTTGTTTATAGCGCAAAAAATAAAAACCACAGAGGTGATCAAATACCACCAAAAGAAAGCTCTATTTGTGGGGGAAAAAAGGACGTCAATTTTGTTTGGGTACAACGTCGCACGACCGCGCAATTGCTGTTTAAAATGCGACAGGGCTGAAAACTAAAAATTGGTCTGGGAAGGAAGGGGGTGAAAATGCCCTGTATTGAACCGGTTAAAAATTAAAAGTCAGCAGCTACACATACTGTATTTGCTGACTTTTCACATTAGGACACTTACCTGTCCTGGAGTCCAGCGATGTCGGCACTGCAGCCGTCATTTACATTGGCTGGTCGGGTTCTGCCACCGCCATTGCTAGTAAGGGAACCCGGCAGTGTAGCCTTTTGGCTTCACGGCCTGGTCCCTACTGCGCATGCGCAAAGCGTGCTGCACTCTCTCACTGCCCTGGTAGAAGGAGGAGGGGGCTGCTGATGTACTTTGCTGCGGCCCGGTCTCCCAAAAGTGGGGACAGGGTACCTGTAAAAAACAGGTACTTGCTCCCCCCCGAAAGGTGGCAAATGTGGCACCGGAGGGGGGAGGTATCAGATAAGTGGAAGTCCCACTTTTGGGTGGAACTCCACTTTAAGGTCTTATGTGTTAAGTGTCATCACCCCATTGTGTGCCTCCTAGGTGTGAATTCCCATTGTTATTTGAGTCACCTATAGTTTCAGTCTGTCTGCTCATCTCTTGGAGATTTGATTAATACGGTGTACTTTGTGTATCCAGGGTTGCGGGCTTGTTGCCGGACTGTCTGGGTAATCCCCGACTAATCAAGGCTTGTTGTTAATTAGGATATTGTCTAGGATAATGTGATCAAGCTATTACCTGATCTTGCATGGTATATATATTCTGTGTGAATTTACAATAAAGAGTTCCAGTTCCAGTTTGCACCTAACCTAGTGGCGTCTAGTCCTTGGGTGCTCAGCTATAATACCTGGTTCCTGGCTCCAGACTGGTGGAAGTTATATCTTGACAGGGGCACCCAAGCTGGGTGCTGGACATTTTGTCACAATTATGTTCCCTGATTTTGGACCTCAGCCCCATCCATCAGTCACTCTGTTAAGATCACTCTTGTTGGCCACTAGGTGCTTTCGTTGCTCAGGGTTTTTTATGGTCATGGCTTGGATCCAGGGAGCAGTTCTTGGATCCAGTGTCAGGGATTTTACACTCTTAGCAATCAAATAAAACTACTTATGGAGGAGAGCACAGAAGAAGCTCCCTATCCCACAGAGGTAATTGAAAGGAACTTTTGGTTTAAACACAGTTGCTCCTGGAGACCAAAGACAATTGACAGTTATGATCTATGCTTTTCAATGGAAAAACATGTTTTCTACTAATGATGTAATTCCACACTTGAAGATGTAAGCCTGTGGAATGTACTAATTAATGAAAGACATAATTCATGTTATTTCGTAACACACGCCCTGTAAGCTATTTTCAAAGTAAGCAGATGGCACAAGAAAAAAACAAACACAAATATTCAAATCTGGCTCTAATGATGTTTTTTTTTGCAGCCTCATCCAGTTCAAATATCTTCCTGTTAATTTGACATACTGCATACTTATTCTCTCATTTTAATGGTTAAATAGATTTTATTACTTCATAAAATCTGCTTAATTATTAAACATTCAGTAACTGAATATTTGCATTCAGCGGAAAGTGCAGGATGCTGTCTGGTGAAATAAAAGTGCATATCTCTAAAGCTGCTATAGCCCAAACTTCTGGCTCCAGCCATGCCCACTATCACTTAGACCCACCTACTTTAATTTCTGCGATTTTAGACTGTGTGACGGAGCGAGACCCTGTCACTGTGAAAATAGAGGAGAATATGACATAGGATTTGCATTAAAGGTTAAATCGAGGTCCCAGACTATCATTTCTAAGCAAAGAAAGCTGTGTTTTTCTCCTGATTCTGTAGTTCTGAATTGGAACTTTCAATCTTGTGTCTGGATTTTACCAGGTGCCTGCAGCCTGTCTGAGTACACAGGTATGCAGGGTCGCTGTATACTTTAGCCTGGGAATAGCTCAGAGTTCTCAGTTTGGAGACAGCAGGTCTCACCCAGGGGTCAGAGGTGCCCCAGTCAGGAGTCAAGAGACAGGAGGTCTCACCCAGGGATCAGAGGTGCCCCAGCCAGCAGCCAGTTGAAAGGGGGTCTCACCCAGAGATCAGAAGTGCCCTGGCCAACTGCCAGGAGAGGTGGGCGGTGCAACTAAAGGTTAAGAGAGCCAAGGGAACCAGTAGAACTGGACAACACAGTCAGAGGGACTGGTAAGAAGAGCAGCGGTGCTGCCAACAAGGGAGCCAGGTGACTCAGTATTTTGTTTGTTCATATTGATGTGGAAGAACCCCAGCGTGGGCAACTGATGTCTATGTGAAAAGTGATGTACTAAGTATCCTACAATCTCAAACTCCAAATGTGCTAAGACAGCCTTTAAAAATTAGGTAATGCTGAAGAGTTGTCTCTGGAAATCACACAAGGACTCCCGGAGTTTGAGCCGGTGGTTGTTGAGGATAGCCTGGTACTGCACTGGTGAACCAAAAAAGGGGGTTAGTTCAAATGGTACAACATGTGTTATCATGGTGATGTTACAACTGACAAAGGTAATCTGTCAGATGGTATTGCGCCCCTTTGTCCTCCTGTGTCTGCTTGGGCAGATGGACCTGTGCTGTACATCTCTGTGTATCCACCGCAGACGGGCGGCCTGGAACAGCGTAGTACCAATCAGTTGAGACAGGTGATACAGGCAGTGTTAAGCATTGGTCAAAATTGGTATTGGTTACTGCAGTGCTGGTTACTTGTGTGGAAAGTGGTCTCACGGTTCTCTAAGAGAGTGCTTCCAGTGACCGTTTTGTGCAGAAGACTCTCAGGGGAACTGCTAAAGAAATCAGAAATGACAGACATGTTAGAAGTCTCCCTGTCTGATGGTGTGATGGGGTGCATAACTGCTGGTGCGCTTCGAGGTGCGGCAGAACAGTGGTTGGTACATGGCACGTATACTGTCCCACCGACTAGACATCATGAGAAGAAAGGACCCAGAAGAGATGTGGTAGTAGCGGGAATTCTGTCCATCATCAGCAAAGAGGTACAGATTAAGGCACCCGGAGACACTCTGACAGGAAATAATAGGTGTTGCTAACCATAATGGGAAAATGTGTAAACCCATGTTCAAAGTTGTCTCACAGTTTGCTGGGTTTCTTCCTTATGTGGAGTAAACTCACGATTTGGCACTACCACTGAGCTTGGGAACTTTTGTTTCATTGCCTCCATAGTTTAAAGAGGAGGTCCGCCGACCGCTGCAAAAATTAAAAGCCAGCAGCTGCACATACTGCAGTTGCTGACTTTAATAATCGAACACTTACCTGTCCTGGAGTCCAGCGATGTCGGCTCTGCAGCTGATGTTTCCATCAGCTGTCAGGTGCATGCCGCCTCCATTGCGAGTAAGGGAACCCAGCAGTGAAGCCTTACGGCTTCACGCCGGAAACCCTACTGCGCATGCGCAAGGCTCCGCTCCTCACTCCTATTTGCCAGGCGGCCGAGGGAGGAGGAGGGAGCCCGGGCGGTGGCGTCAATACCCACGGCTGAGCCTCCCGGAAGTGGGAACGGGATACCTGTGAAAGACAGGTATCCACTCCCCTTTCCCCCCCAAAAGGTGCCAAATGTGGCACTGGAGGTGTGGAGGAGTACAACAAGCAGAAGTTCCACTTTTGGGTGGAACTCCACTTTAAGTAGACATGTAAGGTACCAGACAGCTTATCCAAAAACGTAGGGCTCATCATAGTGAGATTTACCACTTCTTCATCATTACCTATTCATGTTTTTCCTAATGAGAATTAAGATAAGGGCAGGTGGATTTGTTGCTTGGCATAAGATTGAACAGTCAGGGCCAGTATATAGATGGACTGTAGAGTTGAGAGACTCAGGGAGCAGAGAGGAACATGTATTCCTCATCAGATCCGTAGAACCTTATCATTTTTTTTATATCCAGTGTATGTATATCTATCCATCTATATATATGCACACATACAGTATATATATATATATATATATATATATATATATATATATATATATATATATATATATATATTACATAGGGTAGGCTTGAACACACACTCACTGTGCTGTTCACACGCTGTCCATTTCATCTTTAATTGTGTAGAAAACCCACTGTGGTGTGTTTGGATATAGAGAAAGCACTTTTTTTTTAATTTCTCTGAATTTGCGGTTTATTTTGGAAAGAGCTGAGATTTGTTCAGTTACACCGTAAATTGTGCACAGATGCAAGTTAACAGACAAAAACAGAAAAAGATGTTGGAGACGTGCCTGGACAGATTTAACTTGTGCTCTGTGCTGTGACAGAGGTTGCTATGCAACATCCAACCCTTCTACCAGCTGAGGTGAAGAAAATATAGGCCATCTTTTTTTAAAAGGTGTACCTTATACATTAGGTAACAGGCAGTTATGAATTGGACCAAAACAGCCATTTTCTAGAAGTGACATATCTAGTCCATACTAAGTACATAAGCTGCACCACTTCAAAGGAAGGCCACCTTCACTGGATGCTTCTGCAGGATTGTTGGTTTTTGATTATATTTTGTACAATAAATTATGGATAAATTTATATTTGAAAAACATATATAATTAGCAGAGACAGCTTCTTTTCTCTTTGGGTGGAATTGTGTAATAGGCTGGGTATGTAGAGTCTGTTAAATCATTATAAATGAGGAACATATTTTGCCTTCAAAGTTGTCCTTGTCTTATGTACCATAAAAAGTAACATTGGAAATGCAGCGTCATGACCGCCATAGTTAAGCTGCACCCAATATGCAAAGCCCCACTCCATCACTTATGTTGGTTTTAGAGAAAACAGACCCGAGGTGCAAATTCTACATCTATGTGCTGTTTTCTGAGGTTTCAGAGCAACATGAGGCAGGTAACGTTCCTTCAAGTGAGACCAAATCCCCGTCTCATGCCATCACTAAAGGGCGTTGCCCAGGACAATATTTCCCTTGCCTCACTGAAGAAATGGACCTAGATCTTGGGCTTATATGAGATAAAAATTTGGTAAATTCTGTGTATTTATTTTAGATATAGTATAATTATACACATAAGAGCCCTTGCACACTGGGGCGGGGGGCGGCGTCGGCGGTAAAACGCCGCCATTATTAGCGGCGTTTTACCGTCGGTATGCGGCCGATAGCGGGGGCGGTTTTACCCCCCGCTAGCGGCCGAGAAAGGGTTAAATACCACGGCAAAGCGCCTCTGCAGAGGGGGGGTTGCCGTCGACCGACTGACCAACCAACCGTGGGGGTTTGGTTGTTTGCCACCCCCCCCCAAAACAAAACCCCCCAGCCACCACTGATGCATACCTTTCTGCTACCTTCTGCAGGTTATTCAACCCATTTGGACATCAGTTTGTAATGAACTGATTGTTTAGGAAATTATCAGCCTCCAATTCAGTGTCTGTTGAGTTTCTATAAGAGCTAGCAAAAACAGAAATAAAAGCTGCGCTTAAGGTGAACCAAAAATAAGGTGTAATGAAAACTAAGCAGCCTGCATCGAGATCAAGTCTCCAAATCCCACCATAAATAATAATACAAAAAAAGATGCGGCGCTAAGAACAAATAAAGTGAATTGATACAATAATCAAATATTTGTGCAAGTTAAAAATAACATAATCCAATGTCCCAAAATTAGGATGAACAGATAGAATCCAAAAGGCAAAACAAAGAAGAGTCCGTGATGAATCAAGAAAAAGTGCAAAAAGGGGGCCACAACAGAGATGAGGGTGCAGTAGAGAGAATCTTCTGTAGTTCCTCACACCCGAGGTGAAATATCAAAAATGCTCACCAGATCCCGTTGACCGCCATTACAGGGGTCAAAAACAGCACAGGGAATTTTGGGGCTCCCCACAACCTCAGCTCAATAGCACCGATGGGCGACAGATGGTATCTCAGGAATCAAGGAGAGAAAAGGAAAACCATCGCATAATATAGTCTGCACAGTTCGTTTTATTAAAGGAATTGCGCTTACAAAATCTCGTAGTAAAAACAGCATATCGCGTACAGCTGACAGTCTGCGCCTCCGTCTGCTGCCTCCGCCTTCCTGGTTCGTGTAAGCCCTACACAGAGTACGGACGTGGTGACGTCATAGGCTCAGACGGAGGCGCAGACTGTCAGCTGTACGCGATATGCTGTTTTTACTACGAGATTTTGTAAGTGCAATTCCTTTAATAAAACGAACTGTGCAGACTATATTATGCGATGGTTTTCCTTTTCTCTCCTTGATTCCTGAGATACCATCTGTCGCCCATCGGTGCTATTGAGCTGAGGTTGTGGGGAGCCCCAAAATTCCCTGTGCTGTTTTTGACCCCTGTAATGGCGGTCAACGGGATCTGGTGAGCATTTTTGATATTTCACCTCGGGTGTGAGGAACTACAGAAGATTCTCTCTACTGCACCCTCATCTCTGTTGTGGCCCCCTTTTTGCACTTTTTCTTGATTCATCACGGACTCTTCTTTGTTTTGCCTTTTGGATTCTATCTGTTCATCCTAATTTTGGGACATTGGATTATGTTATTTTTAACTTGCACAAATATTTGATTATTGTATCAATTCACTTTATTTGTTCTTAGCGCCGCATCTTTTTTTTGTATTATTATTTATGGTGAGTTTCTATAAGAACATGGATTACTCCACGTGGCATTAGTTGCTCCAGGAAATCTTGGAAGCTCTGATCAGGAGGCACAGGAGGATCAAGAGAGGACAGCAAAGGGTAGTACTGCCAGGCAAGTCTTCAGGAGGGACCCACTAGTTGCAGCCAAGAGGGCTGGTGAGTGACATGTGCAGTCAGGAGGACTGGAGAGGCATGCCAGAGAGGACTGAGAGGAAACAGTCAGAGCTGGGTGCGGAGCCAGTGGGGAAGATTGCAATGTCATGGGCAGTGAAGTCGGGCAGCTGCAGCCAGGAGGGCTGGCAGGGTCCGAAGAGGACTGACTGGGAGTAGTAGTCCACCTATAGGTCAGCTAGCACAAAAAGACTTTCTATTTTCTGCTACACCATAGCGGCCAGCAGTCCCTGCCTGCAAAGGGCAAGTTACTTAGGCCTGGCTGAGCCAGTGTCAGGCCTAAACATGTGCTAGCTGCTCCTGGGAGATCAAGAGTCGTGCCGGAGGTAGAGAGAAAGAGCACTAGTCTGCAAGCAAGAGTTGTGCAGGAGAAGATTGGAGAAGTGTTGTACACATAGTTGTCCAGGATTGATTGATATACAATCCTCTAATTGATTGATATACAATCCACCTAATTGATTGATATACAATCTACCAACTGACTGATAAACAATTTGCTGGGCATCTCATAATTCCCTTACCTCATCCAAGTTAAATTCCCTAATAAAAATAACATAAACAAGCACATGGACTGTTTTCTGCCTGAGAGTGATTGAGGAGTTAACGCCGGGCTGGGCAGGGTGACAGTTGGGCCACATCACTTAGCAGCCCCTATGGGGGTTTCGCTACATATAAAATACACAATTCAATGCAGCTCTGTATTCTTTAAGACATAATTAAATATATATTTTTAAATGCAAGCAATGTATGTACCTAAATTAGCTTTGTATCAGCCTTTTATGTGCATGTCTGTACAGCAGAGCTCAGAGGGAGTGAGAGAAGCAGCTTAAGGGACCAATCAGGGGTGTGTTGGAGATTGCTGCTAGGTGGGGAGAACATAGAGATGTGATTGATAATCAGTCTGCTGTTTCTCCCTTTGCTGTTCATTTACAAGGTGACGGTAGGGAGGGGACCTGTATGTGGGAAAGTGAAATTGCAGCAAAGGTTGGTCAAGCCTCCTCCACTGTTGAGGAAAGTGGAAAAATAGCATTGGATCTGTAAGATTATTTTATTGGTATTGCTATCTTAAAGTATTGATGTTGAGGTAAGTCCCCGGGCAGGTGACTTCTACACCCCAGAGGATCTTGGTCCCCTGGGTTTGTAAAGTAATGTAGCAAAAAGTGAACTTGAAGTGCCACATCACTACTGAAAGGTCCAGATATAACTTTATGCCAAGAAAAGTCGGGGGGGGGGCAATCTTTGGATTGTCCCTCTGACTTTTCTTGGCATAAAGTTGTATCTGGACCTCTGAATGCTGGTCTGGTGCTTCCATTTTTGTTACATTACATTACAAACCCAGGGGACCAAGATCCTCTGGGGTGTAGAAGCCGCCTACCCAGCTTGTCAGACAGGGCTGTGCTGTGTGGCAGAGCTGTGCAAATGTCAGAACTGAATGTACAGAAATACAAATCCTTTGGAAGTTAAAAAAAGCTCCCTTGTGTACATTTTCCATCTGTATATTCAGCAAGTTTGCCTGGAGTTCCACTTTAATAACTGGAGAAGAAGGCTGGTTCATGGAGACAGATAATATTAAAATACTAAAGCAACTATGCAGCTGTGACAAATAGTAACTCATAATTAGATATTCGATATCTGTAGAGACATTGATAGGTGACACTAACAACTCACAGATATATCACTCAAATGCTTTTAGGGAAAATACTTCCTGTCGCTAAAGTAATGGGACTTTCTAGTGTATATTGTAGGAATGACATGTCATCTTCCATGTATTATATACACTTCCTAAATATTTCAACAAGGTTGTCTTGAAGGTGCTTGTAAGTGATCTGAAATGTACATCGTCTAGCCCATCTTTGTTCTTGGTCTGGGGAATTAAGTGATGCAGCGATAAATGCTATAGTCTGATTTAGTACCCGACCGCTGTAATTCAATCCCTGGGGGATCCTTCCTGTGTATTTTTCTGTTCAGTTTCTCTTAGTGAAGGACACACTCATAATAAAGACTTAAAGCTGAACTCCAGGAACATATAAACTACACAATGTAATGCAGCTCTGTACTCATTAACACATCTTTATTTTTTTGCCACACCATGGCAAGAAGGGCTGGGGTTTAAAGCCGAAATTAAAGTGATTGTAAAGTCTCTTTAAAAAAAAAAAAATAACAAACATGTTATACTTACCTGATCTGTGCAGTGGATTTGCCCTGAGCAGCCTGGATCCTCCTCTCCTCCTCTCTTCAGCTCTTCTGGCTCCTCCCTCTTGTTGAGTTCCCCCACAGCAAGCAGCTTGCTACGGGGGCACCCTAGCTGAGTCACAGCCCCCTTTGTCCATTCAGACAAGAAGCTGCGGCCTGGCCCACCCCCGCTTTTTTATGATTGGCTGACTGACTGTGATTGACAGCAGCAGGCTGGCCGAGACACTCATGGACATCGCTGGAGAGAGATGGGGCTCAGGTAAGTATTAGGTGGGCTGAGGGGGGCTGCTGCACACAGAAGGCTTTTTATCTTAATGCATAGAATGCATTAAGATAAAAAAAAAATTCTGCTTTTACAACTCCTTTAACCTCCCTGGTGGTATTCCCGAGTGTGGCTCGGGGCGGATTTTCCGTACCAAAAGCGTTAACCCGGAGCCACACTCGGGATACAGCTTACTTACCTTGTCCCCAGGATCCTGCGATGTCTCTCCGCTGTGTGCAGTGGCTGTGTCTCCGCTCGATCTATCACAGTACCGAGCTCCGTTCCCGGCGAGCTCTGCGACGGACGAGGACGGAGAACGGCGCCAAATTCAAAAAGTGAAACACACAATACACATACAGTACACTGTATTCTTACAGATTACATTACTGTATCAAATCATTTCACATCCCTTTTGTCCCTAGTGGTTTGTCCAGTGCCTTGCATGCAGTTTTATATTATAAATACTGTTCTTTCTGCCTGGAAACTGGAGAATTACAGGCCTACAATATAAAACACCAAATTTCCATGCAAAACATTGTACCGCTTTGAGCATCAAAAATCTAACATACCGTATATACTCGAGTATAAGTCGTTCCGAGTATAAGTCGAGGCCCTAATTTACTACAAAAAAAATGGGAAAAACTTATTGACCCGAGTATAAGACGAGGGTGAGAAATGCACAGCTACTGTAAGTGGAAAAGAGGGTCAACAATGCCCATTTGCAGCATCACTGTGCCCATTTGCATGCCTCACTGTGCCCATTTGCAGCCATAGGTCCCCTGAACTTCAAACTCGGTAGTTAAGGGTTCCTAGATGCCTCCTAGCTGCAGCCAAAATTTGGGGTCTCTGAACCCAAAGGGTCCTGAAATGACATTGCTGCAGATGGACACAGTTGACCAAATTTGGGGCCCTGTATCTCGGGGCCACTTAGTGCTAGGAACCCCAAATTTGGTGTGCAAACCCAGTGGCACTAGCACCATAAAATTTCCAAAGCTGGGGTTTCTAGCACCAAGTGGCCCCGAGATACAGGGCCCCAAAAATCAGTTCAGAAAATGTCAAGCACTTTTCTGCAGCAGAAAATGACATTTTCCGAATCAGTTTTGGGGCCCCGTATCTCAGGGCCACTTAGTGCTAGGAACCCCAGCTTTGGATATGTTATGGTACCAGTTCCAATGGGTTTGCACACCAAATCTGGGGTTCCTAGCACCAAGTGGCCCTGAGATATGGGGCCCCAAATTCGGTTCAGAAAATGTCAAGCACTTTTCTTCAGCAGAGAACGACATTTTCCGAACCAATTTTGGGGCCCCGTATCTCGGGGCCACTTAGTGCTAGGAACTTTATCTTTGGATATGTTGTGGTACCAGTTCCACTGTGTTTGCATACCAAATTTGGGGTTCCTAGCACTAAGTGGCCCTGAGATATGGGGCCCCAAATTCGGTTTGGAAAATGAAATTTTTTGCTACAGAAAAGTGCTTGACTCTAGTATAAGTCGAGGGGGGCACTTTCAGCACAAAAAAATGTGCTGAAAAATTCGACTTATACTCGAGTATATACGGTAATTATACCGCCAGGGAGGTTAAGGGCCCTCTAATACTGGTGTGCTTTTGCCACACTAATGCCCCGTACACACGGTCGGATTTTCCGATGGAAAATGTGTGATAGGACCTTGTTGTCGGAAATTCCGACCGTGTGTGGGCTCCATCACACATTTTCCATAGGAAGTTCCGACACACAAAGTTTGAGAGCTTGCTATAAAATTTTCCGACAACAAAATCCGTTGTCGGAAATTCCGATCGTGTGTACACAAATCCGACACACAAAGTGCCACGCATGCTCAGAATAAAACTATTGGCTACTGCCCCGTTTATAGTCCCGTTGTACATGTTTTACGCCACCACGTTCAGAACGATCGGATTTTCCGACAACTTGGTGTGACCGTGTGTATGCAAGACAAGTTCGAGCCAACATCCGTCGGAAAAAATCCATGGGTTTTGTTGTCGGAATGTCCGATCAATGTCCGACCGTGTGTACAGGGCATTAAACACACTTTCCAGCACGCCAAAAGCGGATGAAAATGATTCCCCTTTAAATCCTGTGAAACTGTTTGCATTTCTGCATTGTGTTTTAAGAAAGTCCTGCATGCTGTATCTTAGCTTGTCAAAAACACATCTCCCATTGATTTATGTATGTAGGAAACACTCCACAAATGCATCAAAATGCACCTGTGATGTGTTTTTTGAGTCATATGTCCAAGTTAAACAGGGGCATGCTGGGAGACAGGAATCCAGAAAAAGCATCACAAAAGCACTGAAAACACGAAATGCATTTTCGCAAAACGCATACCACATTTTTAGGCACACTAGTGTGAAAGGGCCCTAAGGCAGATATAAAAGACATAAATAATGCAGCTTTGTATTTATTAATACATAATTAAGTTAAAGTGGATGCAATCCCTTACATATACCCAGTGAAGTGACTGGCCTCAGGTGATACACAGAGATGAAACAAATCCTCTTACACAAGTTGTAGCTGTTTATCTGCAGTCTTCTCTTCTGTACATCTGTTCAAAGTCCAGAATTTATACAACCTGCCTTAGCTGCCAGAAAAAGGGGACCGAGAGCTGGTTACACTCTGCAGGGCTCAGTGAGGAGAGCTCTGAGAGCTGATTGGAGGGAAGGCCACACCCTCCTTCACACGGTACACAGGAACAAAGATGAGGCTATCAATCAGCTGGGTCTCCCTCCCCTGTCACCTTTTTTCTCTTGGTGTCAGGAAAACCTGTCACAAGTGATTCATGCTGATAGCAGAGGAATGAAGCAGCAGACAGAAATGACACTTATGCAACGTACACATGAGCGGACTTTTCGACCGGACTGGTCCGACGGACTTTCGGCTGACTTTCCCAAAGAATGGACTTGCCTAAACACGATCACACCAAAGTCCGACAGATTCGTACTTGACGACGTACGACCGGACTAAAATAAGGAAGTTGATAGCCAGTAGCCAATAGCTGCCCTAGCGTCGGTTTTCGTCCGTCGGACTAGCATACAGACAAGCGGACTTTTCGATAGGAACTGGGTCCAGCGGAGTTCCGGCGTAAAGATTTGAAACATGTTCCAACTCTAAAGTCCGTCAGATTTTCAACCGAAAAAGTCTGCAGTTCCGATGAAGCGCACACACGGTCGAATTGTCCGCCCGACTCGGTCCGTCGGACCAGTCCGGTCGAAAAGTCCGCTCGTGTGTACACGGCATTAGTGCTCTTAATCGAGACACATTATAGAGGGATATGCTTTGTTCGTATTACATATCTGAGGTTTACAACCACTTTAGGTTTTATAAATTCAAGCAGTGCAAGTACCTGAATTAGACTTGCTGTCAGACTCTTGCATTGCAGGGGGTGAGTGAGATGCAGCAGAGGGAGCAAATGAGTTGAGCTGCAGTGTAGGGAGCACGCTGATAGGTTTAGAGAGCAGAGAGATATGGACACCAATGTAAAGGGGTTCTTCTCCTGGTGACTATCTCATACTAACCTCAAGGGGCATTTCTCTGCTGTTCGCCATTGTAAGGGGATATTTCTTCACTGACCACCAATATAAGAGGCCATTTCTCCACTAACCACCAAAATAAAGGGGCATTTCCCCACTGACCACAAAGGTAAAAGAGTATTTCTAACTACAGACCTTGTCTCAGCAGTCAGATGCAGTGAGGAGAACAGAACTCCAGCGCCAGATCCTGCGCTTCTTCGTGCAGCCGTGGAGAGGCTCCTCTATTCCCCCCCCACCATCTCAGCAGTTGGCAGCAGAGAGAAGGACAGAACTCCTAGAGATCCTGAGCCTCTCTGTGTAACTGCAGCACCCCCTTGTCTCCACCTCTGCTGGTCTCAGCATTCAGCAGACTCCAGCAGTTGACTCCAGCCCTCCTCTGGTCCTCCTCCAGACCCTGCACTTTATGCTTCCCAGCTCCACCCTCAGATTCTTCCTGGAAGCAGCACAAGGAGGAAGCACTGTGATGTAAGGGAGGGTGGGGGTCTCTTGACTTCTGATGGTGGGGGGCTCTTGAAATCTGATGTAAGGGTGGGGTGCTCTGAACATCTACTTATAATTATTATGAGAATTCTGTACTAGTTCAAAAGGTCGCACACTGCTGGTATCATCCACAAGAAATTTTGTTGGAGACTGCTCAGACAGAACACCATAGCAGAACCATGAGTTGTCTCCAATAAAGTTTCTTGTGGATGGTACAACCCAGCGGTGTACAACCCTTCTTTTCCGACTTTCATCATCTGCTACTTGAGTGTGAATAAGTTCTGTGCCAGTCTACACCTGCCTTTCACAGCGTAAGTCATAGACCCTTTCACACTGGGGCACTTTTTAGGCATTTTAGTGCTAAAAATAGTGCCTGTAAAGTACCTAAAAAGCGCCTCTCAAGCCTCCCCAGTATGAAAGCCTGAGTGTTTTCACACTAGGGCAGTGCCCTTGCAGGACAGGAAAAAAGTCCTGCAAGGAGCATCTTTGGGGCGGCAGGGGAGCGGTGTATACACCACTTCTCCACCACCCCTGCCCATTGAAATGAATGGGCAGCGCTGCCAAAGCGCCTGCAAAGCGCCACCAAACGGGCACTATCAACCCTTTCCTAGGCTGCTAGCGGGGGTTAAAAGCACCCGCTAGCGGACAAAAACGCCGATATAACAGTGGTAAAAACTAGCGGCGCTTTACTGCTAATGCCCGCACCGTTCCAGTGTGAAAGGGGTCTTAAAGTGGAAGTAAACTTCCATCTTTTGCTTTTACCTATAGGTATTGCTATAATAAGGCTTACCTATAGGTAGTGTAAATATCTCCTAAACATGCACCATTTAGGAGATATTTAGTGTACATGCAGCCAGTGACATCACTGACGCATGCGCTCTAAAGGAATGGCCACCTGTGCCGTTCCTTCAGAGCCCAGTGCCCAGAACGAGCATGCGCGGGAGTGACGTCATCGCGGCTCCCGCCAGTCACAGAGCCGGAGCAAGATGGGTGAAGATGAGAGCGCCTGCAGCGCTGACATCTCAGCGCTGGAAAAGCTTAGTTTTAAGGTAAGTTTAACATAATGTGCTAGTATGCGATTCATACTAGCACATTATGCCTTTACTTTGCAGGTACAAAAAAAAAATTGTCCAGCGGTTTACTACCACTTTAAGTTATTACTAAAACCAGTAATAATCAAATGCAGAGGCAATTATTTAATATGATAAATAGTAGATACATTTATCTAGTCTTACAGATACAACCGACCCTTTGAGAGCAACTGTAATGCTGATGCGGCCCACAGTGGAATTGAGTGTGACACTGCTGGTCTAGGGGAACAGAAAAAGCAACTATACTTATCTTATTCTTCCTTTCCTTGGCAGCCAACAACCTTTTACTCTCTCTGACACTCTGGGTTGTGGGAAGGTCCTTTGACATTCTCACTTACAATGCTGGTCCTACATTGTATGTGATGACATCAGAGTGCCTGCGACTGACAGAGCAGCATAGAGTAATAGAGTAACGCCGAAGAGGAGTGGTATTGGGGGACTGGTTGTGCTGCTGGGAGGATGCCTGTAGGAGTGATGAATAAGATAAGTACAGTATGGTTCCTTTTTTATGTTCTTCCCAGAAAAAATGAGCAATTAACCTTTGCAGTAGGACGGGAACCCCGCTGCAAGAGTCATTTTTTTCAGCTTTAAGTTCATGTAGAGGAATGCAGAACTATAACACAGCTTGAAGTTTATGTGTTCATAGGTAGTACAAGTTAATTTAAAAATATAATTGTTACTGATTTAAAACAATGTATCAGAAATCCATAGAGAATAATACATCAATGTAAAAAAAGATGACAGTCTGACACTGTCCACACGTAAACTTGTATGGATCGATTATCTGTGGTTAGGGATAGATGTGCACCCCTGGACATAGGCACTTTGTGTCCATGGGGGCACATTCGTCCCTAAGGCTGGGTTCACACTGGTACGACAAATGCTCCGACATTAGGAGCACATGTTGCATGACATGTATAAATCAATGGTTGCCTATGAAAGCCGTCTTAAAAGAGAAGTATGGGAATTTTTTTTCTGTTCCCCGTCGTCTCTGCACTGAGAACCAAGCGATTGAACACTGCTGATGGCCGTCCCAGCATCTCAGCCATCAGTCCAGCCATTTCAGCCATCAGTCCAGGCACCCGGCGGATCCAGACTTCCAGAGTCAGGATGATGCGATGCCTCGACTGATCTGTGTGACGTCAGCAGAGAGCGGACTTCAGACCTCTCTGCTGAAAACGGGTCACAGGAGCGCAAAACGAATTGCACTCCTGTGACCCTAAGTAGAAGCCCAGCTCAGGCTGGACTTCTCCTTTAACTGGTCCGACACAAGTCAGTCCGACTTGGAAGAAGGTTCCCTCACTACTTTGGTCCAACTTTGATCCTACTTCAGCCCATTGAATATTATTGAAGTCGGATCAGTCGGATCATCGTCTTAATTGATCCGACTTTGGCATGCGACTTGTGCTCTGAGGTTCTTGAAGGGGAACCCCATGCTAAATTTAAAAAAAAACGGCATTAAGTCCCAACTCCAAGACCACCCCAGACCCTTCGGTCTGGTATGAATTTTGAGGTGAACCCCCCATGCTGGTAATGAATAAGCGCACCTGTTTGTGTTTGAAACGCGTCTACCATTTGAACTGTCTTTAACACTTGGGATGTTCGTTCATTAAATACGAATTTTGATGGATCTTGGAGTGCAGCTATTCTTCAGTGTTGATCGTATGAACTCCAAGACCACCTCAGACCCTTCGGTCTGGAATGAATTTTAAGGTGAACCCCATGCGAAAAACAGCGGAGAGAGGAGACCCAGCAGAGGGAGAAGACAGCGGAGAGAGAAGAACCGGAGGAAGATGTCATCAGCGGGGGGAGAAGATCCGGAGGAAGATGTCATCAGCGGGGGGAGAAGAACCGGAGGAAGTCATCAGCGGAGGGAGAAGAACCGGAGGATGAAGACATTGCTGGAGGGAGAAGAATTCAGAAGGAGAAGAGCTGCTTTAATAAATTACTTTGTAAAAAACCTGTGTGCTGTTAATATTTTTGACACTTTTTTTTAGGTGAATGGGTACCCCATATTCATTCACATAGGGTGGGGGCGGGGGCTTGCAGATTCCGATAAGCCCCCCACTCGCAAACCCCCACAACCAGCGGCCAGGGTTGTCGGGAAGAGGCCCTTGCCTCCATCAACATGGGGACAAGGTGCTTTGGGGTGGGGGGTGCAGGGCTCTCCCTGCCCCAAAGCACCCACCCCCGCACGTTGAGGGCATGTGGCCTGATATGGTTCGGGGGGGGGGGGGCTCACTCGTTCCCACCCCCTTTCCCGACCTACCGGGCTGCATTCTCGGGTAAGGGTCTGGTATGGATTTTGGGGGGGGGGCCACGCCGTTTTTTTGGCATGGGGGTTCTTCTTAAAATCCATACCAGACCGAAGGAGGGGGAACCCTATGCTGTTTTTTTTTTTTTTTTTTATTTGACATGGAGTTTCCCCTAAAGATTCATACTAGACTCAAAGGACTGGTATTGTTGAGATCAAAGTCGGATTACGTTCAGTGAAGTCGGATGGAAGTCAGACTTCAAGTCGCAGGGCAAAGTCAGATCCACAGTCGTATGACTGTTGTGTTGTACCAGTGTGAACCCAGCCTAATTGCAGGTATCACTCAATATGCGATTACATGTGAACAGCTGTGGACAGTTTCAACCTGTCATTGATTTGTACATTTATTGTCTGCAGCTGATCAGAAACAACTTTGCATTACTTGCCACAGAAATCCGCAGATCTGGGCAGTATATAGCCCTAATCAGCCATGTGTATCAGCCCTTAGACAAGCAGCACCCCACACCTTTCTTCTACTCTTTAGTTTTTGTCTTCTTGAGTGTCTTGAAATATTAGTGGTAAAAGAAAATATATACATAGCACCATCTACAGGCCTTCAGGGTGTATTGCAGATTCCAAAAGACTCCTACATTTTTTTTTATAAAAGTGATACTTTATACCATCTCTGACCTGGAGAAATTCAAGTTCTGCTTCAAATTATGTTCTGACATCATACCTGTCAATAGCTTTCAAAGGGAATTAGCAAAATCCAAGCTGATCTGTCTTAATATTTAACAGCAAGGGAGGCAGAGCAATCTGCAATCACACGCAATGTATTAGGTTACATTAGCTATGAGATTGTACAGATTGTACGATGGTTGTCAGTCTTCTCAGTTGGAAAGCTCCCAAAGTGCACTGCGGTATGGGAGAACCGCCAAGGACCATAAGGCTGCCAGCTAAGCTCTATTTATTAATCATATTTAAAAGAGACAAAAGTGTAATGACTGCATTGAACTGTGCGATTGCGTCTGACCACCTCTCCCTCTGTTTTCATAGGCCGTTCTTAATGCTCCCACCCCTGATGGAATGGATACGAGTAGCTGTGGCTCATGCCGGATACCGCCGAAGTTTCTCTGTGGATAGCGATGATATACGACAGGCTGCGCGTCTCCTGCTTCCAGGAGTGGACTGTGAGCCACGGCAGCTAAAGTATGTACTTTCATTTGCAAATGATGCTACAGGTTTAAAAGTGACCTCCAAGCATATATAAGAGATGCAAATTAATGCAGCTCTGTAGTCAATGGGGGTTATTTACAAAAGCCAAATCCACTTTACACTACAAGTGCAAAGTGCACTTGAAATTGCACTGAAAGTGCACTTGGAAGTGCAGTCGCTGTAGATCCGAGGGGCACATGCAAGGAAAATAAAAAACAGCATTTTAGCTTGCACATGATTGGATAATAAAATCAGCAGAGCTTCCCCTCATTTCAGATCTACCCCTCACATCTACAGCGACTGCACTTCCAAGTGCACTTTCAGTGCACTTTGCACTTATAGTTTACACTTGTACACTTGCAAAGTGGATTTGCCGTTAGTAAATAACCCCCAATGGCACATCCTTAGTTTTGCAAGCAGGGTAACTACCTTAACTGGTCAACAACCTTTGCAGTCCCTGTAAAGCAGAGCTTAGAGTAGGGAGAGAGAAGCAGCACGGGGAGCCATTTAGGTGTGTTGCAATTCAAAGAGCATGCTGATTGGGGGAAGGAGCAGACTGACAGATATATTAGCCAATTAGTTCTCTGCTTCTCTTTTTATTGTCTAATTCATAGGGTGGGGGTGGGGTAGGAAGGAGACCTGTTAGTGAAAGTGAAACTGCAGCAGAGGAAGGAAGCATCTGCTACAGATTGTCAGACAGTACTGTTCTGTGTTGAGGTAGGACGCTGTTTATTGCATAAAAATGCAAACACGTTGCATTTTTTTTATCTCACCCCAATCATCAAAAAACATAAGACTGAACTATAAATATATTATGTTATTTAGAGATCTGTTCACCACTGGGAAATCTACAAAAGTTATTACTTTAGAAACTGTACATTTTCATTGAATTATTTTTAATTTTTTTTACTTTAAGCTTTTTATTAGTTTTAAGATAAACGTTTCCAACATTAGTGATTACAGTTATTTTGGTATTACATTTCACATTGCATAAATCATAGAATAACAGACAATTAGAGAATGTTTAATGAAGAATTTAAAATGACAAAGACAACAGATAATGGTCATATAATTGGAAACCCCTATCCGCCTACCCCAAACGGGAACTGCAGGCAAAGCTTGGTTACCAAGGGTTAGGAAAATGAACAGGGCTGGGTAATGTAAACCATATGATATTCAATCTTTTAAGAGTTCATAGCTCACAATTCTTTAAATACTTAGAAGCTCTCAGATCTCTTAATCTGCCAATTATTTTTAAATTGATTAGAAGAACACATAGCACACATCAACTTTTTTTTATTAACGCTGAAAGACTTTGGTCTGCTAAAGCCTGGGAAAGGATTGTCATCATAATTCATGTCACATTATCGGTCTATTTTCTGCAGGGCTGACGACTGTTTTTGTGCGTCTCGCAAACTTGACGCAGTGGCCACAGAAGCCAAGTTTAAACAAGACCTTGGATTTAGAATGTTGAACTGTGGCAGGACGGATTTAGTCAAGCAAGCTGTGACTCTGCTCGGCCCTGAAGGAATTAATAGCATGAGCGAGCAGGTAAGTGCGCCATCTAATGATAGTAAGTGATATGACATCTCCAAGACAAAAACATTTTTTTTTATATTATAGTGGAGTATTTATAAAGGAGGAAATTAACATTTGATTATCATTTGTCACTGAACTGCTGTTGGGTCGCTTGCATTCGCCACCCATGCGTTAGCAGTATTGAGTCTCATTTGCCACCCATCTGGAGTGAGAAATCTAGGTCTTAGTAACATTAGCCATATTTATGATATGGATAAAGTATTTTTCCATAGGTAATCCGCTTGTTTATGTTCCACACAGGGAATGACCCCACTGATGTACGCTTGTGTGAGAGGCGATGAAGCGATGGTGCAGATGTTGTTAGACGCTGGGGCGGAGCTCAATGTTGAGGTAAGAAGATGTAACCAGCAGTCATTAAGGGATCAGATTACTATGACAGTATGATTCAACAGACCTTCAATATAGATTTTCAGAGCTAAACTGCTCACTTTTTATACATGGACACTAAAAGAACATTTTTATGGGCAAAAAAGTAACGATCCTATCCGTTCCAAGAAATTGTGCAATGAAATATGTTGTGAAGGCATGTTATATCTCATAAAACGAAAGAACAATTAATCCTCTTGCGCAGCCAATCTATCGACTTATAAATTAAATAGTGAAAAATATTGGAAATCGCAAAATCCTTTTTTAAACTGATCGCTACTGACACTAATATGTAGGGTTGTCCATATACCGAGTATTTGCAGGAGTACTCATGCAAATGCTCCTGATGCCTAATCCGATACCTGGACACTCAGGAACAATTGGTGCGGCAGCAGGGGAAGTTGTAATCACCGATCTCCCTGTGTGGCTTTCAATAAAGCAGCTGACAGCCGCGTCTCCTCCTCTCCCCTCCACGGTTTTCAACTGCTTTATTGAAAGCCACACAGGGAGATCGGTGATTTATAACTTTACCCACCGCCGCACCAATTGTTCCTGAGTGTCCCCTGTATTCTCTTTCGACTCCCCTCTGGGGTCCTCCGTGGACTCCTCCAGACCCCCCCCCCATCCTCCTCCGGTCCCCCTCTGTGTGCTCCTCCAATCCCCCACTGTCCTCCTCTGGTCCCCTTCTGTGTGCTCCCTTGGTGCCTCCCCCTCTGTGCGGTCCTCGCCCCCCCTCCCAGATGTTTCAGGATGGAGAGCGGAGGAAGGATCCAGTAAATATGTCATTTACCGACTCTTTCCTTTTGCGAATGAACAGAGTCAGTGATCACTGACTGTGTCCATTCATAACTGAGCATTGTAAACGTGGTCTCAATTTATGAATGGAGAGGAGCCTCTGTCTCCTCTCCATTCATCTTTAGTGCAGCTGAGGCTGCTGAGAAAGGGACTGGGAAATCTCTATCCTCAGTCCCTTTCCATGTCTCCATGTCTGTTTAGACCCCTGACATGTCACCAAAGCCCCCCCAGCCCCCAACAGGGTTGAAAAAAAAAATAAGGATTGTAAAAATAATAAAAAATAAAATAAACATGGACACTGACTGTCCCCCCCCCCCCCAAAAAAAAAGCATTGTAAAAAAAAAATTATATATATATATATATATATATATATATATATATATATATATATATATACATATATATTGTAAAAATTAAATTGTAAAAAAAATAAAAAGCTACTGACACAGTCCACGCCTCATCAATGCCACCAATCAGTGCCCATGAGTGCTGCATATTAGTGACACTGTCACATGACATTAAAATAAAAGATCGGTAATTGGTATTGGCGAGTACTTGAAAAAAAAGTATTGGTACTTGTACTTGGTCTTAAGAAATATTAAAAAATATTGATCGGGACAACCCTATCAATATGTGTTCCTCTATATACGCAATAAGTCAATAAAGTAAAGAATAGTGTTGCGATGATAAAAACTACCATAAGTCAAAAAACATAAATCTGTCACACACAGTGCAGATATAATCACCAAACAAACATTTAATCTTAAGCAGTCTTAATCTGCTGTGAATAAAATATAAATATAAATTATACTATAAAAGTGTCTTTCTTATAATCAGTACAAGAAATATTAAACTCTTCTTTGTGATCAAATTCCAGTCCCCAGTGCTCCACTGCAAACCGTGCAAACAGTGCCCTCACCTTCTATCTGTAACCCACATCACATAGGTCTTAAACGCTTGAGGGCACTTCCAGTGATCTTAAATCATCCAGGTCTCGTTATCTCTTCCCCAATGGTTTCTCTACCACATAAGGTGTCTGCCCCTTTAAGGGGTCGAGAAATCTGCTATGTGCATTCAATAACTCAAATTAAGATAAAGAACACACTCTCATAGTGTAGTGATACATTTCTATATTAAAAATGTATTAGGTAGTGTGCTCACATACGGTAATTAAAAATAGAAACAACAAATCTCATAATATGTGGATCAGGGTCAGGGAAAATGGCAGCACCTTAACTTCCGGTTACGGTGCGCAATGACGTCACCTGGCATTACCTATTACCCATTTCCTTCCAGTAAACCAAAGTAAACAGTCAGAATCCATCTTTTACTGGTCTGATCTCAGCAAGGTGTTTTGTGATTGGTTATTTTCGGTTGTCACACTTAATAAGAAATTGTTATTGATTAAGGCTGTACATGTTGGAAGTCTTATGTGACTTCATTGGCACTGACAGCAACATGAAAACAGGAAGTGAGCTCCCTCTGTGCAGTGTCAGCAAATGGGACCGCTCCAGAATACACCCCACACAAGGAAGGCAGGACATGTGTCGCCCAGACAGTGGCTATGGAATTTCTGTTTTTTATTTTACAATAAGTAGTATATTATTTACAGATAAAGATCATAATGCAAGAGCTCAGTTCACAAAACTTTACACAAGGCTCTTTATTTTTAGCAAAGTGACTGTGATTTTCAAATTGCATTGGACTCTAACAACAGTTAAGTTTTAATAAACATATTAAGCAGCCTTATCCTGTCGTGTTCGCTTACAGAGAATCCGGAAAGTATTCACGGGGCTTCACTTTTTCCACATTTTGTTATGGTAGTCTTATTCCAAAATGAATTAAATTAATTATTTTCCTCAAAATTCTACAAACAATACCCCATGATGACAACGTGAAAGAAATTTGTTTGAAATCTTTGCAAGTTTAATAAAAAAAACAACGAAAAAATCAGATGTGCATAAGTATTCACAGCCTTTGCCATGACACTCAAATTTTAGCTCAGGTCCATTCTGTTTCCACTGATCATCCTTGAGATGTTTCTACAACTTCTTCTTATTATTATTATTATTATTATTCGGGATTTATAGAGCGCCAACAGTTTACGCAGCGCTTTACAATATAAAAGGGAGACAATACAGTTATAATACAATACAATACAATAGGATTAAGAGGGCCCTGCTCAGAAGAGCTTACAATCTAATAGGGTGGGGCAGGTGGTACAAAAGGTTGTAACTGTGGGGAATGAGCTGGTGGAAGTGGTAGGAGATTAGTTGGAGACGTGATAGGCTTTCCTGAAGAGATGAGTTTTCAGGGATTGCCTGAAGGTAGCAAGAGTAGGGGATAGCCGGATAGATGGAGGTAGCGAGTTCCAGAGGATGGGAGAGGCTCAGGAGAAATCCTGGAGATGAGCATGGGAGGAGGAGATGAGAGAGCTTAAAAGCAGGAGGTCTTGAGAAGAGCGGAGAGGTCAATTTGGGTGATATTTGGAGACAAGATTAGTGATGTAGCTTGGGGCAGAGTTGTGAATGGCTTTGTATGTTGTGGTTAGAATTCGCTGGGTGATTGGGAGCCAGTGTAGGGATTGGAGGAGAGGGTTGGCAGACACTGAGCGGTTGGTAAGGTGGATAAGTCTGGCAGCAGCATTCATGATAGACTGAAGAGGGGATAGCCTATGGAGAGGTAAGCCAATGAGAAGGGAGTTAAAATAGTCAAGGTGAGAGATAACAAGGGAGTGAAGGAGGAGCTTGGTGGTTTCATTTATTAAAAAAGGGTGAATTTTAGAGATGTTACGGAGGTGAATTCTACAAACTTTTGACAGCGATTGGATTTGAGGCTGAAATGACAAGTCAGAGTCTAGGATTACACCTAGTACCCTGGCGTGAGGGGAGGGACTGATGGTTGCATTGTTGATTTTGATGTAAAAGTCATGGAGGGGGGCACGGGCGGGGGGGAATATTAATAGCTCAGTTTTAGAGAGATTTAGTTTAAGGAAGTGGTGCAACATCCATGCTGATATGTCAGTTAGTAACTTGATTGGAGCCAGTTAGTAACTTGATTGGAGCCCACCTGTGGTAAATTGAGTTGATTGGGCATGATTTGGAAAGGCACACACCTGTCTATATAAGGACCCACACTTAACAGTGCATGTCAGAGTACAAACCAAGCCATCACGTCCAAGGAATTGTCTGTAGACCTCTGAGACAGGATTGTATCGAGGCACAGATCTGGGGAAGGGTACAGAAAAGTTTCTACAGCATTGAAGGTCCCAATGAGCACAGTGGCCTCCATCATCCATAAATGGGAGAAGTTTGGAACCATCAGGGGTCTTCCTAGAGCAGGCCGCCCGTAGAAATTGAGCGATCAGGGGAGAAGGGACTTAGTCAGAGAGGTGACCAAGAACCCAATGGTCACATTGACAGAGCTACAGCATTTCTCTGTGGAGAGAGGAGTACCTTCCAGAAGAACAACCATCTCTACAGCACTCCACCAATCAGGCCTGTATGGTAGAGTGGGCAGACATAGGCCACACCTCAGTAAAAGGCACATGACAGCCCACCTGGAGTTTGCCAAAAGGCACCTGAAGGACTCTCAGACCATGAGAAACAAAATTCTCTGGTCTGATAAAACAAAGATTGAGCTCCTTCGCCTGAATGGCAAGCATCATATCTGGAGGAAACTAGGCACCACTCATGCATGGTGTTGGCAGCATCATGCTGTGGGGAGGTTTTTCAGTGGCAGGAACTTTGAGACTAGTCAGGATCGAGGGAAAGATGAATACAGCAATGTACAGATACATGCTTGATGAAAACCTGCCCCATAGCGCTCTGGAGCTCAGACTGGGGTAAAGGTTCATCTCCCAACAGGACAACGGCCCTAAGCACACAGCCAATATAACAAAGGAGTGGCTACTTGACAACTCTGTGAATATCCTTGAGTAGCCCAGCCAGAGCCCAGACCTGCACCCGATTGAACATCTCTGCAGAGGTCTGAAAATGGCTGTGTACCGACACTCCCAATGCAACCTGATGGAGCTTGAGGGGTCCTGCAAAAAAGAATGGGAGAAACTGCCCAAAAATAGGTGTGCCAAGCTTGTAGCATCATACTCCAAAATAGGATTTTTCCTATAGCTTACCTGTAAAATCCTTTTCTTGATGTACATCACAGGACACAGAGCCGGTTATTATAATAATAACTACTTGGGTTATACGCCACCTATAGGTGAATGGACACTGGTAGATCAATCAAACAGGAAGTCCTCCCCTATATAACTCCTCCTTCACAGGAAGCACATCAGTTTTCTAGCAAGCAATAAATTCCCAAAAGAGGGGAGGGACCTCTGTGTCCTGTGATGTACTCCAAGAAAGGATTTTACAGGTAAGCTGTAGGAAAAATCCTATTTTCTTTTTCGTACATCACAGGACACAGAGCCAGTTATTATAATAACTACTTGGGACGTCTCAAAGCAATATCCTTGAGGGGAGGGAGACACCATCATAGAAACTGCCACCAAAGAAGGACCTACTCTGCTATATGTAATACGTTGAGGCCAAAGGCAGTATCTTCTATGTGATTGACATCCACCTAGTAAAAATCCTGTAGATGTATAAACCAAAGACCAATAGTGGTCTTGCACACCTGGGCCACTGACACCCGATGACAGATGGCCCAAGATACTCCCCCACACCTGGTAGAGAATCTCTCCCCAGAAAAAAAAGTTTTTTCCTTTTAAACCATAGGCATCATTGATAAACTGGCAGATCTACTGCTAAATATTCGACCTGGATGCTGCCTGAACTTCATGGGCTCTTCTGGCACACGAACCAGGATTCCTGACCTGTGCTGACAACTCAAGTAGATCCTGAGCGGCTGAACAACCTCTAGAGTATGTAGCGATCTTTCTACTGCTGACTGTGGATTTGGAGAAAAATAAAGGCAAGACACTGTCCTGATTCAAGTGAAAACTAGAAACCCCTTTAGGCAATAAAAGTGGATGAGGACGCAACAGCACCTTATGATGTGAGACCAAGAACGGCTCCTTGCATGAAAGAGCCACCAACTCTGACACTCCACTGAGTGAAGTGATAGAAACCAAAGAAGCCACGTTCGGAGATAAAAGAATCAACAGAATCCCCCAATTGGTTCAAAAAGTGGCCTCTGCAAGGACAGTCAAGATCAAATTCAAGTCCCAAGGACACAAGAATGGCCTGATACGTGGGACTGTCCAAGTTACATGCTGTATGAGGTATGAAACAAGGAGCGAGAAACAATGGCCTCTGAAAAGAATGAATAGGGATGAACGCTGACCCTTAATGATACTTAAGGCCAATCTCCTTTCCACTACTGATCGGAGAAAGGAAATCTCCCACTCACATATTTCTGCGGGTGCCACTTCCTGGCTTCACCACAGGCCAAAAAATATTTTCAAATCCTGTAATTGAAGTTCCCCGAAGCTGGCTTCCAGGGGCTCGACAGTTCTGAGATACAGGACTCAAGACCATTAGGTCCCGCTGGACTGGGAGTGTCCAAGAAGCAACCCCCGTAATACTCGCTACGTCAGTGTACCAAGCCCTCCTGAGCTAATTCGGCCAACACTAATATCAGTGTTACCACCTCCCGGATTCTTCACAAAAGATGTGGCAGAAGCCGAAATGGGAAAAAACGTCAAATAAGGGAGAACCAATCCTTAAGGTGTTACCAGTACATCTACCCCTATTGGCAGTGGGACTCTCATCCCGGACACACCTGCCCCAATCTGTTGTAGAATTTGGAATCTAGTAGATTCCCCTACAGAGTTCCTCTTGCCACTATCCTATACCTGGAATATGTATTGGCGATAGAGACAGCACTTGTACTGTCCCTGACAGAATGTGGTACACCTCTCTGAGTCGCATGACCTCTGGTGCTGCCCTGGTGGTTGATATATATGCCTGCAGAGGCATTTCCAGGTTGAACCTACAACTGGTTTGTCCAATAACCCAGAGCAAGGCGTGCTGGCCAAAAATTCCAAGATATTGATGGACAGTATTTTGACCAAGCCCCCTGAACTGTATCCAGCCTCAAATCAACTTGGAGAGACTGGTATCTGCTCTGTGCCCTGCGATGTACGATAAAGAAAAAGACTTGAGATGCCAAAGGTGCTTCAACAAAGTATTGAGCAAAGGCTGTAAATACTTATGTACATGGGATTTTTTTTCGTTTTTTATTTGTAATAAATTTGCAAAGCTTTCAAACAAACTTCTTTCATGTTGTCATTATGGGTTATTGTTTGTAGAATTGTGCAGAAAATTAAGAATTTAGTTTATTTTGGAATAAGACTGTGACATAACAAAATGTGAAAAAAGTGAAGCGCTGTGAATACCTTATGGATGCACTGTATGTCTTTCTAAAGTGCAAAGAAATGTTTACCCTTTGGACTGACCTATTCATGTTTTATTCAAGGTCCCAAGTACGGCACATAAATACCCATCTGTCCACCCAGAAACACGCCACTGGACAGCCCTGACGTTTGCAGTCCTTCAGGGCCACATTCCTGTTGTACAGGTAATATTCCACAGAATTGTATATGAAAATGCAAGCTTTATTATCAAAAGTATTTTTAAAATAAAAATGTTAGCTGCCCACAGAAAACAACTCGAATTCATAGCAATGGCTTTTACTTAAAGGGGATGTAAACCCTTGTTTTTTAAAAAACAAAAAAACAAACATGCCTATACATCTGCCTGCTCTGTGCAATTATTCCACAGAACAGCCCCGATCCTTCTCTTCTGGGGTCCTTTGCCGGCCCTCCAGCCCCCTCCTCTTTATCAGGTGCCCCCATGGGAAGCAGTTTTCCCTGGGGGCATCTGTGCGGACTCACTCCCGAGTCCCGCTGCTGTGACCATTGACACAGACAGCGGGACTGGGCCCCCACCACCTGCTCCCATGAGCCAATGGCTCCTGCTGCTATCATTCTGTCCAGTAAGGAGAAGGACAGCTTTTGGAGCCACTGCGCTCATGCACATCGCTGGATCGGATCGGGCTCAGGTAAGAAAAAGGGGGGTGGTCTGTGAGGAGCTGCAGCATAGAAGGTTTTTCACCTTAATACATTAAGGTGGAAAATCTTGAGACTTTACAACCACTTAAATTTGGAGAGCTTTCCTCTCATTAACAATGTCTAGAGACAGCAAATGAAGTGAAATCTCTCAAAGGAGTCAGCAACAACAAATTTTGACAGGGTTTTAACCATTCCATACCTGGTCCAAAACCTAAAAACAAATTCGCTTTAGGCTGGGTTCACACCTATGCAAATTGAATGCGAGTTTCCACACATCCAATTTGCATGGTAGGAGATTGTGACTCTCTATGAAGCCAGTTCACATATCTCCACTGCGGCTTCGGTGCAAGTTTGCATAGCGGTCCTGTGCGTCTTTTGGTCTATTTCAGATCCGAATTCAGCCCAAAAATTCAGGCTGAAATCGGACCTGAATCGATTGACAGGGACACACTGACACCCCGGCTGTGAGCCACAAGCGGCAATAGTGTAAACCCAGCCTGAGATTGAAGAAGCATATTTAGAAAGTAGTGAATGTGACTTTTACAAAACACTCCCTGGTGGTGGACCTAATCACTGCCATTTGAAGCTTGCACCAGGAAGCTTCACCTGGAGTGAATGTTGGATGAATTTCAGATTCACTGCTTTAAAAATATACCTCTAAGTAATGTGCAAACTGTGTTCTTCTATTTAACAAAATGTAAAATGTAATTTCATTATCAGACAAGTACACTGTGTTGTTACACCAAGTCACCAAATGGACACAGCACTCCACCAAACTCCATAACATGTATAGAAGAGACTTTATTCTTGTCTACCTATTTAGGAGTTATGCAGGCCATACATGGGTCGAATTCCAAACGCATTTTCTTTAAAAAAGCAGAAATTTTGTGTGTTTTGTGATCCGATGGTGCCGCCATTGATTTAGAAATTCGACCAACAAAGCCTTCAATTTCACCTTGTGTTGCTACAGAAAATAATTTTTCCAGGAATTTTCTTTTCTTGTGCTCATGTGCATTTCTTTTTCGATTATATTTCTCACACGATTCTCCCATTAATTAGAAAATCATTAGTTTTTCAAAATATTTCCAACATGCCACTCATACATATTTGATGGCCGCGTGAAAATCGTCTGTTGCTGCGGCCCACTAATGGTGCGAAATTTGAACGAAAATTCTTAGAAGATATTTTCGAATGAAACTTTTTTCATAATTCAACCCATGGCTTTACTGTTTAAATAAAACATCCAGGACAACAATCAATATTTCCCATTTATATTATAGGGCTATCTGTGTGTATTTTCCATGTCTAACGTGTACTGTATGTGTTTTGCTTCTAGTTACTTTTAGATGCAGGTGCCAGTGTAGAAGGATCTTTAGAATCTGGGGAGGAGAATTATTCAGAAACTCCTTTACAGTTGGCGGCTGCAGCAGGTGGGTTTTTAAAGTCTTGATAAGAAATATCAGAGTGTTAATTGTGCTTATGATAAATGCCAACAAACTGGAGAATTGATCCTGCAGGATGTAGAGCCTCTATAGATCCCCTCTGAGCAGTCTGAGCAAAGGTGACAGCTCCAGAATACACCTTACACAGGGAATGCAGGAAATGTGTGGCTATGGAATCTCTGTTTTTTTTTAAATTTTACATTAAGTTGTATATTAAACCAACTTGCATACAGATTTGGAGAGCCGACCTGGCAGGATGCGGAGTCTCTATAGACTTCCATCATTCTCTGCTCTAACAACTCTGGATGCTTCTGTACTTATCCCACCAATAAGGGATAATTCACAGTACCAGCACTGTGAGAAGGAATCACCACAATCTTCATCATGTTCAGAAATATGCACATTTCCAGCACTGAAACAGGCACACAAGCTTTGGCGTTCAAAACAAATGTGTACTCAACAACTATTGAGGAAATGGCTATGGCTCTTTGCGTCTGCAGAATATAGACACAGGTAAATCTAACCCTGAAGATAAAGATGTGTACTGCGACTTTCTGTGCAGATAAGCACCAACGTTGCTGGATGATGACATCATCTTTCTGTGATCTCAATCTTGTCATTCCTGTATCATGGTCCAAGCCATTGATCTACTTTACTAAGTTGTATACTGCAAATTTCAAAATACCTTTTGGATTAAAAACTTTAATCCCTCCCCATAATTTCTAATTTCCCTAACACACCCTCTGCTTTTTCATGGTGACCAAAGTTCCAAAATGTTACAGCTGCCACTGGAACAGAAGGGTGAGTAGCAATCATTCAGTGGGAACACCTGTTCTGGTGACAGTCATCTAAGAGGGAATTTTCCTTACTCTGCTCCCTATTCCTGTTTTGTCTTTAGGGAAGGAAAGTGGTGGAAAATGTCTCCAACGAGATAGAGACAGCAAACAAATCTCACCTGTGTTTTAACCATTCCCTACTCTATCTAAAATAAAACGGAAAAAAGTTTTGGTTAAGGATACACTTTAACTGCCTTACCTACCAAAACATGCAATTCTGTTAGGCCAGTCCTATGATTCTTGGCAGTGGATACAGTTTAACTCAGGTAGAGCGGCAAAATGACCTGTTGATGCTTGTAGTGCCGCTCTAAGCAAAGCAAGGAGAGTGCATATAGTCCCGCTGGTACCCACGAATGGGATAGTAGCTAAAAATATCACCATCCAGTAGTGTGCAACATACTTGGAAAAATTGACGCTCAACCCTATCGAGTCTATGTGGTTAACATGTGTAAGATGGCCTCAGTCCTGCTCCACACCACAAGCCACGCCCTCTGACATCCTTTGCCCCACCCACCGGGGCTTAGTAATGAAGGTCTCCTACAAATGTACAGAATGGTAGATGGCTCTCATGAAAGATTGCCAGTGGTTTGGTGACATCACTGGTCCCTAGTAAATGAGCAGGCTGCACTTCCATACTGAAAAGATGCTTGCAGGCACCAGGTAATGAATTCATAGTTTAACAGTTAATGCTAAGCTTCACTAGAAATATCCTGACTTTAATAGGGGAGAAAGTTATACTTCATTTGCTGCTGTATATTCCCAACCCTGGACATTTAGGCCTCATGCACACTAGACCACTTCGAAACGCTCTTCTCCTGGCAGGTAAAAAGCAGCTAAGCAGCTGCAAATATGCTCCTAAGGCACGTTTTTTCAAGTGCATTTACACTGAGCAAAATTAAAAACGCAACACTTTTGTGTTTGCCCCTATTTATCATGAGCTGAACTCAAAGATCTACAACTTTTTCTATGTGACATAAATGGCCTATTTCTCTCAAATATTATTCACAAATCTGTCTAAGGCCCCTTTCACACTTGTGCGACCTAAAACTCACGCGATTTTGCCACAATTTTTGTATGCGAATTTGCCGCGATTTGACATTGCATGACAGATCGCTCCAATGTGATTGGGGCTAAACCTCTGAATCCAAGACACATTGTAGTGTTGACTTTAATTAAATAACACTCTGGTAGATTAAAAGTTAAAGCTGAATCCTAGGCAAAAATAAAATACACAAATGAATGCAACTCTGTAATCCTAAATACAATGTTACATTATTTGCAAAATGCAGGTAAGTAAATGAATTTGACCCAGTATTGGCTGGGTAGCCAGCAGTAAAGGAGCAGTAAAACGAACCAATCAATTCATGTGCTGACAAAGAGCACACAGAACGAGAAATCACAGTGAAAGAGAAATGATTACACTGTCCAGTTCACAGGCTGTGGCAGGTCCAGGATGACCTGGGCTCAGAGGAAGTGTGTTGTATAATGCTTGCCATTAGACTGGGGAACTCCAGGGGCCAAAAAAAGTACTGCAGTGGAAGTCTCAGTATTGATTGTGAATACAGTAAAACCTTGGTTTGAGCGTATCTTGGTTTGAGAGCATTTTGCAAGACAAGTAACATTTTTAAACAAATTTTGACTTGATATACAAGCGATGTCTTGATATACAAGTAGCACATTGCTATAATCTTTTTATATGGACTATAAACTGAAGGACTTAAGAATTAATGGTTGTGGAACGAATCATCTGAGTTTCAATTATTTCTTATGGGAAAATTTGCTTTAATATACAAGTGCTTTGGATTACAAGCATGTTTCCAGAACGAATTATGCTCACAATCCAAAGTTTTACTGTATTGCAAAACAGCTGGTTTTGTTGTTTTATCTTTTAATGATCTTTTTACTTTTGTGTTGTTGTTGTTTTTTTGGCTGGAGTTCTGCTTTAGGCATCTAACATATTTCTGAATTCCATTAACTACAGGAAACTTTGAGCTTGTGAATTTGCTGCTAGAACGAGGAGGAGATCCCATGATAGGCACTATGTACAGAAATGGCATTTCTTCAGCCCCTCAAGGAGACATGAACTCCTATAGCCAGGCTGCTGCACATGGCCACAGGTAAATGCATTGACACGTCTCCTAATAATGTTTTTTTTTTCTTACAACATTTAAAAAAGTATCAGAATCACAAGCATCACTTACACTATATGTCCACGAGTATGTGCACACCCCTCCAGGTTATTGAGTCCAGGTGTTTGTGATATATGTACTGTAAACCAGTCTTTTGTCTCTCTCCCTATTTTTTACAAAGAACACCTTTACTACCAGGAGATATTTAAAATATCAGATCCAATGTGCGGGGACAATAAAAATGCTCAGCTCCTGTAATACAGTGGCAGCTTTCCCTGTGGTGCTTCTGTATGAGCTGTGTTATTAAACTCACTCACATCACTGGACTGTCGGGACCCAACTAAGTATTTCCCAAGGTTTTGTTTGCTTTTGCAGCTGCTACTTGTCATGGAGTACTGTGACATGTACCTGTTTAGTTTCTGGAATTATTTGTTCAGTGGTGACATATTTGGTGAGGGCTTTGTAGACTTTTTAGACACACTAAAGGAAATAATACTCTTAAGCCTTTTGCAGTGTTTTGTATGCACATTTTAGGCCAAATTCACACTATTGCATGCCAGGAACGTGGGCATAACCCCACGCATTCCCGACACATGAGAGAACAGCACTGCTGTTTACCAGGCATGTAGGGATTTATTCGTAATGGCGACCACACGCATCGGCAACCCACCCACGTTTTTGGGCGCATGGTGCTGAACCACCGTACGCCATCATTTTTAAAAAAGGTCCAGGACTTCTGCAGATGGGGCAGCCCATCCAAATGAATGGACTGCCCTAATTGCAGGACACAGCCCACACAAGTGTGAATCGGGCCTTAGGTATTTTTTTTACATATAACATTCCTTTTGCACCCACATCAAAGATACTGCAGTCAGGACTTTTCCTAACTCACTACAGCAGCAACATACACTATATTGTCAAAAGTTTTGGGACACCTGCCTTTACATGCACATGAACTTTAATGGCATCCCAGTCTTATAGGGCGTACACACGGTCGGACTTTGTTCGGACATTCCGACAACAAAATCCTAGGATTTTTTCCGATGGATGTTGGCTCAAACTTGTCTTGCATACACACGGTCACACAAAGTTGTCGGAAAATCCGATAGTTCTGAACGCGGTGACGTAAAACACGTACGTCGGGACTATAAACGGGGCAGTGGCCAATAACTTTCATCTCTTTATTTATTCTGAGCATGCGTGGCACTTTGTCCGTCGGCTTTGTGTACACACGATCGGAATTTCCGACAACGGATTTTGTTGTCGGAAAATTTTATCTCCTGCTCTCCAACTTTGTGTGTCAGAAAATCCGATGGAAAATGTCCGATGGAGCCCACACACGGTCGGAATTTCCGACAACGCGCTCCGATCGGACATTTTCCATCGGAAAATCCGACCGTGTGTACGGGGCAATAGTCTGTAGGGTTCAATATTGAGTTGGCCCACCCTTTGCAGCTATAACAGCTTCAGCTCTTCTGGCATAGAACACCTTTGGGATGAATTAGAGTGGAGACTGTGAGCCAGGCCTTCTTGCCCAACATCAGTGCCTGATCTCACAAATGTGTTTCTGGAAGGATGGTGAAACATTCCAATAGACACACTTCTAAACCTTGTGGACAGCCTTCTGAGAAGAGTTGAAGCTGTTATAGCTGCAAAAGGTGGGCCAACCCAATATTGAACCCTACAGACTAAGATTGGGATGCCACTAAAGTTTATGTGTGTGTAAAGGCAGGGGTCCCAATACTTTAGATAATATAGTGTATCTTAAAGCTGCAGTTTATTCTGCTTATATTTGGCTTTCCTTGGTTCCTCACCTTTCCGTTTTCATTATATACCATATTTTAGACTTAGTGACATCACTGCTGGGACTCTGAGCCTCTCTATGCAATGCAGACAGATAATGGCTCATGGAAGGCACTGGCTAGAAGGCTGAAGGTAAACATGGAGATTTGAACGGGGCCCAATGTCCCCTCCATAATCATAAAAATACGCAACTGGGACAGCTGTGGAAAACGATTAAGCTACCAGCACATTTTGAATTATAGGAGGAAACCAGAGCTTCTGGTAGAACCCCACACAAACATGCAAATAATCCTCTAGTGAGGATATTTGTATTCATATAGTGCTTACCCTGTTTTTTTCTTCAGTCCTATCTGCACATTAGCGCATATAACCTTGTTTTTTCTAATCTCCATTGGGAAACATGGGAGTTAACATTGAGCATGGGAGGACCTGTCATCTTGCATTCAGCATGTCCTTGATTTACTTCTCAGGAATGTATTTCGTAAGCTGCTTTCCCAGCCTGAAAAGGAGAAGAGTGATATCTTATCTCTGGAGGAGATTCTAGCGGAAGGATCGGATTTGTCCGAGACGGCAAACACTCCATTGTGTCCAAGCCGCAACAGCAAAGCCAAACTGAAGGCCCTGAAGGAGGCCATGTACCACAGTGCAGAACACGGATATGTGGATGTGACCATTGATATTAGGAGTTTGGGTCAGTATATTGTCTGATTTGATTTAGCAGTGCAATATGTACTGTATGTATCAGCCATTTGCATACATTTTATGTGTATTTACTTTTTCCTACTTTTAACATGTGTTGCTGTGCATTCTTTATTCTATTTTTATTTTATTTTATTTATAGCCTCCCTTTTGTCTTCTTTCATCACTATGCTTTTCTGTTTTTCTGACCCCAGTCATTTTTCCAGGTTTTGCTGGTTGTCACAAGCGATAGGTGTACATCTGTGTACTCTCATTCCTTTCTTTACAGTTGTACATTTTCTCCTAATTTTACAGTGGCAGCGCTGCTGTTTGAACCAGCTACAACTTTAAACCTCAGGCCTAAGAAGGCCTGGGGTTTAAAGCTAAACTTAAGGCAGATATAAAAGACTTAAATTAATGCTGCTCTGTAGTTATTAAAACATAAGTGGATTTTTATAAATGCAAGCAGTGTAAGTACCCGAATTTGGCTTGGTATCAGCCTCTGACAGTCCCTTGTACATTGGAGCTCAGACTGGGAAAGTGAGGAGCAACACCAGGAGCCAATCAGTTGTTCTGCAGTACAGGGAGCACGCTGATAGGGATAGCAGAGTAACAGAAGGATGAATTTGAAAGTCAGCTGCTTTTCCTTTCACTGTCCAGTAACAGGCTGGCAGAGGGACAGGATCTGCAGCAGAACAAGATCAGATCTCCTGTCCTACCAGGGCTGTGCTGTGTGGCAGAACTGTATAAATGTGAGGACTGGACAGTCAGACAAACAAAGCTTTTGGCAGGTAAATCATGGGGGCTCCCACAGTTGACCTGTCCTTTTGAAAACACTAGCTGTCATGTTGATCCGGCATCTTCAATACTTTCTTAGGTACTGATTTGAAACAAGAATGCAGATCAGGAGCTTTAACTTTAGTGTGATTGTTCTGCGTGCTTGTCTCAGGAGCAGTACCTAGATAGTGACATCAGAGACAGCCAGGGACTAGAAGGAGGTAAGCTATTTCTTGTTCTTATATATTTAGGGCCACTGCCAACCAGGGGCTGTCATAGAACAGTGTCACTGACATTAAATTAATGCAGGTAGAGTTTTCCCAAACCACAAATTGACAATTTTTGAACCGGACACACCCACTTTTAAAAAACACTACCCTTCTTGAATTACAAAATTGGGCACTGCCATGCTAAAGTCATGACATTAGGTAGGTAAAATGAGTATGTAAAATGATGCTCAAAGAACACCCTTATAAGAATTTTACAGTGCCTTGAAAAAGTATTCATATCCCTTGAAATTGTCCACATTTTGTCATGTTACAGCTAAAAACGTAAATGTATTTGATTGGGATTTTATGTTATAGACCAACACAAAGTGGCACATAATTGTGAAATGAAAGGAAAATGATAAATGTTTTTCAAAGTTTTTTACAAATAAATATGTGAAAAGTATGGCGTGCATTTGTATTCAGCCCCCTTTACTCTGATACCCCTAACTAAAATCTAGTGGAACCAAAGTCACCTAATTAGTAAATAGAATCCACCTGCGTGTAATTTAATCGCAGTATAAGTTCAGCTGTTCTGTGAAGCCCTCAGCGGTTTGTTAGATAACCTTGGTGAACAAACAGCATCATGAAGGCCAAGGAACACAACAGACAGGTCAGAGATAACATTGTGGGGAAGTTTAAAGCAGGGTTAGGTTATAAATAAAATATCCCAAGCTTTGAACATCTCACGGAGCACTGTTCGTTCCGTCGTCCAAAAATGGAAAGAGTATGGCACAACTGCAACGCTACCAAAACATAGCCGTCCACCTAAACTGACAGGCCGGGCAAGGAGAGCATTAATCAGAGAAGCAGCCAAGAGGCCCATGGTAACTCTGGAGGAGCTGCAGAAATCCACAGATCAGGTGGGAGAATCTGTCCACAGGACAACTATTAGTCGTGCACTCCACAAATCTGGCCTTTATGGAAGAGTGGCAAGAAGAAAGCCATTGTTGATAGAAAAAAGTCCCGTTTGCAGAAGCCATGTGGGGGACACAGCAAACATGTGGAAGAAGGTGCTCTGGTCTGATGAGACCAAAATTGAACTTTTTGGCCTAAAAGCAAAACGCTGTTGTGTGGCGGAAAACTAACACTGTACATCACCCTGAACACACCATCCCCACCGTGAAACATGGTGGTGGCAGCATCATGTTGTGGGGATGCTTTTCTTCTGCAGGGAAAGAGAAGTTGGTCAGAGTTGATGGGAAGATGGATGGAGCCAAAAACAGGGCAATCTTAGAAGAAAACCTGTTAGAGTCTGCAAAAGACTTGAAACTGGGATGGAGGTGCACCTTCCAGCAGGACAATGACCCTAAACATACAGCAAAGGCTACAATGGAATGGTTGAGATCAAAGCATATTCATGTGTTAGAATGGCCCAGTCAAAGTCCAGACCTAAATCCAATTGAGAATCTGTGACAAGACTTGAAAATTGCTGTTCACAGATGCTCTCCCCCCGTCTGACAGAGCTTGAGCTATTTTGCAAAGAAGAATGGGCGAAAATGTCACTCTGTAGATGTGCAAAGCTGGTAGAGACATACTCAAAAAGACTTGCAGCTGTAATTGCAGTGAAAGGTGAAATTATTGACTCAGGGGGTGCTAAATACACCTGCACGCCACACTTTTCACATATTTATTTGTCACATAAAATCCCATTACAATACATTTACGTTTTTGGTTGTAACATGATAAAAAGTGGAGAATTTCAAGGTCTATGAATACTTTTTCAAGGCACTGTAGAAGTTAAAATGCTTGTTTTTTTATATAATTTCATAGGAGCATTGCGATTAAAGTGTTTGTAACCCTAAAAAAATAAAAAAATAAAATAAAAAAATTTACCTCATAGCAGGTTAACCAGCACAGTGCTTGTGCTGTCTAATCTGCCCCTCTCTAAGCTGTAAAAAATATGTCTGATCCTGCCTGGTTCTGCCCTTCCCCTGTAAACTGACCATGGTTTATCATGGCTGCTGAGCCCTGACACAGTGGTCAGTTTTCTTGCTGTCGTCATCCGCAGCTCTCCTCTTTCTCCCTCTCCCCTCCTCCCTGCCTATCAGTTTCTGTGTCTGTGTGAGCCGTCTCTGCCCCCTCCTACCGCTATTAGTACTGAAGTAAACTTTAAAAGATGTCACTGCCAGCCCCTCTGTTTTATTTATTCATACCACACTGTTTACTTTTGTTTTAAAACAAAGCCTCTAAATACCTTTTTCAGAGATCTTCAGGCCGGTCACGTGATTCCCGGCCGCTCTCCTGCTCCGATCCAGGGCTACAGCAGGAGGGGCTGAGCGGCCAGCGCAGCGGTCACGTGACCTCCCAGATGACATCAGAGGGAGATCTTGGCTCCTCCCGCTGTAGCCCTGGATCGGAGTAGGAGAGCAGCTGGGAGTCACGTGACTGGCCTGAAGATCTCTGAAAAAGAGGTATTTAGAGGCTTTGTTTTTAAAAAGTAAACAGTGTGGCATGGCTAGATAAGAAAGAGGGACTGACAGTGAATTACATTTTTAAGGTTACAAACACTTTAATTGAACATGACCACTGAAAGGCATTTAGTGAACTGCCACACCTACTGGGAAATTTTGAGTTTATTTCCACTTTAGTAGCCTATTGAGATACCACCTGCTCATATTTGTTATGCATAGCATAACATAAAAAATATTTTAAAATTGCTGCTTACCTTTTTACTTCCTTAAAGAGGAATTGCTCATTTATTTTTATTTTTTTTGCCCCCCCTTACCTGATGGTGGTATCTGTACATTTCAGATACTCACCCAAACAGTGGATCCAGCATTGACCTGCAGAGATCCTCTCATGCCTGGCCACAGCTCTGTCCCGCAAAATGTTCCCTCTGATGTCATCGAGAGGCTCGCAGGCTCTTGCAGGTTCAGTGGGCGGGCCTCTTGATGACGCGCTGTTAGGCCCGCCCCCTCCTCCTGTTCTTGAATGAAAGGCTATGCCTCCTGGGATTAGTGACGTACATATCCCGGTAGGCACAGCGGGCAGTGTGCGCATAATTCGCCTAAGGCAAGTGACACGCATAGGGGGAAGGAGCCGACTTTAAATGAAAAAAAAAAGAAGTAAACAAAAGAAAAAAAAGTAATGCCCTAATTCTGCAGAGTCTGGGAAGAGGGGTGGAGAGGCGGGATCGTCCTCGGGAGGCTGAAGGTCTTTTACTTAGCTTTTCCCTTCTATATAATGTTAGAAAGGGGACTGGGGAGATATGTTTACCATTTAATAATTCTATATGTACTGTGCTGGCAGATCTCATTATCAGTTCACTAGATAGAGCACACTGTCTGTCCTAACAAGGAGCTTAAGGCTTGGGTGGTACATTGTATGTTGATGCACTTAAAAAAATAAAACAGTCTGTCCTCTAATTACACATTGCAAATTCTAAACAATAAAAGCATGTCTATGGCATCCTATGTATAAGCTTGCTCCGAAAAAAGAAGCTAGGAAGGTAAGAAATCTTTTTTTGTTTTTAAATAATTTCAGGTATGCTGTATGAGAGGAACACACATGTAGCAGGGGTTTCTCAAATTTGACTGCAAAAGTGGAAAAACAGTTAGTGATCTAAAGGTACATTGAGCTTGCCTATTAACACTCTTGGTAACACTGTTTTGTATAATCTGGTTACAATAGGCAATGCAGACTTATTCCTTTCATGCAATTTATCAGACAGCAGTTTTCTTTCAAATCTATTCATATTTCTATCTTTCATTTCCTTCATTCTTAGAAGTATGATAAAGTTATTACATTTCAATAACATGCTTCTGTGAGCGGCAACTGTACCCCTTCTGGCAATAAATGAGGCGTTCACTTCATTTGCTGCTGGGGGACCGTGCATACCAGCGGTGCACACAGGGAAGTATGCCAGTGGCTTTTTGGTTTGCTTCGCTTTTTTAAGGTCCATTTATTAAGCTTACTTTTGCATAATTCATCACTAAGAAAAATATATGATGATAGACAAACTCCACTTAAACAGTCTGTATTTTAAAATGTAAATTGTATATTCTGAGGATGGATGCAGGGGCGGTTCAAAGGTAATTTTGGTGAATACATATTTTATCTTAAAAGCACAGTTAAAGCATAACTAAAGGCAAAACTTTTTCTTTTAGTTTTGGATGGAGTGGAGAGGAATTAGAACAGCTGTCAGTTTTTATTGCTGTCTGTGTCTCCGTTAAGGAGATTCACACTCTCTATTGGTCCTGTTTACCATTATCATTGAAAGTAAAAGTAAAAAATCCCACATGTTCGGTTGCTTCAAGAAAAGTAATAGAGAGGAAATCGTCCAATGGCCACACTAGTTCTGGTGACCTGGGGGGCCCCAAGAGATTTCTTTAATTTGCAGGAATTTCTTTTCACTTCCTGTTTTGGCTAGGGGATAGGAAGTGAAGGTAAATCTCCCCAATGGGACACAGATGACAAAAATAAATCGACAGGGGTTATAACCCTCCCTTACTCTACCCATAATGGAAAAAAAAATGTTTGCTTATAGTTCTACTGTAAAAGAATCTAATTGGCCCACCCAGTTTTTATATTGTCTATTTCAAAAAGACCCTTAAATGAGTCTAATCAGCCCTCCCAGTTCTTGTTTGACCTGGAAAACACCTTGTTGTGCAGGATAAGGAGAAGGAGGTATTCTGTAGTTCAGCAAATGACTGAGTAGGACTGACGCCATATCTTCCAATTTCAGTTGTGTTGTCTGCCCACGACAGGAAATTAGGAGCTGAATGCATTTCTGGCAGATCAAGTATTTTCTGTATTTTCAGGGTCAGTAAAGGGATAAAACATGGGGACGTGTGCATATATTGGAAAAAAGTACTGCACAATGTTTTTTTTTTCTTTTTTTAATAAACTTTAAAAGAGCAAGAGGAAAGCTTTGTTATATTATACATGATGTAGACCTGATTGGTAAATTTTTATTTTTTCTAAAATAATCTGCGAGCATTGTGGTAACTCGCATAAAAAAAGGCAGGTCTTTGTAAAACAGCAACACACACACCAACACGTGCATATGTGCATTGGCCTTTCATTTTTCACTGTCGTGTACATATGTGAATCCTATGGGGTTGATTTACTAAATGCAAATAGACTGTGCACGTTGTAGGTGTAGTTGCTCCAGAGTTTATTAACCAAGGTCGTTATTCCACGAGCGCAATTTTAAAGCATGACATGTTATGTATCTATTTACTTGGTGTAACACCATCTTTTATATTTTACCAAAAACTGGGTATTCTATTTCATTTGTGTGCATTAGAATTCATTAAAGTGTATTTTTTCCAGAAAGGCCCCTTTCACACAGGCGTTCTGTTGATGGATGAAAAACGGACATCAACACATCTCATTTTTTAGAACGGATCAAAGCCCTATTTTTCTCCTGTTAAAAAAAACGGAACTAAATGGATGAAAAACGCATGTAAAAGGACAAATGGTCCGTTTTGCATCCATTTTTGCATTTGGTAATGGTGGATGTAAAAAAAACTGATGTAAAACTGATAAGCAACTAATGAAAAACTGATAAGAAACTGATGAAATACTGATGTAAACTGATCCATTTTTTCTTTGAAAAAACGTGACTGAACTGATGAAACAAATGGAACACCCGTGTGAAAGGACCCTAAATTTGTGTTTGAAAAACAGCTGCACAAATACCATAAAAAATGTTTTAAAAAATTGTAAAACGCACTATTTTATTCTCTAGGACCTCTGCTAAAATATATGTATGTAATGTTTGAGGGTAATTTCCTAGCACAAAATACGGATTTTTACTTGTACACAAAAAGACCTGGTCTTCAAGTAGTTACAGTGACTTGAAAAACTATTCATACCCCTTGAAATTTTTCACATTTTTTCATGTTACAACTAAAAACGTAAATGTATTTGATTGGGATTTTATGTCATAGACCAACACAAAGTGGCACATAATGGACTTTCCGGCGGACTACCACCGGACTTTCCGGCGGACTACCGCCGGACTTTCTGAACAGACGGACTTGCCTACACACGACCGGACTTTCCGGCAGGCTAGGTCCGCCTATCTTTCCGACGGACTTTCGCCAGAGTTACGGCGGACTTTCAGAATGAACGGACTTGCCCACACACGGACAAGTCCGTTCATTTTGAATGTGACTCGGGTACGACGGGACTAGAAAAGGAAGTGAATCTCGCCGCTTTTATCGGCGAGATTGACACCTTGCGAGCCCCGTCATGGGGCATACCAGGCCCTTAGGTCTGGTATGGATTTTAAGGGGAACCCCCTACGCCGAAAAAACGGTGTGGGGTCCCCCCTAAGATCCATACCAGACCCCGATCCGAGCACGCAGCCCGGCCGGTCAGGAAAGGGGGTGGGGACGAGCGAGCGCCCCCCCCCCCTCCGAACCGTACCAGGCCGCATGCCCTCAACATGGGGGGGTGGGTGCTTTGGGGGAGGGGGGCGCCCTGCGGGGCCCCCCACCACAAAGCACCTTGTCCCCATGTTGATGAGGACAAGGGCCTCCTCCAGATAACCTTGGCCGTTGGTTGTCGGGGTCTGCGGGCAGGGGGCTTATCGGAATCCGGGAGCCCCCTATAATAAGAGGGCCCCCAGATCCCGCCCCCCCACCCTGTGTGAATGAGTATGGGGTACATGGTACCCCTACCCATTTACCTAGGGAAAAAGTGTCAATAATAAAACACACTACACAGGTTTTTAAAGTAATTTATTAGACAGCTCCGGGGGGTCTTCTTCCGGCTTCGGGGGTCTTTCGACTTCAGCGGTCCCTCGGGTTCCTCTTCTCCCTGCGTCCAGTTGGTTCTTCTCCGCTCTCTCTGGCCTCTTCTCCCGGTGTTCCAGTTCTTCTGCCGGCTCCTCCGCTATCTTCATGGTGCTCTTTTGTTAGCGGGGGCCCGGACTTCTGGCTTCTGGGCTTCTTGGCTTCTTCTCTTCTTCACATATTTATTTGTAAAAAAAAATGAAAACCATTTATCATTTTCCTTCCACTTCACAATCATGTGCCACTTTGTGCTGAGTTATCACATAAAATCTCAATAAAATACATTTGCGTTTTTGGTTGTAACGTGACAAAATGTGGAAAATGTCAAGAGGTATGAATACTTTTGCAAGGCACTGTAAAAAAGACAGGTGCTCCTAAAATATTCCCCAAGACTCCCTAAAAATACCTTTAAATATTTCTATATGAAGAAAGTGTCGATGTGAACATCCACGCCTTTGTGGTGTGTAATGAAGCGTTACGTTAAAATTAAATTCCACTAACAGAGTTACATTTATAGTTGAAAATCCCTGTGCTCCATGTAAATTGCTTTTCCGTACAATCTACAAACCCTTGTAATTGAAGACTTCAGAATTAAAATGAAAAAACGGACCGGTGTCACAGGTGTTTAAATCGGTTCCCTGCTGTGCTTAAATGGAACTTCCTGTGAGATGATCTGACACTTAATTCAAATGATGAGACCTGTGGAGAGAACAGAGGAGGCGGAGGATATTAAACTCCTGCTGTGAGATATATATACAGTATATATTTTTAAGTAAACCGTTCCTAAACTGTGATTGCTGACCTCCTTCTGAAAATGATGGCTGACTGGCTGTTATGTTGAGCACTGGCTTCAAAATCTTCTGAGTGCCTGATCTGGAAAAAATAGGCAGATCAGACAAGTCAGTATAAAGTCAGCAGTCTTTATTTGTCCACACTTACTGTATATGACTAAAGGTTTGTGGACACCTAAGCATTTATTTGGAATTGGCCTCCCTTCCATCTGCAGCTATAACAGCCTCCACTCTTTTGGGAAGGTTTCCTACAAGATTGGCTGGCTGCCATACTGACTCATTGGCTTCAAGCTAGAACAAGTACACCCCTACATATGTCTAAAAGCTTGTGGATACCAGACTTTAACATCTACTGCATGTTCAAAAGTATGTAGACAGCCCTTCAAATTATTGAGTTGAGTTAATATTAATGCTATAGAATAAAATACATTTTTAAACAGTTGTGTGTGCCCAACCTTGTAGCAACAAGGGCTCAAAGCCAGCTCAAGAAAGACACAATTTGATGAGTTTGGTGTGGGGGAACTAGAGTGCCTGTGCACAGCCTTAATCTCAACCCTTTTGGGACGAATTGGAAAGCCAATTGTGAGCCAGGTTTTCTCACCCTACACCAGTACCTGACCTCACAAATGTTCTGTTGGCACCAAATGGGCACAAATTCCATAGACAAACGCCAAAATATTTTGGAAAGCCTTCCTAGAAGAGTGGAGGCTGTTACAGCTGTAGAAGTTGGCGACACCTTATTGTTCATGATTTTGGAATTAGATGACCAACAAGCTCATGTAGGTGCATAGATGAATTACCAACAAGGCAACCTAGACAAAAAAGACATAGGTTCTGCATGTAGGTACCTAATTGGCTTGCACAGAGCCTTGACCTCAACCCTACTGAACACCTTTCGGTTGAAGTGGAATGCAAACTGTGAGTAAAGTCTACTTTGACATGTCCTTTTGGCAAATGGGCACACATTCCCACAGACACACTCCAAAATCTTGTCGAAAGCCTTCTGATAGGAGTGAAGGCTAATAAAGCTGAAAGGGGTGGAGGTCAGTTCCATATTAATAGTCATGGATCTAGAATGGGATGTCCAACAAACAGGTTTCCACAAACCTTTGGTCATACAGTACAGCATAGATAAAAAGATTCATAGCCAGTCATACATGTATCTGTTGCTTCCCTTTTAGGTGTCCCTTGGACTCTTCACACATGGCTAGAATCTCTGCGCATTTCATTCCACCAGCACAGGCGTCCACTAATCCAGTGTTTGCTTAAAGAGTTCAAGTCTATTCAGGAGGAGGAATATACAGAAGAACTGGTGACACAAGGGCTGCCACTCATGTTTGAGATATTAAAAGCTAGCAAGGTAGGTAAATTTGAAGTCATTCCTCATTGCATGTTCCCCAAATGATCATTCTGCCTTTCTCTATCTCTTTCCTCATCCCCTTATTTCTCCCCAGCCTTATAGCTTTCCCTCTTCGTAGGGTTGCGAAATATAATTATGTATGCTATTTTAACTGTGTCTATCTGTAACTGTATTAGGAGAAATGTGGAAGCTGCCGCTGCAGACCCTCATTGAGTCTAGCGGTGCAGGGATGAGATGTCCTCTATCCCTCTCTCCAGAACTATTCTCTTCTGCCCAGGCTATAGGTGGTCCCTGGAGTTCATCACCTACAGTGCAGGGCTATTAATTCTGTATTGTAGGTGAGAAAGAGAGCATGTGACCAAGCCCCAAAGCGCCTTAGGGAGGAAGCTTTGCAGGACCTGCACAGCAAAGCTGGAGGGACCCTGCTGGAGCAAAGAGTAAGGAAAGCATTACACCTTATCCCTGCACCCCAGACCAAACATTTAACCCTTGCAGTGCAGGGGGGAACACCAGTGCAAAGGTGAATTTTGCTTAATTCCTTTAATGCCTCTCCTTCCCAGCAGAACATACAACCTTTCCCTACCTGGCGCTCTGTTATTGTGTCACCACCAGTTTTGGTGATTGACCACAGGTATAAAGCACAGGAAAATCAAGTATTGCAAATGCTTACATGCAGTGTTTCTATCTTCCATAAATTATTTTTTATTCACTTGCACTTTTTACTTGCTAGAAAACCTTTCTAGCACAGCCCACTCCCGTCTTGCATGCCATAGCCCTCTCCTCTTTTGGGAGTGTCTGATTACTGTCTGTGCTGGTCCAGCTCCTTCGCCCCTCCCTTCCCCTCCTTAAATAACCTTTTCCAACACTCTTCAGTGAAAAATTTCCTCTCCAGCTTAGCTTCCACATATAGTGTCTTCCAGGCAGTTTCCGTAAGTCCAGCTTCCATCAGGCCATTGCATCTGCTGAGGCCTAACCGCAATAGCTCTTCTATATCACACACAGGCTGAGTCCCAGGAGGGAGACCCCAGGACAGAGAACTCTGATCAGACCCTCCCAAACATTTATTTTCTTCTTAGCCATACCTTCTGAGCCTTTTGCCCCAGGGATTCGTCAAGGTAAAATAAATATTAATAACCCAGTGACTGACCCTACACTATTTCTGGAACATTCTTCTAGGGGTCGACCGATATAATTTTTTCAGGGCCTATACCGATTTTTCGGCCGCTTTTCAGGCCGATATCCGATAACAGGTGCTAAGTTTTGAAAAATCAACACAATTTCTACACAAATCTGGTATAAACTGAACATGTTTTTAAAAATTTTAAATATTAAAAGTAAACAACTGGGAAAAATAAAGTGCTTGAAAAATATTAACTTATTAAATGACTTCCCAAAACATAGAAAAATGGCATAAATACCTATGTACTGCACACTGACCAATATCAGTAAGTTTCTGACCGATACCGATTATTTGAAAATGTGCAAATATCAGCCCTAATAATTGCCTGCTCCGATAATCGGTCGACCCCTACATTCTTCCAGAAGGAGGTAGAAGCAATCAGCCACCAGGTTTAGGGATAATATGATTTGCAGCTCAGCTGGTTACAGCAAGTCGTGCACTAAATTTAACCAGCCCAGGGCAGGGATGCTACATCAGTATTATTTACATCAAAGGAAGGAAATGTTGATTTAGGGTCCGTTTTATCTGTTTTTTAACATTAATACATTCTTAAAGTGATGCTCTGTCTATTTTTTGCTCTTTATATAAATCTTTGTTTTAGGAATAAACCATCAATTAAGGGTGACTGTTGTCACAATGTATAATAGGTTTTCTAAAGGGAGTGCACAACATTAGTTTATTGCTTTCAGACTGTCTCTCTCTATTTGAAACTTGGTATAAAGGCATCTAAACAGGCAGGGAGGGAAAGAAAACAGGGAGATGAGTCACTGCCCTGGCTCATTTAGTTGTGTGGGTAAATAGAGGCTGAGCTATTGTGCTCTGTAAACAACAGACTTTTTCAGCAAGGCAGGGAAAGACAGTCTGCATATCATGTGAAATGTACCCTACAGCACCATCTACATATATAACATAAATATTTCTATGACTAAAGAAGGAAATGTATTTTTACAAATTGTATTTTTCAGACCTGATCATTTATTAAATATGATAAATAACATTATTTCCTTTAAACAGAGCCTATAGATAGATAGATAGATAGATAGATAGATAGATAGATAGATAGATAGATAGATAGATAGATAGATAGATAGATAGATAGATAGATAGATAGATAGATAGAAAGATAGATAGATAGATAGATAGATAGATAGATAGATAGATAGATAGATAGATAGATAGATAGATAGATAGATATAGATATAGATATATATAGATCTGCACAGTGGTGCAGTGGATAGCACTTTCACCTAGCAGTAAGAAGGGTCGCTGGTTCGAATCCCACCCACGACACTACCTGCCTGGAGTTTGCATGTTCTCCCTGTGCCTGCGTGGGTTTCCTCCGGGTACTCCGGTTTCCTCCCACACTCCAAAGACATGCTGATAGGTTAATTGGATCCTGTCTAAATTGTCCCTAGTATGTATGAATGTGAGTTAGGGACCGTAGATTGTAAGCTCCTTGAGGGTAGGGACTGATGTGAATGTACAATGTATATGTAAAGCGCTGCGTAAATTGACAGCGCTATATAAGTACCTGAAATAAAATAAATAAATATATATAGATCTATATATATATGGTAAATATATATATGGTGTATATGTATTATATGGTAATTGTGTAGCGCTAATAATGTATTTTGGTCATGAAAAACTATCCAAACATTTAGAGTTTATGTGATCTAAAAATACACAAATGTGTTTCTCAAATAAGAAAAAACACATAGGAAATATATATTAGACACAGTGAGTGTAAAAAAAAGGTTCAAATGATAACGATATATATACACACAGTATCTCACAAAAGTGATTACACCCTCACATTTTTGTAAATATTTTATTATATCTATTCATGTGACAACACTGAAGAAATTACACTTTGCTACAATGTAAATTAATGAGTGTACAGCTTGTATAACAGTTTAAATTTGCTGTCCCCTCAAAATAACTCAACACACAGCCATTAATGTCTAATCCACTGGCAACAAAAGTGAGTACACCCCTAAGTGAAAATGTCCAAATTGAGCCCAAAGTTTCAATATTTTGTGTTTCCACCATTATTTTCCAGCACTGCCTTAACCCTCTTGGGCATGGAGTTCACCAGAGCTTCACAGGTTGCCACTGGAGCCCTCTTCCACTCCTCCATGATGACATCACAGAGCTGGTGGATGTTAGAGACCTTGCGCTCCACCACCTTCTGTTTGAGGATGCCCCGCAGATGCTCAACAGGGTTTAGGTTTGGAGACATGCTTGGCCAGTCCAACACTCAGCTTCTTAGCAAGGCCAGTCGTCTTGGAAGTGTGTTTGGGGTCATTATCATGTTGGAATACTGCCCTGTGGCCCAGTCTCCGGAGGGAGAGGATCATGCTCTGCTTCATTATTTCACAGTACATGTTGGCATTCATGGTTCCCTCAATGAACTGTAGCTCGCCAGTGCCGGCAGCACTCATTCAGCCCCAGGCCATGACACTCCCACCACCATGCTTGACTATAAGCAAGACAGACTTGTCTTTGTACTCCTCACCTGGTTGCCGGCACACACGTTTAACATCATCTGAACCAAATAAGATTATCTTGATCTCATCAGATCACAGGACATGGTTCCAGTAATACATGTCCTTAGTCTGATTGTCTTTACCAAACTGTTTGCAGGCTTTCTTGTGCATTATCTTTAGAAGAGGCTTCCTTCTGGGACGACAACCATGCAGCCCAATTTGATGCAGTGTGTGGCGTATGGTCTGAGCACTGACAGGCTGACCCCCCACCCCTTTAACCTCTGCAGCATTGCTGGCAGCACTCATAGGTCTATTTCCCAAAGACAACCTCTGTATACGACGTTGAGCATGTGCACTCAACTTTTTTGGTCGATCATGGCGAGGCCTGTTCTGAGTGGAACCTGTCCTGTTAAACCGCTGTATGGTCTTGGCCACCGTGCTGCAGCTCAGTTTCAGAGTCTTGGCAATCTTTTGATAACCTATGCCATCTTTATGTAGAGCAACAATTCTTTTTTTCAGATCCTTAGAGAGTACTTTGCCATGAGGTGCCATGTTGAACTTCCAGTGACCAGAATGAGAGTGAGAGCGATAACACCAAATTTAACACACCTGCTCCCCATTCACACCTGAGACCTTGTAACACTAATGAGTCACATGACACCGAGGAGGGAAAATGGCTAATTGGGCCCAATTTGGACATTTTCACTTAAGGATGTACTCACTTTTTTTGCCAGTGGTTTAGACATTAATGGCTGTGTGTTGAGTTATTTTGAGTGGACAGCAAATTTACACTGTTATACAAGCTGTACACTCACTACTTTACATTGTAGCAAAGTGTAATTTCTTCAGTGTTGTCACATGAAAAGTTATAATAAAATATTTACAAAAATGTGAGGGGTGTACTCACTTTTGTGAGATACTGTGTGTATATATATATATATATATATATATATATATATATATATATATATATATATATATATATATAAACGATTTATATAGTTTATGCAGCGCTTTACAATGTAAAGGGGGGACAGCACAATTACAGTACAGTTCAATACAGAAGGGACAAGAGGGCCCTGCTTGTAGAGCTTACATTCTAAAGGGAGGAGGTGGTGGTACAAAAGGTAATAGATGCGGGGAATGATTTTATGGGCGTGGCTCAGGGACAGTTATTAAGTGGGTGTGGGATAAGCTTCCCTCAATAAGTGAGCTTTCAGGGATCTCCTAAAGGTGGACAGGTTAGGGGCTGATCGGATATACCGGGGCAGGGTGTTCCAAAGGATGGGAGAGGCTCTGAAGAAGTCCTGAAGGTGAGCATGAGATGAGGTAACAAGGGAGCTAGAGAGCAGGAGGTCCTGTGAGGAGCGGAGGGGACGATTAGATTAGATATCTGCAGATGAGGTTGGTGATGTAGCTGGGGGCTATGTTGTGGATGGCCTTGTATGTTGTGGTTAGCATTTTGAATTTTATACGGTGGGTAGGGGAAGCCAGTGAAGGGATTGACAGAGAGGGGCAACAGTCGGTTAGAGAGGTGTATTAGTCTAGCAGCAGCATATATAATGGATTGAAGGGGGGAAAGCCTGCGTAAGGGTGGGCCATTAAGGAGAGAGTTGCAGTATACATATACAGTATATACCTATGTATATGTATATGTATACATACCTTAAACTGTATGAGACAGTTGTTTCCATTAATTCATTAATATTCTCAGCCATGATGTTCTTGCATTGTCGGTGTCTCCTCCTTCCTGCAATCGTCTCATTACAGGCCTTCGGGGAAGGCACTTGCCTTTTCATTCCAGGTTTCCCAAAGTTCACATCACAGCTGCGGTTTTAAAGGCAATTTCCAACTTTATCTTTGGCAGTTATCCCAGCGCTGAGCCTGGTGGGGCTTTTTATTCTTTCCCTCATTTCATCCGGGTCTACTGAGGGAACAGAAAAGCTTAATCTGCTCAGAAGAAAACAAGTTTTCTAGTGCAGCTTCCTAGTTGCGGTCCCTTGGATTTCCAATGCCTCGCCGAGATCCAGATTGTTTTTAATTACAAGTGCTGCCACGGTAGCAGAGAGAGGTGCTCTGGAGTGAAATTTAATCAGTTTTACTACTGCTAACAATGAGAGTTACACGAGAGAGTCTTCTGCCGCTGAAAAGGAGTTTATATTTGGGCGGTTTGTGGTGCTCCAGCTCTTTCTATACTTTAGTGAGTCTGAAAACATATGAAAGTTTACTTATGTTTCAGCATCAGCTCGAGTGACTTTCACTGTTTTATAAATTCTAGTTTGCAACTCTTAGCGAAAACCTGTCCTGGTTCAGAATCTGATGTTGTGCATACCAGAAATTTTCTATAACAGCAAGTCAAACAGCATTTTTAGCTATTAGCACTTTCAGGAGGCCATTGGTGGCAGCCCCAATAATTCTTGTATGACAGACTTACCTTTTGGTGGGTAGATCCAGAAGGTCAGCACAACCAATTTCCATTTTAAAACCGTCCTATTTTACTTGAGATGTAAATCCGCAGACACAGCTGCCAGTGCTTATCTTATTCATGTTACTAATTTTCACAATTTAGTTTGTTACTGGGGGGTTGGGAGCGTTTTACTTTCCCTCTTCAGCCGTTGGAGTGTCACTGATGATATAACTTCTCAGCATGCCAAACATGAGCTGAATGTACAACGCACAGTGCATGCAGTGTACATTCTTACAGAACAATCAGTAGGCTCGTTGAGGACATTATTCGAAAATAAAATACTTTGTGTGTCTCATTTGCAAAAAGCAGGATCTTATGTTTGCATTAATAGCATGCACATCAGTGTGCTTCCATTCACAGCACCTGTGTTTCCTTTCAAAAATTTTGACTTTCAGCTGGAATTCAGAGGTGTGATCAGCAGCCCCCTTCATAAGCAGCGAGGTGCGCACTTCTAATAAGGGGATGCAGGGGGTATGTCAGATCTCTCAGCTTTAATTGGAAGTAAATATGTGCCTATAGCAGTGTTTCTCAACTCCAGTCCTCAAGGCGCACCAACAGGTCATGTTTTCAGGATTTCCACTATTTTGCACAGGTGATTTGATCAGTTTCACCACCTTAGTAATGACCACAGTCGTTTCATCTGAGGGAAATCCTGAAAACATGACCTGTTGGTGCGCCTTGAGGACTGGAGTTGAGAAACACTGGCCTATAGCATCGCCCAGGTTCACATGGAGCATCTTTGCACTACAAAACAGTTGTGTGAAGGCACCCTGAGGCATTGATAACAAAAATATAACAAATGGTATTCTTTGAGAACTAGCGATAGATCTTCTTTGGACTGGTGATGTTGTCACCTGTGAAGCACAATTGCAGTGTTTTGTCTGATTGCAACAGTTGCTAAGTGTCCATCATCAGAAATTTGGCTACCATCTGTTTATCACCAACTCTATAGCAGACAGCTACATGAGGGTTTCAGTAATTCTTGCCAAGACACATTCAGGTTCTTCATAGACAACAAAAAGGTAACCTTGCTTTTTTATGATTCCAGAACGAGGTGATCAGTCAGCAGCTAGCTGTCATCTTCAGTCAGTGCTATGGACCATACCCTATCCCAAAGCTGATAGAGATAAAGCGAAAACAGACATCCAGGTTGGGTAAGTGGTTGAACATATCACAAATAAAATAACTCTGTTAAACAACAAAATGCCTCCCCTACACCCCACTGCTGGGCCACTCTGATTGGGCAAAATTCCAGCACTTCCAAAAGTGCCAAAGTGTGATATATTTTGAGACGGAGTTGATGAGAGGGCTTCCCTTGCAGCTCTGGTCAGAGCACCCCTGAATGTGGTGACAGAGGCACATAGTTCAAAGAAGCACGCGTTACGGTAGTTTGGTAGCAGGTGACTGCAACAGTAAGAGATGTAGTCAAGGTGAGCCAGGGTCATACATGGTGAGGCAGAATGGTTAGGAAGCAGGCTGAGGTCAGTACCAGGGAAGCAGGCAAAGTAAGATCCAGTAGAGGGCCAAGTCAGTACCAGGGAAGCAGGGAAAGTAAGATCCAGTAGAGGGCCAAGTTATATACTAGGGAAGCAGGCAGAGAATAGTCAGAGACAAGGTCAATATCCAGGATCCACAGATCAAGGTCAGGAACAAGCCAGGTCAGCTACGGAAGATCAGTCAACAAAGCAGGAACATGGATCATGAGGAAGCTCAAGAACATCCAGCGATTAGCACACACTAGGATCTCCTTTAAATAGGCAGCTTTGTGCCAATATGCATAGACCTGCACACCGATGCACCCTAGCGCACACAAATGTGCCTGCGTATCAGTGCACGCTGGATACTAGTGCTCGTCTGTGTGCTGGTAAATGTGCACGAGCATTAGCTGTATTCATTTTGTGACACCAAGCCTGTCCAATCCCACCCCTATTACAATCCAATTGGCCCATAACTAGATTCATAGAGGTAGGCAAGGAATGCTTCTTATATTTCATTAAAAAAAAAACATAGTTTCTATTAGAAGACCAGAAAAAGGCTTACTTATGTTTTGTCTTATAACCAACTGGACTTTTGACTTGGTATCTTTCCAGATCCTCATTTTCTCAACAACAAGGAGATGTCAGACATCACATTTATTGCTGAAGGAAGGCCTTTTTATGCACACAAAGTGTTGTTGTTTACAGCATCCCCAAGGTGAGATTATCAAAAGGGAACATTTTACTTAGACATACATACATATGTAAGCAACCTAAACAGAACCAATCACAAAGGGGCATTTGTAAGAATCTGGACTTCCTCATCTGGACTTTTGTAATAGTAAAGCCTTACTTCTGAATAGATTGCTAAGTTTTAGGCTTTGAGGCCATCCTATCTCCTGTCTGAGGTCTGTGCTGACAGCGGCACATAAAAAAAAGTCAAGTAACAAAGGTGCTGCTAAAGTGATGGTTTTAGCATCCTTCGCCAGTCTGAACAGAATATCAGTCCTGAGCTCAGACAGGAGAAAGGCCATGCTCCATGGTGGCCTTCCAGCCTGATATCTTTTCTCTGACAGTGAGGGAATATTGAGCAAATGTGAACACCAGCACACACCCACCCCCTTGAAATAGTTCTTGCACTATTAGAGCAGCTTAATTGCAGACAGATGACAGGTAATTTGCATCCCTTCCTTGCCAATTCCCAGAACCTGGAAAGGAATGGGGGCAGCATTTACAGGAACTTATCCCTTGTATTTTCCTCCTGCAGCAGCTGAATGCCTTTTCCTCTTCTCCCTCCCGCTAGCATTCAGCTGCTGCAGGAGGGAAATAGAGGGGATCAGTTCCAGTAATGCTGCCTCCATTCCTGTCCAGGTTCCCCTTTCTTCTGCTGCCCAATTTGTAATTGGTACAGATCACTCACTGTGTTTATTCATAACTGAAGCATAGTAAACTGTGTTCACTATGCTTCAGTTTGTGAATGAATAGAGAGGCTGAGCAAAACAATTCTTGTTCATTCAGTCTGAGCAGCTGAGGCTGCAGATTGAGATTGAGATTGAGACATTGGGGGTCTGTTTAGACCACTGATATTTCACCAAAGCCCCCCAACAGGACTGTTAAAAAATTGAAAAAAAAAAAATTGTAGCCCTGCTAACACCATCCACTGCTCTACTGACAATGTCCACTGCCCTACTGACACAGTCCACTGCCCTACTGACACCACCCACAACTTTTCCTTTCTATTTAGTTTGGCCTTGCTAGTTTTTTTTTTTATATATAAAAAAAGGGGGTTTCAAACCCCAGTGATCTTTAATCTCTTTCATGTTGTTCAAGTAGATTTCCACCTCTAAAGATCTGCCCTAAGCATTAAAAACATGTGCCATCAGAAATGCTTTTCATATGGTCAGGGACCATTACCGCTGGCCGTGTGCTATATTTCTGGACAGGCTAACATTTTTAAAACCATACAAGAGCTTGTCAAAACTACAGACCTGGTAGAATAACTTTTAAACAGTCTTTATACATATTTTATTGTGCTCTAGTCTTTTGTTTATGCTCAATTTTCCTGCTGTACCTCCATCTCTTGGAATTCAGAAAGAAAAACAGTACATTGAATGTTGTTGGTACTTAGTCCGAATTTAAAGATTCTTTTTAGTGCCCTAAATAATAAGTTCACTTTTAACATGTTGGTTAGAATATCCTGAACGGTTGTTGTTCCTTAAAAACTCTGCATGCACTCATTCTCACATCCTGTTCAATCCCTGATTAAGTCATCTATAGAAATTTTCAAAATAATATTTAAGGCTTTAGATTTCCTGTAAATTATACAAAAAGAGAGTGCATTTACTTTGCTGATTTCTTATTCAGTAAACCTGTGAGTGTCTGTTAGTATTGTTTGATTTTTGGCAATAAGACTTTTTTTAATGGACTCTGTTTTGTTCAGGTTTAAAGCACTTCTTACAAACAAGTCTACTACAGAAAACAACTGTATTGAGATCAACTATGTGAAGTATCATATCTTTCAGGTAAGATTTTAAAGAAAAAAATTTTAATTCAGCAAAAAGTACAATATTTATTTGCATGACAAGGCTGTACAAATATGCAGATATACATTATATTGTATAAAATAAAAGTATTGGGACGCCTGCCTTTACACGCACATGAACTTTAATGGCATCCCAGTCTAATGCCGCGTACACACGACCAGACTTTCCGTCAGAGTAAAGTTCAGCTGAAACGGACTTGCCTACACACAATCACACCAAAGTCTGTTCGTTTAGAGCGTGATGACGTACGATGGGACTAAGAAAAGGAAGTTCATAGCCAGTAGCCAATAGCTGCCCTTGCGTCGTTTTTGGTCCGTCGGAATAGCATACAGACGAACGGTTTTCCCGATAGAAATTGAGTCCATCGGAAAGATTTGAAACATGTTCTATTTCTAGGTCCGTCAGAATTTTAGAAAGAAAAAGTCAGATGAAGCCCACACATGATTTGAATGTCCGACGGAATGATTCCGTCTGACCTTTTCCCCCGGAAAGTCCGGTCGTGTGTACGCGGCATTAGTGCGTAGGGTTAAATATTAGGTTGGCCCATCCTTTGCAGCTATACCAGCATGAACTTTTCTGGGAAGGCTGTCCACAAAGTTTAGGAGTGTGTCTATGGGAATGTTTGACCATTCTTCCAGAAGAGCATTTGTGGGGTCAGGCACTGATGTTCAACGAGAAGGCCTGGCTCGCAGTCTCCACTCTAATTCATCCCAAAGGTGTTCTATCGGGTTGAGGTCAGGACTCAAGTTCCTCCACTCCAAACTCACTCATTCATGGCTTTATGGATCTTGCTTTATGCACTGGTCCAAATCATTTGGTGGACGGGGGGATTATGGTGTGGGGTTATTTTTCAGGGGTTGGGCTTGGCCCCTTAGTTCTTAGATCTAGTGAGAGGAACTCTTAAGGCGTCAGCATACCAACTTTGTGGGAACAGTTTGGGGATATTCCAACATGTATGTGCACAAGTGCACAAACAAGGTCCATAAAGACATGGATGAGCGAGTTTGGGGTCGAGGGTTTGTTAATCTTTAACATGGATAAACAACAGTGTGCCTTTTCATTGGCAGGGTACAGCCAGGAACTGTGACAAGGAGGCCAAGCCATTTCAATGCATAAACCATATAGAATCCAAGGGGGCAATGAATCCACCAACCTAAACCCCACTTACATCTTGGGTTTGGGTGGACTTTCCCTGTGTAAAATAAGCCCAGAACTTCAGTGATTCCAAGAGTGCAGTCAGGGTATACTATCGTGCTGGGCCTGTCTTACAGCTCCTGCTGCAGAAGGTTTCTAAGTGGGTCTGCTCTGCAGATTATGCATGGTCACACTGAAAAAAGAGATGTCAGACATTGCCAGACAAGAGTTGTATGAAGTTAATATGAAAACAATAGTTACATACCACTAATCTATGTCCAGCAGCTTTTTAATGCAATGGTCCTGACATATTTAATGTAGGATTTACTTTAATATAATTTGACCTAGCAGGTTAGAATGGTTTATGAATTATGCACATCATATTAATAGGAGCACATAGTCAATGCAGTTAATATAAATTATGCATCGTACAGTGCTCAGACTATTGCCATTGACGAGAGGGAGTAATAAAACCACCCTACCCAATTCCATTTTATCAGACCTTGCTCCTTGACAGTCTATCCAAAGCTGTAATAAGACATTGGTTATGTCAGTCTAATAACCATGGCTTTTAAGTGGAACTCCAGGCAAATATAAAACCCTATTTAAGTCAGTTTATTGAAAAATATTTAAAAGTATTAAAAAAACATCTTGCATAGGTATCTGAATTTGTCATTATATTTTCTTCTTGTAATCACTCACGGAGACAGTAGTGTCAGCCAGTGATATTGCATAGGACTGTCAAACACTGGGAACATACTATCAGGAGATGACCTCACTAGTGTGCTTTTTATCCATCATTGTCCAATCAGAAGTCCAGTCTGTAGCAAACAGGTGGCATCACTATATTCCTTAGCTGTAAGGCCCCTTTCACACAAACAGACCGTTCCTTTCATCAGTTCAGTCCCATTTTTTCAAAGAAAAAATGGATGAAGTTTACATCAGTTTGTCATGTTTTTCATCCATTTTTACATCAGTTTTTTTACATCCAGCTAGAGTCCTTAACCACTTGAGTCCCGGAGCCATTTTTTCATGCAAAAACAGACTGTTTGTCCGTTTATATTTGTTTTTTGTCCGATCCGATTTTTTTTTTACGGAAGAAAAATAGAGCTTTGATCAGTTCCAAAAAAATGTTGACAGAATCTAATGTAAATGGATGATCATCCTTTTAAATCTGTTTTTCCATGCCATTGCCATGAGATGCTTTGATGGCCTTTTTTCATCTGTTAATGGATGATGAAAAAAGGACAAAGCGTCCGCATGTGTGAAAGGGTCCTAAAGAAGGAATTTGCATTAAACTCCTAGATATGCAGAGTGTCATGGATGTGTAAATCACAAAAGTGGATGAACAGAATCATGCATAGTGTACGCATGTGTGTTTTTTAATTGAATATTAAGTGATTTGAAAAGTGTTTTTCACTTTCAATAGGGTTTTATGAAAGTTTTCCTAAGTACAGTTATAACAAGTACAAGTGATAATATAAAGAAGCAGGCAACTGATGTAAATGTATAATAGATATGTAAAGTGCTGCGTAAATTGATGGCGCTATATATGTACCTGACATAAATAAAATAAATAAATAAAATGTCACCAGTGCTGGACAGAGTTTTTCTTTAAAGTAGAGTTTTACAGGTGATGCAGATACCAGAAATGAAGAAACTGAATGTGCTACTTGGTGTATGTCAGTACAGTGTATGTGTATGTATATATATATATATATATATATATATATATATGTTGAGTGCTAGCAATGGAGAAACTCACATGTCGCCAAGACTCCAGAAAGTGGCAGATGCCTGCTAATACCTTTATATGGAATAGATAGGTAATTATAGGCGGTATCTAAGATACAGGTTTCCCTCGAAACATGCACAGGTATTTTTACCAAGGTCCATTAAGTAGGAGAGCTTCACAATGTCTGTTTTTGTTACAGCATTTCACTTTTTTTCCTCCCTTTTTCTTTCTCCAGCTGGTCATGCAGTACCTGTATTACGGAGGCACAGAATCACTTCTCATTAAAAATAATGAAATCATGGAGGTAAGACGTGGGTTGTGGAAGTCTTGAGTAAATTAGATGTTCAGGCTTAACCAGCCGCAGATGTTTTGAGAAGAAACTATTTACTCTATCCTGCCGATGCGACAGAGGCGCCACCTCAATGCCAATTTACTGATTGATTGATAATCCAATATTGGCGCTGTATTTCAAGGGCTCTCCAGCCCATGCATGAAATCGGCTTATTATTATGGCTGTTTTACTTGAAATTATGGATGTGTCATCTTTAACGCCACTTCTTTTTTCTGCAGCTGTTGTCAGCCAGTAAATTTTTTCAATTAGAAGCTTTGCAACGCCACTGTGAAATAATCTGTGCGAAAAGCATTAATACAGAAAACTGTGTGGATATTTATAACCATGCCAAGGTAATTTTAAAAAAATATTTAGATTCCTTTTTATTTGTTTGGATGTAACTGGAGAATTTGTCTGAAATTTGTCTGAAATTCTAATGTAGAAAAAAAACTATTTTATGTAAAGAAGGGATACAAAATACTTACCTGTTCCACCTCCTGGACTGACAAACTTCCCTTTCTTCAAAATCTATGGTACTCAGAGAATCCTCTTCATCCTCAGACATTGGAAGGAGCCACATCACTAAGCAGGGGACCAGGAATCTGACACTTCCAGAAGTGTGTAGGATAACGAGGGTTCTCAGAACATGTGTATGGGAACATGACAGGTCCTCTTTAAATGACATGTTCATCTGTCTACAGCACAGCTGGTAAAGATGCCAAGCTGCCCACATATGCAATCTAGCATCCTGTAGATTTAAATGTGCAGTATGGGTACCTCCCGTTTAAGTCGATGTGATGTAAGTGTGCAAGTGGAGGCAGTCCACACTAGATTTCTACCAGGCAAGGGAGAGGGGCTGAGGAGGGGTTTTTTTTAATGTCTTTTAAGGAAAAGTTGTTTTTTTTTGTTTTTTATTTTTTGTTTTTTTATTTTATGGGGCTGTGAAAAGTAGTGAAAATGATTGATGTTTACTTTAGGTGTCTTACCAATATAGTTCAAGAATCATTTATCGTGTACTGAAATGTATACTTAATCTACTGGCTAATCCAGTCCTCTCCTCTAAGTCTGTTATAATCTTGTGTTTGACAGTTCCTCGGTGTTCCTGAGCTCTCGTCGTACTGTGAAGGCTTCTTTTTGAAAAACATGATGCTTCTCATCGAAAACGAAGCCTTTAAACAACTCTTGTATGATAAGAACTGTGAGACAACAGGCCAGGATGTTCTAGGCGACTTACAAAGGACGTTGGCGACACGCATACAGTCTATTCATCTGTCTTCTTCCAAAGGGTCTATCGTATAGAATCAGAAGCTGCCAGGATGGACAGTGTACTGTATTAGCTCACAAAGGGTCCTGTGAAGATAACAAGACTTTCACTAAACTCGATATCCTACTTTTCTCTGATGGCTTAAGGCAGAAACGTCAAAACTTCCAGCTTGGAAAAAAATATATATAAAAAAACATAGAAAATATCATTTCTATTTTTTTTAAAGACACTACAAAAAAGGATGACTGAATATTTTCCAAGGGAAAAACATGATGGCTTTGATGTATAACCAAGCAAAAAAATACATAAATAAAATACTACTTAAGAAAATATATATGGGAAGATCTATAAAAAAAATAAACAATATGTTCGTAGATGTCAAACTAAACAACCCTATTTAAAGGTGATATTTTCCTTAGCATTATGCAGCTCTGACGTATGTTTTTGAATTTAAGAATTAAAAAAGAGAGAAACAGTATATAAAAAAATCAGTTTATCAAGATGGAAAATTAAGGCTGTACAGTCTGAAGCAGGAAGATTTTTAAGAGTGAGACTTTTTAAAAATTTATTAAATACTGGGGTGGCCTTGTAGGTTAAAAAAAAAAAAGACTTTTCTTATCCTCTGTATTTTATTTCTCAAAAAGTTGTAATTAATCTGTACGAACGTTATTTCTTTTAATCCTTCCTGTTTATTCAACGCCTTGGTACCAATTTCTGTGAACTCTGTATGATTGAATTGTCATCCTTTTAATTCAAACTGCTGCTTCTTCCTGGACGAAGAAGAAACAAGTTTCAAAAACAGGCGTGAAGTCATTATTATTGGTGATAGAGAAACAAAGTTTCGAAGGGTTTCAAAAATTGGCATGTCGGTAGTTACTTTGAACAAATTAAGCAAATTCTGATTTGCATGATTATTGTGTATCATTTTTTTGCCAAAAAAAAATCTGCAGTTAATTGTCCATTTGTGAAGTTCACACTGCACATGCCCAATTTTGTTTCACTGTGAATATGTTAAATTGATTGTAGATGTTAGTTTTTACATAACATAGTAAAAAATGGTGCAAAAGTTTTTTTCCCCTCTATTCTTGTAATATAAAGTAATTATTTTTTATTGCATTGTAGAGATACCAGTGTGTCACCGTGTTTGGGCACTGAAAGCCATAAGGATCATAGTTATCGTTTAACAATACAGTTATCTTTTGTTTAGTTTGTTACTGTAGGACAACGCCACAAAAAAGTCAAAAACACCACCTCGTCTTTGTACGTTTCGTTCTATGTGTCAGGAAATTTCTTTAATGTATGCCGAAAAAAAAAAAAACACATGGACTTGTTACGTGCCACCGTCCTCCTGGACAATTTTTTTGCTTAGCAATCAATTTGCATGATGAATTTAATGTACAACTTTAAAAAAAAAAAAAAAACTTTGTGAGACTATGGCTGATGTTAATAAAAATAACATTTTTATTCCATGTCGAAAAACTAGGGCATCATTTATTTAGACAAGCATGCCAGTTCTTGTCGAAGCTCAGATGACTGGTAGTTGTTAGAAAATCTCTCACTGGACAATGCAATGTAAATTTTTTAGTACGTTGTTTGAATATCAGTGTCCGATGCAATTTGATGTCCTTGGCTTTTGGAGCAATCAAGTCACACCGGTGTCACACTAGCATTTTACAAAGCTGTTCTATAGCTTTGGTCTGTGGATTTTTTTGTATTGGTGCCTATTGGCACTGTAAAATTTTCAAGCAGGGTTCAGTTTGCATAGTTACCGTAGCTACTTCAGGATTACCTACTAAACTTAATTTAGCATACTTCCAAACTATCCTTGCTAGGATAAGATGGTCCTGATACTTGGATCACCAAGGAGATGAGAGGAGATGTTGCCAAAAAGTTTTGTATTGTATGGTAAAGCTTAAAGTGTCACTAAACCCTCATAAAAAAAACTATCAATAAATGCTGTATTACATGCTGTTCATACTCACTCAGTCACTATGAGATTTGTTTTCTGTAATCTGCAAAATACCTGGTTAATCCTACCTCTCTCTATCTCCCCCTTTTGATCACAACCCAAGTGCAGTTGGGGATTTCGCAGATTAGTGTTGGCAGCTCTGCACATGCTCAATTTTTAGTGAGTTTCTATGCTGAGCATTACCTACCTATCACATCTGAGCAGCCCATGTGACTATAGAGTCACACATGTGGGTGTATACACAGTGGTAAATGACAGCCCACTTCCTCCCTCCTCCTCCATGCCCACTAACCAGCTAACATCAATGGGGGTGGGATATTACATGTAGATTTATGGAGGCTTCTCCTCGTTATTCTGAGACACAGGCTGGAGGGGCATGACACAGCCTGTGACTGGCAGAAATCCGCCCATACCATGTTATTGTTAAAAACAATAAAGATTTACTTTCAAATATATACAGTGGGGAAAATAATTTTTTGATCCCCTGCAGATTTTGTACGTTTGCCCACTTACAAAGAAATGAAGGGTGTATATTTTTTATCATAGGTGTATTTTAAATAATAGAGACAGAATATCAACCAAAAATCCAGAAAAACCACATAAAACAATTGCTATAAATAAAGTTGCAGTTCAGTGAGTAAAATAAGTATTTGATTGCCAAGCAAAACATGGCTTAGTACTTGGTGGAGAAACCCTTGTTGGCAAGCACAGAGGTTAGGCATTTCCTGCAGATGGTGACCAGGTTTGCACACATCTCAGGAGGGATTTTGGTCCACTCTTCTTTACAGATCTTCTTTAAATCCTTAAGGTTTCTTGGCTTTCTCTTGGCAACTCGAAGTTTCAACTCCCTCCATAAATTTTCTATAGGAAAGAAGGTTCTCATCCAAGATTTTACAATACATGCCCCGTCCTTTGTCCCCTCAATGTGGCAAAGTCGACCTATACCTTTGCAGAGAAACAGCCCCGAAGTATCATGTTTCCATTTCCATGCTTGACTGTAGGGATGGTGTTCTTAGGGTCATAGTCAGTATTTTTCTTCCTCCAAACACAGCGAGTCGATTTAATGCCAAAGAGCTCAATTTTGGCCTCATCTGACCACAGCACTTTCTCCCAATCCTTCTCTGAATCATTTAGATGTTCATTGGCATGACTGTACATGTGACTTCTTGAGGAGGAGGACTCACCGTGTTTGGAGTAAGAAAAATGCTGACTATGACCCTAAGAACACCATCTCTACAGTCAAGTACAGAGGTGGAAACATTATGATTTGGGGCTGTTTCTCTGCTAAAGGTACAGACCGACTTTGCCGCATTGACTGGCCAAAGGGCCAACTGAAGATGGGTCATGGATGGGTCTTTCAGCATGACAATGACCGAAAACATACCACCAAGGCAACAAAGGAGTGGCTCAAGAAGAAGCACATTAAGGTCATGGAGTGGCCTAGCCAGTCTCCAGACCTTAATCCTATAGAAAATTTATGGAGGGAACTGAAACTTCGAGTTGACAAGCAACAGCCATGAATCCTTAAGGATTTAGAGAAGATCTGTAAAAAAATAGTGGACCAAAATTCCTCCTGGGATGTGTGCAAACCTGGTCACTAACTGCAAGAAACGTCTTACCTCTGTGCTTGCCAGCAAGGGTTTCTCCACCAAGTACTAACTCATGTTTTTCTTGGGGATCAAATACTTATTTTACTCACTAAACTGCAACTCACTTTTTAACATTTGTATCATGTGTTTTTTCTGGATTTTTGGTTGATATTCTGTCTCTATCATTTAAAATACACATATGATAAAAATTATAGACCCTCCATTTCTTTGTAAGTGGGTAAATGTACGAAATCTGCAGGGAGTCAACCCCATGGAATTTGTATAATGATTTAAAACAATTTACTTATATTAATTGTTTATTTTTACTCTGTATCCCAAAGGCTGATTTTTTTTTCATTTTTAACATTGGACTAAAAGCTCCCCCCACTTATGTTTCACTGCAGACAGACTGGGAAAGAGCTGGGTCATATGACAGCTGTATATCAATTAGGGAAAAGGGTACTTAGATTTTTTTTCTCTTATTAAAATAGTTACAGTGCCATCATCCATATACAGAAAGAGAAGGGATAATGTAAATTAAACCGTGTGTGTTTAGTATCACTTTAAATTTGCCTATAAGAGGGAAAGCAGATAGTAACATCAAATGAAAAGGAAGGTAATATTGCTAGTGGTATCTGGTAGCATTTATTGGCAATCAACTGGACTTGTTCTGTATTGGAGATAATTCATAGCTTGCCCAAGTCACTTCTTCAGTTCTAAAGAGCATAAGGAAAATACCCCATCATTTTTATCTAACAGAGGTGGTACCAACACCTTGATCCAGTTACCATTGAAAGGCAAATGTTACTGTCTATGGACAGGGTGAGAGATGTGAAAATTGTTGCACAACCCTGCACTAGTTACATAATCCCATCCTTGGTGTCAGGAAGCCTTCATAAATGTTAATCCATCAATTTACATGGCTTAAATTGTGAAACATTGTCAAAACATTGGGGTAGAGGTGTGAAAATAGCATTAGAACTGAAGAAGTTGCTTGTACAAACTATGAAATGTCTTTAACATTACAGAGTACATCCAGTTGAAAGTGACTACTAAAAGATAGACCATGACCTGGATAAATGAGAACCTTCACAGATATATTCCTAGTAGTAGTAAGTCACATTCAGTAAAAATTGTTATGTCATATTGATGACAATTTGCTCCTCACCCAAGTAGCATATTCAACTCTAATTTAAGTGAGGAATATAGTCCAGCATTTACAGCCATCTGTTAACATTAAGCAACCCTATCATTAAGTAGAAAGATCTGTAAAAAGCCATTTTTCTTTCACTGCTGACACCACTGAACGCTAATCCAATCTGTGAGAATAGTCCCCTGAAAAGCTGACACTTCTGGGATTGTCAGTCTACTGGATTCCCCGCAGCCCTCACTGGTTCCTTCCTTCTGACCTCCATTCATTACAGGATACATTGGTGAACTGGAGGTAGGCTGAGGAAACCACTCACCAGTACTGATCCAAAACTGAAAATTCAAGCTCATGCCCCTTTCACACGAGTGAACTTGATCGGACCCTCCATTCACCTCTATGGAGCGGCGGGTATAAACTGACATCTGAAAACAGACGGATCAAATTGATCGGATGGCAGTCAGGTGTAAATGGACAGGCGGTCTGTTTACATCTGACTGCCCATTGAGGAGAGCAGGCTGTGTCTGTGCCCACTCTGCATCAGCGGGGATCAGCGAACAGATCTTGCGCTGAGCAAGCGGATTCCTAATGGAGCCTGCCCCGTGTGGATTAGGCTTTAGTGAAATAGGACTTCTTCCTTCTCCATTATCTCCCAAATCCATACCCTATTTAATTAGCAACATCCATATTTAGATTAGTCCAAACACTTCTGTTCAACCCCACACCTTCAGAGCTCCAAGATTTGGATTGGTCATAACAACAATGGGTCAGATTGGAAGTTTGCTAAAAGTATGTGTGTTGGATTGTAACAACAATAAAATATTACCATGGCTACCTTGCTAGTGCCTGTAGGTAAGTGCCATGCGTAACTAGTAATACATTTGACTCTTTAAAGAGGCAAACACTTTTTCTGTACATGCTTTAACCACTTTTTTTCAACTTCAATAGAACACAAAGAGCTGCCTAACATAAATTATATTTATAGTGAGTATAAAAGAAAAGTAACACATTAAGCATGGTAATGTAACAATGAAATACTGTTTAAATGCTTTGTCAACATCTGATATGTTCTAATATATTGTCTGAAGTATATGACTTATTAAAGTGCACCTGTCATAAAAGCACAATGCAGGCAGCAAGTTTGTGTGTGGGACCAATATTTCAGGAAGTGCAAACACCATACCTTTTTTCGTTTGGTGTCATTACAAGAGTCTCATGATGACTCCACCATAGCGTGCCATATGATCCATCATTTTCTTTAGTGTCTTTCCTGGTTAGCCAGAAATTTTTAAAAATGAGAAGTAATATGGAGGCTTGCCTGTCTTTTAAAAAGTCTTTGTGAGTGAGAGCATCATTTAATGACTAGGTGCTATGATGTTTATAGAGATCATTATATTTTGGCTCCACAGTTCCTGATTGCACCAATTGGTGGTGCTGCAGGTGAAGCATAGAATTAAGGCTCCCATTTCATGTTAAACCCAGAAGTCAGCCAGGGAATTTTCAGTTATTATTTATTCCAAAAATATTATATTTTTGATATTTGGCTAATATCCCCTGAAAGTTATACTTATATAAAATTCACATAGTCTTGGACTATCTAAAAATGTGAAATCAATATTAGACAGTGAGTGGCTTCTGTTTATCGAGAGCTGTAGCAAGTGACTATATAGAGATTTCTAACAAAAAACCCCATTACACTACACAGTCATTCTAACATGTGTTTGGTTCTGCATCCTGGACAAGAAGGTGAACAAACAAGCTTAGAGGAACTGGATAGGACAAGGAGGACATGAAATTGTGGTCATTCATAGTCTAATGAACCAGCTAGGTTTGGGCAGGCGACATATGAAGTTAATGCTCTACATCAGTGGTTTCTAATCCTTCTAAAGAAAGGGCCAGTTTAGGGGGGGCAGAATTGTGCCCAGTGGGAGTAAACAATGCCAGATCTAGAGAAATAGTTGGGAGGAATAGTGCCCCATTTTTGTTGTCAGTGGAAGGAATTATGCCCCATCGTTGGTGTCAGTGAAAGCAATAGTGCCATTGTTGGTTCAGTGGCAGGAAAAATGCCTCAAGGGCCTGATAAAGGTAAACATAGGGCCACATCCAGCCCGGGGCCAAGGGTTGGAGACCACTGCTCTACGTAGAAGTGTTGCACTCTTTTGACCACATAGATGTAAGCTGGTAATATTTCTCACCAGGGGTGTATACGCCATAAGAGTGGTTGGACATAACTGCAGATATTTGGGTGGGTAACAGTACTGGTTTAAAACAAATCAGTGCTTTGTCCATTGAGGCCAAGGCAACAGGTTTGTTTTATTGTATAGCTTCATAGTAAAATATACTTACCATTCCTTTATGCCCCTGTGTCTCCATTAACCCCTGGGAGCCAAAGTTAATAGTCCCTACTTTCAGGTATGGAGGAGAATGTGACTCACTCCACGTGACAGCGCTGGGCCATTAGCGCTGTCACACAGGAAAGTCCATAGCCTTGCCTAAGCTAAAACTCCAGAGACTTCTAACTTACGCAGTCCTTTCCTTACCTTATGGCAGCTGAACAGGCCAGTGTGAAAGTAAGGTAAGACAGAGGTATTGGGGAGGGGAGCAGTGGCGGCTGGTGGTATATTTTTGGGGGGGGGCGGCAAACAATCCACCCCCCCTGTCGGTCACATCACAGGCACACCCCTCCATTCGGTCGGTCAGTCACCAGCCCCGCACTTACCCCATCTAGGTCATTGGCAGCGCTTTCCCCGGGCGGCAAGCGGCATCTCCTCCTCCTAGTGTTTCATGGCAGCTTCTTCTGCGTCTCCTCCCTCTTCTTTTTTGGTGGCCAATAGGATCATTTCTCCTCTCGGCCAATCAAGTGACGGGTCTCAGGACCCGCTTCCTGATTGGCCGGGTGGAGAATCAGGAAGATAATAGCGAATAATAATTTGCTATTATCACACAACTGGGTGGGCTCAGGGCGCAGAGCTCTGCGTCCCGAACCCACCCTTTATTTGAAGCCTTTTAGAGCCTCTGGCTCTAATCACGTGCTTCTAAAAAAAAAATTAAACCCATTGGAATCCATGCGTCCAGTACCCCGCATGTAGATTAGGGGACCAGACGCATGGATTGAGGGGCCGGACGCATGGATTAGGGGGACGCTGCCCCTTGCACCCTGCATTATGGGCTGCCACTGGAGGGGGGAATAAAAGCCAATCATGTGTACTGCAACATGCAGGAAGCATGTTGAAAAGAGGAGGGAACAAAGTAGCAGAGAGATGTGCTCATCAAAGTGCTGCTGCTCCTTTCACTGTCCAGTCACAGGGTGGGGGTGGGGAGTGAAAATAAAACTGCAACAGAGAAAGATCAGATCACCTACAATACTAAACAGGGATGTACTTATGTGGCAAAGATGAGTAAATATCAGACCTGAATGGACAAAAATACAAACCATTTCACAGGTAAAACAGCTCCCATACATGTATTGCATCTGTCTATCTAGCCACTTGCCAGGCGTTCAGCTTTACCAGAAGGCCTCACCCATCTTACAATGGCCTAGGGAGGGCTACAGCACTTAATCAATGAGCATAATATTGGTTTGAGCCCGCAACATGGCTGCTATCATTGTACTACAATGACAGGTCCACTTGAAGATTTGTAAATATTGTATAGTACATAAAAGTCTGATGTCACTTGTAATGTCAGGCTGAAGACAGTTGATTGTTGAAATGTAAGCTCTGGTGTGTTTTTCATATTTTTTTTTTAAAGGAAACAACTCTTCCTAGATGTTCTGTTAACTGTTACTACAATGGAAGCAGAGAAAATCATTCACAGAATTCTATCAGTCAAAATGTAAAGAAAACCAATTCCAAGAGCATGAAATTATATTTATTTGGAAAAGATACATATGTCCATTAAAATAAATTCTAGCTGTAATATAAGTGCTTTTGTATATGTATTTTTTTTTGTGGTATAAAGTACATTGGCAATTCCTTTATTTCTGTGACATGTAGCGACACTAAGGCCCCATTCACAATAGCGCGTTTTTTGATGCATTTTGTATTTTGCAGAAATGCACGGGAATTTTTTAACATGGGTTCCTATGGAACATGTTCACATAAATGCCTTTTTGTAGCTCTGCATTTTTGGAAAGGGTCAGGGACTTTTTTTTATGCAAAATGCAGCGTTTTGCATGTAATAGAATTCAATGGACCAGCATCAAAAACGCAAGTGCAGCGTTTTTGTAGCGGTTTTCAGCGTTTTTACAGCGTTTTTGATGCATTTTGCGTTTTTGGCTTTTTTTTTTTTTGTAACTGCATACAGTCTAAAAAAACTGTAAAAAAAACTCAAAACGCGGTAAAAACGCCACAAAAACGCTGCTCAAAAACGTGGCAAGCATCACAAAAAAAACTCCAAAAACGCTCAAAAGCAACATGCATAGATGTGAATCGAGCCTTAATGGTCCTAACCTTCCATAACCCCTTTGTAGATAACTGAGGAACCCCAGTGCTCTGGTTTTTTTTTGCAGTACAAGGTGAAAAAATGCCACTCTATAAAATATAAAAATAATTTTATGGCTGTAGCACAATCCAGGATTTAACCAGTAAGTGCTGCTGCAGGTGAAATCTTAGAGCTTTTAAAGTATTTTTTTTTGCCCATTTATACTTACCTAGGTGGATGCAGCATCTGTCCCCCGCCGCCTCCAACACTGAGAAACGAGCGATCGAACACTGTCGATGGCTCGGTTCTCACAGATCCCTGGGCGGAGAGCTGCTGACTGTCAATCAGCATCTCTCCTCTCTGCTCCTGCATGCTCACTGAAGCGCTGAGCTGTGGAGGGACGGGGAGTGGCCGTCTCAGGCTTTCAGCGGCTCGCTGAGATAGGCATCAGTCCAGGCACCTGGCGGATCCAGACTTTATTGTCGGGAGAGCGGACTTCAGACTGCTCTCTGCTGAAAACAGGTCACAGGAGTGCAAAACGAATTACACTTCTGTGACCCATAGGAGAAGCTCAGGCTGGACTTTCTCCTTTAAATTAATGTAAACCCAGGCATTGTGTTTTTGTGTTAAAATGTATGTAAACCCTAACAATGAACTTCTTTTTTTGCTTGCTTTTAGTTTGATCAGTATACCATTAAAAGTTTTTTTTTTAAACATCTGTTCAATCAGTGCAAAAATACCTGTTGATACTGCCAGAAATCCACTGAGCCTTAAACTTCTTGTGCTAATCTTAAGCAGTGCTATGTCAAACTCCTTTATTAAATCAGCTCAGCTCTGTGGACTACATAATGCCTCCCCTCTATGTTATGATAATGCTGTTCCGCCATAGACACAGTAAATTAAGTAAGTGTTGTCACCCTAGGACAGGAAATGTGTTAGTGGCAGGATCACCAAGTGAAAATAATGAAAAAGAAAAAGCCTGAAAAAGGGAAACTAATGCAGTCAACACATGTAAGGACTGGTAAGCTGCAATATATTACATTTGTGTTTAGATGCAATGGTCTCCATACTACATGGTACATACATTCAGGTGTGTCCGTGGTTTCTAATGATAAATGTGAACATTATTCATTGGATACATCCGATTCTTCAAGAGCTTATGCAAGTGTAAGGACATGGTAATAAATTAGGCTTAATTCACATCTATGCATGTTGCTTTTGAGCAAAAAAAAAAATTGCCGGCTAAAAAAAAATTGTGAAAAAAAACAGCGTGGGGTCCCCCCCCCCCAGGTCCATACCAGGCCCTTCGGATCCCCCCATGCCAAAATGTAAAAAAAAATGGTGTTTTTCTGTTAAAAAAAAAAAAAAAATGGCGTGCCCCCCCCCCCAAAAAAATCCATACCAGACCCTTATCTGAGCATGCAGTCTGGCAAGTCAGGAAAGGAAGGGGACAAGCGAGTGCCCCCCCCCCGCTGAACCATACCAGGCCACATGCCCTCAACATTGGGGGTGGGTGCTTTGGGGCAGGGGGGACTCTGCGCCCCCCACCCCAAAGCACCTTGCCCCTATGTTGATGGGGACAAGGGCCTCTTCCCGACAACCCTTGCCCGGTGGTTGTCAGGGTCTGGGGGCGGGGGGCTTATCGGAATCTGGAAGCCCCCTTTACCAAGAGGGCCCCCAGATCCCAGCCTCCCCCCATGTGAATCAGTATGGGGTACATTGTACCCCTACCCATTTACCAAAAAAAAAAGTAGTGTAGTGTGAAAAAATTCAGTAGACAGTTTTTGACAAGTCTTTTATTAAAAATATCTTCTTCTTCCCCGCTTCTTCCTCATGTCTTCCTCCATCTTCTCCCGCATCTTCCTCCTCCAGGCTTCTCCTTCTCCCACTTCTTCTTCCACTCTTCTTCTTTCTCCTGTGTTCTTTGTCCGGTATTCTTCTTCCTCTTCCGCCACTCCCGCCGACAACCCTCCTCCGATGCTGCGTCCCGCTTATCTGTCCGCGCCGATGTCAAGCATGTCTTAGATAATGATGGGGGCGTGGCTATCAGATGACGTCATCCACAGGCTCCGAACCCCTTGTGACGTCCAGGGGCATGATGGATCAGTGACATCACATTGGGACGGGGCCTCCGGATGACATCATCCGATGGCCATGCCCCATCATCTAAGAAATGCTTGAAATCGGCGCGGACAGATCAGCAGGACGCAGCATCGGAGGAGGGTCGTCGGTGGGAGCGGCGGCAGAGGAAGAAGAACACCAGACAAAGAAGACAGGAGAAAGAATAAGAGAAGGAGAAGCCTGGAGGAGGAAGATGCGGGAGAAGATGGAGGAAGACCGGAGGAAGAAGCGGAAGAAAAAGGTATTTTTTTTTTTTTAAATTCTTTATTTTCTGACGGTCATATATCACATGCCACATGGAACATATTCTTTTAAACATCATATCAGCATATACATATTCTTTCTATCATAGTATAGCTTTTTCACTCATTTCCTTACCAATTGGTTCAGAGTCCTTCTATTCCAGGGGCAAGCGTATAAATCCCCCTTTTTCATTTCCCTAAACCCCATTACCCCCCCCCCCCCCACCAGTACAAAAAAAAAAAAAAAAAAAAAAAGAAATATTTACCCCACCCCCCCAAAGGGGGGAGCCCCTCTCCACAGGTCTATTTTGTTCTGTCCCCCTTCTCCTGTTCTCTAATTCTATACTCTACTAGGGGAGACCAAATCATCCGATATTTCTCATCTTGTTCTTTCAGCATCATCGTCAAGTTTTCCATTTGTTGAATTTCTGTGATTCTAGCCCACCACTGAGATTTAGTCGGGGGGACTGTACTCTTCCACAGAGCCGGGATACACGCCCTTGCGGCGGTGAGAAGGTGTTTGAGCAGGGACTTCCTGTATTTTTCCACCGATAGGGGAACATCATTTAATAGAAATGCAACCGGGTTACCCCCAAGAGACACACCTGTAATGTCCTTAATCGTTTCCTCAACTGTTTCCCAGAAGTCCTTAATATCCTCACATTCCCAGAATATATGTGTCATCGTACCCACCCCCCTCCTACAGCGCCAGCATCTATCTGATACTTGTGGATAAATTTTTTGAAGAGCTGCTGGAGTTCTATACCATCTGGTAAGGATTTTATATCCTCCCTCTTGGTATCTACTGGCAATTGATGTTTTATGTACTGATTTTAATATTTTCGTCTTCTGCTTTTGAGTAAACATTACTCCTAACTCTCTCTCCCAGGCTTGCATAAAGTTGAACTCCTGTGGCACTTCCAGGCTTGTTAATATTTCATAGAAATATGATAAAGAATGCCTGATATTTTCACCATTTAGACAAATCCGTTCAAATCTGGTCAATTCCCGTATCACTGAGAATTTTTTATTTTTTGAACGGATATACGCTCCTAGCTGCATAGCCCTAAAATAATCCAAGTCTTCTGTCACCTCTCCCTCTATCTCACATCTTGTCATCAGGCGACGGTCCCTGGAAAAATCTATCAGCCTCTTTTTCCCTTTGTGTTTTATTACTTCGTACCTCCGATCGATTAGACCAGGTAAGAAGTCCGGGGCACCCAATACCGGAGTCATTGGACTCGGATTTGGTGATAAATCTGTTTTTTTGAAAATCGTGTAAATAGAGCGAATAGTTGCCCCTGTTAGCGGGTGTTTTTTCACTATGGTGGGCAATTCTGATTTTTTAATCCATGCTAATCCTTCCAGTGGGATTTTAGACGTCGCCTGCTCTAACTGTATGTGCGGTTTCCTTACCGAGGCACACCATTCCACCACTCTCGCTAGTTGGAGGGCTTCCCAGTAAAGTACTGGGTCTGGGAGACCAATACCTCCTTTCCCTTTTGGGAGTACTAGGATGTTTCTCCTTACCCTTGGTGGTTTACCTGCCCATATGAACCTTAAAAACCCTGATCTAAGGTCCTTTAAAAAGTTTGATGGAATCTTTATTGGTAACGTTTGAAACAAGTAAAGAATTCTGGGCATCACATTCATCTTTATAATGTTTGTCCTTCCAAACCAGGTGAAGATATCCCTATCCCATCTCCTAAAGTCTTGTTTAATTTGTCTTAACAGCGGGGCATAGTTTAATTCAAACATTCTACTAAGCTTCTTTGGGATTTTAGTCCCCAGATATTTTATGTGGGAGTCTGTCCACCTAAAATTAAATTGTGCTTTTATCCGGTATATTTCAGTTGTGTCCATCTCCACCCCCATAGCTTCGGACTTAGTATAGTTTACCTTATAGTTTGCTATTTCCCCGTACTTGTTTAGCTCACTTAGAAGGGAAGGGAGGGATATAATTGGAGAGGTTATGAAGAAGATCAGATCATCAGCATATGCTGCTAGTTTGTGTTCCTCTCTCTCCGTCTTAATACCCCTGATATTACAGTCAGCACGTATTTTCCTTAGGAAGGGTTCCAGTGTAAGAATGAAAATAATTGGTGAGAGAGGACACCCCTGCCGCGTTCCATTTTGTATCTCAAAGGGGTCCGATAGCCTATCATTAACCTTAACCCTTGCGCTTGGAGTTGAGTAAAGGTTTGAGAACCAGCTCAACATTCCTTCACCCAGTCCGATATGTTGTAAGGTTGTTTTGAGAAAAGTCCAATCGACCCTATCGAAAGCTTTTTCTGCGTCCGCTGAAAACAGTACGATGGGTTCCTGTCTGATCTGTGCAGTATATATTGCATTTATTACTCTTTGCGTGTTTTCCCTACCTTCCCTTCCTGCCGTAAATCCCACCTGGTCTGGATGAATTAATGCCGGGATATGTTCTTCTAATCTTAACGCCAGGATCTTAGAAAAAATTTTTAAGTCCACGTTCAGTAGCGCAATTGGCCGGTAGCTAGAGCATTGAGATGGGTCCTTTCCTTCCTTCGGAATTACTGCTATGTGTGCCATCAAGGTTTCTCTAGGTATCTTCTGCTCTTCCCGTAGGGAATTAAAAGCCGCTATAAATCTCGGAGCCAGTTTCTCAGCAAAAAATTTGTAGTACGTCAAAGTATATCCATCTGGGCCCGGGGCTTTCCCTGCTTTTAGAAGATTTATTGCTTTTTTAAATTCTTCTATTGATATTGGTGCATCTAGGTCTCTTGCTACCTCCTCCGTTAACCTTGGCATTTCTGAATTGCCCAAATATTCTTTTGCCCTCTCTTGTTTGTTTCTGCACCTATGTGGGGGCTGATGACCATCTAGCTGGTACAGATCCTCATAGTATTCCTTAAAGATCTGTGCCATCTCCTGCGACGATTTCGCCGCCACCCCCTGCTGTGTTTTAATACCCGTCAAATGGGGTGGTGTAGTGGCATCCTTAAGGGCCTTTGCCAGCATCCTACTTGGTTTATTCCCAAATTCGTATAGAGTCCGCCTACCCCGTTTCAGTTTGGCTTTAGCCTGGTCGATGAGGAGCAAGTTCAGTTCTCCTCTGAGGCCAACTAGTTTCTCCTCCAATGCCTGTGTTTGAGATTTTTTATGTTTCAGTTCTGCTACCCTAATTTTTTCGAGCAGATCCTCAATCTGTGCGTTAAATTTCTTCTTCCTATGCGCCCCAAGCGATATCAGAACTCCCCTCATCACACATTTGTGTGTTTCCCACACACAGAATGGGGTGACTTCACTCGACTCATTTGTCTGGAAAAAGGAGTCTAGCTCCTGATTTAGTTTTTGCTCATATTCCATATCTTTTAAAAGAGTTTCATTAATCTTCCAATGCCATTCCCGACGTTCTTCCTCCCCCAGATCCAACGTACAATCTGTAGGGGCGTGGTCTGAAAGGGTGAATGAGCCTATTTCCGCACTCACCAAAGATGATATGACTGTCTGTGATATCATAACATAATCGATACGCGTATACGTTTTGTGTTTTGATGAATAAAACGTATAGTCCCTGTCCTGGGCATGGATTGACCTCCATGTGTCTATTACTTGCAAATTACTCAATAGTTTCTTAATTCTTCGTGTTTTTGTCAGAGAGAGATGTGAGGCTCCCCTGGACGTGTCCAGGAGCGGATCTAATACTAAATTTAGGTCGCCTCCTATCACTAAAAAGCCCTCCTTATGTTGATATATCATTTGTAGACAGGTCTCCAGGTAGCTAACCTGTTCTTCATTTGGGAGATACAGGTTCACCAGTGTGATCCTCTGTAGACCAATTTGTCCCTTTACAATTAAAAGGCGACCCTCCTCATCTGTAACTACCTTCAATTCCTTCCACGGGATCTGTTTTGAGACTATGATTGATACTCCATTGGTTTTAGAACTCGGAGATGTACTGTGATAAGCTGTTACGAATTTATGATTTCCGAGTTTTGGTATTCTGTCCCTTCTGAAATGTGTCTCCTGGAGGAAGCCAATCTGCGTCCCCAACCTTCCCATCTCCGCAAGTAACCTAATCCGTTTTTCCGGGATATTCAGTCCCTTGACGTTATATGAGGTGAATTTTATTCTAGTCATATTTTCCCCTTGTGATCTATTGGAATTTACGAGGAGAGGGGCCCCCCGCCATGATCCCAGGGAGAGGGAGCAAAAAAAAAAAAAAAAAAAAAAGGGAAGGGAGACCCCCCTTGTACCAATTGGAGGTCACAATCCGAACGGCGCGAAAACCTCGATGCCGTTTGGAGGAGAAAAGAAAAAAAAAAAAAAAAAAAAAAAAAAAAAAAAACCCTACTTTGTAAACGCCTCCGACTTGTCCTCCACTAAGAGGGGAGACGTCTATTGTAGGGAGATGCCTCTGAGCACAAAAAGTTTGAGTATCTGTATAACAGGAAAAATACAGTGGCACGCCCATTGGTAATAACTAAGAGTGAAATAGCCCAGGAGAATACACCTATAATATTACCAGTCAGTTACCCTTTTACATCTATGTTTCCATTTCCATACTTGTCATAAAGTTTGAATAACTGTATATCAGAAAAATATAGTAGCAAGCCCATCAGTAATAACTAAGAATGAGATATCCCAGGAGAATACACCTGTAGTATTCCCTATCAGTTACCCCTCTACTTCCATGTTTCCGTTTCCCTACTTGTGTTCCACTTGTTAACATATAACCCCATCCAACCCCACCCTCCCCCTCCTCCCGCATCCCCGTCCATCCCTTTCCCTGCCCCCCACTCCCAAGTAGCCCACCCCCCTCCACCCCTGTCCCCCTCCCCCCCCCCGCGCTCCCCCCACCACTCCCGGTGGGACCAGGGTATTTAGAGAGCAGGGGGGGGGGCCAGGGGGAGAGGAGAGAAAAAAAAAAAAAAAAAAAAAAAAAAGAGAATACCCTGAAAACAGTGCGGCAACTACAAAGTTCTTGTGTCCATCACCTTCTCAAATCCCTCTAATTCTTAGGGGGCCCTAGGGACCCCTATCCATTAGTGTAAAAATTTGTGTACTAACAAAAACATATTATTTAGTGTCATTAGTTCCCTCCCCCTTCTCCCTCCCCCCTCCCTTCCTTCTGGCCCCTCCCCCCCACCCCCCCCCTCCCCCCATTTATACCCCCCCCTTTCTTACACGTGTACAACCAGTGTAGCATGTGTAATCACCCAAACCCCCATGCTTTGTATACATAGCACGGCAAATCCTTGATACCTTTACCACACACAAAAAAAAAAAAAAAAAAAAAACAAAAAAAAAAACAAAAAAAAAAAAAAAAAAAACATTCCACCAGAAAACCTCCTGTGCCTCTAAATTCCCTTAACGTAACGTAATTCTCACCAAAACACAGCAATAATTCACTCACTTGCTATCCCCACCCCTGTGACACCCACACTCTCAGACAAAAAAAAAAAAAAAAAAAAAAAAACATGGGAGCAGTAACGGGCCTTCCATTGGTATTGCCTATAATGTATCACATTCAGGTAAAACACCTTCCATTATGCATAAACAAACGTATATAAACCCTCAGGTAGCAAGAGGGCGAGAGGGAAAGAAGAGAAAACTTTCCCTCTTCCCCTCCCCCCCCCTTCCCCTTTTGGGAGACGGAGCGCGATGGGCACCCCCAAGGGGGGAGAGAGTGTCCCCCGAACCTTCCATCAAGTCCGGTATCACGCACAATTGTAAGGAGTCAAAAAGAAAAAACAAGAGGACAAAAGAAACATAAAAGAAAAAAAAAGAAAACAAAAAGCAAGTCCATCAATAAGTCATGACCCCATATCCTTCTCCTTTATTCCTTCTCCCTCGCAGTTACTTCCGTTGAATAAACTCCCTGACATTGTCCGTAGTCGTATCAGTCCAATCAGGGATCTCCACTGTTTCTGAGCCTAGGAACTTGAATAAGTCCGGTAGTTGCTCTGGCGTCGTCAGGGCAAAGGTGTGATCGTCCTTTTTTATAATTACTGAGAATGGGTGTCCCCATCTGTAAGTTGCACCTTTTGCCCGTATTTGATCCAACAGTGGTCTCAGTAACCTTCTCCTTTTTTTCGTCTGCCGGCTAAGGTCTGGGAACACCTGTACCCCCTGACCTGCGACCTCCAGCACCCCTTTCTGCCATGCAGCTCTCATTATATCCTCCTTCACCCTAAAAAAGTGCACTCGGCACAGCACATCTCTAGGGGGTCCTATTTCTGGCATGGGCCCTGCTGGGCTCCTGTGCACACGATCCAGCTCAATATGATTGTCAGCTGTCTTTCCTAGATACTTATTAAAGACGTCGGTTACTGTATTCCTCAGCTCGGATGGTTTTATTGTTTCTGGGATCCCTTTAATACGTACATTGTTTCTCCTGCTTCTATTCTCAAATTCCTCTGCTTGTAACTGCAACTGTAATAGTTTATGATGTTGTGTTTTAAACTTCCTTGCCAGTATCTCTATTCGGGCGTCTGCCGAGGACTGGGAGGACTCACAGACACCCACTCTTTTGTCCATCACCTCTAATTTAGCAGTTACTTCACTTAGTTCTTCCCTCACCGCAACTTTTAGGTCGCACAATAGGACTTGTAATTCCTCTTTAGTTGGTAACGCCTGTATGAGCTTCCTAATGTCCTGTACACCATCAGTAGCCAGTACAATAGTTTCCCCCCTATTAACAGAACATACCTGAGTCTCTGTAACAGCCCCAAACCGGGGCGCGATTGGGGGGCTTATTTCTGCGGTTTCTGCCACCTCCGTACGGATGTTCCCGGCTGAAACACTTACAGTGATCGGGGAAGGTGGTTCCTCCATGGCCGCTTGCTGTCTCAATGCGGCCCGAGCAGCACGCTGTGAAACGGCCCCGGCCTCCACTGACATGACTGGCTCCGTCTTTCCGGTGAGGTACTTGGTGATGGACGGGTATCTGGGTGCCTCCACCCGACCTGTGCTCTTCTCTTGTCTGCTTCCAGGCATAGACTCGCCCCTGCAACTGCTCGTGGTTCTCCTGGCGTCTCTCACTCAGCCCGCCAAACCCGGTCTCCTGCTCGAGCGCGCCACTGCGATGCTCCGCCTCTCACTCCGTCATGCTCAGACCGCACCTCCCTGCGTCAATCAGTCACGTCCTATCAGAAAAAGGTATTTTTAATAAAAGACTTGTCAAAAACTGTCTATTGTCTTTTTTCACACTACAGTACTTTTTTGTGGTGAATAGGTAGGGGTACAATGTACCCCATACTCATTCACATAGGGGGGAGACCAGGATCTGGGGGCCCCCTTGTTAACGGGAGCTTCCAGATTCCCATAAGCCCCCCGCCTGCCACCGGGCAAGGGTTGTCAGGAAGAGGCCCTTGTCCCCATCAACATGGGGGCAAGGTGCTTTGGGGTGGGGGGCACAGAGCACCCACCACTCCATGTTGAGGGCATGTGGTCTGGTATGGTTAAGGTGGGGGGGGGGCGCTCGCTCCTTCCCTACCTTTTCTGACCTCCTGGCCCCCTCCTTAGCAACCAGTTATATACAGTGAATGTACAGCTAAAAAAAACAAAAAAAACACATATTGCAAATCACGTCAAAATCGTGGTAAAAACGCAGTACTTGCGTTTTGGATGCGGGTCCATTGAAGTCTATTGCATGCAAAATGCTGCATTTTGCAGGAAAAAAGTCCCCGACCCTTTCTAAAAACACAGACACAAAAATGCATTGATGTGAACATGTTCCATAGGAACCCATGTCAAAAAATTTCCCTGCATTTCTGAAAATGCATAAAAAAAAAGCATACAGTCTAAAAAAAAAAAAAAAAAAACGTCAAAAACGCTGCAAAAACGCTGTAAAAACTCTGCACTTGCGTTTTTGATGCTGGTCCATTGAATTCTATTACATGCAAAGCGCTGCATTTTGCATGAAAAAAAGTCCCTGACCCTTTCCAAAAATGCAGAGGTACAAAAAGGCATTGATGTGAACATGTTCCATAGGAACCCATGTTAAAAAATTCCTGTGCATTTCTGCAAAATGCATCAAAAAGCGCACTAGTGTGAATGGAGCCTAAGGCCTGATTCACACCTATGCATTTTTAGTGCTTTTTGTAGTACAGTCCATTTAACATGGTTTCTTATGGAACATGTTCTGTACTGCAAATCTGCAAAATGCAAAAAGCACTCAAAATGCATAGATGTGAATGGAGCCTTAGGCCTGATTCACACCTATGCAGGCTGCAGTTTGCATATTCCAGGTACATTTTGCAATTTTTAATACATGTTTTTGATCCAGAAAAGAGTCCCTGCCCCTTTCTATAAAATGCACAGATGTGAACTACGTCTATAGGAAACCATGTTAAAGGGACTGTAGTTTGTTTCTGCAAAACTGAAAATGCACTAAAAAATGAATAGGTGTGAACCCGGCCTTAAGGCCCCATTCAGACTAGCGCGTTTTTTGATGCATTTTGCATTTTGCAGAAATGCACGGGAATTATTTAACATGGGTTCCTATGGAACATGTTCACATCAATGCTTTTTTGTTTCTTTGCGTTTTTGGAAAGGGTCGGGGACTTTTTTTCATGCAAAATGCAGCGTTTTGCATGTAATGGTTTTCAATGGACAAGCATCAAAAACGCAAGTGCACCGTTTTTGCAGCGTTTTTGGTGCGTTTTTGGTGCGTTTTTGCGTTTTTTTTTTTGTTTTTGTTTTTTTTTTTAATTTTTTGTACATTTTTTTTTAGACTGTAAAAAAAACTGTAAAAAAAAAAAAAAACAAAAAAAAAACCGCAAAACGCAAATCGCGGCAAAAATGCGGCTCAAAAACGTGGCAAGCATGAAAAAAAAACCTCCAAAAACGCTCAAAAGCAACATGCATAGGTGTGAATCGAGCCTAAGGCTGGATTCACATCTATGCATTTTTTGTGCTTTTTGCATTTTGCAGATTTGCACTACAGAAGGTGTTCCATAGGAAACCATGGTAAATGGACTATAGTGCAAATATGCAAAATGCAAAAAGCACTAAAAATGCATAGATGTGAATGCAGCCTTAGGCTCGATTCACACCTATGCATGTTGCTTTTGAGCGTTTTTGGAGGTTTTTTTTTCATGCTTGCCACGTTTTTGAGCCGCGTTTTTGCCGCGTTTTTGCCGCGTTTTTGCCGCGATTTGCGTTTTGCGTTTTTTTTTTTTTTTTTTTTTTTTTACAGTTTTTTTTACAGTCTAAAAAAAAATGTAAAAAAAATTAAAAAAAAAAAAAAAAAAAAAAAAAAAAAAACGGCAAAAACGCACCAAAAACGCATCAAAAACGCATCAAAAACGCTGCAAAAAAGGTGCACTTGCGTTTTTGATGCTTGTCCATTGAAAACCATTACATGCAAAACGCTGCATTTTGCATGTAAAAAAGTCCCCGACCCTTTCCAAAAACGCAAAAAAACAAAAAAGCATTGATGTGAACATGTTCCATAGGAACCCATGTTAAAAAATTCCCGTGCATTTCTGCAAAATGCAAAATGCATCAAAAAACGCGCTAGTGTGAATCGAGCCTAAGATGGAGTTTAGTCTTAGGTGAAAATATATTTACTTCTGTAAGGCTGGATTCACACCTATGCATTTTTAGTGCTTTTTGCATTTTGCAGATTTGCACTACAGAACGTGTTCCATAGGAACCCATGGTGAATGGACTGTGGTGCAAATCTGCAAAATGCAAAAAGCATTAAAAATGCATAGGTGTGAATCAGGCCTAACACCAATGCTTTTACATATTGCTAGAAAAGCGTGGTTGTAAACCCTTAGGCTGTATTCACACCTATGCATTTTTAGTGCTTTTTGCATTTTGCAGATTTGCACCACAGAACATGTTCCATAGGGAACCATGTTAAATGGACTGTAGTGCAAATCAGCAAAATGCAAAAAGCATCAAAAATGCATAGGTGTGAATCCAGCCTTAGGCTCCATTCACACTAGCGCGTTTTTTGATGCATTTTGCATTTTGCAGAAATGCACGGGAATTTTTTAACATGGGTTCCTATGGAACATGTTCACATCAATGCTTTTTTGTTTCTCTGCATTTTTGGAAAGGGTCGGGGACTTTTTTTCATGCAAAATGCAGCGTTTTTGAGCCGCGTTTTTGCCGCGTTTTTGCCGCGATTTGCGTTTTGCGTTTTTTTTTTTTTTTTTTTACAGTTTTTTTTTACAGTCTAAAAAAAAATGTAAAAAAAATAAAAAAAAAAAAAACCCGGCAAAAACGAATCAAAAACGCACCAAAAACGCATCAAAAACGCTGCAAAAAAGGTGCACTTGCGTTTTTGATGCTTGTCCATTGAAATCCATTACATGCAAAACGCTGCATTTTGCATGAAAAAAAGTCCCCGACCCTTTCCAAAAACGCAGAGATACAAAAAAGCATTGATGTGAACATGCTCCATAGGAACCCATGTTAAAAAATTCCCATGCATTTCTGCAAAATGCAAAATGCATCAAAAAACGCGCTAGTGTGAATGGGGCCTTAGGCTCGATTCACACCTATGCATGTTGCTTTTGAGCGTTTTTGGAGGTTTTTTTTTCATGCTTGCCACGTTTTTGAGCCGCGTTTTTGCCGCGATTTTGCCGCGATTTGCGTTTTGCGTTTTTTTTTTTTTTTTTTTTTTTTACATTTTTTTTTTACAGTCTTAAAAAAAATTAAAAAAAAAAAAAAAAAAAAAACGGCAAAAACGCATCAAAAACGCACCAAAAACACATCAAAAACGCTGCAAAAACGGTGCACTTGCGTTTTTGATGCTTGTCCATTGAATTCTATTACATGCAAAACGCTGCATTTTGCATGAAAAAAAGTCCCTGACCCTTTCCAAAAATGCAGAGAAACAAAAAGGCATTGATGTGAACATGTTCCATAGGAACCCATGTTAAAAAATTCCCGTGCATTTCTGCAAAATGCATCAAAAAACGCGCTAGTGTGAATGGAGCCTTACATATATAGTACGCAGTGAAATGATAGGCCTTAGGTGATACACAGGGATAAAACAAATCCTCCTTTATAACTTGTACCTGTTTATCTGCGGCCCCCTCTCCTCTACATCCATTTGAAAGTGGAGAAATTATACACCTTGTCTGAGCTGTCAGAAACCGGGATGGAGAGCTGAAGTCACACTCTGCAGAGCTCAATGAGGAGAGCTCTGAGAGCTGATTGGAGGCAAGAGACACACCCCTCTCCACACAGCACATAGTTACAGAGCTGAGGCTGTCAATCTGCTAGAGGTCCCTTCCCTGTCACCATTTTTCTCTTGGTGTCAGGAAAAAATCAGAGGAACAAAGCAGCAGATAGAAATGGCTCTTCATTGAGTGAAGTACACACTATAGAGGGCAGTGGCGGCTGGTGCTAAAGTGCTAAACTTTTTTGGGGGGCGGCAAATAAACCCCCTCCAGGTCCGCACTCAGCCCCCCCGCTGTCCCCCCCGCACTCACTTCTCCACAGTGCCCCCTACTCAGCCCCTCCACGGTTTCTTCGGCTTCTTCTCCCGGCCAACCTAATCTGCCTCCTGTCCTGAATGGCCATGGGGAGAAGCTGGAAGACAATAGCGAATGTTGATTGGCTAGTGTCACAAGTGGGTGGGTTTGGGGCACAGTGCCATGCGCCTCGAGCCCAACCTTTTTCAATCCAATTAGAGCCTCTGGCTCTAATCATATGGCTTGAAAAAAAAACTTATAGAAACCTATGAGTCCCTTATGGACCGGCCGCTCCTGATAGAGGGATATGTTTGTTCATATTTAATGTCTGAGGTTTACAACCACTTTAAGCCTTATGCTTTGAGCTGCTGACTAATTGGGGTGATCTACTAAAGTTATAGAGCATGTTCACCTCAGTCATCCAATCATGTGTAAGCAATAATATTGGAATTGGATATTATGGAGACAATAACCCCTTATGACATGGTGCTACAACTACCAGACTCAGGACCATTTCTGGGGTCTGCTGAGGGACCTTTTTAGGTGATATGATAATCTGGATCAAGTCCCATTTTGTTTTCATTAAAAAATTTTACTGCGGGTTTGTAAAACAGTCTATCTTGGACTCAATATTATCCAAAGACTGTTTTCCCCAGTGTGAGCATTTCTTCCCTATTGCATTCCCTGAAAAGTATCCATGATCCCAGCGCCTCACCTTTTTCATATAATAATTTGGCTTTATAATGGACCCAAAATAAAACCATATGTAGAATCCAGCACAGGTTAGGTGACCCTACTCCTTGATCTAATATGTAGAATCCAGCACAGGTTAGGTGACCCTACTCCTTGATCTAATATGTAGAATCCAGCACAGGTTAGGTGACCCTACTCCTTGATCTAATATGTAGAATCCAGCACAGGTTAGGTGACCCTACTCCTTGATCTAAAGCTGAATTCCAGGCAAACGGCTAAATACACATACAGTATGTTAACTGTTTTACCTACCAAAAGAATTTGTAATGCCCACCCACTTTTGTTATTTATACACCCTGACCAGAAAGGAGGATGAGACACTGTTTTTTGATTTATGGTGAAAGAGCAGTAATAAGTGATCACTCTGCCCTCTCCTCCTGTCAACACATGCATACAGCATAACATATTTGGCTCCTAATACTTCCCTTCCCTCTATCATTATAATGCTCCGTACACACGGTTGGATTTTCCGATGGAAAATGTCCGATCGGAGCGTGTTGTCGGAAATTCCGACCGTGTGTGGGCTCCATCGGACATTTTCCATCGGATTTTCCGACACACAAAGTTGGACAGCAGGAGATAAAATTTTCCGACAACAAAATCCGTTGTCGGAAATTCCGATCGTGTGTGGCCTGTTCCGACGCACAAAGTGCCACGCATGCTCAGAATAAATAAAGAGATGAAAGCTATTGGCCACTGCCCCGTTAATAGTCCCGACGTACGTGTTTTACGTCACCGCGTTTAGAACGATCGGATTTTCCGACAACTTTGTGTGACCGTGTGTATGCAAGACAAGTTTGAGCCAACATCCGTCGGAAAAAATCCTAGGATTTTGTTGTCGGAATGTCCGAACAAAGTCCGACCGTGTGTACGGGGCATTAGTGTTGTGTAAGGACTGAGAAGTGGCTGTTCTCACAACAAATTCAGAAATGTATCCTACATTAAATATTTGAATTATTTTTAAAGGAACTGCAACTTAAAGAAGGAAGTGCGCTTCGTATTCTAATAGGGCGTACACACGGTCGGACTTTGTTCGGACATTCCGACAACAAAATCCTAGGATTTTTTCCCAACGGATGTTGGCTCAAACTTGTCTTGCATACACATGGTCACACAAAGTTGTCGGAAAATCCGATCATTCTAAACGCGGTGACGTAAAACACGTACGTCGGGACTATAAACGGGGTAGTGGCCAATAGCTTTCATCTCTTTATTTATTCTGAGCATGCGTGGCACTTTGTCCGTCGGATTTGTGTACACACAATCGGAATTTCCGACAACGGATTTTGTTGTCGGAAAATTTTATCTCCTGCTCTCAAACTTTGTGTGTCGGAAAATCCGATGGAAAATGTCCGATGGAGCCCACACACGGTCGGAATTTCCGACAACGCGCTCCGATCTGACATTTTCCATCGGAAAATCCGACCGTGTGTACGGGGCATAAGAGGTGTTACAAGACTCTTGTAGCTAGTTACATGCAGCCAATCCTTTTTTCCTTGAAGTACAAACTTTGGGTGCATGCCTATGGTGCATGTTTGTTCAAGTTTTATATATCAGTCTTTTCTTTCGAAATTGAGGAAGAAAGTTCCCCCGGGGGGGGGGGGGGTTGGGGGGGTTGGGGAAGAGATTACAATCTAACAGACACCTTGGTTATACAAAAACCGCAAGAAATGTCAACATGTAATAACATAGAATGATACGAATGTAATTAAAAGTCAGTTTGGTTACAATAAATAAGTGCTTACTCAAATTAAATATAAGCTTGTCAAAATATGTATTCAGCAATAAATTATTATTACTCACTGTGCAAATGTCAACTTAACCTGTAAAAAGGATAGTTAAAAGGGAATAAAATGTAGCACCCTCCAGTGTGCTAGGTGAGCAGTTTGGATTTTTGTCAGTGTAGGCAAATTTATGCAGGCTTGTCTGGCAGCCAGGCCTGCTTGTTTTGTTTCCTGGGTTGGCAGAAATCCAGGGAGAGCTGGATGACTCACAGAGTGGGGAGGGGTTAGACCCTCTGTCAAGTCTGTATTGCTGTCTGTGTCCCCACAGGGAAAACTTACCCTCTCTGTTTGTCTTGGTGACTACTATCATCAAGAAAAAAGCACGGAAAAATCTAAAATTTTAGAGCTGCCCCAGAACAAAGAAGAGGTAAGAGGAGATCCTGCAATAGGGACACCTGTTCTGGGGACAGTACTGTATCTAAATGGACAATTAGTCTCACTTTGGGAGATTTCCTAACTTCCTGTTGCAGCTCTGAGACAGGAAATAAAGGGATATTCCCCAATGGTACACAGACAGAAAACATAATAATAATAACCTGAAGGGAGCTTTAACTCTTTCCTACTCTATTCAAATCTAACAAAAGGTTTTGGCTATAGATACACTTTATTATGCATAAAACTATGGTTAACTTACGGTAAGTACAGCTATATATTAGACAACACTAACACCCGTGACATTGTATGTGCTTTTAAGTACCTAAAATAAAAAAAAATGAAAATTCTGTACCGCTTTGGAGGCTTCAGTCTCACTCTTGAGTTTATTTTAATGGTGTATATACAGTACACTTTTAATATCAGATGACCCTTGTAAAAATAGTTGCGTAGCCTATCTATTGACATGAAGGGTTGCATCTGTATAAAAGAGCTCCATCATAATGTATGTTATAGGAAAGCATGATTTCAAAGTACATACTTGTAAAGAGGCAGCAGCAAAGGTTATATAGAAAAACAGAATACAAGGATAACAAGCAGAGATCACAAAGGGAGGAGGGACCCAACTGTCATGGGATTCAGCAAGGTTAGTCTTAGCAGCGTCAGTATTTGATCTTCAGATGTAAGAGCCACCCAGGGATTTTCACCTTCACTAAGCTGCATTTAACCTTGCACAAATTTGAGGTCTCTTTTCATCTCAGCTTGTAAACTAAATTGAAAAGCATTTTTTTCTGAGACAAGCACGTAAAAAAAAAAACCCACAATAAAATAGATTGTAGTACTATATACAAACATTATAAGGCCAATCCAACCAAACAGCTGTAGCACCCTGATGTTTAGGCAGGGTTGCTCCTAATTTTACCTGCCAGGTGTAGTTACCTTGGATCATTGTTAGGGATCAATTGAGTTCACCCTAAGTCTGGAATTGCTGCACTGCTCTCTTCTGTCGCTAGGTGGCCGGGTACCTGGTGACATTAGATAAGACAAGGGCAAAGCAAGGACAGATTAGGAGTATATGGGGTATCTCAGCCAATGGGCAAGGGTTTTCTTAAATCCTTTGGCCTGCTGGGAGAACCTATATATTTGGGTGGAGTCAGGTGATCAGGGTTCTGTGCCACCCGAACGGCTGTCTGGATCGATGTGTGTTATACTGCTAGGTCGAAGTGTGGGCCTATCTCGGGCAAATCTGGCTGCTAGGCTGTCTGAGGGCCTATCCAGAAGCAAGAGAGCAGCATAGGGTTGGGATTGCGGCTTGCAGTCCAACCAGAAGTGAGAGTTCTGCCGGCCAGAGAACCTGTCGTGGTCAGAGGTAGAGGGAGCTGTCGCCACTAAGGGACCGACAGTGAGTAGCTGAAGCAAGTACCGGAGCAGTATTCTCATCAACCGGGGACAATCGGGAAACTTCAGCAGGTGTCAAGCCAGGGACCCAGCCAGCGGAGGTGACGCTTGCAGAGCAGCCTTGTGTGCCAAGCCAGGGACCGAGCAGGCTAGTGGGGTGAAGCTTGAGAAGTATCTGGAGTACCAAGCTAGGGACCCAGCAGAGAAGTGGGGGTGACGCTTGAGGAAGATACTTAAGTGAAGATTGGAAGAGCTCAAGGGATTCGGTAGCAGTGAATCAGCAAGTCTAGTGAGAGAGGCTGTAGAGAAAGTAAAGGAGTTTGTTACAACTTGTGTTAGGAACTGTTCTCAGACTGTTGCCATAGGAGACAGCATTCCTACAAATGCAGATGTGGTGTCTTGCTGGATGCCTTTCCCTGCGTGGCTGTCTACCTGTAGCAGTCTCAGAATCTGCTAATTAACATTGCAACTACCTAAGGATGTCCTGGCCCGGTGCGTGTCCAAGATGGTGATGTGAGAGGACGCTCTGTAACTGAGCTCCTGGAGTGCTCCCCACCACGCACATTTATCTTCAAATTGCTGCACTTCAAAGACCGAGACATGGTGCTGAGGGAAGCTAGGGCCCTACTGGAGTTAAAGTATGAAAATGCTAAACTTACAATTTTCCCTGACTACTCCGTGGAGACCCAGCGCCAGAGAAGCAGCATGCACAGATCAGGCTGGAGAGACCAGTCTCCCAGGTCGTTCAGTGCCTCCAGGACTGATTCCCAGTAAGGGCGGATATCCGGGCACTGCCATACCATATGGTAAAAGTTTCCAGTACAGGAGAGACAACGGGTGTATGTAGGACTAGCCTGTGGGTAGATGACTGCTAATCTTTGAGGGGTATAGTAAACTCTGTGGAGGAATTTTAACTGAATGAAGCGGTCTTTGGCTGAAATCATAGTGGTAATATAAGAGCCTGTACACTCCTCCCAGTCCTCTGCAGAGATTTCCAGAATATCAGTTAGCCATTTATTAAACGTTTTGTCATAGGTACGGGCATAGGATGTCGACAACTGAAAGTAAAGGGAAGATAGAGGTTTATGAAGAAGTCTAGATGTCAGCAGGCACTCTATACAGTCTGGTTCCAGAGTGACCGGCTCCTGGAGTTGAGCACGAAGAGCATGCCTCAGTTGATGATAACGGAAAGACATAGGGGCAGAGAGAACCTCTCTCTTAAGTCAACAAAGGAAGTAACTCTCCCATTTGTGACGACATGCTTCAAGGCCACAACTCCCCTAGCCTCCCACAATTGGGGGTCCAGAATCTAAGCTAAATGTCGTAGTTGTGGGTTGTCTCAAAGAGGCACATGAGGTGCTTTGAGGAAGCTTAAAGTTTGTACTGTGAGCAGTGAGGGAGCTTGAGTAGTGTACATTGGGCTTTCTGGGGCACACAGTTGGTAGTAAGAGAGATAGAGAGGTGCACAGTTGGCACTGAGGAAGGTTAAGGGGTGCACAGTTGTCAGTAAGGGAGCTGGGTGCTCAGCAGTGAAGGAGCTTGAAGAGTGCTCTGTTGGCTTTGAGATGTATTCCGTAGTAGTAAAGGAGCTTGAGGAATGCACAATTGATAGTGGAAATTACCTCTGCTCAGAAGATTGCAACTGTAAATAACTACAAATGGTGGGCAGATATGTAATTTTTGGCCAGTGTGAGTTCTTTGTTTTTGTTTTTTGTCAAAAAAAAACACGTATTGAAACAATTGCATATATACAAAACACCATGTTCCAGAACATAAAGAGTCATAAAGAGGCTCAACTGTTACAATGGAGTTTTAAAGGTACAGTAACCAACAGCATACCAAGAAAGTACTAGTCAAAATCCATGCACTACCGCAGAGTCACTGAGAATCAATCCGCCATCCTGCTGTGTGCTTGAGCTACGCCTGGAGATGGTAGGATACAGTAGATATAGATACAAAAATGTCAACTTAATAATCTATCCATGACTAGGTCTGCCGGAGCTAGGCCAGGAAAATCCAGACAGCCACCCCAGACCCTTTTAAATTTAGCTGGCCAACCCCTATGCTGGTAAATAATCTGCTCATATCTGAGGGTAGTACCCATGTGTTTTGCCCATTCTTTAAGAGTAGGAGGGGAAGTGCATTTCTAAAGGAGTAGTAAAACTTTACGTGCCTTAAATAGTGCTCTAAAGACTGGCATCCCTGTCAAACTGGTCCATCACCACCTTATCAGCTATGGGCTTATCAGCTTGGGCACCATTTCCAGCACCATCTCTCATTGCTCACCAGACAAGTCATCCACATCTGGCACCCATTTCTCCGACACTTTGCAGGTGTATGTTGTGAAATAGGTAGACAAAAGCATGGCATAACATTGAGATATAAACCCTTTTTATATAGAGTCTCTGCTGCATCATACCAAAGAAAGGGGTAAGGGAAAGGGAAAAACCCGATGATAAATGTTGAGCCAAACTGTGTGCTTGAACTGCAAATAATAGAATTGCATAGCCTGGGGCAGTCTGTATTGGGATTACAACAAAGAGAAGGGCAGTAAGGTACCTTCCCGAAATATGTGTCTCATATTTGTAATGCCATATACAAACCATTTTAATGCCCCGTACACACGGTCGGATTTTCCGATGGAAAATGTCCGATCGGAGCGTGTTGTCGGAAATTCCGACCGTGTGTGGGCTCCATCGGACATTTTCCATCGGATTTTCCGACACACAAAGTTGGAGAGCAGGAAATAAAATTTTCCGACAACAAAATCCGTTGTCGGAAATTCCGATCGTGTGTACACAAATCCGACGGACAAAGTTCCACGCATGCTCGGAATAAATAAAGAGATGAAAGCTATTGGCCACTGCCCCGTTTATAGTCCCGACGTACGTGTTTTACGCCACCGTGTTCAGAACGATCGGATTTTCCTACAACTTTGTGTGACCGTGTGTATGCAAGACAAGTTTGAGCCAACATCCGTCGGAAAAAATCCATGGATTTTGTTGTCGGAATGTCCGAACAAAGTCCGACCGTGTGTACGGGGCATTAGTGTATAGAAGCTAAGCCAATTCGGGGTACACTAAGTTATTACATATAGTGCTATAGTGCGTAAAGCCTTCTTCCGCCTGCATCTGTTTAGCCTTCCTCCACACCTTGTGCATTCATTTAAAAGTGGGGAAAAACCTATTAGACTTGGCAAAGTAGTGAGACTCCAAGCCCACCGGAAGGGAAGGTGAGCGGGTGAAATGCAATACTATAGATAGGGAGTGATCCCGAACCTCTTGCTCCCGTTCAATGCTCTAAACCGGGGCCAACCACCATGTGTTGTAATTGGGCTGCCAAAAAATAGAGGCAGGGCTTTGGAAATGCAATACCCCCATCGCTCTTTGGCCTCTGTAATTGTTCTAAGCGTATCCGTGTGCGACCGTGTTGCCACAGTAGGGAGCGAAAGAAAGAATTAAACGCGTGGAACAGTTTAAGAGGCAGTACCATAGAAGTGTTATGGAGGAAATAAAGCAGCTTTACCAAATTAGCCTGCCCCACCATAGAGATCTTCAATTTATGCCAGAATTTGATTTTATCCTGGAATCTGGTGAGCAAGGGAGAGATGTTCAATTGAGATTACAGAATTTCGTGATAATGGACATTGCTGCTCGCAAAGAAGAGTCAGAAGCCTGGATACGTGCCGTCAATGGCTCTATGGCTAGAGCAAACAGCAGAGGTGATAAGGGCACCCCTGCCGTGTGCCCCTACAAAGAAGGAAAAAGGGGGAAACCTTGCCCCCCGAGTCGAATATCAGCCTGGGGTGTGTAATTAACTAGCCGTACCCAGGAGATGAAGACCTCTCTGAATCCAAATCATGTCAGTTCTGCCCAAAAATATTTCCACTCAACGCTGTCAGAAGTCTTATTGGCGTCCAATGACAGCACCGCTCTTGACCCCATGTTTCCTGAAGGTGTTTGCATATTAAGGAAGGACACGTCTCAAATTAATAGCCGTGGACTTATGAGGCATAAAGCCTGTCTGGTTGGGGTGACTATATATACAGTATATTTACTCGCTACAACTCTATTCAGTTTTGAGTTCTTTTTTTTTAAGTCTACTTAGGCCAGGTTCACACTTTCATGGTGCCTCGACCCACATGTCACTTATTAAACATACGTTGTGTTAAAGCAACACATTTTTTTTAATGAGCTGCCAACACACCCCAACGTAGCCAAAACCACACTCGATACTGTTGTGGCACACTACAGTGCAGTTGTATTGGCATACTGCATTGGGGTGCTATTCAAAATGAATGGCACTACACTAATGCATGCATAGTGCAGTACCTGACGTTACCATAACCCAGTAGTGTGATGCTAATGTGAGAGGTGTATAACACTTAATTTAAAGTAAAATTTAGCCACATTTTAAATTTTTTAGTTGACATCAGGGGGGCAGCAGGTTTGGCAGTGGAAAGGCCACTGGAATATGTTTAAGCAGCCCTGCCTTATAAAATTCAATTTCAACTAATGCTGGTATTAAGATATTTAATCACTGTGAGGTTGCACAGTTTTTTTGCTGGCGATGGCCAAGTAAGTTTACAGATATATAAAGTGTGGGCAGGGCTGTGATGTTTCGTTCTTCAACATCACTTCTAATGCCCAGTACACACGGTCGGATTTTCAGACAGAAAATGTGCGATCGGAGCTTGTTGTCGGAAATTCCGACCGTGTGTGGGCTTCATCAGACTTTTTCCATCGTAATTTCCACACAGTTTGAGAGCAGGCTATAAAATTTTCCGACAACAAAATCCGTTTGCGTAAATTCCGAACGTGTGTGGACAATTCCGACGCACAAAGTGCCACGCATGCTCAGAATAAATTCTGAGACGGAACTGCTTGGTCTGGTAAAATTAGCGTTCGTAATGGATATAGCACTTTCGTCACGCTGTAATGTTTTAAATTGTTTAATGCAGCGCTCTCTCTTCTTCTTTATAATGCTAGAAGAATTAAGTTGTTTTGCTGCTTATATTCACATAGAGTTCGCAAAAACTTCTTTCTTTATTATTTATCGTGATTTCATGAATATAATATTTGGATTAGTCACATCTCCCGAAAATAATTTTTTTTTAATGTTTTTAGATTTTGTATTTTTTTTTTTAGTTTTTTAAATCCTGATCTCCTGTTATTTTTTTACCTAATTTTTTTTAACTCCAGAATAGTTTTGGGTGTGTTTTGTGTGTCAAGTTACCACAACACGATTATTATCTTGTATTATTTATCTCAATAAGGTTGGTTGTTGTTGGTGTCTCTTGTTAATTTCACACTGTATTTTTGAAATGTACCTGACTCCTCACAAACAAACTGTCCTTTTTGAAGGAAAACACACATAGGCAATTATTATTAAAAAAAAAAGTTATTAAGGGGTCCTAACCAAATAAATAGGGAGGCAACACTGGAGAAACAGCAGAAATTGGCGAAGCCTTTGGCCCCCAGGGCACAAATCAACTATTTTAATGCAAAATTGGAGGCCTGAGGAGTCCTTATATAAGGAGTACAATCTAGTCCAGAAGACCAAGAGATCATGAACAGCAGCAGATGACATACATGTCCCCAGGCTGTGGTCATACAAGAGCCTGTATCTTTTGTCAGACCAGACTGAACCCAGGCCATCACTTTCTTGTCTTTCTTCCACTCTTCCTTCCACGCTGTGTCTGTGGTGTTGGAGTTGTGGCAGGAGGAGGACGTGATGTAATTCACACAGGTGGGTATTGGGTGTGATTTCGCCCCTCACCCCCTTAGTTAATGTTTTATAAAGGATTTCCTCACACATGAGGCGTTGGCCCCCCTGCATATCCTGCAGTTTGGTTGCAGCCATGCAGGCAAAGGCCTCTTCACTAGTGGGGGTGGCTCTGAGGGACGCAGAAGCCTCCTGAATCAGCCTGAGTGCTGAATCCTCCACGTTACTCCCCTTCCTAGGTCTTTTGTTGGAAGGCGGAGGGGAGGAACCTGGGATTCTGTGAGGCTCCTACTGGGCCCTCCCACCTCTTGGCTGCCACTAACCCCCGCCTCCTCCTGGCTGCCACTAACCCCTGCCTCATCCTGGCTGCCACATTCCACAGCCTCCCCCTGGCTGAGGTCTTCCTGTGTATGAAAAAGGGACATAGTTTTAGTCTTTTCTTCATCAATCACACACAATTTTCATCTCATGACTGTTGCAAATTGAATGTTATCAAATATAAAAGATTATCATTCTGAGCCCAGCATTTTTAATTCTTGTCCCAATTATTTTTGCCCACTACTGTCTATTGATATGTAAAACACTTTATTAAATCAGTGATCAATAATAAAATCTAGTAAACATCATTTATTTATTGACCAGAAATCTGTAGAACAATGCTATACCTGGCTCAAGCTGGGCTCCTCCACTTCTTCCTGGCTGGAAATCCCAGGTTGGACATCGGAAGCCTCAGCTGGGGTGGAAGGTAGGGTGGAAGGAAGAGTGGAAGGAAGAGTAGAGAGGGATTCCCTGACTTCAGTGTGGTCTGTCAGAAATCGCAGTCTCTCATAGTACCAGAGCCAGAGCCTGGGGACATAAACGTCATCTGCTACAGCTCCGGATCTCTGGGAATCCTGGACCTTCTTGCGCTCCCTAAGATAAGTGCTTCTCAGGCCACCAATTTTGTCTTTTAAATAGGGGATGGTTGCCGTGGGGACCACCGGCTTCACCAACTCCAGCAGTTTCTCCAGCGCTGCCTGCCTCTTTTGTTTATGATTATAATGCGGGTGTTTGACCTGCCACAAACAGGGCAGCTCCCTGTACTTGTCTATGAACAGGGGGAGGAAGTTGTGATCATTGAAGCAATCCATTTTATCTGCAATACACAAGACAAACCCTAATGTCAGGCTAAAGTCTCCTAATCTTGTCCCAATATAGGCCTCAATCTATAAGCAGTATAGGCCCAAGTTTAAATGTTACTTTCGTTATCACGATCGGCGCTTCCGATACTCCTTCCTCCGCTCACAGATCGTACGCACGACGCACGCATGTTATACTTTATATACACCGCCCCTGATGTTTTTTCTAGTCTATTCCCCGCCCCTTCTCTTTCGGCACAGTGGGGGAGAGCACAAGGTGGAGACATGTGCGTGATAATTACAGCAAAGAGGAGGAGGAGGAAAGCCCGGAGCCAGAAACATCACGATCCCGGAGGAGAAGATTTAAGGCCTCAAATATGGCCTTTGAAGAGATGGTGGAGATGGTGGATATATTGAAGAGGGCTGACTGTGATGGGAAGTATGGACCTTACCCCAACCCAAATGTCAGAAAGGCCAAGATCATGGCCAAAGTTGTGAAGAGTCTGCACAGGAATTTTGGGGTACGGCGATCCAAGGATCAACTGAGGAAGCGGTGGTCGGACCTCAAATTAAGGGAGCACGATCAGGAGAGTGCTGAAAAAAAGTAAGTAGTTGTCCTGTGTTCCTATTCTTTATTTTTATTACGTTCGTTCTGCTCCATGTGCTTTTCTTTACTGTTGTACAGTTTAATGTGTTTAATGTTTAATGTTTTGCAGTTCAATACATTTTTTCTGGCCTACTTCTCTTAAAATAAGTTTGTTGTCTAGATGGGTTTGTAACTAGAATGAAATGCAAACTAGATTCTGTGAACGGAGGGGACACTCAGCAGCTGTTTACACATCTAGACGCTGGAGCACTAGTGTGGGACACAAGAACACCCTTTTTATTAGGGGGCCCACACAGGTGCTCCAGTGTATACTATAGGGGTGTCTCCATCTGTGAAGCTTGTACAAAACAGGTAAGTATTGAAGCTTGACAAGAGACAAAAATATTTCTTCATCTTGGAACTCTGCCAAAAGAGACAATTGTACCCCACTTCCGAGCAATGTTTCATATTCCTATTTCTGCCATCAAATATCTGTGCTAAGTATACCTATTTTTTTTCACATAGGAGAAAAAAGACTCGGAGGACACCACGGACCCCCCACCTCAGGAAGAAGGGGAGATCCCCCAAACCCAACCAGAGGAAGATCAGGGAGATGTTATAGAAATTGTCACCAGAACAGGTGAGTGTCTGCGACCACAGCTTAAGGTAAGAGATGGATGCCTGCATATTTTTAATACATGGTGTTTTTTTTGTTTTTGTTTTAGGTGATGTTGTGGTAGAGGAATGTAATTTCACAAGTGAAAGTGCCCAGATCCTCATCGGGGAGATAATGGGGTGTAATAGGGATTTAGAAATCATAAAGCAAAACATCAATGATGTTCAAAACAAAATGAAGAACATCATTGATGTTTTAGGGAGAATATAAAACACCCAGAAATCCCTAACTTATTGCAGGTTTATTGTTGTTTTTATGACTAATTTTTGACATATTATAGAAAAGCCACATTTTGAAGATGCACACAGTGTGTCAACATGTGCTATCTGTGTATAGAAAACAGATGTAGATATGGCGCTGTTTTAGTAGGGTAAATTTTGATGGTGAACCACTGTTTTGTGCCTTGTGTGGTCTCCTGGGCTAGGTATGGAGGCTAAATAATTTAAATTATATGTACTAAATGGCAAGAGCCTTAAGCATTGTGTGTGTGCACATATAACACAGCGTTGTGCTAGAGGTTTGTGGTGTCTTGTTGACAATTACGCTGGTTCAAACCAAAATATGTGGATGAATAAAACTTAATAAAATTAGTGGAAAATACAAAATAAGATATATAAGACCCAGCATGTGTTACAGCCTCTATAGCCCAGTTTGCGGTGAGTTTTAAATTGTGCTACAGCCTCTGGCGGCTGCTTACCAATATAGTTTTATTAATCCTAGAATGTGTTCCTATGTATGGTTTTAACCAAAGGTGGTGTGGATTACACTCCATGAATATTAATCATAAATATAAAATGCTCATTTTGCAAGTGGAAAGCCGGGATCTTATTAAATATATGCCCAATGCTATATCACATACCGTTGCATTAATGAATGATAAAGTGCAAAAAGTGCTTAATGATCAAAAATATATGTGCTAGTTTAGCATCTATTAATTAACAAAGTGACTTGTGCTTAAAAAATTAATTAACAAAGTGACTTGTGCTCCAAAAAAAACAGTGCTTGCTGGAAAAGATCATTTCGTTTTTTAAAGGAGTATACGCGGTCACAGTATCTGCCACTGTGTAGCAGCCCTGGATATCTTCGGTCCGTGCTTTGAATGTTGTTTAACGACTTTAAATATGTTCACCATAAAAGAGAGGGAATGCCCATAGTGTAAAACCGTTTTGAAAGCTTTATTTTAACATAAGCAAAGATCGTACTCACATTTTAAAAGGTAAATATAAGCATGAAAGGATAAGATCCGTCACAAATGGCCTGTGTTTGTCTGACTGGAGGTGACACAAGACGCTCGTAAGTCCCGCCCTACGCGTTTCGTCATTGGACATCCAACAGGTTAAAGACAGCGAAGGGAGGCTTCCATCCAGCATTCAGGTCTCCTCAGAACTGATAGCTGTTTTACCTTAAAAGGCAATTACTACTTATTATTAATGTGAACTAAAAAATTGTTATACAACAAACATGTTGGTTTGTTCAAAAACCCTTTTAGAAACGCACATGTGATTGTTAATTATCAATCTTTTAATCAAAGCACAATGTGTGGCTTTTTTTTTAAATGCTCCAAAGCAGTTTTTGGAGTAAAGTTGTTGTTTTCAGTGACAATGGGTGTTATTTACTAAAGGCAAATCCACTTTGCACTACAAGTCCAGTTTCAGTGCAGTCTCAAGTGCACTTGTGGTGCAAAGTGTATTTTCCTTTAGTAAAAAAAACCCAACAGTGCTTTATAATTTTACACAATTACGCCATTTTCATGACTCCCCAAATTTCGGTCATGGTCAACTAAAAGAAAGCCAAGCAGTAAATCTAAGCAAATATTTTTTCAGTTTTTTAACCACTTGCCGCCCACCATATAGCAGAATGATGGCGCCAAAGTGGTTTCAATATCTTGACTGGGCGTCATATGACGTCCTCGGGGTATTGAGCCGATGCGCGCCCCCGGGGGCGCACATCACGGCGATCGTTGTTGCGGGCTGACAGCCCGCAACACCAACCTAGGTAAAGAGTCTCTGATGGAGATTCTTTACCACGTGAGCAGCCGTGTCCAATCATGGCTGATCACGATGTAACTAGGAAGAGCCAGTGATCTGACAGACACGAGTAGAGGAGAGCTGATCGGCTGCTCTCCTGACAGGGGGGGTCTGTGCTGATTGTTTATCAGCACAGCCCCCTCGGATCCTACCCAGGACCACCAGAAAAGCCTCCCAGGATCACCAGGGAAGCCGCCCAGGACACCCAGGGAAACCATCCACACTGGACCACCAGGTATGCCCCCTAGACCCCCAGGGAAATACTAATTAGTGCCCAGGCAGCTGCCAATCAATGCCCAGGCAGCTGCCAATCAGTGCCCACTCACAATGCCTACCACTGCCAGTGCCACCAGGGATGCCTATCAGTGCCACATATCAGTGCCGCATATCAGTGCCCATCAGTGCCATGTATCAGTGCCCATTAGTGCCGCCTATCAGTGCCCATCAGTGCCCAGCAGTGCCGCCTATCAGTGCCCATCAGTGCCACCCATAAGAACCCATCTTTGCAGCCTTTCAGTGCCCATCAGTGTCACCTATCAGTGCTCATCAGTGCCCACCAGTGCCACCCAGTGCCACCCATGAGTGCCCATCAGTGCTGCCTATCAATGCCCATCAGTGCTGCATATCAGTGCCATCCATCAGTGCTGCCTACCAGTGCCCATCAGTGCCGCATATCAGTGCCCATCTTCAGTGCCCGTCAGTGCCCGCTCATTGGTGCCACCTCATTGGTGCCGCCTTATCAGTGCCTGTCAGTGCCGCCTTATCAGTGCCCATCAGTGAAAGAGAAAACTTACTTATTTACAAAAAATTTTAACAGAAACAAAAGCAAAACTTTTTTTTTCAAAATTTTCGGTCTTTTTTTATTTGTTTTGCAAAAAATAAAGACCGCAAAGGTGATCAAATACCACCAAAAGAAAGCTCTGTGGGAAAGTGGGAACAAAATGATAAAAATTTAGTTTGGGTACAGTGTTGTATGACCGCGCAATTGTCATTCAAACTGCGACAGCGCTGAAAGCTGAAAATTGGTCTCGGCAGGAAGGTGTATAAGTGCCCTGTATTGAAGTGGTTAAAATATATTTTTATTTAAAAAATGTCTCAGACATTGTCTGGCATATCGATGGCCCCCCTACCCGCAAAGTATTCCATGTATCTTATACGGACCTCGCGGGCACGCTGGGGGGGCAAGCCAGGACAGCCAGCTTCAAGCGCTGTCAGGGCTGGTTCATTAATATTAATTCCGGCCTCTGGCCCAACTGAGCCAGTTCCAAGAATTTCTCCTTAAAAAGTTGTGGAGAACACAGCAAGCCAGGATGATGTGATTGAGTTTATATTCCGCCATGTTTATCGGTGTAAGAAATAGGCGGAACCGGCTGGCCATTATTCCAAACGTCTTCTCCACCACTCTTCTGGCTCTGGCCAGCCGGTAATTAAAAACCCTCTGGTCAGGGGTGAGGGTCCTCATAGGGAATGGCCGCAGAAGATGGTCCCCCAGCGCAAACGCTTCATCCGCAATGAAGACGAATGGGAGTCCTTCCGCATTGTCTTCTGGAGGTGGCAAGCCCAAGCTGCCATTTTGGAGATGCCTGTAGAACTCCGTGTGGACGATGACTCCACAATCTGACATCCGGCCATTCTTCCCCACGTCCACATACAGGAACTCGTAAGTAGCCGACACCACTGTCAACATCAAAATACTATAGAACCCTTTGTAGTTGTAATAGTATGACCCCGAGTTGGGGGGTGGGACGATGTGGATGTGTTTCCCATCAATTGCCCCGACGCAGTTGGGAAAGTCCCACCGCTGGGCAAAGTGGGAGGCCACAGTCTGCCATTCCTGTGGGTTGGAAGGAAACTGTGGAGTCAAACAAAAAAAAAAATTAATAATTTTGCACATAAACATTGAAAGCAGATTAGACACAAACATTCTTGGCCAACATCAGTATACCATTTATTTTAGGGAGTATTTAAAGACAAAGGTATAAGGTCCAACTATCAGATTCCCCCCCCCTCTCATGGGCTATTTTAAAAATTTTAGGGGGGGTAGAGATGTTTTGGACAGGTAACCCTCTCCACTTCATTAAGAGATGAATGCCTAAATAATGTGTATTACTTTGGCCAGCCCCTCCTTACTTACACTATTGGCAGCCCACTGGACAGGTAAGAAGTGTCATAATACAAAGATATAAATACACACTGTACACATTTTAGCACATTTTTACATTCTGCTATTACCTATCAAGATAATAATAGGATACAAAAACTTTAAACAGTACCATTTGAAAGTATTCAGGCAGGCCCTTGCACTACATGTTTTGGGGAATTCATACAGAAATCTGACCACAAAAGAGGTAGGTATAGTGTGTATGGGTTTGGCAAAGTCAGCAGATAGAGGATTGGTATCAGCTGACTTAGCAGTTGGGGGGGAGGGAAGGTTCCAAATGATTTGGGGATCCAAAAAAAAACCCTCTGGCACTCTGCCTGAATTTAAAGCACAAATAACATTTTTACACATTTTATGGGTTGTTTAGGGTAAAGCACTAAAAGCACTAAAGCACTACTATGGAGCTGACAAAATACATTGTTAAGTGACTAGACGAGGTGGATATAGGCCCAGGAGAGCATGCTGGGGAGGTAATTGAAGGCAATTATGCATGAAGGACAAAAAAAAATTAAAAAAAAAAACAGCATGCATGAGGACAAAGGGGACATTCACAGCATATTACAATCATGGTAATTAGGGAATGAGGAAACACATACAATATATTATCAAACATTAAATACAATCAAATGTGATGTTAAAGGATAAAAATCTTACCTTAATATAGTCCTTCTGCAGGACCTGGATGATGGCAGAACAGGTCTCTGGGATAATGATCCCCAGAGCCTGGGGGGAGAAGCCTGTCGAGAACTTGAGGTCCTGCAGGCCTCTCCCCGTCGCCAAGTACCGCAACATGGCGGTACCGCAACGAGGCTAAAGTACCACCAAGTACCGCAACGAGGCTAAAAAAAAAACAAAAAAAGGCAAAAAGCACTGCAGAAACGCTCAAAAGCAAACTGCATAGGTGTGAATGGAGCCTTAGTGTCCTTAGAAGAATTTTATTCAAGGATAATTTCTTTGAAAGGTTTCTATTTGCTGTATAGCTTGTAGAACTACCGTTTTTTCAAAGGATAACCTTCTGCTTGGTGGTAAAATGGCGTTTTGGGAAAACTAAATCCTGAGCCTGTAATTCTGAAACTCCTTTTATCGGAAAAGAGTAATATGAAAATCCTGACATGACTAAATGTGCAAAGAGCACAAATTACAACTTCTTTCCCTTTGATAATTTATTTTTATATTTTCTTCTTATCTAAAAACGATTCATTTTTGCAAGTAACAGGTGTACATTTCATCCTGAAATCATCTCATGAACACCAAGAAGACATCTGCTGCCACCTAGGGGAAAAATAAGAGTACACATTTTCTGCTTTAAAGTGTAAACAAACATAGGATCATGTATAGAAGTGCCTGAAAAATCTGTGTAGCCAACTAAGACCAACATCTGTCTTTGTTTAACTATATAAGTGCAAATTTTCTGCCTTTTCAATGGGTCACATAGATTACATAGATCATTTATCTGCATGTATTAAACAAATAATATTATCAGTTGTTAATTCACCATTGTGAAGAATCAACAAAGTTGAACCATTGAAATTAAATCTGCAGGTTCCCACCTATAGCAAAGCTCAACATTTAAACAGATTCAAAAACAAATATATTCAAAGTCCATCTATTAAATTAAGAATTGAATCATTTATAAGTAAGGTATTGCGTGTCTTAATTCTTCTCTTATAATTTATCATAAAGCATATAAAGTTATTCTTGTGGCACCAGTTGTCATAAATCATATCACATCCTAAAAGTTTAAAGTGTGACTCCATTTCCATTTGTCAGACCGCTATCTGACAAGAGGTATGGAAGCAGGTGCAATAGCATACCTCGACCAATGGACCTTTAGCACTAGTAGAGGCGGCTGTGCGTGCACAAAGAGTACTTTTCAGCCATATATTGCACACCTATGTTTAGTTTAGATCCTTAAAACACATTTGTAATCCAGCCACAGCTATTGTGCCATACTTAAAGGCAATATATTGTAAAGTATTTTGGCCATATTTTCCTTATTATGTTCAGAACTAAGAAAAAATATTTTTTAATTTGTCAGGTATTATATAATATTGCAGGTAAATGTTCAACATTTGTATCTACACAACCAGAGCTGGCTCTGTGGGCAAAACAGTGGCAATCCTGACAATGAATACTGACAACTAGTCAATTTTATACAAAACATAGGCAACAAATGGGCAATCTTTACAAAATGCATACAGCAAACAGATAATTCTTACAATATTCAACAACAAATGGGCAATCATTACAATAAATAGGCAAAAACATGGGTAATTGTGATAATATACGGACAACCAACGGGCATTCGTTACAATACAAGGAAAACAAGATGGTTAATGTACTGTGTACACCTGAAGAAGAAGTCTAGCACTTGTGATTTCTAACAACTTTAGTTAGCTCCTTTCATAATACTTTTTGCCTTTTCTACCTCAATACACAGGAAGAAACAAGCAATACCTAAAATATGCAAGCAACAAATGGGCAGTCGTGAAAATACAAGGCAATAACAGTGATAGCAACTGGATCCCCAAAGAAAATGTCAAAAGTACAACATTGCTTTAAAAAAGTATTTTTCAGATATCCTAATTTATAGGGCCTCAGGTGCATCCCCTTACATCATCAAAGGGCCACACATAGTTTAATACAAATACAGAAAACTGTCAACGACTGCAGACATGCAACAAGAGAACAGTTAGTGTCTGGATTTGAACCCTGGACATCTGCTGTGAGAAGGCAATATCTCTTCTTGCTGAGCCACCTGGAAGGTTGGAGAGCTCCTGGGACAATTCCTTTAATGATCCTGTCTTAAAACTTGTTTGTCTTGAACCCTGAATTCTTTGCTCTTCCCACGAACTTCCTGGTTTAAGCCATGTCTCTGCACTTCCTGTTTTCCAGATTATTGTGCTCTCTCCAGCCAGTATATACAAGTGGTATCCAGCAGACATCTTGCAAAATTTCAGCGCTTTTTAGCATAGGAGATTAATGCAGGAATCTGTCTGGAAAGATTCCACATGCTGCATTTCTGCTCATGAATATGAACTTTGTGCGATATAATTGTTTAGCACATAAGGCACAATTTTTCCATAAATAGATTGTTTATTTTTATGTACTGTTTTGCGCACCTCAGAATGTCACTTATGCACCAATCTATTTAGTATCAGTCTCAATTTATTAAGGCAATTACCTCACATACTATTGTGTACACATCAGTCACTCTTTGTTCATCCAATATATTGTGTTACATATTTTAACACAGGGAAAAACACACCATTTATATTATTAGTATTTTTTTATTCCTTCCTGGTCTTGAGTAGCAGCTGTTCCACCAATTCAGACCAGCGCAGAGATTTACATTACTACTCATTACTGACCTTTGGCTTGTTTACTGACTATGCTTCTCTTTGATTTTTACCTGCTTATCAGCTACAGAACCCTGGCTTGCTCACCTCCTGGTGGGGTAATCCTGTGGACCGCGACCTGGTACTAAAACACAGCAAAATCCATCTCCACGATCAGGAGCTCTGGTGAATACTTAGACTCCACACCTCAGGTGAACCTTCATCATTCACCAAGATGACTGCCTGTGTACTTGTCCTGCTGGTCGGTGGTAGTTCCGCTACTGCTATAGCAACTGGTCTTCAAGACTATTGGCATGCTACAAGAGATGGTCAGAGACTATTGGTACGCTATAAGAGATGGTCAGAGACTATTGGCATGCTACAAGAGATGGTCAGAAACCATTGACATGCTACAAGAGATGGCTGGAAAATATTGGCAGGCTAAAAGAGATGGTCAAAGAATGTCCACCTGCAATAAGAGATGGATAAATACTGCAAACATGCTGTAGGAATTGTTGGGCGGCAGGGGACATACTTCAGCAGAGTTTACTGCTATTACAGCTCCTTCACAAATTCATGCCTCCTCATTTGTGCGCCTTACAGCCAATTTAATAATTACTTTTGTTACAGCAAGATCCATAATAAAAGATCAGAGGAAATAAACAACACAAAAAGAGAGAAGGTTGGACAACACAGAAAAAAGGAAGGTATAAATGAAGTAAACCAAACCATTTAAAAAATAATAGAATACCAGCATAAACCTAAATAGCATTAAAAATGCACCCTCCCCCCACCTAACACCTTTGCTGGCTAACCTGTGTAAAAGAGATGTGTATACAATAGTATTTTCAGACCACTTCAGTCCAGTGACATGATCCCCTGTGTCAGCCAGCGGCGGCTGCAGGGGACATGAGAGGGCGTTCGACAATAACCATTAAAGAGAAGCCCAGAGTAATGCCTAAAAGAAAATAGACGTAGGGCTTGCATGACTGGGTGAACAGGGGTACAGGGTAGGAATGTAAGAGGGGATTTGATTGGTGGGAAGGGAGGAAGAGGAGGAGTCGGCAGGAGGGAAAGGAGGTCCCTCCCCAGCATCAGTGTGAGCAGAGGAGACAGCTTGGCAGCATGGCATCCCTGGAGGAGCTGATGGGACAATTGTGGGCCGCAGCGGCGGTGAAAGGTGAGCGGTGGCTGCGGGACCAGGTTTCCCAGGTCCTGAGTGAGAAGTCTACACCAAGAAATGTGAATGATTCCGCGCAAAGGAAGTAAATACTAACAACAAAACAAAAAGCTAAAAACTAAAAGAACTGCTACCTCTACTAATTACTACCACTAGGTGGAGTACATATTTGGAAAGAAAATAAAGTAGATATGGCGCTGTTCTATATCTGTGTTTAAAGTTAACTAAATAAATAAATAAATTAGTTGTGAATATACACGTGAAGGTGCAACTAGTGTGTACACTACATAGCTTTTCATGTGTCCTTTCACCAAGTGAAGGAAAAATATGATAATATGATAATCAAACAAATATAAAGTGCCAATTGGTTAAATAACCTCTGTGCAAATATGCCAAGTGCTAGACCGATAAATCCTCCACAAAAAATGTGTTAAAAACATGAATATTTCCATTGGTACTTTAAAGTGCTTCTGTGCAAAAACTTTAAGCATTAAAAATGAAAAACATTATATGTGTGTAGTCCCAATTTTAAATATCCAAAAAATAATAAAGTGCTTCTGTGCTGGTGAAAACAATAATTGTGTTGGTATTTTCACTTTGCAAAGGTGATCACAGCATGCGTGCTTTATCCGTGCTCTTATTGTGGCTGCACTCAACGAAACTTCCCCCCCTCTTGGGGTATGGAGCATTCACAGTATCTGCCACTGTGCAGCACTCTGGAGGCTGGATAATCCCCGATGTTTTAATAGTTTCCACTCTTGTCCCATAAGTCATATAAAGTATAGGAGGAAAGGATTCCAATAGTGTGATATTGTTTCAACTATTTTATTGCTTAAAAACATGAAAAGGGTACTCACGTTCAGTGAAAGACAAAAAAGCATTTGTTGCTGACACAAAAGCCGGTGACCAGAAGTGATGCAAGAGCGTGTGCTGGCCCCGCCCTACGCGTTTCGTCACTCTGACATTATCTGGAGCGTGCATGTAGTGTACACGCTAGTTGCACCTTCACGTGTATATTCACCAACTAATTTATTTATTTAGTTAACTTTAAACACAGATATAGAACAGCGCCATATCTACTTTATTGTCTTTCTAGAAGTCTACACCAGCCAGCACCGCGGGAGAGAGTCGGCCCGGGCGCAACGGTCCCGTCCGCCGGATCGATTCTCCCCTGACTCCCCACCCAGGGCGCAGCAGCATGCAAGCAGCCACACTCGCGTCCCTTCAGAGCCCCCTGCAAAACGTGTGGCTGTTCCTGGAAGGGGGGACTCTGGGAGGTTCCAGAAGCAGAGACTGGGATCGGCAGGGGGGCCCTCGGGAATGACTGGGGCCCAAGGCAGGCCCGCCATGCGGCAGGACACGAAGCATTTGGGTTCCCGCCACCGGGTCATCCAGAGTGGGGGCGGGGCTTCGGCGAGGGACGAGTACAGCCGGGCCATCCAATTCCTCAGCTGGCGGCCCCCAGTGCATGGGCGCAGGAAGCGGGACGAGGAGAGTCGGAGGCGCACTGGGGCAGCGTGAACATGGCGGTACCAGAGGCCCGAGTAAGGCAGCGCACAAGTCACCAGGTGTGTCAGGCGGGAGGAGGCGTGGCCAGCCAGGATGCCGATCCCGGGCATCCAGGGAGGGATCTCCTGGAGGGCCATCCGTGGGAACAGAAGAGATGTCCGCGGATCGATCCGAGGGGGAGCTGTCCATGTCAGAGGAAGAAGAGCCACGCAGAACCACAGCAGTGGTGGAGGCGGGACCTTCGGCTGGTGGAACCACTTCCAGGCAGCCCGGTAAGTCCACTTCTACTTTGGGGTATTTAGAGAGTGCGGGAGGGGAGGGGTTAGTGGGTGGGACCACCGAGTGTGGGTCCCGGGGCCCTTCCCAGCGGGGGGTTTCTGCCGCTGCCCCCATCTGGCCATGCGGGACCAAAGGAATTGGTGAGCAGGTTCTAGCCTGGGATTGCCAGGCTCGTCACTCCTGCGGCGGTTTGGGTGGCTTCTGGGGCTGGGGGGTCTGGAGCAGGGGAAGCGGTGCCGGCGGCATGGTCAGGGCCCTCGACAGCGAATTCCACGCCTGCGGTGGGGGACGCTGTGGTGGCTGCACCGATCCCGGAAAATGAGGGTCCCTCAGGGGAGAAAGTGGGGGCGGCAGAGGAGACGGGTAAAAAACAAGACTTGATAAGGTTGGCGGACACGACTAGGTGCGAAGTATATGTTTGTTTTGAGGGACCGTTAGGAGCCCATTTGAAGCAGGAGGTCAGGGAAAAGATTTGGAAGGGGGAGTATGTGGAGATTTTTTCCCTGCTACCCCTGGAGAAGTTTAATTTAGACAGGGAAAAAACAGAGGACAACAAGAAGGAGGACGAGGAGAAGAGGAGATACAGACTCATACCGCGTATGTTTCAGAATTGGCTTCAGGCGTTCGCTATACTGGCTAGTGTGATAGGGGAGAAAAACCCAGAGCATTGCTCGGTGCTCTTCTGCTACCTGGATGCAGTAGGAGAAGTACATAGAGTCTACGGGGGAGTAGCATGGTTGAGGTACAACGAGCAGTTTCGTCAACTAAGCGCGATAAGCCCGGCTCTGCGGTGGGATCACAAGGACATCAGCCTGTGGAGGCGCTTGATGACGTCGGCGAGGGCACCGAATCAGTTTTTTCCAGGTGGGGCCGGTGGCTCAGCGACTTCCGGACAATCGGCCTAAAAGAAAAAGGGAGTTTGTTGGCAATACAAAGAGGGCACCTGCAAATTCGGGGGGAGCTGCAAGTACAAGCACAAATGCTCCGGTTGTGGGGGAGGCCATGCGGCGTCCCGGTGCTTTAGACAAGGCAAAGGCAAGGCTGGCAAGTCTGCGAACAAGAGGGATGACCCCAGTGAAGGTGGAAGGGATGCGTCCTTTTCTAGATAGATACCCCGATAGGGAGGCGGCTCAGGTGTTAGGCCAGGGGTTTTTGGAGGGATTTAGGATACCGGCAAACTTAGTCGTTTCTCCCCCAATGTCTAGGAACCTACGTTCAGCGATGCAACATCCGGAGGTAGTTTTGGAGAAACTGCGGAAGGAGGTTGCGTTGGGGCGTATGGCTGGCCCTTTCCCGACATTGCCAATTCCCGATTTAGTGGTCTCGCCTTTAGGGGTGGTCCCCAAAAAGGAATGAAATGAAATGAAATATAGGCTGATCCACCATCTTTCTTTCCCCAAAGGGGTGTCGGTGAACCATGCCATTGATCCACAGATGTGTGCAGTTTCATACACGTCATTTGATGCGGCAGTTTTTTTGGTAAGGGGCTAGGGGCGAGGGGCTAAGATGGCCAAAACAGATATCGAGGTGGCATTCCGATTACTCCCCATCCACCCGGACAGTTTTCATCTATTAGGTTGTCATTGGCAAGAGGAATACTATGTGGATTGCTGCCTACCGATGGGCTGCTCCATGTCATGTGCGTTATTTGAGCGTTTCAGTTCATTCATGGAATTGGTGGTCCGGAACCTCGCGGGAGTGAATTCCATCATCCATTACCTGGATGATTTCTTGTGTGTAGGCCCGGCCTCATTCGCGGTTTGTGCGGTGCTATTGACAACGCTGGAACACATAGCGAAATGTTTTGGGATTCCCCTGGCACCGGACAAGACGGAAGGGCCGACTACAAAGGTACAGCTTAGGACTCTACAGTCGGTTTTAGGTAAGTTGAAGTTTGCATGACGCATAATCCCCATGGGCAGGATTTTTTGCAGGCGGCTGTCGGCCAGCACAGGGGGGGTGAACTCCCCAAAACACTTTGTGAGATTGACAAAGGAGCATAGGGAAGACCTGCAGATATGGCACTCGTTCTTGGAACAATTCAAAAGAAGGGTCTTGTGGATGTCGGGTCCGGTGAGTAACTTTGATTTAGAGTTGTACACGGATGCGGCTGGATCCAGGGGTTTTGGGGCCTTTTTCCAGGGGAAGTGGAGAGTGGGGCCATGGCCAGAATCATGGAAAACGGAGGGGGGTATTGATAAACATGGTGCTGCTGGAGTGGTGGTACTGGCGGTGGAGCTATGGGGAGAATCCTTCAGGGATCTGAAGGTGCGCTTCCATGGGGATAATCTGGGGGTGGTCCAGGTCATCAACAAGGTGTCAGCGGCATCCCCGCCGGTGGTGCATTTGTTGAGACACTTGGTTCTAAGGTGCATGCAGTTGAATGTGTTTATATATGCAGTGGACTTGCCGGGAGTAGAGAATATCATTGCTGACGCGCTGTTTCACTTTCAGTGGGACAAGTTTTGGGAATTGGCACCTGCGGCGGACACGCACGGGGTCCCTTGTCCCCCGGGACTGTGGAAGATTGCATTGGAGTCGTCTCAGACGGTCAGTAAGTGAGACGACACTTACGGTCAGTAAGTGAGACGACACTTACGGTCAGTAAGTGAGACGACATGGGCGGCGTACAGCAGAGTGTGGTCCGAATGGGAGTCACTGTTAACACAAGTTGGGGGGGAAGGATAACATACGGGATCGTAGGCTGTTGGTGATATATTTTGTATCTAGGAACCTGGAAGAGGGGGTATCGGTGTCTGGATTGGGGAAAAAATTGGCGGGCCAAGCTTTTTGGTTCAAATTGTAAGGAGTAAAGGATTTTACAAAGGAATTTTGGGTTAGGCAGGCCGTAAAGGGGTATAGGAGAGCTGTACAGCGCAAGGATGACAGGCGCCTGGTGTCATTTGACTTACTGGGCAGGCTCTTTGCACAGTTAAGTGAAACTTATTCATCACGTTACGAAATGGTACTGTTCAGAACTGCGTTCGCTCTGGCGTTTTTTGGGGAATTCAGGATTGGAAAAGGGGGATTGGGGCTGAGGATGTCATCTACGGTGAGGATAGGTTGTCCATGCGGGTGAAAAAATCAAAAACAGATCAGGAAGGCAAGGGAAAATGGATACTGGTTTTTGCGCTACCGGGTTCCCCCTTGTGCCCAGTTTCAACAGTTAAAAAGTTTTCTTGCGATACGTCCAGGAGGGGAGGGTTCTTTTTTAGTGCACGAGAATGGGAAATCGCTGTTGAGATTCCAGTTTATCTCCATTTTCCGTAAATGTTTGAAGGCGTTGGGTTTGGGTGAGATTAATTTTTCGTCACACTCATTCAGGATAGGGGCGGCTACAGAGGCGGTGAGATGGGGTCTAGATGAGGAGGCAGTTAAGCAGATTGGTTGGTGGAAGTCAAAAAGGTTTAGGCCATATGTCAGGCCAGAACCTGCATCTGCGCTTGGGTACACATACTGTGTATGATGACGCGGCTCTTTACTCATGGTCAATTACAGCTGATCACAGTGTGAGGTGAGAAGAGCCGTAGCATTTCCCCACAGGGGAGACCGTGCAGATAATTAATCCTCTGATTATCAGTGCAGGCCCAACAATGAACAGCGGTGATGTCAGTCAGTGCCCATCAGTGATGCAAGTCAGAGCTGCCTTTCAGTGCCCATCAGTGCCACCCATCAGTGCCGCCTATCTGTGCCGCCTATCATTGCCCATAAGTGCGGCCTGTCAGTGCCCACCAGTGCCACCTATCAGTGCCCATCAGTGCTGCATATCAGTTCTGCCTATCAGTGCTGCATATTAGTGCCTCCTCATCTGTGCGCTTCAGTGCTGCTTTATCAGTGCAGCCTATAAGTGTCCATCAGTGCAGAAAAAAAATAAATAATTTTTTTTTTTTAGCAAAAAATAAAAAACCCAGCGGTAACTAAATACCACCAAAAAAAGAAGCTCTATTTGTGTTAAAAAAATATAACAATTTAATTTGTGTACAGCGTTGCATGACCGCGCAATTGTCATTCAAAGTGTGACAGCGCTAAAAGGTGAAAATTGGCTTGGGCAGGAAGGGGATAAAAGTGCCCAGTATTTAATTGGTTAAGGAAGGGTGGGCTCCCTCTAGGCTTTGATAGAGTTAGGACTGCAGATAATACTGGGGTGCCATGAAGTGGTTCTGCAGCTTATGCATGTATTTGCAAATGTGGGCAAACTAAACCCCTGTTTTTAACACATACTGTTATGCCGAATACACACGATCGGAATTTCGGCCTGCAAAAGACCGATGAAAGTTTTTCATCGGAAAATGCGACCGTGTGTATGCTCCATTGGTCTTTTGCTGGCAGAATTCCAGCCAGCAAAAGATTTAGAGCATGCTCTCAATTTTTCGGTCGGGAAAAGCATTGAACTTCATTTTCTAGGCTTGATGTAGTGTTGTACGTCACCACGTTCTTGACGGTCGTAATTTCAGTGAACTTTTGCGTGACCGTGTGTATACAAGGCAAACTTGAGCGGAATCCCATCGGAAAAGCCGTATCTTTTTCCGAGGAGAAAACTGATCATGTGTACGCGGCATTAGACAGAATAAATTGATTGGTTGCAGGCTGGTCGGTGAGTTGAGCTGGGAAGTTTCTTTGGTTTTGTTTGACATGCGTCACCCTTCCATGTGCTCCTTGCTGCAAAGGCCAGTTATAGGTGCGGCAGTGGCCATTTGTTTTTACAGATGCAGGTAAGGATCTGCATTCAAGTTTGCTGAAATCTTTACAATGTTTATAACTAACCTAGAGGGAACAAAACTGGAGTGACGTATTGCCTGAAAGCTTGTTAGTTATGTATGGATTTTTCTTTTGTTTTTTGCTTCTCCATTAGGAAAAGCTGTAAGAATAATGTGATTAGCACCAGAGACGGCTTGCTGAATGATGTATCTGCCCAATCTGTGATAGCATTTGTGTCAGGAGGATAATAAGAGTCTTTGTTATCTTTCCCTGGTCTGAGTTTTCTTTGAAGGAACAACTGTGCAGTGTCCGTGTGAACCTTTGCCAAGATGGAGGATGGAAGTGAAACCTCAGACCTCTGTGATCGGCATTCTGGTGCCAACGGCATGTGCCACATTCCATTCTCCTTACTGAGTGGAATGTTCTATGGATTATACATTAAAAAGAGAGGTTACTGATACCCACAGAGCTGAAGGTATCCAGGGAGGTCCAAACTCCAGCTAGCATCTACCGTACATCTTTCTTCTAATACAAACATGGTTTATTAGTGCTGAATACACACGGAATAACTGTCAGGACATCAGTAATCTTTAGAGCCCAACTGTCCCGCTTTCGCTCTCAAATCCCTCTGTCCTTTTTTCTTCCACAACTGTTCCTCATTTAGGTCTGATGTATAAATCCATAAAAAATACATGTAATTAGTGGAAGGGCAACAATGGCTATTTAAAGGGGAACTATAATGGTTTTTGATCAATTTTGAAGACGTATTAAACCCAAAAGCAAACATTTATTACCAATTCTTAGATGTGATGGCTGCATTAGTTATCTTTGTAGGCTTTCTTTCCCTTATTTTCACTTGCTGATCTGGCCAGTAAGTCTGTTTTTTTCAACATAACAAGCTCTTCCTGCAGATGTAGCAGTTGCAGGGTTGAGACAAACCATTTACCATTGGCATGGGTGCTTACAATGATCAGCTTTTATTTATTTATGGAAAACCTTTATCCCAAAAGGGGAAAAAAACTTGCTGTGACTGCTTATAAAGTCTGAGCTGGAGTTTGGCTTCAAGTTGTTAGTGTATCTAAATCAACTAGTACATCTAACACACCACTCCCTAATTTATGAAGAATTTTTTTTTATTGGATATGTTTTATAGCAGAAAGCCTCTGTTTGTCCTCTAGGGTCCTTGTAGATCCTATGCTCACAGCTCTCGGGTCAGACATTCCTGAGGGTCACCATTGGGGTATGATCATGTGCATTTAATTTTAGCTGATGTGTAAGTATTGGGTTGCTTAGGGTGACCCTTAGCTTTACAACAATAGTATTTATCTCCAATTTTGTCATGTATTTCAAAATGGTTTTCCCTTACAGATATTTATATGTGAATCAACTCCTGAGGAAGTGAACTGTGATTCACGAAACGCGTTGAGTCTTAGGATGCATTTTTTAAAATGTATCATGTATTGTCTTTGGACTACTGTATTTTGTCATGGAATATATTATGCAATTACTACAAATCAGCTTGAGAGCATGGTATTTGTTTGATATGTTACTTTACTACTATGTTATTTACCAATAAATTTGTATACCATTTATCTATTAGTTGGGTGCAGTTGTGTATTTAGGTTTTGTGCTGCCCTAGGCCTGACTAAACTCATGCACCCCCCTAATTTAAATACAACCCACCACTTCCTGCCGAGGCCACACCCCTTCCTGTTTAAGACCCACCCTATCATCTGTAAACCACACCCCTTCCTCTTTAGGCTCATTTGGCACCTTTCAGGGGGGAGGGGGGAACGGGTACCTGTTTTTGACAGGTACCATTTCCCACTCCCGGGAGACTGCGCTGCCCCCTCTGAAGTTCGGCCTCCTTCCTCCTTCCTCCATTGGGCCATTCAGAAAGTGCAACGCGCTTCGCACACGTGTAGTAGTGAACCGTCCGATTTCCCTTACCACGAATGATGGTGGCGAAATCCGAGAGCCAATCCGAAAATCGGCTGAGGTGTCGACATTGCGGTCCTAATATTAAAAGTCAGCAGCTACAGTATTTGGGGTGGGGTGGGGGCGGGACTCCTCTTTAATGAGTTTGCATTGATTTCAGCATTGATGGAGCACTTTATTGCAATATCATGATCTGCATATTAATGCACTTTCACTAAATGTGGACTGTTTAATTGGTTTGCATTGATTTTAGCATGCACGGAGCACTTTGCACATGGCAGTGGCAGCTGGTGCGCAAAATTTTGGGGGGGGGGGGGCGCAAACAAACTAAAAAATTCAGAAAAAAAGACTGCAGCCTCACTGTGCCCATCAATTGCAGCCTCACTGTGCCCCATCAAACGCAGCCACTGTTCCCATCAATTGTAGCCACTGTGCCATCAAACGCAGCCACTGTGCCCACCAAACGCAGCCACTTTGCCCATCAAATGCTGCCACTGTGTCCATCAATTGTAGCCATTGTGCCCATCAATTGTAGCCACTGTGCCCACCAAATGCAGCCACTGTGCCCACCAAACGCAGCCACTGTGCCCATCAATTGTAGCCACTGTGCCATCAAACACGGCCACTGTGCCCATCAAACGCAGCCACTGTGCCCATCAACTGCAGCCACTGTGCCCTCAAACACAGCCACTGTGCACATCAATTGCAGCCAGTGTGCCCATCAAATGCAGCCACTGCCCTCAAATGCTGCCACTGTGCCATCAAACACAGCCACTGTGCCATCAAACGCAGCCACTGTGCCTATCAAATGCTGCCACTGTGCCCATCAATTGTAGCCACTGTGCCCACCAAACGCAGCCACTGTGCCCATCAATTGTAGCCACTGTGCCCATCAACTGTAGCCAATGTGCCCTCAAACACAGCCACTGTGCCCATCAATTGCAGCCACTGTGCCCATCAACTGCAGCCACTGTGCCATCAAACACAGCCACTGTGCCATCAAATGCAGCCACTGCGCCCCATCAAATGCAGCCGCTGTCCTCAAATGCAGCCACTGTGCCATCAAACGCAGTCATTGTGCCCTCAAATGCAGCCACTGTGCCCATCAAATGCTGCTACTGTGCCCATCAATTGTAGCCACTGTGCCCTCAAACGCAGCCACTGTGCCCTCAAACGCAGCCACTGTGCCCGTCAAATGCTGCCACTGTGCCCATCAATTGTAGCCACTGTGCCCTCAAACGCAGCCACTGTACCAATCAATTGCTGCCACTGTGCCCATCAATTGCAGCCACTATGCCCATCAATTGTAGCCACTGTGCCCTGAAATGCAGCAACTGTGCCCATCAACTGCAGCCACTGTGCCCTCAAACACAGCCACTGTGCCCATCAATTGCAGCTACTGTGCCCATCAATTGCAGCCACTGTGCCATCAAACGCAGCCACTGTGCCCATCAATTGCAGCTACTGTGCCCATCAATTGCAGCCACTGTGCCATCAAACGCAGCCACTGTGCCCCATCAAATGCAGCCACTGCCCTCAAACGCAGCCACTGTGCCATCAAATGCAGTCACTGTGCCCTAAAACGCAGCCACTGTGCCCATCAAATGCTGCCACTGTGCCCATCAATTATAGCCACTGTGCCCTAAAATGCAGCCACTGTGCCCTCAAACGCAGCCACTGTGCCCATCAAATGCTGCCACTGTGCCCATCAATTGTAGCCACTGTGCCCTCAAACGCAGCCACTATACTAATCAATTGCTGCCACTGTGCCCATCAATTGCAGCCACCGTGCCCATCAATTGTAGCCACTGTGCCCTCAAACGCAGCCACTGTGCCCATCAATTGTAGCCACTGTGCCCATCAATTGCAGCCACTGTGCCCATCAAATGTTGCCATTGTGCCCATCAATTGTAGCCACTGTGCCCATCAATTGTAGCCACTGTGCCATCAAATGCCAACACTGTGCCAATAATACTGATATAATTTATTAAAATAATTTTACCTGCTGTTCTGGGGGTTTCCCTTGTGCTCCTCTCTCTCTCTGCTTCCTCCAGATGTCACTGCCAGACCCCGCCCCAGTGCCGAGAAGAAGAATTAAGGAAAGCAGTGCGGAAGAGGGTAGGCGGAGCATAAGGCTCCACCTCCGCCAGTCACCGGCCGCTTATGGGAGCGTGAGTCACATGCCGCCCCCCCGCATGAGAGAATGTCCCCCCGCTGTGTATGGGCGTGATTGGCAGAGGGTGGAGGGACATGACACACCCCTCCACCCTCTGCCCCCCGCAAAGTGCCGCCCTAGGCCTAGGCCTTGTTGGTCTAGGCCAAAACACAACCCTGGTTGGGTGTGTTGTGCCTCATTCAAAGTCCCAAGGGCTAATTTATGTGTTATTAACTATGTTTCAATAGGGATGGAGGCGCATCACAGGATGCATCAAACCACATATTTTTTAATTTTTCAGTTTAAAATATTTTTTTTCCTTTATACAGTGCATCCGAAAAGTATTCACATGTTTCAGATCTTTCCAGAGATGTTCAATCGGGTTCAAGTCTGGGCTCTGGCTGGGCCACTCAAGGACATTCACAGAGTTGTCCCGTAGCCACTCATTTTTTATATTGACTGTTAGACATGTGCACCGTCAATAAATTTGTTTTGTTTCGTTCCGTTCCGTTTCGTATAAGCCGTTAATTTGTATTTCGTAATTCGTGTCCGAAATTCAATTTGGATTTGTACGAAATACGAATTTTCGTTAGGTTCGTTAACTTTTCGTAACAATTACGAACGTTCGTTATGATGAATTTAAAAAGCAAAAAGTACCTTTCTCAATATGGCAGTCATCGACTCATTATGCTCATTATGAGGGGCTCCCACCATCCCTGTGCTATGCTGACTTCCTCCTGGGGCTGTACGCCTGCTGTGCTCATTATGAGGGGCTCCCACCATCCCTGTGCTGACTTCCTGGGTTTTTAACTTCATCATAACGAATAATCGTAATTATTATGACAACAGTAAAATTATATTAACGAACATTCTTATTTTGTCCGATTCTGAATCTCCCATCGACTACCAGTACCTGTCTCCCACTCACATATTAAAAAAGGTAATTTTCCCAACCCTCACTCAGCAGCAGAAGAAAACCTCTGATTGGTCAACAAAACACCAGTCACGTTTCCATTGTAACGGAATTTGGATCCGAAATTCGTCAACGAAATTTCGTATTTCGTATACAATTCGGAAGCATAGAAATTCGTATTTCGGATGCTTCCAAATGAACACATTTTCGGAAATTCGTACGAATTTTCGATTCGTACGAACCGCACGTGTCTATTGGCTGTAAGCTTAGGGTCGTTGTCCTGTTGGAAGATGAACCTTCGCCCCAGTCCAGAGGGCTCTGGAGCAAGGATCATCAAGGATGTCTGGAAACCAGTGTTAATTTTGACAGCAAATTTTGATTTAATTTCATTCTTATAGGGCGTACACACGGTCGGACTTTGTTCGGACATTCCGACAACAAAATCCTAGGATTTTTTCCGACGGATGTTGGCTCAAACTTGTCTTGCATACACACGGTCACACAAAGTTGTCGGAAAATCCGATCATTCTGAACGCGGTGACGTAAAACACGTACGTCGGAACTATAATCGGGGCAGTGGCCAATAGCTTTCATCTCTTTATTTATTCTGAGCATGCGTGGCACTTTGTCCGTCGGATTTGTGTACACACGATCGGAATTTCCGACAACGGATTTTGTTGTCGGAAAATTTTATCTCCTGCTCTCCAACTTTGTGTGTCGGAAAATCCGATGGAAAATGTCCGATGGAGCCTACACACGGTCGGAATTTCTGACAACACGCTCCGATCGGACATTTTCCATTGGAAAATCCGACCGTGTGTACGGGGCAATAGTCTTTTGACTAAAATGGCATTTTAGTTTTAGTCCCATTTTAGTCTTCTGCAATTGTTTTAGTTTCTCCTACATTTTAGTCGACTAAAACTCATTTTAGTCATCTAAAATCGAATGGGTGTAGTTAAATTGTAAAGCATTCTTTAAGCATTTCTCTACAATTTCATTATCAAACTCATTATATACTGCTGGAATGAAAAATCTAATATGTTATTATTTATGGTATTAAGGTTTGAACATGCACTACAGACCCGTGTTAATTTTGATGTCAAATTTCAGTTTAGTTTTAGTCATACTCTTTTGACTAAAATGCTATTTTAGATTTAGTCATATTTTAGTAGACTAAAATAGTATTCATTTAGTCAAAGAAAATGTTTTCGTCGACGACATTAACACTGCTGGATACAGGATGCACCTGAGCTCAATTTTGAGTATCATGGCAAATGCTGTGAATACTTATGTACATGGGATTTTTTTTCATATTTTATTTTTAATAAATGTGTAAAGATTTCAAACAAACTTCTTTCACATTGTCATTGTGGGGTATTGTTTGTAGAATTTTGAGGAAAATAATGAATTTAATCCACTTTGAAATAAAGCTGTAACATAACAAAATGTGGAAAAAGTGAAGCTCTGTGAATATTTTCTGGATGCACTGTATCGCAAAAAATTAAAAGACCCAGTGGTGTTCACATACCACCAAAAGAAAGCTTTATTTGTAGGAAAAAAATTACATAAATTTAATTTGGGTACAGCATTGCGTTTCTGTGCAATCTCCAGTTAAAATAGCACAGTGACGAATAGCAAAAAATGGCCTGTCAAGAAGGGGATAAAATCTTCTGGAGTTGAAGTGGATATTAGAGCATGAGAGATCATGGTAGTCCTAGGAACAAGCAGAAAGTAGGACAGGGGTGAAATACCTGTAAAACTTCAGATTCTAAAGAGTGTTGTCACCTGGTCCAATAACACAGCACAAAGAGGTTTATTTAAGACCAAATCTGGGATTTCTTTTTTCTAAAGGTCCTACTGCTGTTTTAAAATATTTAGGTAGCTCTTGCTGCAATACTCAACTTCAATCGGAAGCTGGTATTGCAGTACCTATTTCCAACACAAGAAGCCCTCAGTCTTCCAACCTCTGTGTCATGCAACCCAAAAAAACTGAAAATGTCCTGTGAGTGCAGAGAGTCATGGGTCCTGCACTCTTATGCCGCGTACACACGGTCTGATTTTACGACGGAAAATGATCGATGGGAGCTTGATGTTGGAAATTCTGACCGTGTGTAGGCTCCATCGGACATTTCCCATCGGAATTTCCGTCACACAGAATTTGAGATCTGGATCACAAATTTTCCGACAACAAAATCCGTTGTCGTAAATTCCGATCGTGTGTACACAATTCCGACGCACAATGTTTTTCTCGGCTCATCGTACGTGTTGTACGTCACCGCGTTCTTGACGTTCGGAATTTCCGACAAGATTTGTCTGACCGTGTGTATGCAAGACAAGCTTGAGTCAACATCCGTCAGAAAAAAAACATGGATTTTGATGTCGGAATGTCCGATCGCGTGCACGCGGCATTAGTATAATGGTGCAGAGAGTGATGATGACATCATTACATCAATGCTCTTTCCATCATTGAGGACTGCCCACCACTGCACAATATCCAAAGAGGATCCTGTATATGTATATACTATATCTTTATACTCATAACAATCTGCAGAGGAGCAGGGGATAAGCTGGAGTTGTGCTTTAAGAGTGTTTTGGCAGGCAAACAAGGTACTTGCTGTATGTCTTTGTTTCAATGTTTATGCATCTAGTTGTCTATCAGCAGGTGCCCTTTGTGTCAGGACTATCGTGGATCTGCAGAGATAAAGGTGATATTGGAGATGTAGGACAGATTACCCTCCCTTCTCCTTCTCATATCAGGCGCCAGGGTCTTCAGATGAGAAAATCGAGCTGAAATCATTTGCAGATGTCAGCTCCAGTGAGTCACCAGCAGCTTCTATTACACATTTCAGACGCATCCACTTTTCCAATCACACGAGCGGTGCCGCCCTCCCACGCACTGACACCTTAGAGCAGTCTTTCCCTGTGCGAGTCCAGCAGCGCTGAATGTTTACTGGACTAAGAAAAGCTGCTGTTGTGTCATTTATAGCGGCGATCATAATGATTCATTTAATTAGACTGCTTCGCTTGCCCACATCACCCACGGTATCGATTTCTCCCACTGAATATAAAGAAAGTATTTTGGTATTTTTGGAAGGCAGCCCATGTTTCACTGAGCAGAGGGAAAACCTGGGGGTTATCCATAATCTATACAGAATTACGTCCCCGGATCCTAGCTTTGCTCTTTCTGGAAAGTTCAGGAAAGCCCAAGGGGTGGAACTACCAGACACACAAAAAAGTGTAGTCATCAGAGTTCACCACCCTCTCCTGTATGGAATGTAAAACCCATTTACAACAAACAAAAGCCCACCAAAACAGGCCCTAAATCTGCTAGCCAATCATCACCACCATCTCACCCCTTTCCTGGACACCAGTAACCCATGCAGCAGCAGCAGCAAAAGGTAGATGTCCTCAAGTAGCCACGCTGCAACCACACATATACTTTAGGTGCTTACAACCTGGTTGCCCAATGCCCACAAAATGGTGCCACTGTCTTGCATGCATGGTTGGCACTTTGGACTGAAGCAAATGGCCAAAATGCTAACCACACATGCATGCCAAAGGCACCATTTTGGAGACCAGGCTGTACGCACCTGTAGGGGGGTACCCTGCTATTTTCATGTGGAAACGCACAGCTGGGTCACCCTGCAAATATATACTTTGCAGGGTGTCACAGTTTGCTCAGCCCATACACATACTGTAATGTGCACAGATGGTTGTCATAGGACTCTTTTTACCATCCTCCTGGTCAACTGACAGTTCCTCACTTCTTTCTGCCTGGAGTACTCACGTATGGGCCCATGTTTGACATATGGTTCAAATAGGGGCTCCAGAAATCCAGCCGACCAACCCAGGGCCCCTGAGACATGTGGACTCGGGCCACCTGATGCGTGCTGCACAGGGGGGTTCTCTCTCAACGTGAGGTGGGGGACTGTTTTTCCTCCATCACCACCAACACCAGCACCAACCAGACCTGCACGCTAGGGTATAAGGTGTAATCCTAGACTCTGACCTGCTCTTTCAGCCACAAATCTAATCCTTGTCAAAAGCTGTCGTGTCGATCTCTCACAACTTTTGAACAGGTTTGCTGAACCAACTAGTGAGGACAATTTCCCGGCAAAATCAAAATTAAAAAAGAAATCAGATCTGTGCCCAGCTCCTAGTACAAACCCGAACGCAGCAGCCTTTCTAAGACGAATCAATAAAGATCTAGAGAAACTTAAAATAAAAACCTGTAAAAATAGGAATTTAGCTGATATCGAGGCCCTTGAACAGATTTCTTCCAATTACCATTAAACCGGCCGACAAAGGCGGAAACATTGTCTTGACAATGAAGACTACACAATTGTGTGTAACAAGATACTCAAAAACCAAGAATGGCACAGGTGGATAACACCTTAGATCATAGAAAAATACAATAGGGAATTTTATTCATTGGTCGATTCAGCATATTTGAACAATTAATAAGACGACGTGGGATTTTATCAGAACTAAGTTCCCCATAACACCTACATTCTACGCACTTCCCAAGGTGCATAAAGACATAACTAACCCCCCTGGACGACCAAATTCTTGAAAATGTATATATTTCGGAATACGCTGTATTGGTTACTGTTGACGTTGAGGCTTTATACAGCTCGATTCCTCATTCTAAAGGCCTCGCGGCCATCCAACATATTATAGGTGTGGATGGCGACGGAAATTCTTCATGCAATGGTTTTATTCTTTCCCTCCTAGAATTCATTCTACAACATAATGTGTTTTCCTTTTTCGGTTTCCACTACCTCCAGATACAGGGTGTGGCCATGGGGACATCTTGTGCCCCATCCTACACCAACCTGTATCTGGCGGAGCGGGAAAAGATGCTATTTTCTGATGACTCCTTGTCTATGTATACGGACCATATTACATCATGGTTCCGTTACATAGACATTTTCATTATCTGGGATGGCCCCATTGAATCATTGCAGCACTTCCTAGAAAGAATGAAAAAACATGAGTTCAACTTGAATTTTACCATGAGTTTTGACAGGCAGCGAATATCTTTCCTTGATGTTGAGGTCTTTAGAGACAATGATGGCAAATTAGGTAGTAATTTATACAGGAAATCCACTGCTGGTAACAGCATACTTCATGCTTCGAGCTTTCATCCTCAAACGCTAGTAAAATCCAGGCCTCACAGCTCCACGATAGGCTACTTCAGAGGGGTTATTCCTACGCCTCTCTGAAGAGGGCCTATTAACGTGTTCTGTCACAAGACAGAAGTGAACTATTACATACCGTATATACTCAAGTATAAGTCGACCCGAGTATAAGTCGAGGCCCTAATTTACCACAAAAAAATGGGAAAAACTTATTGACCCAAGTATAACACGAGGGTGAGAAATGCAGAGGGTCAACAATGCCCATCTGCAGCTGTATACCTCCCTGTGTCCTGTGCATGTGTCCTGTGTTTATGTGCATGTGTCATTTGTCCTGTGTATATGTGCATATGTCATGTGTCCTGTATATATGTGCATGTGTCATGTGCCCTGTGTATATGTGCATGTGTCCTGTGCATGTGTCCTGTGTATATGTGCATGCGTCCTGTGTCCTGTACCTGTGTCCTGTGCATGTGTCCCTGTGTATGTGTGCATGTGTCCTGTGTATGTGTGTATGTATCCTGTGTATGTGTGTATGTGTGCATCCTACCTGTGTCCTGTGCATGCCTCCGTGTGCCGCTCTGCATCCACCGATCAGCGTGTGCTATTACTATTCGGTGGCCATTCACTGTTCAAAAGCCGTGCCTCCTCCTCATCCGTGATAGGCAGAAAACTTTATTTCCCAGCAGTCAGCGGTCAGCCTATCACGGTCATTCTCTCATCCTCATACCATGGACGAGGATGAGGAAATGTCTGTGATAGGCTGCTGGGAAATGGAGTTTTCTGCCGATCACAGACGAGGAGGAGGCGCAGCTTTTGAACAGTGAGAGGCTGCCAAATGGTATGTAGCACACGCTGGCCGCCATCTGCCTGCATGACACACTGATCAGGTAGGCAGACGGCGGTGAAACGAGTATAAGTTGAAGGGGGCATTTTCAGCCCCAAAAAAGGGCTGAAAATCTCGACTTATACTCGAGTATATACGGTACTCAAAAGCCAGAAAAATGACACCAACCCCATCCGCATTATCACATGATACAGTAATCAACAAATTAAACTAAACAGCATTATTAAAAAATACTGGCACACGCTATTATTGGATTCAACACTGGGACAATTTGTCCCTGAATGCACCCATCTTCTCATTTAAAAGAGTAAAATATATTAAAGATAAACTCATTACGAGTAAGTATAAGGGGGTAGCTCGATAAGATCCCTGCAAATATAAAGGAACCTATATGTGCGGCACCTGCAAATACTGTAAATATATGTATACCACCAAGAATCCTATACTTCCAAATGGCCAGATATTCCGTCCCAAACATTTTGCAAACTGCAAAACTATCTGTGTCATTTATATGCTATGGTGTGATTGCTGTTGCTTTTATAAAGGCAAGACAAAACTTGAGGAAAACAGGAAACAGGCCTATAGACACATTAGTAGCATGGAAACAAACAATCCGGACCTGCCTCTGGGCCGTCACACAAGAACAGTGCATGGGGCAGATTTCCTAGAATCAGATTTTTGATCGTGTTCACCCCAGCTCCAGAGGGGGTGACTGGAACAAAACCCTCCTCCAGCTGGAGCTGAGGTGGATACATATCCTTAAAGTCACTCTACCTCCCGGCCTCAACGAGGCTATATGCTTTAAGCCCTTTCTGGAGGGGTTTACATCCGGCGGCATGGAGAGGTAGAAAATTGCTACAACATGCAACTTGAGATGGAGCTATTCCCTCCTTTCTTTGGAGACAAATTCTCTTCTCCAAATGATGGATGTCTATCCATCTAGGTTTCCCATCCTCAGTATTGCAGGGACAGTATAGTTTGACTTCAATATGATGCTATTGTCTAGTTCAAGGCTATCTCATAACAAACAAATAATATGGCGTGTATCTATTAGATTTTTGCATTATTTTATATTTAAACATCAAACTATGCTGTTGCCTGTATGTAACAAAATGAATGTTTCATATATATAACATTAATCTTTGTTCACACTAAATGATACTTACATTGTATAAAATTGTGATTGTTGTTTTTTTTGTGTCAGTGCTGTGAGCAGGAGCTTTGTCCTGGGGAATCTATCCTGTCATATGTATTTTTATTTAAACAGTTGCATTTACACTTATGTTTTAACTTTGACCTCTACGAGGCGCTGTTCACATTACACCAAACTTTTCCCGATTATAAGATTTAATTTACTTAACCAATATTTCCCTTCTTTCCTTTTTTATAGTGCTTGTAATATTCTGGCGCGCTTGCCTTGCGCATGAGCGGTTCAGGAAGGGGGCGTGCACGCTCGGCTCAGAAAGCCGATGATGCGTTGTCTCTACACTTCCCTCTCAGATCTCGGATGCAACTGATTTTGATCAGCTGCGTCCGTGATTGGTGGAGGGTCAGTATAACACACAGGCCCTGTGTAGTACACACCGACATCCACCATCAGGTCGGATGCCAGATTGTGTCCTTACACCGTTGCCTGTAGTCCATAATGTATAACCAGATTTATTTGTGCTACTTTGGCTGCCTTCTTCTACCTATGGTCATCTAGATCCTTTCCTCTCTCTTGCAGTCTTGGCATCTCTGGCTACCCTATAGAGAATTTTTAATTTGTATACCTTAATGGCTCACCTTCATTCTACCCATCAGTTATCTCTGACTACCGAGTCAGATTGATGCCATCTGGTGGACATAATGCATAATACAAGCCCACACATATAAAGTCTATGCCACTATCTTTAATCCTGCAATCTGCAATCATGGACTGAATATTTATGTGACTAGTCCATTATGGGGCTGTATATTATGCATCCCGTTTTTTTAACACGCAATTACTCGCATTTTGCTAAGCTTTTGAACCTTTTTACCGTCATGACCAACTTTGAGATTGGATGTGATTAGTGACCCATTTTGGGCATTTAGACAGCCTTATTTCAGTTAATTAACTATCATGTTAACATATATATGACTTTATCAATAAGACCCCCCTTCTTTTGTACACTTTACTTTCTAGCGGCAATCTGTTTGGTAGGGTATCACCATTGCCTATGAATGAGCAGCACTTATCTTCTCATTATAAGGTATGACTGTTATCAAATATGATATCCTCTGTGTGATACTAATATCTGATCCTTAGATAAAGCCACAACAAACATACAAAACATCTCATAATGCTCTTACTCATAGGGTCACGCCTCTTTACGACTTCAGTATATTGGGTGACCACCTCTTCCCAGGTTGATCCGGCCATCTTTCAACAAGCACATCCACACTTAGTGAAAAAAAGTTTAGACCCAGGACTCAACTCCACTCAAACTCCCAATTTCCTATTGTTTTTAATATTTTTGGAGTGTTATGCATATGACAGTTTCAGAACTGTCATCTGTACCCACCACCAACAATGTACTTTGTTATCAATTTATATTGCTATCAAGATTATAGGCCTAAACAGTTTGGTAATATATTATAGACATATTATGACTCTTTCACGTAGAAGAAGATTTTGAAAACTCAGAAACGCGTTGGTTGAACTAAAAGAAAATATTGTCAATCGATGTGGTGACTGTCAGAACGTATATGCATTGTTGTTAACAATCCACTTTTTATTCTGTACCTTATGCAGTAACTTGTTATTAATAAAATTTATACTTTTCTACTTATCATGGAATCCTAGTGCCTTTAAAGTCCAGTTAGGGGATTACTCTTTTTTTTTTGAATGAGCAATTCTGCACACCCTGCCAATGCCCTGATGCACACTATGCTCTTGCCGCCACTGAATTGACATGCACTTTTGCCACTGCACCAATGTGAGCCCCCCCACTCTCCATCATTGTTCCCTATCCCCTCAGCTTTCACCACTATGCTTAACCCCCATCCTCCCTCCCCTGCTCTTACCACCTCTCCTGCACACCCATACTTCACTTGCCACTGCATATATGCATGCCTCTGTTTTCACTGTCACAGTACAAATACATACTTCTGTGCTCAATGCTACTACATACACACATCTTTCTGTACTCACAGGGCCAGATCTAAAGGCCTGCTGGGGTGGGCTTTGCCACCCCAGATTTCAGTGGTGCCCCCCTAGAACTACTGGCATTGGTACCCGGAAGTGGAAGGGCTGGGGGGCAGTGCACAGTCTCTGTGGTGCCAAGTTGGCATGGCTACACAGTGACCTGCCCCTATCCACTGAGCATTATTATTTGTTTCCATGGTGGGGGGGGGGGGGGGGGAATGGACCAGGATGCATGGCATCATACATTGCTCTTTGTAAAGGGGGGGGCTAAGTTGTGAAGAGGTGGGGGGGGGCTCTGTTATGAAGGGGAGATGAAGGGAATCTATCTGAAGGGGGAGGCACTGTTGTGATGGCTCTCTTATGGTGGGGGGATTTTGTTCTGATGGGGGGGTACTCCAATGAGAAGGGGGGATTCTGATAGGATAGGGGCAACTCTGGTTTGAAGACAGCAATGTAATGGGGGGACTGTGATGTAAAGGGGGCTGACCCGGAAGTGATGGGTGAAATCTAATGTGAATGGGGAACTCCTCCATGTGAAGCCATGCAGTGGGTGACATCATCATCCAGGGCAGATAGCAGTGTCCTTCAGCCCAATAAATACAGTTCAGGACTAGGTTGTCTCCGGATTTGTCATACTTTTAAAGGGTGAGACACAATGGCCTAATACTTGTGCTTTTCATTGCAGCCACATAGAGATGTATAAAATTAAACAATGAGAGAGGAGGATAAAATTATAGTGGCTTGACATTATGCACACCCCCCCCCCCCCCTCTTCAACTTTTTCACAGCAACCCTAGATTAGACAGAATAGATCCGGCCCTGTGTATTCAACCTGTTTAACAAAAAAGCGCATTGTTGCTAGTAAAAAAATTATAGCAATTAAAAAAAATTGTTTTACAAATTATTTTTACAATCAAAGCTGCTACACAAAACAGTATAATTACTGATGTTAAAATGTTAAGAATAATTTAATTGAAAATGACCATAAACAAAGCTTCCTGTACTACTCTGTATATGAGCGCTAGAAAAACTAAACTGGGACAATGGTGCCATCTGCTGTTTCCAAGAGCTAATCCTTCTGAAAATATTGTAGATTACATTTTCTTTTGGAGTATTTGCTCTTATTAAAGTACCATCATCAGAAACAATATTTTATTCTGCTGAAAGCATGCTGTTAATACATGTAATAGTAGTATTTATATATGTCACCCAGGAAACATGATTATTGTCCATTTTTTATTGCCTCAAGAATTGGTAAAACATGAGCCCAAACCGAGAAACATTGTAATATAATCAATACAGAACTCAACTGAACAAAAATGTAACCAATACAGTTGCTACATGACAGTGTATTTTACCTTTTATTATTTCATATCCTCAAGAAGTATCAAAATGGTTTCAAAAAAGTTGCCAGTGTAAATAAAGCTGCAGAGAAATCAGAGCAAACAATGGAGAGACACCTCTACAACGGGCCTAGGTACAGAAACATTGTACAGGCCAAAATTAGAAAAAGAAATTGGAGTGCAGCAGATAAAGATAAAGAATGTGATGAACAGGAAATAGGAAAAAATATTATATAATAAAAGTGGATGGCCTAGTTCGGCAAGGCAAGAGACCTGATTTTTCTGCTGCAGTTTACCAACATTTGTTTTGACCCTCCCCAGCCTGTGAATGGACAATAAAAGGCGAAGTAGCAGATTGATGAGATCATCTCTCTGTCACTCTGCTCTCTCCCCCTAAATGCATGCTCCTTGCAGTGCAGGACATCTGATAAGCTCCATTCTCTCACCCCACCCCCCCAGTCTGAGCCCTGCTGTAGAGAGACTGCAAGAGGCTGATACCAAGTCAAATTTAGGTATTTTCACTGCTTGCAATAATACAAAACTGCATAATAAATGTATTTTATATCTGCCTGGAGTTCAGCTTTAAAACTAACATGGCCACTGAAGAGGTGCGACTTTGCAAAAAACAATCCTTTGGTCACCTTTTGTCAACCTTTACTCTTCAAATTTAAAGGAGAAGTCCAGCCAAAGCTCATTTGGCTGGACTTCTCCTATGGCTCACAGGAGTGCAATTAGTTTTGCACTTCTGTGACCCATTTTCAGCGGAGAGTGGACTGAAGTCCGCTCTCTGCTGAGGTCACAGAAGTCAGTCCAGGCATCGCGTCATCCCAGCAACGGGAGCCTGGATCCACCAGGTGCCTGGACTGACACCCGTCGCAGCCTCTCAGCGAGCCGCTGACAGCCTGAGACGGTCGCTCCCTGCCCCTCCACAGCTCAGCTTCAGTGAGCGTGGAGGAGCAGAGCGGAGAGCTGCTGATTGACAGTCTGATGCTCTCTGCTTGGGGAGCTGTGAGAACCGAGCCATCAGCGGTGTTCGATCACTCGGTTCTCAGTGCAGAGGCATTGGGGGACAGATGCAACATTGGACCGATGCTGCATCCACCTAGGTCAGTAAGAAACTGAAAAAAACAAAAACCTTTACTTCTCTTTTAAGATATTTGGACATTCTAGTACAGGGTTTCTCAACCAGGGTTCCATGGAATTCTACAGTTCCTCCAGAGGTTGCCAGGGGTTCTTTGAGCAATGGGCAATTCCTGCCTCTCAGATACGTTCCCACTAACACTCAGGGCTGGTGCAAGGATTTTTGACACCCCTCTACCCTGTCCATGTATACCGTGGAGGTGGCAGGGGTGGGGAGACTTTTGTGGCGCCTTTCCACCTATTTCTTCAGTCGTGGTTCGCAGGTCGGCACCTGCGCCTCTTGACCCGGCCTGAAGACAAATAGTGGTGGCACCAGCTCGCTTCCTCATGAAAGCCATAGTCTGCAGGTATATAGACAGGCTAAGGTAGTATACGGACAGGCTAGAGTAGTATACGGACAGGCTAGGGTAGCACAGGCTAGGGTAGTATATGGACAGACTAGGGTTGTATACGGACAGGCTAGGGTAGTATATGGACGGGCTAGGGTAGTATATGGACGGGCTAGGGTAGTATACGGACAGGCTAAGGTAGTATACGGCCAGACTAAGGTAGTATACGGACAGGCTAAGGTAGTATACGGACAGGCTAAGGTAGTATACGGACAGGCTAGGGTTATATATGAACAGGCTAAGTTAGTATACGGACAGGCTAAGGTAGTATACAGACAGGCTAAGGTAGTATACGAACAGGCTAGGGTAGTATATAGACAGGCTAGGGTAGTATACTGTAGAGACAGGCTAAGGTAGTATATGGACAGGCTAGGTTAGTGTATGGACAGGTCAGGATAGTATATAGACAGGCTAAGGTAGTATACAGACAGGCGAGGGTAGGACAGGCTAGGGTAGTATACGGACAGGCTAGGGTAGTATACGGACAGGTTAGGGTTGTATATGGACAGGCTAGGGTAGTATACAGACAGGCTAGTTTAGTATACGGGCAGGCTAGGGTAGTATACGAACAGGCTAGGGTTGTATACGGACAGGCTAGGGTTGTATACAGACAGGCTAGGGTTGTATACAGACAGGCTAGGGTTGTATACAGACAGGCTAGGGTAGTATGCGGACAGGCTAGGGTAGTATGCGGACAGGCTAGGGTTGTATACAGACAGGCTAGGGTAGTATGTGGACAGGCTAAGGTAGTATACGGGCAGGCTAGGTTAGTATACGGGCAGGCTAGGGTAGTATACAGGCAGGCTAGGGTAGTATACAGACAGGCTAAGGTAGTATACAGACAGGCTAGGGTAGTATACGGACAGGCTAGGGTAGTATACGGACAGGCTAGGGTTATATATGGACAGGCTAGGGTTATATATGGACAGGCTAAGGTAGTATACGGACAGGCTAGGGTTATATATGGACAGGCTAGGGTTATATATGAACAGGCTAAGGTAGTATACGGAGCGGCAAAGGTAGTATACGAACAGGCTAAGGTAGTATACGGACAGGCTAGGGTTATATATGGACAGGCTAGGGTTATATATGGACAGGCTAGGGTTATATATGGACAAACTAAGGTAGTATACGGACAGGTTAAGGTAGTATACAGACAGGCTAAGGTAGTATACGGACAGGCTAGGGTAGTATGTAGGCAGGCTAGGGTAGTATATAGACAGGCTAAGGTAGTATATGGACAGGCAAGGGTAGTATATGGACAGGTTAGGGTAGTATATAGACAGGCTATCGTAGTATATGGACAGGCTAGGGTAGGACAGGCTAGGGTAGTATATGGACAGTCTAGGGTTGTATACGGACAGGTAGGGTAGTATACGGGCAGGCTAGGGGAGTATACAGGCAGGCTAGGGATGTATATGGACAGGCTAGGTGAAGTAATTGGTACAATAAATTTACTTCACTAGGGTAGTATACGGACAGGCTAAGGTAGTATACGGACAGGCTAGGGTAGTATACGGACAGACTAGGGTAGTATATGGACAGGCTAAGGTGGTATACGGATAGGCTAAGGTAGTATACAGAAAAGCTAAGGTAGTGGATAGAGTAGTATATGGACAGGTTAGGGTAGGACAGGCTAGGGTAGGACAGGCTAGGGTAGTATACAGACAGACTAGGGTTGTATATGGACAGGCTAGGGTTGTATATGGACATGCTAGGGTAGTATACGGGGAGGCTAGGGTAGTATACAGACAGGCTAGGGTAGTATACGGACAGGCTAAGGTAGTATACGGGCAGGCTAAGGTAGGTAGTATACAGACAGGCTAAGTTAGTATACAGGCAGGCTAGGGTTATATATGGACAGGCTAAGTTAGTATATGGACAGGCTAAGGTAGTATACGGACAGGCTAGAGTAGTATACGGACAGGCTAGGGTAGCACAGGCTAGGGTAGTATATGGACAGACTAGGGTTGTATACGGACAGGCTAGGGTAGTATATGGACGGGCTAGGGTAGTATATGGACGGGCTAGGGTAGTATACGGACAGGCTAAGGTAGTATACGGCCAGACTAAGGTAGTATACGGACAGGCTAAGGTAGTATACGGACAGGCTAAGGTAGTATACGGACAGGCTAGGGTTATATATGAACAGGCTAAGTTAGTATACGGACAGGCTAAGGTAGTATACAGACAGGCTAAGGTAGTATACGAACAGGCTAGGGTAGTATATAGACAGGCTAGGGTAGTATACTGTAGAGACAGGCTAAGGTAGTATATGGACAGGCTAGGTTAGTGTATGGACAGGTCAGGATAATATATAGACAGGCTAAGGTAGTATACAGACAGGCGAGGGTAGGACAGGCTAGGGTAGTATACGGACAGGCTAGGGTAGTATACGGACAGGTTAGGGTTGTATATGGACAGGCTAGGGTAGTATACAGACAGGCTAGTTTAGTATACGGGCAGGCTAGGGTAGTATACGAACAGGCTAGGGTTGTATACGGACAGGCTAGGGTTGTATACAGACAGGCTAGGGTTGTATACAGACAGGCTAGGGTTGTATACAGACAGGCTAGGGTAGTATGCGGACAGGCTAGGGTAGTATGCGGACAGGCTAGGGTTGTATACAGACAGGCTAGGGTAGTATGTGGACAGGCTAAGGTAGTATACGGGCAGGCTAGGTTAGTATACGGGCAGGCTAGGGTAGTATACAGGCAGGCTAGGGTAGTATACAGACAGGCTAAGGTAGTATACAGACAGGCTAGGGTAGTATACGGACAGGCTAGGGTAGTATACGGACAGGCTAGGGTTATATATGGACAGGCTAGGGTTATATATGGACAGGCTAAGGTAGTATACGGACAGGCTAGGGTTATATATGGACAGGCTAGGGTTATATATGAACAGGCTAAGGTAGTATACGGAGCGGCAAAGGTAGTATACGAACAGGCTAAGGTAGTATACGGACAGGCTAGGGTTATATATGGAAAGGCTAGGGTTATATATGGACAGGCTAGGGTTATATATGGACAAACTAAGGTAGTATACGGACAGGTTAAGGTAGTATACAGACAGGCTAAGGTAGTATACGGACAGGCTAGGGTAGTATGTAGGCAGGCTAGGGTAGTATATAGACAGGCTAAGGTAGTATATGGACAGGCAAGGGTAGTATATGGACAGGTTAGGGTAGCATATAGACAGGCTATCGTAGTATATGGACAGGCTAGGGTAGGACAGGCTAGGGTAGTATATGGACAGTCTAGGGTTGTATACGGACAGGTAGGGTAGTATACGGGCAGGCTAGGGGAGTATACAGGCAGGCTAGGGATGTATATGGACAGGCTAGGTGAAGTAATTGGTACAATAAATTTACTTCACTAGGGTAGTATACGGACAGGCTAAGGTAGTATACGGACAGGCTAGGGTAGTATACGGACAGACTAGGGTAGTATATGGACAGGCTAAGGTGGTATACGGATAGGCTAAGGTAGTATACAGAAAAGCTAAGGTAGTGGATAGAGTAGTATATGGACAGGTTAGGGTAGGACAGGCTAGGGTAGGACAGGCTAGGGTAGTATACAGACAGACTAGGGTTGTATATGGACAGGCTAGGGTTGTATATGGACATGCTAGGGTAGTATACGGGGAGGCTAGGGTAGTATACAGACAGGCTAGGGTAGTATACGGACAGGCTAAGGTAGTATACGGGCAGGCTAAGGTAGGTAGTATACAGACAGGCTAAGTTAGTATACAGGCAGGCTAGGGTTATATATGGACAGGCTAAGTTAGTATATGGACAGGCTAAGGTAGTATACGGCCAGGCTAGGGTTGTATATAGACAGGCTGGGGTATTATACTGTATAGACAGGCTAAGGTAGTATATGGACAGGCTAGGGTAGTGTATGGACAGGTTAGGGTAGTATATAGACAGGCTAAGGTAGTATACAGACAGGCTAGGGTAGGACAGGCTAGGGTAGTATATGGACAGGCTAGGGTTCTATATGGACAGGCTAGGGTTATATATGGACAGGCTAAGGTAGTATACGGACAGGCTAAGGTAGCATAGGGAGAGGCTAAGGTAGTATACAGACAGGCTAGGGTTGTATACAGACAGGCTTGGGTAGTATACAGACTGGCTAGGGTTGTATACGGACAGGCTAGGGTAGTATACGAACAAGCTTAGGTAGTATACGGACAGGCTAGGGTTATATATGGACAGGCTAGGGTTATATATGGACAGGCTAGGGTTATATATGGACAGGCTAAGGTAGTATACGGACAAGGCTAAGGTAGCATACAGAGAGGCTAAGGTAGTATACGGACAGGCTAGGGTTATATATGGACAGGCTAGGGTAGTATACGAACAGGCTAGGGTAGGACAGGCTAGGGTAGTATACGGACAGGCTAGGGTTGTATATGGCAGGCTAGGGTAGTATACAGACCGGCTAGGGTAGTATACGGGCAGGCTAGGGTAGTATACGAACAGGCTAGGGTTGTATACATACAGGCTAAGGTAGTATATGGACAGGCTAGGGTTATATATGGACAGGCTAAGGTAGTATACGGACAGGCTAAGGCAGTATACGGATAGGCTAGGGTTATATATGGACAGGCTAGGGTTATATATGGACAGGCTAAGGTAGTATACGGAGAGGCTAAGGTAGTATACGGACAGGCTAGGGTTATATATGGACAGGCTAGGGTAGTATACGGAGAGGCTAGGGTAGTATATAGACAGGCTAGGGTAGTATATGGACAGGCTAGGGTAGTATATGAACAGGTTAGGGTAGTATATAGACAGGCTGTCTTAGTATATGGACAGGCTAGGGTAGGACAGGCTAGGGTAGTATACGGACAGGCTAGGGTTGTATACGGACAGGTTAGGGTAATATACGGGCAGGCTAGGGTAGTATACAGGCAGGCTTGGGTTGTATACGGACAGGCTAGGTGAAGTAATTGGTACAATAATTTACTTCACTGGGGTAGTATACGGGCAGGCTAAGGTAGTATACAGACAGGCTACGGTAGTACACGGACAGGCTAGGGTAGTATACAGAGAGGCTAGGGTAGTATACAGACAGGCTAAGGTAGTATAGAGACAGGCTAGGGTTATATATGGACAGGCTAGGGTTATATATGGACAGGCTAAGATAGTATACGGACAGGCAAAGGTAGTATACTGACAGGCTAAGGTAGTATACGGACAGGCTAAGGTAGTATACGGACAGGCTAGGGTAGTATATAGACAGGCTAGGGTAGTGTATAGACAGGCTAAGGTAGTATATGGACAGGTTAGGGTAGTATATGGACAGGCTATCATAGTATAAGAACAGGCTAGGGTAGGACAGGTTAGGGTAGTATAGGGGCAGGTTAGGGTAGTATATGGGCAGGCTTAAAGAGTGAGAGGGGGTGGGTGATAGAGGGGGTTGGGAGAGTGAGAGAGATGGGGTGAGAGAGAAAGAGGGAGGGGGGTGAGGGAGAGAGGGATGGGTAAGGGTGGGTAAGTGAGGCACAGGACACTGCTATGGAGGGAGGGGCAGGCAGATGACACTACAGCGGGGGGGGGTCATGTGAAGGGAGGACAGAGGACACTGCTTTGTAGGGGACACAGGATACTGCTATGGGGGGAGGGGGGTGCAGAGTTCACTACATGGGGGGTTATAAAGGGGGTAGAGGACAGTACGGGGGGTTATGTAAAGGAGGGCACAGGACCATGCTAAGGGGGCAAAGGACACAGTGGGGGTGATGAAAAGGTGGACAGAGGACACTGCTATGGGGGGCACAGGAAACCACAGTGGGGGGGTGGTGTTAAGGGGGCAGAAGACACTGCTATGGGAAAGGGGAAACAGAGGACACTACAGTGGAGGAGAGTTATGTGAAGGGGGGCAGGACACTGGTATGTAGAGGCAGAAGACACTACTGTATGGGGGGGGGGGACCCTACTGTAGAGGGGATGATGTGATGGAGAGCAGGGGACACTACTGTGGATGGGGGGGCACAGGACACAATGCTGTTTTCATTTTGCAAGGGTGTTTACCCCCATTACTCCACACCCCCCTCCCTTACCCGGGGATCTATGATTTTCCCCATGTTGTGCAGGTAGATCTTACCTCTGTATTTAGGAATCCAAAAGTACCCCCATCTTCAGGGCTAAAAAATCATATCAGGCATAAAATGTGTAGAGGGGACATGTCACAAACAAAAAAATTGATTTCTTATAATGTAAAGTTGCGAGGTAGAGAGAGTCCAAAGATGACAGCTGCAGAGGTCTGCTGGTGGGACATAGCTTAGGCCTGTGGGATGTTGGGACTTCTTCCTGCCCAGGCCAAATTTTTAGCTTTCAGCGCTGCCGCATTTTGAATGACAGTAAAGCAGTCATGCAACACTGTAACAAAACTAAATTTGTATAATTGTGTTTACACAACTAGAGCTTCAGCCCCAGAAGATTTGGCTGCTCAACGACCAGGCCATTTTTTGGGATTCTGCACTGCGTCGCTTTAACTGACAATTGCGCAGTCATGCAAAGCTGTACCCAAACAAAATTGACGTCCTTTCTTTCTCACAAGTAGAGCTTTCTTTTGGTGGTATTTGATCGGCTCTGCAGTTTTTATTTTTTGCTCTTTAAACAAAAGAAGAGCATCAATTTTGAAAAAAACACAATATCGTTTACTTTTTGCTATAATATATATCCCACATTTTTTATCAAAAAAGCAATTTTTTTGTTCAGTTTAGGCTGATATGTAGTCTTCTACATATTTTTGTTAAAAAAAATCACAATAAGCGTATATTGATTGGTTTGCGCAAAAGTTATAGCGTCTACAAAATAGGGGATAGATTTATGGCATTATTATTTTTATTTTTTTTTACTAGTAATGGCGGCGTTCTGCGATTTTTATCTGGACTGCGACATTATGGCGGACACATCGGACACTTTTGACACATTTGTGAAACCATTGACAATTGTACAGCGATCAGTGCTATAAAAATGCACTGATTACTGTATAAATGTCACTGGCAGGGAAGGGGTTAACACTAAGGGGCGATCACGGGGATAACTGTGTTCCTTATGTTTGTTTCTAACTGTGGGGGGATGGGACTGTCTAGGAGGAGAGAGTTACTCCCAGCCTGGCCACATACAGAGTCCCAACATGCAAGGAACACAGGTGTTCTAGGGACACATAGCATTCACATATCAAGAATTACACCCCAAAATACATTCTGCTTAGCAAAGGGTAAACAAAAGAATACCTGTGGTTTTAGTAGCGCAGTTGTCCACAGGAGGATAGCGCTGGTCAGGCAGCAGACAGAGACTTGGTCAGCAAATGCGAACGCAATTTTCCAGGCAACAGGCAGGAATACTGTCCACAGTCAGTACAGGCAGCAGGCAGTGCCAAAATATTGGTCCTGGTAGTAGGCAGGAAAATGGTCCATGTGATGTGTTCAGTTGTGCGACAGGCAGAGGCACGATGGCAGAAGTCCTACAGGCAGCAGGCAGACATGGGGTCTTGTTCAGGACAGAATGGGGACAGGGGTAGAGGCTTCTCCCACCCAAATCTCTTTGAAGCCTCTGAGTCTCCAGACCCTAATCTAGGAATGAGAAAACAAAAAGATTGTTTTCTTCATCCAGAAAAACAATTCTGGAGCCCCTCATATATGTGAGACCCCTGTGTTATGAATCCCACTAGTACAGTAGCAGGGTACAAGATCAGTCCAAGAGGCAGGCAAAAAAGCATTATCAAACAGTCCAGGGTCAGTTCCAGATCAGGCAGAGGTATGTACAGAATCAGTAGGCAGAAGTGTAGTCGAATAACAAGCCAGGGTCAGTTCCAGATCAGGCATAGGTATGTACAGAACCGATAGGCAGAAGCGTTGTTCAAATAACAAGCCAGGGTCAGTTACAGAGCAAGCAGAGGCATAAGGGGTGTGAAGGTAAATGGCAGGAAGTGAGGGTTATGTTTAATGGTGGAAACAGTCACCTATGCAGAGGCCTGGTTGGGAAGGACATTGGGGGCAAAAATATGTGGTGTCTCTTCTAACTCCTCCTCTGGAGCACACCCAGGATTTTTTCTGACGTTTTTGGCCTGTTGGTCTGGGAGGGATTTTATCGGGAAAGTTGCATACGGAGAGTCTGCTAATCACATAGGATCGAGTGTTTTCTTGTGGGCCATTCGAGAATATAAGGGCAGTGATGATTTCCTCTTGGTAGGTGTTGTATATGGCCAAATGAAACAAATAAATTGATACTTTTTTATACCACTGGTATGTTTGTCTTGTGGCAAGGTAGGGTTTGAACATTTGGTCGCTGAAGTCGTCACCCCCCATGAACATATTGTATTCGTGGATACATGTTGGCTTTTGGATTGGGCCATTGCTCCTGGTGATCTCCACAAAAGGTATTATTGTGGATCGAAGACAGCATGTAGACATCCCTTCTGTCCCTCCACTTCACAGCCAGAATTTCCTCATTCCGCAAACTTGCCGTCTACCCTCTTCTTAACTTCTTGTTGAGGAGCCTTTGAGGAAAGCCCTTCCGGTTCTTCCTTATGGTGCCACATGCTGGAGTGTTCTACCTGTGAAGGTTGCAGAACAGGGGCAAACTCGTATAGAAGTTGTCTACATACAAATCGTAGCCTTTCTCCAGGAGTGGGTTTATGAGTTCCCAAACGACTTTCCCGCTTGATCCCATGTAGTCTGGGCAATTAGGGGGATGCAGCTGGGTGTCCTTTCCTTGGTATACCATGAAGGCATATGTATACCCTGTGGCTCGTTCGCACAATTTATACAACTTCACCCCATAGCGGGCCCTTTTGGTGGGAATAAATTGCTTGCCTGCCAGTAAATTTGATAAGTGACTCATCCTCGCATATATGTTGGTCTGGGGTAAACAACGGGGGGAAGATTTCAGGAAAATAATTTAGTAGTGGACGAATTTTATAAATCTTATCATAATTTGGGTCATTTCGGGGAGGGCACTGGGTATTATCATTATAGTGTAGGAACCTCATAATCATGAGATATCTGATTCTGGACATTACTGAGGAAAAGATGGGCATGTGGTGGATGGGTTGGGTTGACCAATATGAACGTAATTCATTTTTTTTGGTTAGTCCCATACAGAATGTGAGGCCCAAAAAAATCTTAAATGACTCCACTGTTAGGGCTCTCCACTCGTAGGGACGGGCATAATAGGACATTGGGTTACTTGCTATGAATTGTTGTGCATACAGGTTGCACTGGGCCACAATTGATGCTAGCATGTCCTCAGTAAAAATAAGTGGAAAAAATATATCTGGGAAATTTTTTTGTGTTCACCTGGACTCCTGGCTGGGCAGTGAAAGGGGGAATGTTAGCTTCTCCATAATTAGGAGAAAGCCATAAGGGGTTATGAAGGGATTAGGGAAGGCTGACATGGGACCTAACCCTTTGGGACTGAGGTGACACCCCACTGGTACTTGACCTTTCTTGCCGAGGTACTGCGGTGCTGGTGGATGGTACTGCGGTGCTGGTGGATGGCACTGTGGTGCTGGTGGATGGGACTGCGGTGCTGGTGGATGGGACTGGCTCCTCACCAGAACGCCTTCGTCTGGCGGGCAGACTATCATCCTCCTCTGAGGCTGTCAGTGTTTCACTGCTTAGGACAGGCTCTTAGTTAACGTCAGACTCAGAATCTGAATTTGAGGAGGAATCCAAAGCAGAGAGCTCCCTGTTGCTCTTGTCAGCCGCAAGAATATTATACGCCTCCTCAGGTGAAAATAATTTTCTAGACATTGTTGGTGGGCACTTATGGCACTGATGACACGTGACACTGATGACACATGACACTGATGACTGATGACAGAAGGCACTGATGACACGTGACACTGATGACAATTGGCACTGATTACACGTTACACTGATGACAGATGGCACTGATTACACGTGACACTGACATGACACTGATGAAAGTGGCACTGATGACACGTGACATTGATGAAAGATGGCACTGATGACACTGATGACAGATGGCACTGATGACACTGATGTGGCACTGATGATAGATGGCACTGATGACACGTGGCACTGATGACACATGACACTGATGACAGATAGCACTGATGACATGTGACACTGACAGGTGGCACTGATGATAGATGGCACTGATGACAAATGGCACTGATGACAGATGGCACTGATGACAATGATGGGTACTGTGACACAGTGATGAGCACTGTGACACCAATGGGCACAATTACACAGATGAGCACTGTGACACCAATGGGCACTATTTGGGCACTGTATGTACTGTGTTTTTACTGTAAATTCACAGATGTTAGTTGGCACTCACAGATCTGCAGCATAGAAGATCTCCCTCTTCACAGGCGGTCTCTGTGTGGGGTGGGAGAGCCGTCAATGAGAGATGATCTCAAATGTTTACATTTGAGATCATCTCTCATTGGACACGCCAATCGCGGGGTAAATGGCCTTTATGATTGGCCATTTATCACGATCTGTGATTGGCCGTGTCCAAGGGACACAGCCAACACAGATTTTCCCTGATGCGTGGCCGCATTGGCACGCGGGGAACAGGTAAGCAGGAGGACGTCCACTGATGCCCTCCCGGTATTTAAGCCCCGCGCTGTAGCCGTCTTTTGGCTATAGTGCGGGCGGGAGTGGTTAAAAAAAAAAGGTGTCCCGCCATGTCCACCCATTTTCAATCATGGCGCCCGACGGACCCAAAAAATAGAAAGAAAATAAAAGCTCCACCTCGATGGGAGGCGTCTTGCCGACTGCTGTCTCTTGGCTGTGACAGCTGTTATATAGGCAAGGGCGGGGCCACCCGGTGATGTAAACAGGTGACCCCGCCCCCCTCTGATGTCACGTGACATCAGAAGGGGTGGGGTCACCCGGTTAAGTCACCGGGTGGCCCTGCCCTTGTGTATATAACAGCAGTCACAGCCAAGAGACAGCAGTCAGCAGGACGTCTCCCATCGAGAAGGAGCTTCTTTTTTTTTTTTTCAGGTCCGTCAGCGCCGTGATTGAAGATGGATGGACATTGCGGGACACTTTTTTTTTTTAATAAAGGAATTGTAAAAAACTGTCTCCTGACGTTTTTACTTCTTTGACACTTTTTTTGGTGAATGGGTAGGGGGGCGAGATCTTGTTAAATGGGGGCTTTCAGATTCCGTAAAGAACCACACCCGCAGACCCCCACAACCACCGGGCAAGGGTTGTGGGTATGAGGCCCTTGTCCTCATGAACATGGGGACAAGGTGCTTTGGGGGGCCCCATGCTTTGGCCAATCATCAGACATCAATGCACTGCGATTTCTCAGTGCATTATGGGGCATTCCGTGGCGCTTGAATTTGCAGCAAATGCCCCATAATGCACTATTATTCGGTGTTCGGCGAACGGGCTACTCGAACGAATCGAACATCAAGCTCATCCCTACTCATGGTGCAGTATTTCAAATCATTTATTTAAAAAAGAAGGTCGTATTGCACTTACATCAAAGAAGACAGGGATCAGCATCTATTGTATAGGAATCGCCGGTTTGCGCTCCACCTGCTTTCCAGCTTTACCAGAAATTATGTATCTCAAACACCACCCAATGTGGTTTTCATGTCATAGGTGTTTTTATACTTTACAACACGCAGCTCCTTATTGTAGTTTATCTTTTTTTTTGGTTTATGATTTGCATGGGTTTGGAACCTACTGGCTCCTATATTTTCTGCCACCATACATGTGCTTTAGCAGTATAGTTCCAGTACTCGGTAGATTAACCGGTTGCCGACCAGCCACCATCATTATACTGGAGCATGTTGGCACTGCTGTGCGAATCGCCATAGGTGTACGTCGGGTGTGTGGCCGTCTAGGGGACGCGTGCACGCGCACCCGGCGTCCCTGTGGCGATCGGATTAGTTTCAGAACCGATCAGTCTCCAGGCCCAGGCCAATGATTTCTGGCCTGGACCTGGTGATCGGTTCTGGCGAATGGCAAACTGTCCTCTGCCTGTGTAATGTAAACACAGGCAGAGGAAGTGATGTCACCTCCCCTCATGGAGCCCTTTTAGGTTCCAGCGCGAGAGGAGAGGACATCTCACCGTGAGTACACCAACACTACACTGACACCATTACCCGTAGGTACACTTGTCACCCCCCGATCACCCCCTGATAACCCTTTCTCTCCCTGTCACAGTGTAACCAAGTGCAGTTTGCAGATTTTTCACTGATCATTGTACTAGTGTGACTTGTGACACTAAACAGCGTTAGGGTAGTTAGTAGTAGGCCCAAGCAGGTTTAAGGTACTCCCCACTAACCCCCTAATAAAGGTTTAACCCTCTGATCACCCCCCAGTTAACCCTTTCACCCCCTGTCATAGTGGCAGTAGTATAGTGTACAGATCTCTTTTCTGATCACTGTATTCGTGACTCTAAACAGCGTTAGGGCAGTTAGCGGTTATCGCAGATTTAGGGTACCCGCTATATAGTTCCTAATAAAGGTTTAACTCCTTGATCACCCCCAGTTAACCCTTACAATCCCTGTCACTGTGGCATTAGTATAGTGTACAGATATTTTTCTGAACTCTGTATTATGCTGCGTACACACAAGCGGAATGTCTGACAGAAAAAGTCAGACGGGAGCTTTTCATCGTATTTTCCGATCATGTGTATGCCCCATCAGACTTTTTACGTCGAAAATTCTGACGGACCTAGAAATGGAACATGTTCTAAATATTTCCGATGGAACCAATTCCTATCGGGAAAACCGCTCGTCTGTATGCTGTTCCGACGTACTAAAAACAACGCATGCTCTGAAGCAAGTACGAGACGGAAGCTATTGGCTTCTGGCTATTGAACTTCCTTTTTCTAGTCCCGTCGTACGTGTTGTATGTCACCGCGTTCTTGGCGGTCCGACTTTGGTGTGACCGTGTGTATGCAAGACAGCTTGAGCGGAATTCCGGAAAAACCACCCGTGTGTACAGGGCATTACTGTCACGGGTTAGCTAGTTATCGTCAGTTAGGTGTCAGCATCAGTTAGTGACAATACCAGACAGCGGCAGATTTTAACCCTTTGATTGCCAGTAGCGCTAACACACACGCAAACACCATATACCTCCCTTACTAGTATAGTGTTTGAACGGATCAATATCTTTGATCCGATCAGATCTATACTAGCGTTCCCAATTGTTTCTAAAAAACGGCATTAGCAGTATCAGCCCAAACACCTGCCAGCACTTGCGTTTAGCCCCTCTGCCCAGCCCAGCCCACCCAAGTCCAGCATCAATAGATTACTGTCACTTACAAAACCCAATGTCAGGAAAGGTTCCCTCCGCTGGTAATATCTATCATTTGGCATGCAGTACTGAAGGCCACCAGCAGGTGTCTCCTGGCAGTTTAGAACTGTCAGAGCTTTTTCCTGCTAGTATTATGTCATCTTTGGGCCGCAGTACTAGCGTCCACCAGTGGATGGATCCTGGCAGTGTGGATCAGGCATTACCTTCTGTAATTAGGCGTCACCTGACTTTGATAGCAGCTATAGCAGGGGTCCTCAAACTTTTTAAACAGGAAGCCACTTCACTGTCCCTCAGACCGTTAGAGGGCTGGACTATAGTTTAAAAGAAAAAAACTTTGAACAAATTCCTATGCAAATTGATAGTGTCGACGCAAATTGTATTCTTTGAACACAGACACTATATTCTGGCATATGAGACACGCAGCTCTTTCCTTGTACTGCATGAAAAAGTAATCATAAGTCCACTGTTCTTTGAATATCCTACACTCCGAGACAATTTTTCTTTTTCTTGACATCATTGTTTCTTAGGGTTTCCAAATAGCTATTAGTAAAATACCTATATATATATATATATATATATATACACAGCGCTACAAAAACAATATACCAGCAATAACTTTGCCCACACAGAGACATACAGACTGCACTGCCCATCAATGCAGTCTGATCAGTGCCCATCAATGCTCGCCATGGCAGCCCAATCAGTGCCCGCCTCACCATCAGTGCAAGCATCCCCTCACCACCATTGCAAGCCCCCCTCACCATCATTGCAAGCCCCCCTCAGCATCATTGCAAGCCCCCCTCACAGCCTTACTGTGCCAAACAATGTCTCACCAGTCAGTGTGTGTGCACATCGAGCATCTCCTGCTGCTGTGTCACGGCTCACTGTGAAAAGTTTGGGCCCTCTGTGATAAAAGTCCCGCCTTCCTCCTATCTAGACCAGCTCGCGTGATAGACAGAACACTGCCTCTATCACACGAGCTGGTCTAGGAGGAGGGTGGGACTTTTATCACAGCGCGCCCGAACTTTTAACAGTGAGCTCTGTGACAGAGCAGTCTCCTGCTGTGTTACAACCAGCCCGGCTTGTCGGGAATCCGGACCTGGGTGGGGTGGGCCGGATAAATGTCCTCGGCGGGCCGTAGTTTGAGGACCCCTGAGCTATAGTATAAATACCCGGCAAGTGCACACGCACCTTGCCCTGGTATTGTCCTTGTGCCTTGACCTGCAGCCTGTTTATCTGTGATCCTGATCCTGGACCTGAACACGAACCTTGATTCCTGTATCCTGAACCTGTTTGTTTCTGTTCCTGTATCCCTGGATCCTTGCCCTGCAGCCTGATTCCTTCCATCTTGTTCCCTGTCTGTTTACTCCTGCCCCCCCTACTGCTGATCTCCTGTTTATGACCCTGGCCTGGCTTGACTACGATTCTGGGACTCTCTTTTTGCTATATATTTACTGGTTGGTTTATTATCACTGTTTGGTTGTTCAGTTTGTTCACTCTGTATTGGTGATGTGTTCACATTTATATGCATTTACTTTAATAAACTTATTTACTTTCCCCTGTTTATGTCTGGTTCATTCTGTCGCAGTCCCACAGTTCTGGTCACATCTGGTTTATAACAGAATACCAAGGCCATCCCTGACCAGAAGTGGCTGCACAGGGGAACCATTTTGATTCAGTTTGGTTGCAAACATGAATGCCGATGAGGTTATTTATTTTTCTCTGCTGGCATCTGAAAGTAGTGATTATTGCCACCAGGTTTTGCAAGGATGGTCTAGTGACCAGTTGATTGCAGCTATCCGTTTGGCTCACTCCCTGGTCGATCAGGGTTATATATTGTTTGGGGAGGTGCAGCCTTTGATCAAGATCTGTACTGAGCTGGCCCTGCCCTGTATTCCAGAGGGCCAAGACGATTTCTCTCCTCCTTTTAGTATGAATCAGGTTGTATCCCTAGTGTGGCTTTTTGAGGATGATCCCACCGATTTTTGTGAGCACTACTCAGCCTGTTCCCCACAGGTAATTGCTGAGTGCATTGTGTCTGCTCAGTCTTTTGTTACACAGGGAGATTTAAAACTACAGTTTGTACAACCCATACTTTTGGCATGGTCTGACATGGTGCAATCAGCCCCAGCAAAACAAACCACCTCTGCCATCAGACACCAGCCTACCCAAATGTATGTTTCCCCATCAGCTGTGTCAACCTCAGTTGCAGCCCAGTATACGCTGCTCCCAACCAAATACTCATATCCTGCTCCCTGTACCTATCCTGCATTCAACCCACCTGCCTCTTCTCCGCTGCCTACAAACCCACAAGATCTTTCCTCAGCTACTGGTACCTCTTCTCTGCCACATCCCAATCCTCCTTTCCAGTCTGCTGCACCCCTTACCTATGGTGCTGCAGTCACCTACAGAGCTTCAGTGGCTAAGCCAAAGAAAAAACAAAAGTTTTTCCCAACCAAAACGATCCTGCCATTAACCCAACCTGCCTCCACACCCACCAATATGTCCCAACTTGAGGTTCCGGTGCCAGTATTCCAGCCTGAGGAGCCAGAGCCAGCTTTCCAGCCTGAAGAGCGAGAGCCAGCATTCCAGCCTGAAGAGCGAGAGCCAGCGTTCCAGCCTGAAGAGCCAGAGCCAGCGTTCCAGCCTGAAGAGCCAGAGCCAGCGTTCCAGCCTGAAGAGCCAGAGCCAGCGTTCCAGCCTAAAGAGCCAGAGCCAGCCTTCCAGTCTGAAGAACCAGAGCCAGCGTTTCAGCCTGAAGTCCCGGTGTCTGTTTCCCGGTCTGAGGGTGCGTTGCCCGTTTCCCGGCCTGCGAAGCCTGCTACCCAGCCTGATGTGTTCTTGTCTGCTGCCCAGCCTGATGTTTTCCTGTCTGCTGCCCAGCCTGATGTGTTCCTGTCTTCTGCCCAGTCTGATCAGCCTCTATCTGCAGCCCTGCCTGATGAGCTCCTTTCTGCTGCTCAGCCTGATGAGCTCCTGTCTGCTGCCCAGCCTGATGTGTTCCTGTCTGCTGCCCAGCCTGATGAGCCTCTGTCTGCTACCCAGCCTAATGAGCCTCTGTCTGCTACCCAGCCTGATGAGTTCCTGTCTGCTGCCCAGCCTGATGTGTCCCTATCTGCTGCCCAGCCTGATGTGCCTCTGTCTGCTGCCCAGCCTGATGTGCCTCTGTCTGCTGCCCAGCCTGACGAGCCTCTGTCTGCTGCCCAGCCTGATGTGTTCCTGTCAGACAAAGAAATAAAAAGAGAGAAGGGCGCACCAGCCATGTGCATTATCTTTTGTAAAACATTTATTAAGTAAACTGATAAAGGAAATTACTCACAAGCAGTAGAGAATCATGTGCCATAAACCTTGGACATCAACTTGCAACAAGTGGTAAAAATGATGAACAAAGCCTTCCAAAGGTGTTTCAGAGGAATATATAACACTGCTCGCTTATGCGTTTCGAAGGGCTCGTCCCTTCTTCATCAGAGCTCAGCAGTGAACCCTCCTTCAGTAGGCCCTGTATATATAGTGAATGCCAAAAAGGCACAATCAATGGATGGGGCAGGGCACATAGGGCTCCTCCCTTTCTGGGAGATCCTCCCTCCTACACTCTTTGCCTGTACAAGTGGATAGCCCATCATGGTTTAATTGGTTAAAAAATAAATTGATGAATAGATTCATTCATTAATAGATATAGTAAAGTAAAGAAACTGGTGAGTGTCGCTGTAGTGTAGTACAGTTAGAACCCAGCAGGGGCTAACCATAGGGATGCATTATCAGCAGTGATAGATGTGTGCATGTATACACACACATATATATATATAGAGATGGGCGCAGAAAGGTGCAGAGTGGCATGGGATGGATGCATCTGTTTGGCAAGGAAGGAAGTATCATGTTAGTAAGCTGATATACATAGAGATGGACACTATACCTTTGATGTTCAATACACTCTGATCGCTGTGTAGCTGCAGTGTGTGTGAGAGAGCGGCCCGCCGGTCCTATCCGGATGTACAATCGGTGTTGGAACGCATGCCAGTGCGTTTGCGTTCCAGACAGGAGGAAGGGGCGGTGCGCGTCATTTCCTCTGTGCCCACTGCCGCTTACCGATGACGTAAGCGGCAGGGGATAGCGCGGCGCCATACTGCTAGAGGCAGACTCTCGAGGGGGCGAGGCCGGCACAATGTAGATCACGGATCTGCCCTGCAGACAATAACACGGAAGCAGTGTATAAATAAACCGGCTGTCGCACATTGAATCACAGGGGCCACTGCATACTGACAAGCAGTGAACATATACATGTCACATATATTTACCAAAAGTCAATAGTGACTAGTGGATGATATATAGCTTGTATAGTGTTGTACTAAATAGCATTTAGGATTGTCAGCAGTACTAGTAGTACATGTATATGTGTATAGAGATATATTCACAGTATTACAGGATGCACAACCCATATGCCCATCTGCACATAACGTGAATGCCCATATCACTGTATACCATGAGACGCCCGAGGTAGCTAAGAAAAATTATTATATAGATGAAGGACTAATCCAGGCCAGATCAAAATGTAAGAATATTTTAAAAATATATAAAAAATTATAAAACAAATTGTGTAAAAAGTAAGAATTAAAAATGTTCTTAATGAATATAAAAAAGATGATTGGATACACCGGGATGGTACTGAAGGAGTGGACACATGTGGCACGAACAGTAACTGGCATAATGACTACTTAGTGCTAATGTGCTCATGATAGTCATCATATACCCTACAACGGAGGGTGGGGGGATTGAAAAGGATGTATATGTAAATATATATATTTTTTATTATATAATATAATATTTTCCAGGCAAAGGCCGGGTGGTCCCTTCCTCATTACTGTGTGCAACATGTGTAACGTGACAAACTTGTCATTAAAATACAAAGGAGATACCTATATCATAAATGCTAAACATATCAACAGTGGTACCACAATAATAACATAACCACATTTTGATAATTCAGTGTAGATTTGATTAATCATAGGTCACTGGGAGAATGTGAAATATGATACACCAAATAAAACTGAAAAGATACATTAGAATGCAACAGTCGAAAGTCGACCTAGGACCAGAAGCAGAAAGGACAGAAAGGTGTGTGTATGTGGATAAAGTGGCAGTGGCATATAGAAGCGCCGTGGGTGGGTACTATGGGGTCACGTGATTTTGTGAACCTCAGGGTCCTCATTCAGGCCCCCAGGGGTCATACTCCCAAGGGTGAAGATCCAATAGGCTTCGCGTTTGCAGAGCCTTTGGTGTCTCCTACCCCTATCGAGGCCGCCTCCAATGGATTCAATCCCGAACACTTTCATGCCTGATGGATCACCGTGATGGACTTCCTGAAAGTGCCGAGGGACCGGATATTTGACACGTGTATTTGTGATGTCGCATTTGTGTTCGCCAATATGCACTCTCATAGGGCGGGAGGTACGACCTAGATACAGGCGTCCACATGGACAAAGAATACCATATACCACGTGGTCCGTCCCACAGTTAATGAACTGCTTCAGATGATGTATTCTACCGTCTCTGCCAGTGACTGACTTTTTTCTGTGCCACATGTATTGACATGTGCCACAGTTCCTGACACTACATTTGTAGCTACCTTTCTGGTCAAAGATCGTTGACCATGCATTTATGGCAGCAAGGCCAGTGTATCCCTTTTATCTATTGGGTCGACCACTTGTGCGCAGGAGTCATTTTCTGTTTTTGTATCGGTTGATGTGTTCCTGTCTGCTGCCCAGCCTGATGTGTTCCTGTCTGCTGCCCAGCCTGATGAGCCTCTGTCTGCTGCCCAGCCTGATGAGCCTTTGTCTGCTGCCTATCCTGATGAGTTCCTGTCTGCTGCCCAGTCTGATGAGCCTCTGTCTGCTGCCCAGCCTGATGAGTTCCTGTCTGCTGCCCAGCCTGATGAGTTCCTGTCTGCTGCCCAGCCTGATGAGTTCCTGTCTGCTGCCCAGCCTGATGAGCCTCTGTCAGCTGCCCAGCCTGATGAGTTCCTGTCTGCTGCCCAGTCTGATGAGTCTCTGTCTGCTGCCCAGTCTGATGAGACTCTGTCTGCTGCCCAGTCTGATGAGCCTCTGTCTGCTGCCCAGTCTGATGAGCCTCTGTCTGCTGCCCAGTCTGATGAGCCTCTGCTGCCCAGTCTGATGAGCCTCTGTTTGCTGCCCAGCCTGACAAGCCTCTGTCTTCTGCCCAGCCTGATAAGCCTCTGTCTGCTGCCCAGCCGGATGAGCCTCTGTCTGCTGCCCAGCCTGATGTGTCACTGTCTGCTGCCCAGCCTGATGTGCCACTGTCTGCTACCCATCTTGATGTACCCTTGCTTGCTGCCAAGCTTGAAGTGCCCGTGCCTGTTGCCCAGCTTGAAGTGCCCATGCCTGTTGCCCAGCTTGAAGTGTCTGTTACCCAGTTTGAAGTGCCCATGCCTGTTACCCAGTTTGAAGTGCCCGTGCCTGTTGCCCAGCTTGAAGTGCCAGTGCCTGCTGCTCAGCTTGATGTGCCCGTGCCTGCTGCCCAGCTTGATGTGCACGTGCCTGCTGCCCAGCTTGATGTGCCCGTGCCTGCTGCCCAGCTTGATGTGCCCGTGCCTGCTGCCCCACTTGATGTGCCTGTGCCTACTGCCCCGCTTGATGTGACTTTGCCTGCTGCCCGGCTTGACGCTATGAACTTTCCCCAGCAACGGCTAGTTAGATTGTCCGGGGGTCGCTCCTTCGAGGGAGGGTACTGTCAGGAAAGGTTCCCTCCACTGGTAATATCTATCATTTGGCGTGCAGTACTGAGGTCCACCAGCAGGTGTCTCCTGGCAGTTTGGAACTGTCAGAGCTTTTTCCTGCTGGTATTATGTCATCTTTGGGCCGCAGTACTGGCGTCCACCAGCGGATGGATCCTAGCAGTGTGGAGCAGGCATTACCTTCTGCAATTAGGCATCACCTGACTTTGATAGCAGCTATAGTATAAATACCTGGCAAGTGCACACACACTTTGCCCTGGTAAGGTCCTTGTGCCTTGACCTGCAGCCTGTTTATCTGTGATCCTGATCCTGGACCTGAACCCTGATTCCTGTATCCTGAACCTTGAACCTGTTTGTTTCTGTTCCTGTATCCCTGGATCTTTGCCCTGCAGCCTGATTCCTTCCATCTTGTCCCCTGTCTGTTTACTCCTGGCCCCCCATCTGCTGATTTCCTGTTTATGACCCTGGCCTGGCTTGACTACAATTCTGGTACTCCCTTTTTGCTATATATATACTGGTTGGTTTATTATCACTGGTTCAATTTGTTCACTCTGTATTGGTGGTGTGTTCACATTTATATGCATTTACTTTAATAAACGTATTTACTCTCACCTGTTTATATCTGGTTCACTCTGTCGCAGTCACACAGTTCTGGTCACATCTGGTTTATGACACACAACACACAAAACTGCAGCAGATTCAGGCCTGATCCCTGCTAGCGCTAACAGTTAATTTTTTTTGTAGTGTTTCAAGCAGTTGCTGACAAGCAATTGCTCTTTTGCCTGTGAGTCGCACTAGCTGTACCTATAAATTTAATGACCAAAATGTCCAAACAGAGGTACACCAGTGAAGATGCCTACATGTTGCTGAGCATTATGGATGAGAGTGAAGGGGAAGCCTCACTGTTATATTCGGGCTCAGTATACGAACCCGTAGAGATCAGCGGCACCCTGACAGATAGCTCCGACGACGGAGTAGCTGTCCCTGCTAAGGTCAGGCGTACCCGACCCTGTTCTTCTGTTGTTGAGGTGCAACAACCGCAGGGTTCTCATATGGATCAGAGAGCCAGTACTAGTGCCGCTCAAACTTCTGGTGAACTGGCAAGCACCAGTGGCCTAGTACATCCTGGTTGTAGACAAACCAGCACTGCAGTATCACTTAGTGACGTGGCGAGTCCCATTAATGCAGTTCAAGCTGGTGTAGCACAAGTAGTGCTCCGCAGCCACCAAGAGTTCAAAGATAGGCCCGTAGAGCCCATAGTGTCCTCCCCACTGCATATGCTAATCCTGATTGTCAGCCCACCACTTCTGCAGCGCCCGTACTTCCCGACATAGGCTCCATTCACACTAACGCCTTTTTTGATGCATTTTGCAGAAATGCATGGGAATTTTTTAACATGGGTTCCTATGGAACATGTTCACATCAATGTATTTTTGTACCTCTGCGTTTTTGGAAAGGGTCAGGGACTTTTTTTCATGCAAAATGCAGCATTTTGCATGTAATAGAATTAAATGGACCAGCATCGAAAATGCAAGTACAGCGTTTTTACAGCGTTTTGGCATCAGCTGTGTTGCTTGTCACTTCATGTAACCAACCATTAAAATCGCTATATGGACTACAGAGTTGGCGGCTCAATCCTTTTACTTGGTTATGTGGTCGAAAATATCTTTTTTTTCAAAATTTTTCGGTCTTTTTTTGTTTATATCACAAAAATAAAAATCCCAGAGGTGATCAAATACCACCAAAAGAAAGCTCTATTTGTGGGGAAAAAAGGACGCAAATTTCGTTTGGATACAGCATTGCATGACGCAGCAATTACCAGTTAAAGCAGCGCAGTGCCAAATTGTAAAAAGTTCTCTGGTCATTAGGGGTGCAAAACCTTTCGGTCCTTAAGTGGTTAAACTTTACTACTGCTCTCTGTTGCACTTCAGGTGGGCTTGCTACTGTTTATGCTGATCTGGATGTGAAATGTCATGGTATGCCTAGTCCTTACAGTTAATCACTTTGTATGCTAATTAATGTTATTACCATTGTCAATCCATTAAATGCTTGCCTTGTTACCAATCTTTATGGATGACAATTTATTAAGTTTGTCTTCACTACCTGGTTTGGTGCCTGTTTTCTTTGATATAGCACTACTACTGGGTACTAAGGCTGCTTTCACACTGGGACGGTAGGGGGCGTCGGTGGTAAAACAGCGCTATTTTTAGCGCTGTTTTACCGTGGTATTCGGCCACTAGCGGTGCGGTTTTAACCCCCCGCTAGCAGGCGAAAAAGGGTTAAAACCACTCGTATAGCACGACTATAGCCGCGGTATAGCCGCGCTGTCCCACTGATTTCAATGGGCAGGAGCGGTGAAGGAGCGGTGAATACACCGCTCCTTCCCCGCTCCAAAGATGCGGCTTGCAGATTTTTTCTTCTCCTGCCAGCGCACCGCTTCAGTGTGAAAGCCCTCGGGCTTGTGGCAGGGGTGTGTCCCATGTTTACATACTTTTGCTAACAGGTGTCCCTCATTTCTATCTCAAAAACATGGGAAATATGCAGCACCCCTAATATTAGCTCCTCAGCATCCAGCCCCCCTTAGAGCACCCACTTTCTCCATAGAGCACTAGTGCCCCCTCTCCTTCCTCAGAGTGCCAGTGCCTCCCTCTCCTTCCTCAGAGTGCCATAGCCTCCCTCTCCTTCCTCAGAGTGCCAGTGCCTCCCTCTCCTTCCTCAGAGTGCCAGTGCCTCCCTCTCCTTCCTCAGAGTGCCATAGCCTCCCTCTCCTTCCTCAGAGTGCCAGTGCCTCCCTCTCCTTCCTCAGAGTGCCAGTGCCTCCCTCTCCTTCCTCAGAGTGCCATAGCCTCCCTCTCCTTCCTCAGAGTGCCAGTGCCTCCCTCTCCTTCCTCAGAGTGCCATAGCCTCCCTCTCCTTCCTCAGAGTGCCAGTGCCTCCCTCTCCTTCCTCAGAGTGCCAGTGCTTCCCTCTCTTTCCTCAGAGTGCCATAGCCTCCCTCTCCTTCCTCAGAGTGCCAGTGCCTCCCTCTCCTTCCTCAGAGTGCCAGTGCCTCCTTCTCCTTCATCAGAGTGCCATAGCCTGCCTCTCCTTCCTCAGAGTGCCAGTGCCTCCCTCTCATTCCTCAGAGTGCCTGTGCCTCCCTCTCCTTCCTCAGAGTGCCAGTGCCTCCTTCTCCTTCCTCAGATTGCCAGTGCCCCCTCTCCTTCCTCAGAGTGCCAGTGCCTCCCTCTCCTTCCTCAGAGTGCCAGTGCCTCCCTCTCCTTCCTCAGAGTGCCAGTGCCTCCCTCTCCTTCTTCAGAGTGCCAGTGCCCCCTCTCCTTCCTCAGAGTGCCAGTGCCTCCTTCTCCTTCCTCAGAGTGCCAGTGCCCCCTCTCCTTCCTCAGAGTGCCAGTGCCTCCCTCTCCTTCCTCAGAGTGCCAGTGCCTCCCTCTCCTTCCTCAGAGTGCCAGTGCCTCCCTCTCCTTCCTCAGAGTGCCAGTGCCCCCTCTCCTTCCTCAGAATGCCATAGCCTCCTTCTCCTTCCTCAGAGTGCCAGTGCCTCCCTCTCCTTGCTCAGAGTGCCAGTGCCTCCCTCTCCTTCCTCAAAGTGCCAGTGCCTCCCTCTCCTTCCTCAGAGTGCCAGTGCCCCCCTCTCCTTCCTCAGAGTGCCAGTGCCCCCCTCTCCTTCCTCAGAGTGCCAGTGCCCCCCTCTCCTTCCTCAGAGTGCCAGTGCCCCCTCTCTCTCCTCAGAATGCCAGTGCCCCCCTCTCCCTCCTCAGAATTCCTGTGCCCCCTCTCCCTCCACAGAGTGCAGTGCCCCAGCTTCTTTAGAATGCCAGTGCCCCCTCTCCCTCCTCAGAGTGCCAGTGCCCCCTCTCTCTCCTCAGAATGTCAGCGCCCCCCTCTCCCTCCTGAGAGTGCCAGTGCACCGTCTCCCTCCTCAGAGCACCAGTGCCCCCTCTCTCTCCGCAGAATGCAGTGCCCCCTCTCCCTCTTTACAATGCCAGTGCCAATGCCCCCCCCTCTCCCTCCTCAGAGTGCCAGTGCCCCCCTCTCCCTCCTCAGAGTGCCAGTGCCCCCCTCTCCCTCCTCAGAGTGCCAGTGCCCCCCCCTCTTCCTCCTCAGAGTGCCAGTGCCCCCTCTCCCTCCTCAGAATGGCAGTGCCCCCTCTCCCGCCTCAGAGCACCTGTGCCCCCCCTCTCCCTTTGCAGAGCGCCAGTGCCCTTCTCCCTCCTCAGAGCGCCAGTGCTCTCTCTCCCTCCACAGAGCGTTGGACAGAATAGTGTGCCGCTCAGGCTCAGCTGGTTCTGGGAGTGGTGTGGAAGATGAAAGCACCCGCTGCTGCGTGGGTGCTGGTGGGGGAGTGGAGCTCGTCCTGGCTCTTGCAGTGGCTGGAGAGAGAGAGAGGAGGAAATCCCCAATGCCGCACACCTACGTAGGTATTCAGAAGTAAAATGACAACCTCAGCCTGGACTACCACCTGACCACACCAGGGCTGTCTTAATAGCATCATGGGCCCCTGGGCAAAGTAATGCTCTGGGGCCCCTACAATGGAGACAGAGCAGGTAAACAGATATCAAGTAGGTAGGAGGCACACAAGCGGAGCTTCCCCTTTTGGGTGGAGCTCCACATAAACTACATGAGCAATCATTCTGTACAGCAAAGAAACAGTGGGAAAATACTACATACATAAAGTAACAAAGCTGTCCTGGGCATATAATATATCTGCTAGATTGATGCCTCCCCAGCACTATGGCCCCTCTACACCCCAGATATCCCCCCAGCACACTGACCCCTCTACACCCCAGAAAGGAAAAAATCCTGGATGACCGCACACCGCTAAAGGTATCTTAATTTAAACGATTAAAATCCAAAAACTGTCAAATTGTGCATAGAAGACAGGGAAAGGGAAAACCAGCTAACACGTTTCACATGATGGATAGATGCTTAGTCTAATGCAATGTTGTTTCCCCTCTACACCCCAGATATCCCCCCAGCACTCTGACCCCTCTACACCCCAGTTATCCCCCCAGCACTCTGACCCCTTTACACCCCAGATATCCCCCCCAGCACTCTGACTCCTCTACACCCCAGATATCCCCCCAGCACTCTGACCCCTCTACACCTCAGATATCCCCCCAGCACTCTGACCCCTCTACATCCCAGATTTCCCCCCAGCACTGTGACCCCTCTACATCCGAGATATTCCCCCAGCACTCTGACCCCTCTACATCCAAGATATCCCCCCAGCACTCTGACCCCTCTACATCCAAGATATCCCCCCAGCACTCTGACCCCTCTACAGCCCAGATGTCCCCCAGCACTCTGACCCCTCTACATCCCAGATATCCCCCCAGCATTCTGACCCCTCTACACCCCAGATATCCCCCAGCACTCTGACTCTTCTACACCCTAGATATCTCCCCAGCACTCTGACCTCTCTACACCCCAGATATCTCCCCAGCACTCTGACCCCTCTACACCCCAGATATCCCTCCAGCACTCTGACCCCTCTATATCCCAGATATCCCCCCAGCACTCTGACCCCTCTACACCCCAGATATCCCTCCATTACTCTGACCCCTCTACATCCCAGTTATCCCCCCAGCACTGTGACCCCTCTACATACCAGATATCCTCCCAGCACTCTGACCCCTCTACACCCCAGATGTCCCCCCAGCACCCTAACCCCTCTACACCCTAGATATCCCCCCAGCACTCTGACCCCTCTACACCCCAGATATCCACCCAGCACACTGACCCCTCTACACCCCAGATATCCCTCAAGCACTCTGACCCCTCTACATCCCAGATATCCCCCCAGCACTCTGACCCCTCTACACCCCATATATCCCCCCAGCACTCTGACCCCTCAACATCCCAGATATCATCCCAGCACTCTGACCCCTCTACACCCCAGATATCCCCCCAGCACTCTGACCCCTCAACATCCCCAATACCCCCCAGCACTCTGACCCCTCTACACCCTAGATATCCCCCCAGTACACTGACCCTTCTACACCCTAGATATCCCCCAGCACTCTGACCCCTCTACACCCTACAACTATATGAACAATCACTCTGTGCAGCAAAGAAACAGTGGGAAAATACTACATACATAAAGTAACAAAGTTGTCCTGTGCATATAATATATCTGCTAGATTGATGCCTCCCCAGCACTATGGCCCCTCTACACCCTAGATATCCTCCCAGTACACTGACCCTTCTACACCCTAGATATCCCTCAGCACTCTGACCCCTCTACACCCTAGATATTCCCCCCAGCACTGTTACCATATATACCATAAGATACCCCTTGTATTGTGACACCATTACATCCCTGATACCCCCTACACTGTGGCCTCTCTACATCCCTGATACCTCTAGCACTATAGCCACCCAAGATACCCCAAGCATTGCTACCCCCTATACACCCAAGATCCCTCCTCAGCATGGTTTCCCCCCATACACCCTTGATATCCCCCAGCACCGTTATTCCATCCATGTAGTACCCCATTTGCCAGTGGAGATGCGGTGCATGTGAACTTTTTGCTATGTGCCCACCTCCAGCACTGGACTCACCTATACCAATCAAGCAGGCAGAAAGAAGAAGGGGTTGAGGAGGGAGAACCCCTCCGGGCATTCCATGCCCTTCGGTGCAAACAGTGCTTGACAGCTGGGCTCACTATGACACCATCCACAATGCTACTTCCGCAGGTGAGCTCTCAGTGCTGCCGACTCAGCAGCTCCCACTCCAACTCCTACCCCACAGCCTTCAAGTCCAGAGCATTCAAGCTGCATGGGACGGGGTCAGAGCATCACTGGTGCTCCGGCCCTGCCCCTCCCAGCTGGCTGTGAAATAATGGGTATTATTCTGCTCAGCACAGCGCACCGCTGCCAGCCTGCCTTCCCTGTGTATCCATCGCTCTCAGTGCCATCGTGGGGCCCCCAATTTCCAGGCAGCATGGGCTCAAGGACCAGCTGCTTTAGGGAAAATGCAGGCCCCTCCCCATGCAGCCTGGGCCCCTGGGTGGTGCCCAGGTGTGCCCACTCATTAAGACATCTCTGGACCACACCCCCAATTCATTTCTCTCCGCTCCTCGCCACAGAGTGCCAGTGCCCCCTCTACCTCCACACAATGTTCGTGTTCCTCTCCCCATCCACAGAGCTCCAGTGCGCCCTCTTCCTCCGCAGAGCACCAGTGCCCCCTCTCCCTCCTCAGAATGCCAGTGCCCCCTCTCCCTCCGCAGACCGCCAGTGCCTCCTGTACCTCCACAGGGCGCCAGTGCCCCTCTTTCCCTCATGCAGGGCATCAGTGCCCTCCTCTCTCTCATGCAGGGCATCAGTGCCCCTCCTCTCTTTCATGCAGGGCATCAGTGCCCCTTTCTCCCTCATGCAGAGCACCAGTGCCCCCAATCCCTCCGCAGAATGCCAGTGCTCCACTTCCTCCGGAGAACGCTAGTGCCCTCCCTTTCTCTCATGCAGGGCATCAGTGCCTCCCCTATTTCTCATGCAGGGCATCAGTGTCCCCTCTCTCTCTCATGTAGGGCATTAGTGTCTCTGGTCTTTATCATGCAGGGCATCAGTGCCTCCTTCTCCCTCATGCAGGGCATCAGTGCCCCCTCTCCCTCCTCAGAGCACCAGTGCCCCCTCTCCTTCCACAGAACGCCAGTGCCCCCTCTCCCTTCACAGAGCTCCAGTGCCCCCCTCTCCCTTTGCAGAGTGCCAGTGCTCCCCCCTCCCTCCACAGACCTTCAGTGCCCCCCTCTCCCTCCACAGACAGTGCCCCTTTCTCCCTCCGCAGAACACCATTGCCCCCTCTCCCTCTGAAAAACGCCAGTGCCCCCTCTCTCTCCGCAGTTTTAGATTTGACAGCTGCTGTGGGGAAGATGAACCCCCACCCTCTGTCAGAGGATGGGAAGGTGGGCACTTTGAGGGTGGTAAGGTTGCTTAGCAACATGTTACATCTTACACCCTAAATAGGGGTGTAATATGTTGCTAAAGGTGGAGGTAACTTTTAAGGTGTATTTTATGGACACAAAGACTGCAGCATATGTGTGGAGTGTGTACTGCTCATAGGCTTAAATGATAGTTATATATGTTCCTTGAGGCCACACCCAATATCCAGTGCCATTTAGCCACACCCACTTTTTTGTCACAGCGCACTGCAAGTTGTCCATCACTGTCAATTTCAAATGTTGGGAGGTATGTAGATGCTTATGATCAAGCCATTCATGTAAAATGCAATAAGGAGGTAGTCGTTTCAGGTGGAGACATCATAATTGCTACTATTGATGCTTGAATAAAAGTACGTGGAAGAGTCGAGATTGACGTGCAGCTCTTATTCTTCTATTTCATATGCTGTATTCTCTATAATGGTGAGCCAGGACAGTCTTATTTGAGCCAGCACCATGTTTAGGACAGAAGAGAGGAGATGGTTTAGAGCGGTGCTGCAGGTTTGGGATGTTTCAACTAGAACTGAAAAAAAAGTTAGTCCTTCAGTTTTCCTTTAAAAATAAGAAAGCAAGTGTAACTTCTGATACAAAATGTTCTCAGCAATTCAGATTTCATTATAACAAAACGTTAAGGCTGACCACTCAGTGGTAGCCCCAGAGTAATGAAATTATCGAGCAGCTTAGAATTCTGAATTACTTGTGATACATTATTGATAAGGTAAAGCTCAGAAATGATTTTTGTATTCAAGGCACACCCCGCTTAGATGCAAACTTTTGATCTTGTTATAGTAAAGAGATTTCCCAGTCGGAAATATTCTCAGAGTATTGGAAAGTTTTATGAGCTCTGTCCAAACAGAACACCCCTTACTACAGTTCTGGGGCCTTGGTCTTCTCTATGGCACATGCAAAGTCAAGTTGTCTGCCATGTATCTCATGTCAGAGCAAATAATATTGTTCACTTTCCTACCTGAAACAAGAGCTTGAGCTGTCCAAACACATTTATGGGGCTCTGAAGGTGTTTGCACTAAAATACATTTTAGTGTATTTTTCCTGTAAATATGCATTTGATAAATAGCTGCACAACATAGAAAGCTTCCGACTACCATCATTGTATTCTCCGGGGTCTCTGCTTTTAGAAATGACATAATTTTGTGGATTAAAAGTCATTTCTAATAATAAATGCTGATTTTAACTTTAAAAATTGCCCTGGTGGTTAAAGAATATCTAAAGCTTTGTATTTAAAAAAAAACCAAACATGTCATACTTACCCATACTCCCATCTGCCCATGCATTTTTGGCCCATTTGAACAATAACAATAGAGGTATTGTCCTCAGCCAAGAAATAAGTTCTATTGAAATCCATTTTTTGGATTTAAAAGATCCGAATACAAGAAGGTAAAATTGTCACCTCAACTTTCTTCAAAAAAACTGACAGGAATGGATACATTCCTTTGGATTCTTGTCCTCACCATTCATGGCTGACGTCAGTAACTAAAGCTGTTTTTCCGTTTGAAACTAAATTATACTAGTCTGGAAGATTTTTTTAAGGAGGCATCAGTTTTAAGAACAAGGTTCATAGCCAAAGGATACGATAGTAAGGCCCTGGATTCCCTTATAGCAGAAGTCAGCAGTAGAGATTGCCAGGAACTGTTGGGCGACAAATCTCGCCGAGGGGATAATACAGATGATTATGGTTTGGCCTTTTTCACCACATTTTCTAGCCAACACTGGGCAATTAAGAGGATTATTAAAAGGCATTGGGCGATTATTAAGAATGATTGAGTTCTAGGTCTTCTATTGTCTGATCGAACCCGTGTCATATTTAGGGATGCATCTAATATAAGGAACACAATAGCACGAAATGTTCCTGACTCGCCCACTAGACCCACTTTTTTTTGTGATCTAAAGGGGACTTATACTTATGCGGGAAGTGCCAGGCCTGCAAAATCAATATCCATCGAGGAAGGAGGATTACTGAATTCACCTCAGCAGGCACAGGAGCCACTTACCCTATAAAATTGTTTATTACATGTTCAACAAAATGTGTTGCCTACCTCCTTAGGTGTCCCTGTGGCCTCGAATATGTGGGGCGTACCATGCGAATTCTGCATATCAGACTGGGGAAGCACATAACTAACATCCATTAGGGCTTTGATAAGCATAAAGTTTCAAAGCATTATGACTTAAAACATAATCAGGACCCTAGGGGTACTACCTTTGTTGCCCTTCAAAAATATGTACCCCACTGGCGTGGGAGCAATGGCAAGCGAAGCATCTCTAGGGACAAGACCAATTGGATATATAAATTGGGGTCCCAAAGGCTTGAATGTGGATTGGCAAATCAGTTGATGTCCCCCTCCAATATGCATAGGTTGATGTTATTTATTTACTCTGCTTTTGCCATTTATTCTCTTTCCCTTTATCTTATTTTATATTTATTTTCAATTTTTTATTTTCAATTTATCTTTTTAATTTTATTTTAGTACTGATAAAGTTTTGCACACTTAGATCAGTAATACATATGTACTTTTAACTTCTGTAATAAAGTTTGCAGCAGTTTTTAATATATTGTTGAACAGTGAAGGCTTGTTGGCAACCCTTTATAATCCAGTCTGTGCCCTCCTGGCATGATGGATGTATAGTCCTGCCAATGGCTGCATGGAATACTTTCTCACCTTATCCATGACATGCCTGGTTTGTCTACCCAATGAGCACCGTTGGGCCATTTGGCTTAAACAATGGCAGTTCTCCTTTGTCTTGCCAATGAACTATATAGAGCGTCGGCATATAGAGGTGTGGGCATACCCCTGATGACTTCATTTCTGACGAAACGATCGTTGGGACGCTAGGCTCACACACTCTGCCCATGCGGGATCGCTTATACACGTTTGTGGACTTGCTTGCAAGGAATCCCTTTTTATCCATTTGTACTGGAGACTCATTTTTGAGCCAGTATATTCTTTGCATATCTGAACTTCCTGGTATTGAGGATATCTGATCTGATCTGATTTTCGCCCGGTGTCCGTGGAGTCTTCTGGTGGGAGATGCTCAGGACATGTGAACATCCTTTCAGTAGATCCCTGATCCAGCAAGCGCTTTGTGACCCCCCTGAATAAGGGTGGTCGCTGGCTTTCTGGTAAGCCTTTTACCTCATTGTGGTGATGGGTATCATGCAGTCAAGCATTTGATCCATGCTCCATGTCTCACGTGGGATCTTTTTCATTGAATTCCAGCCATTTATGAACTTTTCACATTTTGCACTGTTAAATGATTTACTTTTTGGCACTTTATATGTTATGCACTTTACAGCATAACGTGTGTATCTATGCATTGTGTTGGTCAATATTGTATAGTAGTTACAGCTACTTTTGCACATTTGCACTTTATAGTTATCATATGTTATATACACATTTGTAACTTTTTAGTGCTGCACTTTATATTTCACATTTTTACTTAGTGCCCAATATCTGTGTTATTGTCACGTACCTTACAGCGGAGCCCGAAATGACGAGGGTGGCCTCTTGCACGGTCCCGGTCCTACCACCCCTGGAGGTTGAGACAGGAACTACTAGGGCGGCGGAAGGGTACAGGTGCCTGCAGGCAGGATCAGGAACACCACAGCCTTCGTGGAGGAGGTGAGGCACTGATCACCGGACTTGTTCAGGAAAAGTCCAACAGGAACACTTGCAGAGTCAAGGACAAGCAGGAGGTACAAATTCGGAAGGCAGGCTCGTAGTTGGGGACAGGCGGTGGTTAGCAACAGACTGGCAGCGGAGTACAGGATCATGAGACAGAACCGTGGTCAGAAGTCCAAGTCGGGGTCGGTGCAGGAAGCAGAGGCAAACAAGGATGCAGGGGTAATCCGAGAGAATGGTTAAAGGAAGCCGGGTGTTCAAGATCAGGATCAATCAAGCAAGACAGCAACAGGAATACAGGAACGAGCTGAGACAATCCAGCACTGACACTAGTAAGCTGATCGTTTAAATAGGGCATCGTGCGCCATTAATTGGCGTGTGGGTGCGCCAATGTGCATGCCTGGTCCGGGACTCGTTCGTTCTTGCCGCACGTTCGCATCAGAGGAATGAAGACTGACGTCTGGAGCATGGGAACGAGAACTTGTTACGATGGTTCTCTGACAGTTATAGTGTTCAGCTGCTCTTTGTTTAAATTTTACTAAGCGTGGATATTATTTTACACTTATGTCATACTTATCTCCTCTGTGGAGTTCATTTTGGACAGAGTGGCCCCGATCCTCCTCTTCTGGGGTCCCTCAGCGGCGCTCCTGGGTCCTCCTCTTCTCGAGAGCCCCGTTGGAGAGCTGCTCTCCCTCAGGGCACTCGTGTAGGCGCGCTCCCATGTCCTGCTGCTGCGTCCATTGACACAGACAGCAGGACTCGGCCCTGCGCCCCCCGACTCCCGCGTCATTGGATTTGATTGACAGCAGCGTGAGCCAATGACTAGGCTGCTATCAATCAATCCAATTAGCAGGGCCCAAAATTTCAAGTCCTGAGCCACTAGCCAGGACTCAAGGGTTACTCGTCAACAGTTTCCCCACCCAAACCCGACCCTGCCCCACCCCTAATTCCGCCCCATAAACACGCCCTTATAAATCATCTTATGAAATGACACTTAAATGTTTTATGCAGAATTAAGTTATAAAAATAAATATTAACAACTTTATCCGTGCCCAACAATTCATCCTACCTGTGTCCATCAATGCTCCCTCACCTGTGCCCAACAATGCAGCCTCACCTGTGTCCATCAATGCAGCCTGCCCGTGTCCATCAATGCAGCCTGCCCATGTCCATCAATGCAGCCTGCCCATGTCCATCAACGCAGCCTGCCTGTGCCCACCAATGCAGCCTGCCCGTGTCCACCTAAGCAGCCTGCCTGTGCCCGCCAATGCAGCTTGCCCGTGCCCACCAATGCAGCCTGTGTCAACCAATGGGGCCTGCATGTGCCCACCAATGCAGCCTTCCCGTGTCCACCTATGCAACCTGCCTGTGCCCACCAATGCAGCCTGCCCATGCCCACCAATGCAACCTGTGCCAACCAATGCGGCCTGCTTGTGTCCACCAATGCAGCCTGTGCCCACCAACGCAGCCTGTGTCCACCAATGCATCCTGTGCCAACAATGCAGCCTGTGCCCACCAATGCAGCCTGCCTATGCAGGGGAAGAGAGGAGAGGAACAGGATAGCCGCCCGGATGATAAGAGCATAAGGAACACAGCGATAACAGCTTTCATTTCAATTGCTGTATGTTCCCGCTGCTGACCGTCACATACAGCCCCACCTCCTGGCCAGGGGAACTTTGAGGGACAGATCACCCGTCCTGGGATTGGATGGGTGATCTGTCTATCAAAGTGCACGGCCAGCAGGTGGGGCTGTATGTGACAGCGAGTGCAAGGGAACATACAGTAATTGAAATGAAAGCTGTTATCGCTGTGTTCCCCAGGCTCTGATCATCCGGGCGGCTCTCTTCCCCTCCACGATCGCTGGAAGAATTCAACCCCCCCTGCCGGCGGTGCTTGCCACCCCGCTCCCAGGCAGCCATTCCTCGCCAGCCCTCGAATTCCACTCGCAAAATACGAGCAGGAGAGTGGAATTTTTGAAGGCTAGAATCAGGACCCGAGACACCGGCTGGAGCTACCTTTAACCACTTGACATCCGGCCATAGCCGAATGAAGGCTACAGCGCGGATCTCAATTTCCGGGAGGCCGTCATATGACAGTCTCCCCTTTCTTCGCTCCCCGTGTGCTCTCACAAGCGCGCATCGTGGAAATTCTGTGTTGGCCATGTCCCTTGGACACAGCCAATCACAGATCGCTGTAAATGGCCAATCACAGCGGTCACAGTGCCCACCTGTGCAAATTGGTGTCTACCTGTGCCAATCGGTGCCTACCTGTGCCAATCAGTGCCCACTTGTACCCACCTGTCTGCCATCGATGATCAGTGTCCATCTGCACATCTTCTCAATCAGTGCACATCTGTGCCACCTCATCAGTGCCCACCTGTGCTACCTCATCAGTGCCCACCTGTGCCACCTTATCAGTGCCCACCTGTGCCACCTCATCAGTGCCCACCTGTGCCACCTCATCAGTGCCCACCTGTGCCACCTCATCAGTGCCCACCTGTGCCAATCAGTGCCCATCTGTGCCGCCTCATCAGTGCACATCTGTGCAATCAATCAGTGCACATCTGTCTTGCCTCATCAGTGCCCATCTGTGCCACCTCATCAGTGCCCATCTGTGCCGCCCCATCTGTGCCGCCTCATCATTGCCCAGCTGTGCCGCCTCATTAGTGCACATCTGTGCCATCTCATCAATGCACATCTGTTCCGCCTCATCAGTGCCCACTTGTGCCACCTCATCAGTGCCCACCTGTGCCAATCAGTGCCCATCTGTGCCGCCCTATCAGTGTACATCTGTTCCACCTTATCAGTGCACATCTGTTCCACCTCATCAGTGCCCACCTGTGCCACCTCATCAGTGCCCACCTGTGCCAAATAGTGCCCATCTGTGCCGCCTCATCAGTGCACATCTGTTCCACCTCATCAGTGCACATCTGTTCCACCTCATCAGTGCCCACCAGTGCCACCTCATTTGTGCCCACCTGTGCCACCTCATCAGTGCCCACCTGTGCCAATCAGTGCCCATCTGTGCCGCCTCATCAGTGCACATCTGTTCCACCTCATCAGTGCACATCTGTTCAACCTCATCAGTGCCCCTCTGTGCCACCACCATCAGTGCCCCTCTGTGCCACCTCAGTGGCTATCTGTGCTCATCAGTGCCGCCTCATCAGTGCCCATCAGTGTAGGCTTAGCACACACCTGTGTAGTCGCATTACCACCAGCAAACATATCCAAAAGATGCTTTTCCGCTGAGGAGACGTACCAAATTCTTTCCCAGGCCGACAAGAGCAATGGGAGCTCTCTTTTTCGGATTCCCTTTTAGACTCCGATTCTGAGTCGGACATAAATATGAGCCAGTCCTCAGTAGTGGAACACTGAGTGACTCAGAGGAGGAAGATATTCAGCCTGCCAAACAAAGGCGTTCTGGGGAGGAGGCAGTAGCATCCACCAGCCCCGCAGTGCCATCCACCAGCACAGCAGTGCTATCCACCAGCACCGCAGTACCTCGGCAAGAAAGGCCAAGGACCCATGCCAGGCTTCCCTATGCCCTGCAAAACCCCTTGTGGCTTCAATCCAACATTCCCCCTTTCACTGCCCAGCCAGGAGTCCAGGTAGACACGGAGAATTTTTCCCCAATACATTTTTTTGACCTAATTTTTACCGAGGACATGCTATCGACAATTGTGTCCCAGTGCAACCTTTATGCACAGCAATTTATTTTAAATAATCCAACGTCCTACTATGCCCATCCCTATGAGTGGAGAGACCTAGCGGTGGTGGAGTTGAAGGTTTTTTTAGGCCTCACATTTAATATGGGACCAAAAAAAAACACTTTGATGTCCTATTGGTCAACCCACCCCCTCCACCACATGCCAATCTTCTCCAAGGTAATGCCCAGAAACAGATAACTCATGATAATGAGGTTCCTTCATTTCAATGACAATACCCAGTGCCCTTCCTAAAATGACCCAAATTATGACAGGCTTTTCAAAATTCGGCCACTTCTAAATTATTTTTCTGAAGTATTCCCCCAGCTGTTTACCCCGGACCAACACCTATTTGTGGATGAGTCCCTTGTTAAATTTAGTGGCAGGCTTAAAATCAAACAATTTATTACAAGCAAAAGGCCCTGCTATGGGGTGAAGGTATACAAATTATGTGACCGAGTCACAGGGTACCTATATGCCTTCAAAGTGTACAAAGGGAAGGACACCCAGCTGCAACCCCCTTATTGCCCAGACTACTTGGGATCAAGCAGGAAAATTGTTTGGGACCTCATATACCCCCTACTGGAGAAAGGCTACAATTTATACATAGACAACTCCTACACATCTCTGCCCCTGTTCCACAACCTTCACCGGAAGAAGAGCATGTGGCACCGTATAAAAGAACCGGAAGGGCTTTCCTCAAAGTCTTGTCAATAAGAAATTGAGAAAAGGAGAAACGGCAAGTCTGGGAAACAAGGAGTGTTTGGCAGTGAAGTGGAGGGACAAAAGGGATGTCTACATGTTGTCTTCAATCCACAATGATACCTTCGTGGAAATCCCCAGAAGGAATGGCCCCATACAAAAACCTAAATGCATCTATGATTATAATTTGTTTATGGGGGAGTCGACTTCAATGACCAAATGCTGGAACCATACCTTGCCACAAGACGGACATACCATTGGAATAAAAAAAGTCGCAATTTATTTTTTTCAATTGGCCATATACAATTCATATGTAATTTACCGCAACTCCATCCAAAACCCCAAACGCTTCCTTGGCTACCAGAAGGAAGTTTTCACTGCCCTTATATTCCCGAACAGCTAACCAGAAAATATCCAATCAGATGTCCTTAGTCGACTGTCTGAATGCCACTTTCCCGCTAAAATCCCTCCCAAACCAACAGGCCAATGACGTAAAAAAAATGTAAGGTGTGTACCAAAGAAGGATTCAGAAGAGACACATCTTTTTATTGTGCACAATGTCCTTCCGAACCAGGCCTCTGCATAGGTGAATGTTTTTGCCGTTACCATACTTCAATAAGTTATTAGTGAAGTATGGTAAACGTAATCCTCAGTTCCTGTCTTCACACACCTTCACACCCCTTATGCCACTGCCTGCTCTGTAACTGACCCTGGCTTGTTATTCGACCACGCTTCTGTCTGCCGATTCTGTACATACCTCTGCCTGATCTGGAACTGACCCTGGACTGTTATTCGACCATGCTTCTGCATGGTCGAATAACCTTGCATGATAGCTTTGCATGATCTTGTACCCTGCTACTGGACTAGTGGGATTCAACACAGGGGTCTCACATATGTGAGGAGCTCCAGAATTATTTTTCTGGATGAAGAAAACTATTTTTTTTGTTTTCTCAATCCTAGATTAGGGTCTGGAGACTCGGAGGCTCCAAAGAGATTTGGGTGGGAGAAGCCTCTACTCCTGTCCCCATTCTGTCCTGAAAGAGGCCCTACTTCTGCCTGCTGCCTGTAGGACTTACTGCTGTCATGCCTCTGCCTGTCACACTGACCACATCACATGTTCCTGCCTACTACCAGGATCAATATTTTTGGCACTGTCGACAATATCTCTGCCTGCACTGACCCTGGACTTTATATGGACAGTATCCCTGCCTGCTGCCTGGACAATTGTGTTCGCCGTTGCTGACCAAGTCCCTGCCTACTGCCTGGACCAGTGCTATCCTCCTGTGTACAATTGCGCTACTACTGTTATGGAAATGATTAAGAGCTCCAATCGAGCCCAAGGTTATCTGCTGCTGTCTCTAATTGAAAAGTGTGGGGCAGACAACTCCCCTTTAACCCAGTTAAAGGCCGTCATTACAGTTACTCCCAGAGGCCGACAGCACATCTGGGGGTGATACATCTGTAATGCTTTCAGACTGCAACGCCAGCAGCTGAGATAACCCTCAAAGATTCGACGAACCCAGAGTAACCCGTCCCATAACCGACTACTACAATAACCCATCTCATTCCAGAGGCCGACAGCTCATCTGGAGATGAGAACACACATGTAGCACTTTTAGACTGCTGAGTTTCGTAGCCCAAAGAATGGCAGACAGTGAACAAATACAGACAGCAGAAACCCATTGGCAGGTTCGTTAAAACAACCTCAGGCGAGGAGTTACCTGCCTCTAAGACAGTCTCAGCATACCGACAGAATCCAGCCGTCAACCGAAAGATAAGAAAGTCTTACAGTGGTAAGAATATAAATAAGACTTACCGGTACTGTTAGGGCTGCGCAAACCCCTGTCTCATCAATCAGTTAACGCCCAAATGCTTATCGCGGTATAGCTTCGACTGTAGCCTGAGGTCCCGGGTTTCGGCACCATCTGTTATGGAAATGATTAATAGCTCCAATCGAGCCCAAGGTTATCTGCTGCTGTCTCTAATTGAAAAGTGTGGATATGCATGCATATAAAAGTAAACACTCTGAGACACGCTCAGCACCGTTACTTCTTACACTTCTAATTTATTCAAGGCGGTGCTAATGTTTTAAACACACAAATATGTCATTGATATGTTAGTCTAATAGGTACATCTCATTGGTTAAGATAGAAAAGAAGATGGAGAATCTTCATAACGAGATTTGGCTGTCCTTGGTTTTATCTTCAGTTCCGCGTTCTTCTGATGTGTGGGATGTAGGGGGTACCCGCCATTTTGAGAAAAATATAGGAACAGAGCTAATCTGTATACTTATATAATGAGTAAGGAGAAAAATATGTATGCACATAAGAAAATAGACATTTTCAGATTATTATTATTATTATTATTTACATCACATTCCATCACAATCCCCCCTAAAATGACTATTTTCTCTTTTCTGTCCCTAATACTAAAGGTCCCACTTTGGCCTGGCCCTTCTCCTCAGCAACTCTTTTAGGCTGTATATAGAATTGGGCAGAAACTGTTCACTTCCCTCCTCGATACAGCTGGAGAGGTGCAGTCAGGCGCTATCTATCCCTAAAACCCTATAGGACTGTGAGATTATGGACAGGGAGTGACTGTAGAGGAGTGAAGGGTTTGTCATCTTCCATCATAAGGGGGTCCTCTTCTTCTTGGTGGAGAAATGTAGGTGTGCTATTGTCTACAGCCTTGCTCATTAACTTTTTACGAAAGGTAGAATACAGCATACAATCAGGGCTAAAAGAACCAGGATTATTAATACCGTTACCCGTATCTTGGCGAGCACCTTCTGCCACCCACTCATCCAGCTAAAGTATTGATCCCATGGGTCTGTGATACCTGAGCTCTTCTTCAACTCCAGTGACAGATCTTCTAATTTCTTTATAGCTAAAGTAACCTTACCATTTGGGCCTGTATTATCAGGAATGTATGTACAACAGGTTCCCGTTTTTTCCTATTATTTTACAAAACACCTCCTTTCCCAACTAGCACCATGCCATCCGGTCCTGGAATGTCATGTAGGAAGTGAGGGCTAACTGGTCAGCAATTCCCTGGAGGGCATCTTTAGAGTAATTTACAAATCTCTGTTGGTTATAATATGTGTAGTGTCAGGTCACCTAGAGGCTGGGTGACAGATGCACACCGTTGGGATCAGGAGTGCACCGCAAGGTAGTGGACCCCACGGGTGACTGCTGCGGATTGAACCCTGGGAGGTTCGGGAAGCAGGTCTACTGGATCACTGACACAGATCCCACTGGGAGCTAGAGCATAGATTCCCCAGGGCGCGGAGTCTAAGAGCCAGCAGGTGTTCACCAGAGCCTTTAATGGTAAGGATGGACTGCGCTGCAGTCTGGCTCCAGGTCGCGGCCCCCAGGGTCTCACAGCTCACGCTCACGGTAGACTACAGGAGAAGAGGAAGGAGGCAGCAGGCTGGAACATCAGGGTCACAGGCAAACAGGGATGGTCGGGAACAGGCCAAAGTCGGTAACAGGAATCAGATGTAGGAAACACAGCAAGTACACATAGAGGCTAACACACAATGGTTGATCAGCACTGCTGGCTTGCATTGCACAGCTTAATATAGGGTTCCCTGATAGGGCCTGGGGTGGGGCCATGCTTAGAGGAGAGGTTACAAAAGCAGTCAGGTGAGGGTCAGCTGGTCTCTAGAGATGAACACATGGAGACAGGTATGCTGATCGACAAACTCTATTGCATAACCATGACATGTAGTTAATCCAATCTACATTCTTGCTGACAGTTGTTATGGGGATCAAAGACTCAAAACCAGCTTTTACCTGATCCCTGGCTTTAAATTCATCAGGGACCCCCCTTGGAACCCCTATGACATCTATGTATACATGAGGATCAAAGCTTCCGGAGAGAGCTGCTCGCTTCCTCCTCTGACTGTGTGCTGGGTCAGTGTATGTATCAGGGGTATCTTTGGTTAGGATATGGGGGCTTTCTATTTTCATCTTTTTTGTCTAATGCACTCTGTGGTCGCCTGTGTTCCAACCCACTGGCCCCCACAGAAACCACAACTCTGTCCCCAGTAACTGTCTGTGTGGCATACATATATGTCCTTACCATCAGGGATATCACTGTACCAATGGCATCTCCATGAAGGGTCAAACGGACAAGGTACTATGTCACAGTAATCTAAGGTAAAGGTGGTCACATGTGTACCTGAAGAGTTACACCAAAACGTAATTATGTTATCATTTTTGCGATGGCCACCTCCTGGGCCCCTCCCCCCTAGATCAAACAGAAAAAGGATATGCAGCGCCCGAAAACACGCTCTCCTGCAGTGATAAGCGTGCATTCAGGTGTTCTTCCTGGCCAACTTGACTGAGGTGGCTGTGGTCAGCAAAACTTGGAATGGACCATCATAACTTGGCTCAAGTATCTCCAGACAGTAGTTGGTGTGTTCCTGTATCTAATTCAGGATCTGGAATGGAAGAAAACACCTGGACATGCATTCAGGTTAATTCTCGTGATAAAGTGGTTACATAATTAGTCAACACATCAGACTGCAACTGTAACTGTTGTGGAAAGTAACAACCAAGTCTGGGAGCTGAACCAAACAAAATTTCATAAGGGGATAGGGCATGTTTCCCCTGGGGGTGTGTCTGACACTGAACAGGGCAATGGACCAACTCATGTTAGTCTCTTTGGCCATCTTTAAAATCCTGTTTTTAGTGTCCCATTCATCCTTTCTACCTTCCCGCTACTTTGAGGGTGGTATGGTATGTGTAGTGCCAACTGAACCCCCAGTGCTGCCCAAATCTCTTTTGTAAGGGTTGCTGTTAAGGCTGGTCCCTGATCTCTCAATATCACCTCTGGGACCCCAAATCTACATACTATCTCACTTAGTAGTTTCTTAGCTGTGGTCCTGGCAGTCGTGACCACTTCCACTAGGGCGTTTTCGAATCTGCCACTTCTTGGCACTTGAGAATGATCAATTTGCATCCTCTGGAATGGGGTATAGGGCTTTTGCCAGGTGCTTCTTCTGTTTTTTCTGTGCGTCCTGGGTTAGATTTGGTGCAGATAATGCATTATCTGCAGAAGTTGTCGGTCAGTGGAGTAACTCTTGGTGCAACACTTGTTGATAAGAGAGTTCATAAAAGTCTTTGTCAAGTGGGCAGCTCCATGTGCCCATTGCACCACGGCTGGGTACATACTCCTGGGTAGACAAGGCTTCTTGTTGCACTCGAATAGTCCATTTCTGAGAGTTGCTCCTCTCCGTTTCCAGCTTTCCTTCTTATACGGACTTGTTGTTTCCTGTAGTTCTTTTAGATAAACTCTGTCCACTGGGAAAGTCTGTAAGGTAAGCACGGGGTGGTCTTCTTCTACCACCCTGCTGTCCACTTCCCGTGGACCACCAGCTGTCTGGCAGCTGAATTGGCTAGATGATTGCTTCGAGCTTCCTTTGAGTTCATTTTGTCGTTTGCTTTTATTCAGAATAGTCACTTGGGTTGGGAAAAGCAAGGCATCAATTTTTCACAGGTGTTCCTGCAGCCGTCAGGAATCCTCTGTCCTAGATAACACCATAATCATGGGCAATGCTGAAAGCATATCTTGAGTCCATATGAATGTTGGCTCTTTTTCCCTCTGCCCATTTACATGCTGTAGTAAGTGCTTACAGCTCTGCCTCCTGTGCAGACATCACCGGTGGTAAGGCTTCAGCTTGTAGAACAGTGTTTTCAGTGGTGACCGCGTGTCCTGTGTGGTCATGGGGTGACAAGTCAAGACTTTACTCCTCCTCCTCCTTTCCCCCCTCGAGAAGTGGAAGAAGGGTGGTAGAGTTCAGTGTTTGACAACTTAATAGAGTAATGCTGTCCATTAGGAGGGAACACAGGAGTCTCAAGTGTCTGGTAGTGGACAAGTGTTTCGGCTGGATCTTGGTTGAATATGGCAACAACGTCATGGGGAGCAAGCAGAACGAGGCAGTGTCCGAGGACCAAGTTCAAAGATTTGTCAAGCAAGGCTTGTGTAGCAAATCCAGCTCGCAGACACAATAGGCCTCCTCTTGCTACCGCATCCAGCCGACAGGAATAATATCCTATGGGGCGTAGGCTGATGCCGTGTGATTGGGTGAGTACACCTGCAGCATGTCCCAGACGTTCGGATACAAAGAACTTGAGCGTTTTGTCGTAGGCTTGGAGCCCTAATTCCGGGGGTGGCGCACTTAAAGGCTTCAAACTTTAGATATTTCTTCAGGAGACATCTGGAAGGGGTTTGATTGCAGAGCATCAGTAGGAAGGCTTCTGGAATCCATGCTCTGCACTAGGAAATTAGTCCAAGGAAAATGACAGGTGTTGAGCACCACTGCAATTTGGGCTTTGAGGCTCTGCAGCCCCGGTTGGCAAGATAGCACAACAGGCTTTCTGAGGTGACTTCAACAGGGGGTAAGTCAGCTGCACAAAGGAGAAGGTCATCAACATGTTGGAAGAGAATCTCTTCCGGGTGTTCCTCTTGTCATGTGTCAAGGATGATAGCCATAGCTTTTGCAAACTGTCTTGGAAAGTTCTGTGCCCCTTGTGGCACAACTGTTTAGGTATGTTGCCGTTTCTTTCCGTGGATGAATGCGAAAAGGTACCAGCAGGAGGGGTGAGGGTGGACACTGAAGAAAACGTTTGTAAGGTCCACCTCTGTGAGGTATTTTGCAGTCAAAGGCATCCACAGCAGGTACCTGGTTCTCTTTTTAGGATTCTCTTCTTGGGGTTATTGTGGTTTCCGGGGCAATGAAGCGCCCTCTTTTAGCTTGACTGAAACTGGTGGCACCTTTAAGTGACCGTTGTCTTCCGGTCCTGTGGACCATATGCACACAGGGATTCTGTCAAGTACTTCCTGCAGTATTGAACTTGAAGTTTTTGCTTCATTAAGTGTCATCAGGAGAGGCAGAGAACACAAAGCAGATTAGTCTTCTAAAGATAGGGGAGTATGTAACTTCATCCCCCCTTCAGGCGTGTCCTAATTGAGGCCTGTAGTCCGGACAACACATCAGCTCCTAGTAGATTCAAGGGACATGTAGAGGACACCACAAACCTGGCAAGCAAATCAGGAAATGTCCCCACTTGGAGTGGCTCTACAAATGGACTGGAGCGGAGCACCCCATCCACTCCCACGCAGGAAACGTGTGTGTCAGATCATCAAAGGCCTGTACGAGTTTAGCATGATACTTCTTCAGACTCCCCTTTATCTTGGGTAATATCTTGGATTGTGGTCTTCTGATCCGTCAACTTCTCCTTTGCCCAGTCATGGAGTTGTGCACAGAACTCCACTCCTGAGGCGTAGGAAGTGGCACTTGTCAGGCTGACATCATTGAAGGCCGGCTGCATGACTGGCCAAAAGACATGTCCTGCTTTGATTCGGCATAGGCTGATCAAGTCTCTCCAGGCAGCTGAGTAAGTTTCTTGTATCTGCACTATCCTGTAGTAGAAGGGAATTGGCTGCTTCTCTGGGTCAGGCAGACTTGTCACTAAGGCCGCTGCTTGTGATGGAGTAAAAGCGACATACATCACTGGTGCCCCTTCTGGTAACCGAGACTGTTGTTGGGCGGGGGCTGGCAAGGGGCACTGTTCTTTACGGTTGCCAGCATGTGTTTGAGATCCTCTCGGAACTGTGAGTCTGGAGCCGGCTTGGGGGTTAAATCAGTGGGTGTCCTTGCTGCCTGCTGTTGGGCTTCCCACTCAGACGCTTCTTCATCATTAACATATCCGGCCTGGGAATGTGATGCTCCCGTATTGGGGAAGACAGGTGTGTGGTATGAACCATCTTGGTTTAAAACAGGGAGGGCTGGGTACAGGCTGTTTAAGCTTACTGGGTGTACCAAGATGGCCGCCGGCAGGAAGTGCACTGGACTGGGTAGAAAGTGAAGGCATGGGTGCACTAAAATGGCCGCCGGGCTGAGTTGTCACAGTGGGTTGTGCTTGGGTGGTGAGAAAGGAGTGGTTGTTAGACGGAGGGCAGTGCTGTCCCTCCCCTCCTTTGTTTCAAGTTCCAACATATCATCAGCTCTGTGATACACATACATAATACAATCGCCATCTTTCTTAACTTCCTTTATCCAATTTTCTTTATCACACAGGATTTTTCTCCCTGTTTCTTTAGCAACATAACTTTCGCCACTTCTTTCAACTTTGTTAACTATTTCAACATCTTATCTCCTCTTCACTATCACATTCTTTTCTCTCTCTGTTTCTCGGCTAACGGCTTGAGAGGAGAATACATACAACCAAGGGGTTAATATTTTTTCTCAGTGTTCTTATCAACAAATTCCTTGGGTGGGAGCACATAAAACTGCGCTCCTAGCTTCTACTGTTTGCTATAACCCTGTAATGTACGGTTAATCTCAGAACAAGAACAAACACGTCAGGGGTAGTGAGGAGCAACGGCCCGCGACCCAACAGATCCCCCGGGCAGCCCCCCCTCCGACCTTAATCAGTTCCCAACCCCTCTCGTGTATAGCAAACAGTAAACCACAAATACACTCACGACAGGACATTACACCTGCCACTCTTCGAACTGCAAAATTTCAGCAGGCTAAGATAACCCCAGGGGCAGACAACTCCCCTTTAACCCAGTTAAAGGCCCTCATTACAGTTACTCCCAGAGGCCGACAGCACATCTGGGGGTGATACATCTGTAATGCTTTCAGACTGCAACGCCAGCAGCTGAGATAACCCTCAAAGATTCGACGAACCCAGAGTAACCCGTCCCATAACCGACTACTACAATAACCCATCTCATTCCAGAGGCCGACAGCTCATCTGGAGATGAGAACACACATGTAGCACTTTTAGACTGCTGAGTTTCGTAGCCCAAAGAATGGCAGACAGTGAACAAATACAGACAGCAGAAACCCATTGGCAGGTTCGTTAAAACAACCTCAGGCGAGGAGTTACCTGCCTCTAAGACAGTCTCAGCATACCGACAGAATCCAGCCGTCAACCGAAAGATAAGAAAGTCGTACAGTGGTAAGAATATAAATAAGACTTACCGGTACTGTTAGGGCTGCGCAAACCCCTGTCTCATCAATCAGTTAACGCCCAAATGCTTATCGCGGTATAGCTTCGACTGTAGCCTGAGGTCCCGGGTTTCGGCACCATCTGTTATGGAAATGATTAAGAGCTCCAATCGAGCCCAAGGTTATCTGCTGCTGTCTCTAATTGAAAAGTGTGGATATGCATGCATATAAAAGTAAACACTCTGAGACACGCTCAGCACCGTTACTTCTTACACTTCTAATTTATTCAAGGCGGTGCTAATGTTTTATACACACAAATACGTCATTGATATGTTAGTCTAATAGGTACATCTCATTGGTTAAGATAGAAAAGAAGATGGAGAATCTTCATAACGAGATTTGGCTGTCCTTGGTTTTATCTTCAGTTCCGCGTTCTTCTGATGTGTGGGATGTAGGGGGTACCCGCCATTTTGAGAAAAATATAGGAACAGAGCTAATCTGTATACTTATATAATGAGTAAGGAGAAAAATATGTATGCACATAAGAAAATAGACATTTTCAGATTATTATTATTATTATTTACATCACATTCCTTCACACTACAACCACAGGTAATTTTTTGTTTACGCTTTACTCAGCATAATGTATTTTGGGGTGTAATTCTTGGTATGTGCATGCTATGTGTCCCTTGAAAACCTGACGGTGTTCCTTGCATGTTGGATCTCTGTATGTGGCCAGGCTGTGTAGAAGTCACACACATGCGGTATCGCCATACTCAGGAGGAGTAGCAGAATGTATTTTGGGGTGTCATTTTTGCTATCTAAATGCTATGTGTTGGAAATATCTTATAAATGTACAATTTTGTGTAAAAAAAAATGTGATGTGTAATTTATGCTCCCAGAACACCTGATGGTGCTTCCTGCATGCTGGGCCTCTGTATGTGGCCAGGCAGTGAAAAAGTCACACACATGTGGTATCGTAATACTCAGGAGGAGTAGCAGAATGTATTTTGGGGTGTCATTTTTGCTATCTAAATGCTATGTGTTGGAAATATCTTATAAACGGACAATTTTGTGCAAAAAAAAAAGCATTTTCATTTTTTTTCCCACATTTTCCAAAAACTTCTGGAAAAAAATGTACCATTCCAAAGACTCATTATGCCTGATAGATTATACGTTGGGGTGTTAGCTTTCCAAAATGGGGTCATTTTGTGGGTGTTTCCATTGTCCTGGTGTTCCAGGGCCTTCAAAACTGTAATAGGTGGTTGAGAAATGTGATGTGCAATTTAGGCTCCTAGAACACGTGATGGTGCTCCCTGCATGTTGGGCCTCTCTATGTGGCCAGGCAGTGAAAAAGTCACACACATGTGGTATCACTATACTCAGGAGGAGTAGCAGAATGTATTTTGGGGTGTCATTTGTGGTATACACATGCTATGTGAGAGAAATAAGCTATTACAATGACAATTTTGTGAAAAAAACAACAAATCTCAATTTTGCAAGAATTGTGGGAAAAAAATTACAACTTCAAATAACTCACCATGCCTCATACTAAATACCTTGAAATGTCTACTTTCCAAAAAGGGTTTTTTTGGGGGGCATTTGTACTTTCCTGGCTTGTTAGGGTCTCAAGAAATGAGATAGGCCACCAGTACATCAGATGTGATAATTTGTTTATGATTTGCACCATAGTTTGTAGACTCTAACACATTAACACAGACCAAATAATTTCCACTAATTTTTGGTTATTTTTACCAAAGATATGTTGCAGTATAAATTGTGGGCAAAATTTATGAAGGAAAATTACCAATTTTCAAAATGTTATCACAGAAATTAAGAAAAATGTGTTTTTTTTCCCAAATTTTCAGTCTTTTTTCATTTATAGCGCACAAAATAAAAAACCCAGAGGTGATCAAATACCACCAAAAGAAAGCTCTATTTGTATGAAAAAAAGGACGAAAATTCATTTGGGTACAGTGTTGCACGACTGAGTAATTGTCACTCAAAGTGTGAGAGCACTGAAAGCTGAAAATTGGTCTGGATAGGAGGGGGGTTTAAGTGCCCAGTAAGCAAGTGGTTAAACAAAGAAGCGTGAGAAAAGACTGCATTTTCCACTTCCAACATAACAGACAAAAACAATGTGCCCTCATTGGAAATACACCTCAGTGTATTTGGATGACATTATTATCATCAGTACAGACTGGGAATCACATTTTCCCCAAGTTCAAGCTGCGTTGGACTTTTTAACCGCTTCAGCCCCAGATGATTTTACCCCCTTCCTGACCAGAGCACTTTTTGCGATTCGGCACTGCGTCAATTTAACTGACAATTGCGTGGTCGTGCGATGTTGCACCCAAACAAAATTGACGTCCTTTTTTCCCCACAAATAGAGCTTTCTTTTGGTGCTATTTGATCACCTCTGCGGTTTTTATTTTGTGCACTATAAACAAAAAAAGAGCGACAACTTTGAAAAAAAATGCAACATTTTTTACTTTTTGCTATAATAAATATCCCGCAAAAATATATAAAAAAACAATTTTTTTCCTCAGTTTAGGCCGATATGTATTCTTCTACATATTTTTGGTAAAAAAATCGCAATAAGCGTATATTGATTGGTTTGTGCAAAAGTTATAGCGTCTACAAAATAGGGGACAGTTTTATGGCATTTTTATTATGAATTTTTTTTTATTAGTAATGGCGGCGATCTGCGATTTTTATTGGGACTGCGACATTATGACGGACACATTGGACACTTTTGACACTATTTTGCCTTGTTTACATAGACACTTCCCCATTCTGCGGCTCCGTGACACGATCGCTGGGAGACCGGCAGACATCAAGTCCACCGGTCCCGCGGGCACAGTCACACTGTACTGTTAACCACTTGAGCCCCGGACCATTATGCTGCCTAAGGACCAGAGGTATTTTTCCAATTTGGCACTGCGTCGCTTTAACTGCTAATTGCGCGGTCATGCAATGCTGTACCCAAACGAAATTTGCATCCTTTTCTTCCCACAAATAGAGCTTTCTTTTGATGGTATTTGATCACCTCTGCGGTTTTTATTTTTTGCGCTATAAAGGGAAAAAGACTGAAAATTTTGAAAAAAAATGATATTTTCTACTTTTTGTTATAAAAAAAATCCAATAAACTAAATTTTAGTCATACATTTAGGCCAAAATGTATTCGGCCACATGTCTTTGGTAAAAAAAATGTCAATAAGCGTATATTTATTGGTTTGCGCAAAAGTTATAGCGTCTACAAACTAGGGTACATTTTCTGTAATTTACACAGCTTTTAGTTTATGACTGCCTATGTCATTTCTTGAGGTGCTAAAATGGCAGGGCAGTACAAAACCCCCCCAAATGACCCCATTTTGGAAAGTAGACACCCCAAGGAAATTGCTGAGAGGCATGTTGAACCCATTGAATATTTATTTTTTTTGTCCCAAGTGATTGAAAAATGACAAAAAAAAAAATATTTACAAAAAGTTGTCACTAAATGATATATTGCTCACACAGGCCATGGGCCTATGTGGAATTGCACCCCAAAATACATTCAGCTGCTTCTCCTGACTATGGGGATACCACATGTGTGGGACTTTTTGGGAGCCTAGCCGCGTACGGGGCCCCGAAAACCAATCACCGCCTTCAGGATTTCTAAGGGTGTAAATTTTTGATTTCACTCTTCACTGCCTATCACAGTTTCGGAGGCCATGGAATGCCCAGGTGGCACAAAACCCCCCAAAATGACCCCATTTTGGAAAGTAGACACCCCAACTATTTGCTGAGAGGCATATTGGCATATTGGCATATTGAGTCCATGGAATATTTTATATTTTGACACAAGTTGCCACCTGGGCATTCCATGGCCTCCAAAACTGTGATAGGCAGTGAAGAGTGAAATCAAAAATTCACGCCCTTAGAAAGCCTGAATGCGGTGCTTGGTTTTCGGTGTCCCGTACGCAGCTAGGCTCCCAAAAAGTTTCACACATGTGGTATTCCCGTACTCAGGAGAAGCAGCAGAATGTATTTTGGGGAGTAATTTCACATATTTCCATGGCATGTTTGAGCAATATATCATTTAGTGACAACTTTGTGCAAAAAAAAAAAAAAAAATTTGTCTCTTTCCCGCAACTTGTGTCGCAATATAAAATATTCCATGGACTCGACATGCCTCTCAGCAAATAGCTTGGGGTGTCTACTTTCCAAAATGGGGTCATTTGGGGGGGTTTTGAACTGTCCTGGCATTTTATGCACAACATTTAGAAGCTTATGTCACACATCACCCACTCTTCTAACCACTTGAAGACAAAGCCCTTTCTGACACTTATTGTTTACATGAAAAAGTTTTTTTTTTTTGCAAAAAAATCACCTTGAACCCCCAAACATTATATATTTTTTTAAAGCAAATGCCCTACAGATTAAAATGGTGGGTGTTTCATTTTTTTTTTCACACAGTAATTGCGCAGCGATTTTTCAAACGCATTTTTTGGGGAAAAAACACACTTTTTTAAATTTTAATGCACTAAAACACACTATATTGCCCAAATGTTTGATGAAATAAAAAAGATGATCTTAGGCTGAGTACGTGGATACCAAACATGACATGCTTTAAAATTGCGCACAAACGTGCAGTGGCAACAAAATAAATACATGTTTAAAAGCCTTCAAAAGCCTTTACAGGTTACCACTTTAGATTTACAGAGGAGGTCTACTGGAAAAATTACTGCACTCGATCTGGCCTTCGCGGTGATACCTCACATGCATGGTGCAATTGCTGTTTACGTTTGACGACAGACCGCCGCTTGCGTTCGCCTTAGCGCGAGAGCAGGGGGCGACAGGGGTGCTTTTTTTTTTTTTTTTTTTCTTTATTATTTTTTTGCTTTTCTAATCTTACTTTTAAACTGTTCCTTTCATATTTTTTTTTTAATCATTTTTATTGTTATCTCGGGGAAAGTAAATATCCCCTATGATAGCAATAGGTAGTGACAGGTACTCTTTTTTGAAAAAATTGTGGTCTATTAGACCCTAGATCTCTCCTCTGCCCTCAAAGCATCTGACCACACCAAGATCGGTGTGATAAAATGCTTCCCCAATTTCCCAATGGCGCTATTTACATCCGGCGAAATCTAAGTCATGAAATGCTCGTAGCTTCCGGTTTCTTAGGCCATAGAGATGTTTGGAGCCACTCTGGTCTCTGATCAGCTCTATGGTCAGCTGGCTGAATCACCGGCTGCATTCTCAGGTTTCCTGTTGAGACAGGAGAGCCAGAGAAAAACACGGAAGACGGTGGGGGGGGCATTCCCTCCCATGGCTTGTAAAAGCAGTCTAGAGGCTAATTAGCCGCTAGGATTGCTTTTACATGAAAGCCGACCGCTGGCTGAAAAGAATGATACCAAGATGATACCTAAACCTGCAGGTATCATTCTGGTATAACCACTCAAAGTCGTGAATGGCGTACCTGAAGACAAAAAAATGGTTACCAATGGTTAACAATAAAGCACAGTAAACAGTAAAGTATAAATAATTACATACCTGAAAAACAAACATGATAAAACATAATAACAATAACAATAAAACATTGCAGAATAGGATACAGTAAAAAAGAGCAGAACAATAGAGAGAGAGAATAGAGAGAGAGAACAATAAAACGACAACTATTTTTTTTTATTTCATATATTTTTTTTTTTTTACACTTTTTTTGTAACTAACTTTTATAACTGTAACCGGTTCTAGGTTCGGGTCTCTCAAAATGCGATGGCATCTTGGGAGACCCTGTGAAAGTGTGCCTAGTATGTGCAATGCTGTACCCTACGCTAATACTCAACTAGTGAATGGTAGCGTTCAAAACATTCACCAACGCAAAGACCAGGATTATCAGGACAGGAGGGACAATAATAGCGGGTGTCACGCCTATATCTGCACTTGCTGCAGACACGACATCTTTTTGGGGGGGTTCGTTGGGTAGGGGTACTCGGGAGGACATAAAAATGCCTCTCATGCAGCCGACTGCATTTGGTTGGGGATGTGAATGGGGGAATTACGGGCGCTGCAGAAGTGGTGGGTTCCCAATTAGGATTGGCGAATGCAGCAGGAAGGGCACTATGGGCACGACGGGCCTGTGTTTGTCTTTTTGGTGGCAGTGGGACACTACTTGTGCTTGCCACCTCACCAGCTTGAACTGCACTTATGGGACTCGCCACGTCACCAAGTGTTACTGCAGTGCTGGTTTGACTACGACCGGGGTGTACTACGCCGCTGGTGCTTGCCAGTTCCCCAAAACGCTACCAAAAAAACTGTTAGCGATCGCAGGGATCAGGCCTGACTCTGCGAACGCTGCAGTTATGCGTTTAGTGTTTTGTAAGTGACAGTGATCGATCGATACTGCACTTGGGTGGGCTGGGCTCGCCTGGGCGGAGGGGCAAAACGCAGGTGCTAGCAGGTATCTGGGCTGATCCCGCTAACACTGCGTGTTTGGGAACCCTAAACTGCTGGTGACGCTAGTATAGATCTGATCGGATCAGATATTGATCCGTTCAGATACTATACCACTAAGGGAGGTGTACGGTGCGTGCGTGGGTGTTAGCGGTACTGGCGCTAACCTGACGCTGCCTGGGACTGGTGCTTGCCAGTTCACCAAAATGCTACCAAAAAAACTGTTAGCAATCGCAGGGATCAGGCCTGACTCTGCGAACGCTGCAGTTATGCGTTTAGTGTTTTGTAAGTGACAGTGATCGATCGATACTGCACTTGGGTGGGCTGGGCGGAGGCGCAAAACTCAGGTGCTAGCAGGTATCTGGGCTGATCCCGCTAACACTGCCTTTTTGGGAACCCTAAACTGCTGGGGACGCTAGTATAGATCTGATCGGATCAGATATTGATCCGTTCAGATACTATACCACTAAGGGAGGCGTATGCTGCGTGCGTGGGTGTTAGCGGTACTGGCGCTAATCTGACGCTGCCTGGGGCGACGCATATCACCGCCGGGCGATCGGGGGGCTAAACCTTTATTCGGTAATAAACGGCGGGTGCCCTGACACTATAAAAAATAAACGAACTAACCAGCGTCAACTGTAACGGTTATACGGTGATCAGTGGTGAAAGGGTTAACTAGGGGGCAATCAAGGGGTTAAAACATTTATTAGGTAGTATATGGGGGTCCCTGTCGCTATAAAACGCTGACGGTGAACCTAAATATTTACCTCACTAACTAGCGTCACCAGCGACACTAATACAGCGATCAGAAAAATGATCGCTTAGCGACACTGGTGACGGGGGGTGATCAAGGGGTTAAAACTTTATTAGGGGGGGTTAGGGGGGTACCCTAGACCTACAGGGGGGTAACAGTAACTGTGCTAACACAGTAACTGTCACAAACTGACACCTAGCAGTAATCAGAAAAAAAAAAAAAAAAAAACTGCTGGTGTCAGTTTGTGACAGGGGGGGGGGGGTGATTGGGGGGGGATCGGGGGGCGATCGGGGGGGGGATCGGGGTGTTTTGTATGCCTGGCATGTTCTACTGTGTGTGTAGTGTTGGTGCACTCACAGTTCAGTCTTCTCTCCTCGGGCCGGAACGGAAACTACCGACCCGAGGGGAGATGACATCACTTCCTTTGCTGCTGTTTAGCATACAGCAGCAAAGGAGTGTTCCCATTGGCCGGCGGCGATCGCGAGGGGGGGGCCACGAACGGATGGCCCGATCGGACCCCCCACCCGCGGGAGGCAAATCACGTACATGTACGTGATTTTGCCTGCCCATGCCGCCTTGCCGACGTACATCGGCGTGAGGCGGTCCTTAAGTGGTTAAAGGGGACGTACAGGTACGCCCATTTGCCAACGTATATCGGTGTGCAGCGATTGGCAAATGGTTAAAGAAGGAGGATTTTACCGTTAATACTGAGAAGTGAGCCAAAGGAAAAAGGCCGGGTACCTGGGGTACATTGTAGCCCAATGCTTCCGCTCGGGGATTTAGGTTTGGGGGTTGTGACGTGGCGAACTCTCCTTTCTTTCCTCACTTGGATTGTCCTCTCACATTTGAGAGGACCTACAGTACACAGGGGTAAGAACACCACAGACATTTACCATGCCATTCTACTCTACCCAACTCCACTCGCACACACAAGGTGAGAATTGTTATACTCATTACCAATCAACAGGAAACATCTCTTTATCTTTCTTTCTCTCTTCCTCACCCTGGTTTGTTTTTCCTTCACTCTGTGTATTTTTCTCATGTCTAACCTTGTTTGTTTGTGCTCTTTTCTCATTTCAGTATACAACATAGACATATGAAGATATTTACATTTTTATACTTTTACTTCACCATTATGGTGATTACTTTTAGATTTATATATATTTTACTGCCAACATTGCTGTTATACTGTATATGGTTAATGAGGCACACCAAGAAACATAATATTTTTTTAATTTAAATTTCTTTTTCACACTCTCGCACTCTTTACACTCTCCTCATCACCTCCTTCTCTTTCCTGTTTGTATCCATGCATCCATAGAGCCTGACAGCCTCCCGACGCTGAGCTGTGCCTGGATCGTTCCCCAAAAGCTGGATTGGCTTCAATATGATATGCTCACCAGCCTGCTAACTTGGGTGCCTGAAGCAGTACCTCTGATGGCTCCATATGATTCCCTCCACCTACGTTTTCTATAAGTGGAACTCCTGCAATTAACCTAGCTCATGCGTCACACAATACTCTAATGTACAGTTGAGGCTGTTTGTTATCCCTTGTGTCCGCCTCGGGGGGACTTTTATTGGGTCCTGCATACTCACGGAAACCGCCTGACTGGATATGCTTCTCCTGAGGAAGCGGTGTTTAACCGCGAAACCGGTCGAGATTTAAAGCTCTACATACACTTCTCATCCAAATCTTGTGGAATCCACCTGTTTTGATTGTGTGGTATTTCCCTTTTATGATGATATATAGTGATGTTGTCTATAATTGCAATTGTAATTGTAACTGTAATTTCATTGTTGTTTTGATTAAAATTGAAATTTGATAAGGTTTTTTAACTCATCCTTATACCAATTACCATACACCAACAATTGAGTACCGGAATAGTCCCACGTTTCTCCACTTTTGGGGGGTCAAGACGGGAGTCGTCAGTAGCAGCAACTGCGACTGCGTCTTCACCCTCTCATTTTCCTTAATTATGATCTCCTTCTCTTTCCTGTTTGTATCCATGCCTACTATGTCATGGATTTCTCTATACAATAGTGATACTATACTATTTATACTCCCAAGCTACTATCAAGTTTTATTTTGACTTAGATACATGTATAATTTTATTACAGCTATCATGACGTATGTAGCCATTCGGTCACTTCAGGATACACCACATTCTCATCCTCCTTCTTCACCGTGTTCACGTTCTGCCAGGCCCCTGTTTGGTTGCTGTGGGTTACGCCTCTTCAGCTCCCGGTTGGAGTACTTTCTGCTGCTGCCTTTGCAGATCAGTCCTATGGACCAATTGACCATAATATAAGTATGGGGTGCCTCTTTGAGGCCACGTGCTTCTCTTCTGACCATAATTATCACTGAATGTTATATCTTATCGATACCTACCATCTTTTAGATATCCTGCATATACACCAACTCCTGAGGAAGCAAGCAGAGTTTGCGAAACGTGTCGAGTACAAAAGTTGTATATGTATACTATGTATCCTATTATTGTAACCAACATGTCAATGGTCAAACCATGCCTTATGATGTTTTTATGCTCATTTATAATCATGTTTTTGGAACTTCAATAAATCCTTATACTAATTGTCATGACCTCTATGACCAACTCATTTAAAGTCCCATGGGATAACTCGTTTTGTATTATACCTGGGGTACATTGTAGGTAGAGGTTTGGTAAATCCTCAGATGAACAAGGTAGAGGCTATTCAGGCTTGGCCCTGCCCCATCACAAAGAAACGGGTCCGAGCATTCTTGAGCACAGTTGGGTATTACCGGTTTGTAGGAATGACAAGGCTGAACAGGCTTTTTTGAAGTTTAAAACAGCTTTATGCTGGTATCCAGTGCTAGGTGCTCCAGACTTTCCTAAGGAGTTTAATGTCCAAACAGATGCCTCCAGCAAAGGATTAGGAACTGTTTTGTTTGAAGGGGTCAGTGGGGAAGAACACTTAATAGTTTTTATCAGCAGTAAATTAACAGCCGCTGAGAAAAACAAGGCCATAGTGGAGTGAGAATGCCTGGCTATCAAGTGGGCTTTGGATTCTCTACGCTATTTTGTACTTAACAGGAAGTTCTGGTTGGTGCGGGACCATGCCCCACGGACATGGATGGGGCAAAACAAGCACACAAATTCTAGAGCAACCATGTGGTTTTTGGCCCTACAGGAGTTTAAATTCATGATGGAACCCAGGCCTGAAAAGCAACACCGAAATACTGATTATGAGTGTCCCACATTACTTCGGACATCTCAGTGTGAAGTCAGGGGGGGGGGGGGGGATATGTAGAGGATGCACGGGATTGGTCCGTATCTGATTATCAGAATTTCTATGAACCAGCTCACTGGGCACCATGTCTGTTAAGCTTGAAAGCCTTTTTCCATGGTGTTATTAAATTCTTTACAAGGTAGATCATCAAGTCTTTTTTTTGTCCTTTCAAACTGCTGAGCTTGGTACTGTCATGCACAAATTGATAACACATAGACATAGCCAGTTTGTACATATGTAGTAGGGTCAATTTAGACAAAAGGCAATTAACCTATCAGCATGTCTTTGAAATGTAGTGGAAACCGGAGTACCCAGAGGAAACCCATGCAAGCACAGGGAAAGCACAAACCTCCCAACTTTCTGAGATGGCATAGAAGAACACGTTTAGCACAAAGTAACAAGGGACAGAGGAATTTGGTTCCAATGTAGGGGCAATCCCTCCCAATCAGGTTCATTTTGGAGGCATGAGAACATGCAAACTCCATGCAAATAGTGTCCTGGCCAAGATTCCAAGGACCCCAATGCATAAATGCTAACCACTAAGCCACTGTGCCACCCCCGAGATACAAATAGAGAGGGCTAAACAGACTCAGCACAGGGCACAGGACAGCTGATAATTTCTGTACAAGAGCAACTTTTTTTTGCGCTTATAAAACAGACATACAATATATTTTTAATGGCATGTGTAATGTAACAAGGTCTCTGGCCTTGTCCAGTCTAATGAGAACTTTCAGGGCCAAAGATAGCTGACATCCTTCTGTATTTGGTGGGTTGTTGTGAGGCATAGTGGGTGCAAGGTGGATAAAGTTATTGGGCGCCAGACACTTCTTGATGGAAAAGAGGTTTTATTTTTCTTAACAGTCCTTTTTATATTTTGAGGGGGAAAGAGGATTAGGGCCAGGACACCCTTAAGCAGTTGCAATTTCAATTGGCAGACTCAGAGACTTCAATAGGAGGATAGCCGTACAGGGAAAGGCCCCAGCAAGGCGCCACATCTGCACATACAGGATTGCTGTCTCCTATGGCAACAGTCTTTAACAGTTCCTAACACAGATCGTGCGTTACAGTTCTCTTTGCTTCACTACAACTTCTACTTGTAGTTCTTCAGCCCCTTGAGCTCCTGGTCTCTCACTGGACCCTCTGATTCACTGACTCTGAATCCCTGGAGTTTCTGAAAGCTTTGTGGTGGTATCTCCCTCAAGTGTCCCCCACGCTTCCCTGCTGGGTCCTTAGCTTGGCACTCCAGATACTTCTCAAGCTTCACCCCCGCTAACCAGCTCGGTCCCTGGCTTGACTCACAAGGTTGCTCTGCAAGCGTCATCTCCGCGGGTTGGGTACCTGACTTGTTTACCCCCTAAAGTTTCCCGGTTCTCCAACGTGCCCGTTCGGTGAGAATGTTGCTCCGGTTCCTGCTTCAGTTACTCACTGTGATCCCTGGTAAAGATGGTTGGTCTCTTTGTGGCGAAAGCTTCCCTTCTACCTCCGACCACTGACAGGTTCTCCAGCCGGCAGAACCGTCACTTCTGGTTGGAATGCAAGCCGCAATCCTAACCCTGCGCTGCTCTCTTACTTCTGGATAGGCCCTCAGACAGCCTAGCAGCCAGATGCCCCCCGGCATAGGCCCAATCTCCAGCCTAGCAGCCCAGGGTGTATGACACAGGTCCACCCAGACAGCCGTCCAGGTGGCACAGAACCCAGATCACCTGACTACACCGGAATATATAGGTTCTCCCAACAGGCCAAGGAATTCAAGAAAACCCCTGCCCATTGGCTGAGATACCACATATACCCATAACCTGACCTTGGGTTGCCCTTCTCGTATCTAGTACCACCAAGTACCTGGCCACCTAGCGGTAGAAGAGAAATGTGCAACCAGGCCAAACTTAGGGAGAAATCAATGGATCTCTAGTAATTTACCAGAGTAACTACTCCTGGCAAGTAAATTTGTGAGGAGTTCCTAGACTAAACCCCAGGGCGCTACAGTAACATATCTAAAGTGAAATAATCAAGGTTCATTGGTAGGTTTGTACATCCATTTTAGGTAGTTCTCGTATTGCACAATCTAAGTAGTATCCTATACTTTCCAGCAGATGGTGGTATATACTTTGGAAATGACCAGACAATGACCTGCCAGTGCTCAAGTGTGGCCGAAAGAGAAACATGAATGAAAAAAAGCCTTCTTCTGCTCTTGATGATATGCAAATCTATAATTAACCTTATATGCAAAAGTTAATGTAGTAATTTCTTTACAATCTGAATTTCCATAAGGACCACATCATTTTAATTAAGATATATCTTAATCCTATTATGCTTGACTTTATAAATGTGAATGCTGTGTAATGAATTATCTCCTGACACACTAAACGAACTGATAGCGATGTGTTGTATGCAGCTAAATTTGTACGTTTAGAAAGATGGATACTAGGCAAAATCCCTGAGTCTGCATAATTTTCACCCTTTAAACTTTACTGTCCCAGTTTAACATAATTGTAAAGGATTTTTTATTTTTTATTTATTTTTTTAATAAAAAACCTGTTAAACTTATCTGCTTTGTGCAATGGTTTTGCACAGAGCAGCCCCAATCCCCTTCTACTCTGGTCCCTTGCCAGTGCTCCTGGCTCCTCCGCCCAGCTAAGTGCCCACATAGCAAGCCTCACTCTGTAAATCGATTGACACACATAGTGCAGCTTGGCCCCACCCCCTGCTCCCCCCTCACTGGATGTGATTGACAGCAGCGGGAGCCAATAGCTCCCACTGCTGTGTCTGAGCCAATGAGGAGGGAGAGAGCTGCTCTTGTGCATATCGCTGGATCAGGCTCAGTAAGTATTAAGGGGGGACTGGGGTATATACACTCACCAGTCACTTTATTAAGTACACCTGTTCAATTGCTTGGTAACACAATTGGAGAAGAAGGACACACCGGACCCCTGCTGTGAGATGCATCCATTGGAGGTGCGAACCCAGCCTAAAGGCAGTTCAAGGGGCCTTCATTCTCTATGACAGGGATATGCAATTAGCGGACCTCCAGCTGTTGCAGAACTACAAGCCCTAGGAGGCATAGCAAGACAGCCACAAACATGACACCCAGAGGCAGAAGCATGATGGGACTTGTAGTTTTGCAACAGCTGGAGGTCCGCTAATTGCATATCCCTGCTTTATGCTATCCAAAATGAAAACCAAAGTTTTGGCATTAGATATACTTTAACACAAAAAATCAGCCCATGTAATTTTATGTCCTGACATTTTACAAAATTCACAATGAATACATTCAGTCCTTTGTAAGTTACAATTTCCAGTACATAAAATGTGTCATTTACAAACTGAGTTGAGTAACGCACTCAGGAATTGTGTCATCAAACATTTTATTACCACTCTTCGAAATGTGGGGTTTTGAATGAAGGCGGTATCGTGCTACTACCTCTAAAACTGTGGAAGAATGACAGATGTCCTGACCACAAAGGAAACGTCCCACACTGATACGGAAACCTTTTCTCATCTCTTTCTCTTGTGCTCTTTTTCCACTATAGAAGAGTTCCCCTATCTGCTTCAAAGCATGTCATATTTAAAGCAAACCTTTTCTTTGCGTAATCATTGAACAAAAACTGCTCCAGGCTGTCTCTTGAGATTCAGTTATCCCCCTGTTGGGTGCCGCCACCTTGCCTCTTGTCCAGTATACAAAGGGTTAGGTCAGACTGTCAATAACAGACTTATGCCGTGTACACACGGGCGGACTTTTCGACCGGACTGGTCCGACGGGACGAATCCGAGGGACAATACGACCGTGAAGAAAGAACGCTCCTGCGCACAAGTGGATAGCCAGACAGGTAATGTAAAATCACAGCCCTTGCTGCCCTCAAGGATGGGGAATCCTAATAGTCAACAAGAAAAAAAGAAAGAAAGGGCGCACCAGCCATGTACATTATCCTTTGGATGTAAATTTATTAAAATCAATAATCAAAATCAATAATAAAAATGAACTATTCACAAACAGTTGTGGAAGGTTTCGCAGTGTAATTAGTGATCGACAAGCAGCATGCAGTCTAGGATAAGCGGAGCCCTCCAGAGGTCACAGAGGAACTCACAGGGATCACTGCTAGCTGACGCGTTTTGAGGGGAACATCCCGACCGTGTGGGGGCTTCATTGGACCTGCAGCGGACTTTTTCGGTCAAAAATCAGACGGACTTTAGATTTGGAACATGTTTCAAATCTTTCCAACGGACTCGAGTCTGGTCGAAAAATCCGCTCATCTGTATGCTAGTCCGACGGACGAAAACCGGCGCTAGGGCAGCTATTGACTACTGGCTATCAACTTCCTTATGAATTCCGTATGGATCCGTCGGACTTTGGTGTGATCGTGTGTAGGCAAGTCCGTTCGTTCAAAAGTCCGTTGGAAGTCCGTCAAAAGTCCGTCGAAAGTCAGTCGGAAAGACCGTCAAGCCTTTGATGCCGAAAAATCCGCCTGTGTGTACATGGTATAAGGCTACCTAGTAAAAGTCTATAGAACATGTCACCATTTCCTCATTGACATAACAGAAGGGAAGGGTTCTGTAGTTCTCATAGGTAGCTGTAAACAATGTGATTAATAAGAAAGCAGGACAGACAAGAAGAACTGGAAGTTATTAATTTTTGCAATTGTCTAAGAAATTTAACAGGCCAAAAGGGAGCAAATAAGAGATTTTACTGTAATGCCGCGTACACACGGTCGGACTTTTCGTCTACAAAAGTCCGACGGACGCTGACGGACTAAAGCTGGCTTACAATCCGATCGTGTGTGGGCCTCCCCGGACTTTCAGCGGACTTTCAGCGGACTTTTCCAGCCTCAAATCTGACGCACTTTAGATTTGAAACATGCTTCAAATCTTTACGTCGTAACTACGCCGGACCCAGAAATCCGCTCGTCTGTATGCTAGTCCGACGGGCAAAAACCCACGCTAGGGCAGCTATTGGCTACTGGCTGTCAACTTCCTTATTTTAGTCCGGTGAACGTCATCACGTACGAATCCGTCGGACTTTTGTGTGATCGTATGTAGGCAAGCCTGCTCGTAAGAAAGTCTGCCGCAAGTCCGCCAAAAGTCCGACAAAAGTCTGTCGGACTTTTGTAGACGAAGAGTCCGACCGTGTGTACGCGGCATAAGGCTCAGTTCGCACTGGAACCCGCTGCGGATCGGACAGGAGCACTGTGCGTCGCTGTTCCCCGCTTCAGGAAAGAATCAGGGCTGATTCTTTGCCTGAATTCGGCCCTGAAATGGAGCCAAAGATACACAGCGCTTCTGTGCAGTGCGCTCCACAGACGCAACAGAGATATGTGGACCGGCTCCATAGGGAGCCAGTCCATTCTTCTGCTATGCAAATTAGATGTGGGGAAACCCGAATTAATTTGCATAGGTGTGAACCCGGCCTTAAAGCGGGGTTCCACTCACATTTTTAACCTAATCTTACCCCCCTCCAGTTAGTTGCATAGATGTTCAAATGCCGCACGAAAATTTTTTTTATCGTTGTAATTACCTTTATATTGTACTTTATTGTACTTTATTGTGGCACTTCCTGTCTCTCCTCCCATGGGAGTAGGCGTGTTTATTGCCTTTCCCCTGCGCCGCACTGTCTCCTGGGTGCTTAGTGTCAGGCTTCCCAAGATTCAGTACGGAAACAATGATCATGCGCGTGAACAAGCTGTGAATGAACAGCATTCACTGCATCCCGGAAATCAATGCTTGTGGACTTCACATGCCCACAAGCAAGATGGAAACAGCCAGCATCACATTTAAGTTATTCTTCAGTACGAAAACAGACAGAGGCGCAGAGGCAGAAATATTACACCCAAACTGTGAGTATTATTTTGGGATTAGCAAAGTGTCTCAATGACCTAAAAAAAAAAAAAAAAGATTGGTTGCTGGACTCCTGCTTTAAGATTTACTACATAAGGGCAAATCTTGCTTTTTACATTAGTCGTTGGAACAGTTTTCCCCTTTAATAAAACTATTCAAAACTCACGCTAAGGTACTGAATCAAAATAAATATATAAAACTGCGAAAAACTGCAGCCGCTGTGCAAAGGTGCTGTAACCTTAAAAGTGATAGAAAATGTATGGCAGCATGTTATTCAGTACAAATCATGGTGATTGGTGCCATATACATCCATGTGTTTGTGCCATACAAAATCCAATAAATACAACAAAATTATATACCTGTATAATAATATGCACAAATCTATAAAGTTTTCCCTTTAGGTTTACCCTTACCTCCTCTTTCTGTGACAACTCTAAAATTTGGGATTTCACCTCACCAGGACAGGAATATTTCTCATATACAAATAAAATGCTTAAAAATTTCCCCACTCTCTTCAAAACTAACAATTAAAGACAGTTTTGGCAGGAATTATACTTCATGCATCAAGAGGCTTCAGACCTGCCTACAGGAACTGTGAAACATCTGCTGAATATAGCAATACTGGATTTTAGAAAACTTAGATTAAGTAAACTGAACCAGATCTGATTAAGCACCAGCAGTTTTTTGACAGATCTGACTTTTTGCCCTAAATTTCTTAGGCCCCTTTCAGACGAGGCGGACTCCGCTTCTACGGAGCCCGCCTCGGTCTGCCGGCTCAGCGGGAGAGCTGTCCGCTGATCTCCGCTGAGCCGGCGGATGACAGGTCCCTCTCTGCTCACTGAGCGGGGAGGGGCTTGTCAGGCGCCGCTGCCGCCTATGGAGGGATCGGACGAAAACGGACAGCGTGTCCTTTTTCGTCAGATCTCACCCGATCTGATCCGCCAGCGACGGACCTGGACGTAGAGCCATCCGTCTGCTCTCCAGCGGATCGGACGGGGTCAGATGTCAGCGGACATGTCTCCGCTGACATCCGACGCTCCATAGGCTAACATGGATCGACCGTTCAGGTCCGCCGTCAAAACTGACAGGCGGACCTGAACGATCCGATCGTGTGAAAGGGGCCTTATAGATAAGAACCTGACATGGAGCCAGATCCCCAGACTACCTTTACCAAATGGCTAGCTTAACCACTTCAGTCCCGGAAAGGTTTAACCCACTTCCTGACCAGGCCATTTTTTGTGATATGGCACTTCTTTACTTTAACTAATATTTGCGTGGTCGTGCGATGCTGTACCCAAACAAACTTGATGTCCTTTTTCCCCACAAATAGAGCTTTCTTTTGGTGTTATTTGTTCACCTCTGCCATTTTTATTTTTTGCGCTATAAACAAAAAAAGACCAACAATTTTGAAAAAAAAAACAATATTTTTTACTTTCTGCTATAGTACATATCCAAAAAAAATCTAAAAAAATCTAATTTATTCATCAGTTTAGGCCAATATGTATTCTGCTACATATTTTTGGTAAAAAAAAAACGCAATAAGAGTATATTGATTGGTTTGCAAGTAATGGCGGCGATCTGCGCTTTTTAGCGGGATTGTGACATTGCAGTGGACAAATCTGACCCTAATGCCGTGCACACACGAGCGGAATGTCTGACAGAAAAAGTCAGACGGGAGCTTTTCATCGTATATTCCGATCGTGTGTATGCCTCATCGGACTTTTCATGTCGAAAATTCTGACGGACCTAGAAAGAGAACATGTTCTAAATTTTTCCGACGGGACCAATTCCTATCGGATAAACCGCTCGTCTCTATGCTGCTCTGACGTACCAAAAATGACGCATGCTCCGAAGCAAGTAGGAGACGGAAGCTATTGGCTACTGGCTATTGAACTTCCGTTTTCTAGACCCGTCGTACGTGTTGTACGTCAACGCATTCTAGACAGTCAGAATTTGGTGTGACCGCGTGTACGCAAGACCGCTTGAGCGGAATTCCGTCAGAACTCAGTCAGAAAAACCTTCAGAGTTTATTCCGACGGGAAAACCGGTCGTGTGTACAGGGCATAAGTGACACTTTTTGGTGACCAGTGACACCAATACAGTGATCAGTGCTATAAAAATGGACTGATCACTGTAAAAATGGCACTGGCAGGGAAGGTATTAACACTAGTGGTGATCAAAGGGTTAAGTGTTCCCTAAGTGTTCCTTAAGTGTTCTGTCAGGAGGACAGACTGACTGGGAGTAGAGAGAGATCGCTGTTCCTGATCACTAGGAACAGCAGATCTCCATGTTGTCCCCTGTGAGAATGGGGATCCGCCTTGTTTACAAAGGCAGATCCCTGTTCTGCCTCCAGCGGCAGGCGCGCTCCTGCAAAAGTCAGGACCAATATACCAATACGTCGATTCATGCAGCCGAGCTAACTTGCCGCAGTATAACTACGGCGGCTGGTCAGCAACTGGTTAAAGAGCATCCTTACCTTAGAAAGAATTAAGAGTCAGCAGCTTCAAATACTGTAGCCATCCCCACCAGCTGATTATTTGCCGGTCGGCACCAGCATGTATACAGAGGGAAGCTAGCTGTGACTCCTTGCGGGTTCACAGCTGCCTTCCTACTGCGCATGCAAAAGCCACCCTGCACTTTGTGAATGGTTCCGCAGCCTCCTGGGACCTGTGATATGTACCAAAAGACCTCAAGTAAAGAAGAGGGAGGGCAAACTTCCACTTGGACTGCCTAAGCCAGGGATCCTCAAACTACGACCCTCCAGCTGTTGCGGAACTACTTATCCCATGAGGCATTGTAAAACTCTGACATTCACAGACATGACTAGACATGATGTAGTTCCTGAACAACTGGAGGGTCATAGTTTGAAGAGCCCTCGCCTAGGCGATCCAAGAGAGTGTGGAAGCAGGTACCTATCAAAACTAGGTACCTGCTCCCCCCCCCCCCCCAAAAAAAACATAATGTGTGAAATATGGTAGAGGAGTGGGGGAGAAGGATATAGGCTGAACTTCCCCTTTTGGGTGAAGTTCCACTTTAAATTACACCCATTGGAAAGAATATGTCACATGTAACTTTATGTAAAAACTGAAACTCAAGGATAGGGATGAGCTTCGTGTTCGAGTCGAACCCATGTTCGACTCGAACATCGGCTGTTCGGTCGTTCGCCGAATTGCGAACGATATGGGCCGTTCGTGCCAAATTCGTGTGGCGCGTCACGGCCCATAATTCACTGCGGCATCGCAGTGCATTGCTGGCTGATGATTGGCCAAGCATGCACTATGACCCGCATGCTTGGCCAATCACAGCGCCGTCAGTAGAGAGAGCTGTAATTGGCCAAAGCCAGGGTGGCTTTGGCCAATTATGGCTCAGGGGATTTAGTACACACCCCACACTATATAAGGCCGCCTGCACGGCGGCCCTGTGTAGTGTGTGTTCCGGTGTGCTGAGAGATAGAGAGAGAGAGAGACAGTGTCATTTGATTTGAGTTAGATAGATTAGGCAGAACAGTCAGTCAGTTAGCTGCACTTACAGTGTATTGTGTATATATATGCATCCCAGGTGTTGCATATATATATATACACTGTATTCAGTTTAGCTAGATCCGTTCCTGTTATCTTCTATCTAGACTATTTACATTTAGTGCAGTGTGTCCTGCTCACAGTGTTCAGCTAGATCCGTTCCTGCTATTTACATTCAGTGCAGTGCGTCCTGCTCACAGTGTTCAGCTAGATCCGTTCCTGCTATTTACATTCAGTGCAGTGCGTCCTGCTCACAGTGTTCAGCTAGATCCGTTCCTGCTATTTACATTCAGTGCAGTGTGTCCTGCTCACAGTGTTCAGCTAGATCCGTTCCTGCTATTTACATTCAGTGCAGTGCGTCCTGCTCACAGTGTTCAGCTAGATCCGTTCCTGCTATTTACATTCAGTGCAGTGCGTCCTGCTCACAGTGTTCAGCTAGATCCGTTCCTGCTATTTACATTCAGTGCAGTGCGTCCTGCTCACAGTGTTCAGCTAGATCCGTTCCTGCTATTTACATTCAGTGCAGTGCGTCCTGCTCACAGTGTTCAGCTAGATCCGTTCCTGCTATTTACATTCAGTGCAGTGCGTCCTGCTCACAGTGTTCAGCTAGATCCGTTCCTGCTATTTACATTCAGTGCAGTGCGTCCTGCTCACAGTGTTCAGCTAGATCCGTTCCTGGTATTTACATTTAGTGCAGTGCGTCCTGCTCACAGTGTTCAGCTAGATCCGTTCCTGCTATTTACATTCAGTGCAGTGCGTCCTGCTCACAGTGTTCAGCTAGATCCGTTCCTGCTATTTACATTCAGTGCAGTGCGTCCTGCTCACAGTGTTCAGCTAGATCCGTTCCTGGTATTTACATTTAGTGCAGTGCGTCCTGCTCACAGTGTTCAGCTAGATCCGTTCCTGCTATTTACATTCAGTGCAGTGCGTCCTGCTCACAGTGTTCAGCTAGATCCGTTCCTGCTATTTACATTCAGTGCAGTGCGTCCTGCTCACAGTGTTCAGCTAGATCCGTTCCTGGTATTTACATTTAGTGCAGTGCGTCCTGCTCACAGTGTTCAGCTAGATCCGTTCCTGCTATTTACATTCAGTGCAGTGCGTCCTGCTCACAGTGTTCAGCTAGATCCATTCCTGGTATTTACATTTAGTGCAGTGCGTCCTGCTCACAGTGTTCAGCTACATCCGTTCCTGCTATTTACATTCAGTGCAGTGCGTCCTGCTCACAGTGTTCAGCTAGATCCGTTCCTGCTATATACATTTAGTGCAGTACGTCCTGCTCACAGTGTTCAGCTAGATCCGTTCCTGTTATCTTCCTACTGACAGGCAGGCTTGTCTGGTTACAGTATATAAAGCTACCTGAAGAAAATTACAGGTGTTCTTTTTGATCCTATTAGTAACACGGTCAGGCAGCTAGACTATTTACATTTAGTACAGTGTGTCCTGCTCACAGTGTTCAGCTAGATCCGTTCCTGTTATCTTCCTACTGACAGGCAGGCTTGTCTGGTTACAGTATATAAAGCTACCTTAAGAAAATTACAGGTGTTCTTTTTGATCCTATTAGTACCACGGTCAGGCAGCTAGACTATTTACATTCAGTGCAGTGCGTCCTGCTCACAGTGTTCAGCTAGATCCGTTCCTGGTATTTACATTCAGTGCAGTGCGTCCTGCTCACAGTGTTCAGCTAGATCCGTTCCTGGTATTTACATTCAGTGCAGTGCGTCCTGCTCACAGTGTTCAGCTAGATCCGTTCCTGCTATATACATTTAGTGCAGTACGTCCTGCTCACAGTGTTCAGCTAGATCCGTTCCTGTTATCTTCCTACTGACAGGCAGGCTTGTCTGGTTACAGTATATAAAGCTACCTGAAGAAAATTACAGGTGTTCTATCCCAGCTTAGTGCAGCTACAGGCCATTAGTATGTCTGGAAGGCCAAGAAGGAGAGGCAGACAGTCACAAGCCAATAAGAGAGGGCAAGCAGGCTCTGTGTCTAGTGCTGGTCGTGGAGACGGTGCATCCTCATCAGCACGTGGCCATGGGACACGCTTGGCCTTTTTTTCGGCAGCTGGCCGTGTTGAGCCGCAACATGCGGAAGACTTGGTCGAGTGGATGACCAAGCCGTCCTCATCCTCCTCATCCTCTCTCACCCATGCCCAGGGTGCTTTGTCTGGCAAAGCAGCGGCCTCTTCCCTCAGCTCAATGTCATCAGTGACTCCTTCCCTAGCTCCACCATGTCCTCATGAGGATTCCCTCGAACTGTTTGACCACAGTGTTGGGTACATGCTCCAGGAGGATGCCCAGCGTTTGGAAGGCTCTGATGATGATACTGAGCTCAATGAAGGCAGTAACATGAGCACGGACAGAGGGGGTGCCCAAGAAGGACAGCAATCTGGCAGTCATGCTCCCCCTGCTGCAGCATACTGCCAGAGTGTCTGTGAGGGGTTGCAGTGTTGTGGCACCAGCACCAGTGCCTAAGACCCAATTTTTCTGCCCCTGTCTAACAGGGGCGTGTAATTACAATTTTTGATGCAATACTTTGCAGCAGGGCTCGTTCCTGCGTTCCAACTAGAGTGTCTGTGAGGGGTTGCAGTGTTGTGGCACCAGCACCAGTGCCTAAGGCCTAATTTTTCAGCTCCTGTTCAACAGGGGCATGTAATTACAATTCTTGATCTAATATTTCACAGCAGGGCCCTGTGAGGGCTTACAGTGTTTTGGCCACAGCAACACCTAAGGCCCAAATTTCTGCTGAGTATATAGAGCAGGACCCTACTTTCAAACATCTAACTTACAAACGACTCCTACTTGCAAACGGAAGGAGACAACAGGAAGTGAGATGAAATCTACCCCTAAGGAAGGGAAATTCTCTCCTGTAAGAGTTAATATGGGAAAACAATTTCTCCTTTCCACTGATGCTTTCCAATCCTTGTTCCACAAAAAAACCCAAATTTTCCAAAAACATTTTTCATTGGGACAAAAAAGTGAGGTGAAATCTTCTGAAGAGGAGGAAAGACGCAAAACAAATGTCACAGGGGTGATAACCCTTCCCTATGTTTTCCAAAAAGCTTAGAAAAGATTTTTTGGCCTGAGCTAAACACATTAAAAATGTTCAAAATTACAAACAGATTCTACTTAACAACAAACCTACAGTCCCTGTCTTGTTTGCACCGCCTGAATACTGCTGTTCAGAGTATATAGGGACCTTTCCTTATTTTAATTTGGGTGCGGGGTTCCCCTTAATATCCATACAAGACCCAAAGGGCCTGGTAATGGACTGGGGGGTACCCATGCCGTTTGTCTCACTGATTTTCATCCATATTGCCATGACCCGACATGACATTAAACCCGCAAGCAGTTTTAAATGAGATTTTTTCCTTTAAAAATGACATTTGGTGCAGGGACTGTTCTAAACATGGGAAACACGCGTCACTTTACAGGCATACTATAGACACCCCCCAGGTACGATATTTAAAGGAATATTTCACTTTTTTTTTTTTTACTTTAAGCATCATTAAAATCACTGCTCCCGAAAAAACGGCCGTTTTTAAAAGTTTTTTTTGCATTGATACATGTCCCCTGGGGTAGGACCCGGGTCCCCAAACCCTTTTTAGGACAATACCATGCAAATTAGCCTTTAAAATGAGCACTTTTGATTTCGAACGTTCGAGTCCCATAGACGTCAATGGGGTTCTAACGTTCGTGCGAACTTGCGGTCCGTTCGCGGGTTCTGGTGCGAACCGAACCGGGGGGTGTTCGGCTCATCCCTACTCAAGGAATTGAAGAGGAACTATCATCTACAGAGAGAGTCAGAAAGGAATTCATTTCTGTGACAAGTTGGGGAATTTGTAGGTCATTGGTAGCAGGGGGTTCTCACCATTAATACGATAAGGGAAAACAACATTCAGCTTTACTACTCAACTTAGTATTTTTGGTCCTCCTGGCCATCAATCACATCCAGTGCTTGTGCCCATACGCTGTACCTCTGCTCTGAGTCACAGAAATGAATTCCTTTCTGACTCTCTGTAGATGATAGTTCCTCTTCAACTCCTTTAACACCTTCCCAGCTGCTCTGTCTACCCCAGACTGTCTCTTTCTCTCTCACGCTCGTGCCTCAGTCTGTCCTGTCCTGGATAATATGGTGCAATGTGCACCTCTCACAACTCCTTTGCCATCACTAACCCCCCAGGGTGGGGCCCTGAGCTCTAACCCTGGCTCTAAGATGAATGCAGCACACACCTGAATCCAGGGCCATCTTTAGTATTGATTGGACCATGGGCAAAAATTTTCTTGCCCCCCCCCCCCCATGCAATTTTACTCTCCATCTGCTCTGAGACATACACTAAATAGCAGCTAGACTTAAAATTAGTTTACTGTATCAGATCAGGCAGCAATTGCTATTGGTTGCCAGTGGTTACAGCATATCATTACTGCTTACTGACTGGTTGCTAGAGGTTACAGCACACATTATGGCTCACTGATTAGTTGCTAGAGGTTATAGGAAATGATTTCTGCTTTTAAATTAGTTGCTAGAGATTACTGTACAGTAATACTGCTCACTGATTGGTTACAGCACATCATCTCCTCACTGCAGGGGGGTATGATATACATATGAATGCCGCCTTCATTTACATATCAATGCCGTCAGCCGCAGCTATTTACTTATGAATGCTGCTGCTATTTATTTATGAATGCTGGTTATTTACATGTAAACACAGGGTCTGCAGGTGATTCATCTGTACACAACAATAGGGCATATCGGGACACAGCACAGGACTTAAACTTCAAGGGACAAGGGAATTTAAACTGGGATAGTTGGCAAGTATGAGGCAGCTGCTTTGGGCCCCACAACAATGAGAGGGCCCAGGGCAGCTGCCCCTGTTGCCCTGCCTTAAAGACGACCCTACCTGCATCATTAGCGTGCCTGCTTCCAAGAAAAGATGTCCCAGACTGCCATTTTAAACAGTGGCACGGGCTTGCCCTGCCACATTTCTAAAAGCTCAACTTTACTAAGACAAGCTTGAGCTAGGCAAGCAGCTAAATACAGAGTTGAAATTATTCTTTGTAAATGTTTTATCTGTCAAAGGATATGTAATTCTGTTCAGGGCCGGTGCTACCATAAGGCGGCCTAAGCAGCTGCCTTAGGGCGCCAGGAAGGGGGGGGGTTTAAAATTGCTCATGCTGGGGATTCAAATTTTTATTGTGCTGCCTCCTTCTCCTCCCCTCCTCCCCACCATGTTCCCTGGACTCCACTGTCCCACCTGTAGGCCCAGTGGTGGCATGGCAGGTGTCGTTGGGAGGGGCGTTAAAATGCACCTTCGCCTAAATAGACAAAAATCCTTGCACTGGCCTTGATTCTGTTCAGCCAATTGTGTAATTCACAAGCAATTATATATATTGATCCTAATTTACTTAAAGGGTAAGTTCACCCTTACAGAAGAATCACAGGACCCCCCCCCAAGCGCAGCAATCTCCCATTCTGAGCCCTGCTAAAGCCACGTCACGGGTCTGGGGCTTAGAAATCCCTGCAGCTTAATCTCCAAAACGTACCCCGTCAGCTGGTACGTATAGGAGCATTCTAATTGGTCAGCGCCGTCACATGGGTGGTGCTGTCCAATCAGAACCCGCGTAGCCCATCCTGTCAGCGGGGGAAGAAGAAGAATCAAAGCCGGGGGATTTCTAAGCCCCCGATCGGTGAGGCGGCTATAGCAGGGCTCAGAACTGAAGATCGCCCTGCTCTAGGTCAGCGGGACTGGGGGGGGTGCGGAGGGGGTCCTGTGTAAGTTCACCTTACAGATTTATCTGTATAGGTGAACTTACAATAGTAAGAAGAGCTGGCAAGACTGTAATCCTTGAAGTGTCCTTTATTGGTACATCAGAGTGACAATAAAACAATAATTCTGACCGCGTTTCAGCAATAGCCTTTAGTCATAGCTAGTTTGAAACAGATATGGCAAGATATATATATATATATATATATATATATATATACTCACATACACATATACAAGCTCCACCTCTACATAATTGGCCTATCAGGTTAATGTCACAGAAAATTAGCATATTTAATTGATACCATTAATCATTCAAGTGGTTGGTGACTACACCTTTTTACAGCCAGCAAGAGAAAGGGGAGAGGAAAGGAAAACAATATGAAAATTGTTGAGCTTAAAGAGAAGTGTGTAAAAATGCTACATGAGATATTAGGACCTTATTATTCCAAGGGCAAAATGTATTCCTTGGAAGAAAGTGAAAGTGTAGACTAATACTCAGGTAAAATACTTTGTGGTAGTAACACAATGTAAAGTCAAGATTTATGGCAGAATAAAAAAAAAATTAAAAATTAAATAAAAATATATATTTATGGCAGGATCAAAAATGTATGGCAGGATAGAAAAAAAAAGGGGGCGGGGGAAATATTCCCAAATGATTGGTCAAAAATGTCAGGAGTTAAAAAAAAGAAAAGAAGAAGACAAACACAGAAGGATCCTACTAAGAGAAAAGGGCAAAATCTAAAGCAGGTGAACAATAAAACTAAAGATAGGATAGGATGATGTAATTTGAGAAATAGATCCACATCCCATCTGTGGTTCATGCCTGTGGGGGTGCGTGTCCCCAAAAGGAAAATCCACTTAACTTCCTGTTCTATTAGTCTTCTGTGCTTGTCTCCTCCACGTACCGGCATTCTGTTTTTTTGAACTGCAGAGAAAAAGAAGGAATTCATGTTACCTTCATGTATGAATTTGAAGTGTTTTGATACATTGGACAACCTTCTCTCATTGCTATAAGTTGCTCCGTTATAATGTTTGCTAATCCTCGTGCGAAGGGGCCTGGTGGTACATCTTACATATTGTAATTTACATACATTACATTCTATCATGTAGACTACATATTGAATACTACAATTTATAAAGTCCTTAATATACCTTATTGTTATGGTACGAGGTGATAGACTTGTGATTCTTGTTATGTTTGTTACAATACCTATAAGTATTCAAACTACAACTATACGAGCCATTAACACTGAGCCACGTTTTGGGAATAGTGATGGTGTGATGTAGACTGGGCGACAAAGAGTTACCTAAAGTTGGGGCACTAAGACAAGAAAAATTACACTCTTTGGAAAGCTCATCTATCAGGTCCTTGTCACCATAGAGGATGGGAAGATGTTTGTTAATGATCTGTTTTATCTGATTAAACTCTCTGGAAAAAGTGGTGACAAAGGTAAGGGAACTTTTGTCCTTGTTCTTTTGATTTATATGTTTTGTATGTTTTAAAGAGTAAGGGGATTGCTCTTTGTTATATATTAGATTGTTCCTGTCCTTCCCTGAGGCTATAGAAATGGCTCTAAGGTGAACATACACTTTAAGGAATACAGCATGTTCACTTTAAAAGTAATTTCAAATTTGTTGCTATTTGTCACAAATTTATCCAATAAAAATTTTAGGTTTAAAAAAAAAAAAATTAAAAGGTTTGCATTTAAGTTAAAGTGCCTACAAGCTATAGTATATATACTGGATTTTTTTTTATACTACTAATGGGGGTGATCAATGACTTATATTGGGACTGCGATGAGAAATCTGACACTAACTTTGGGGGGGAACCACCAGTGACACTAATACAGTGATCAGTGCTAATAATATACACTGTCCCTGTACTAATGACACTGGGTGGTAAGGGGTTAACATCTAGGGTGATCAAGGGGTTAAATGTGTGCCAAACAATGTGTAATGTTTGTATGATGTGCTGCTTTTACTAACACATCTCTGTTTCTTTCCCTTTGCAGGGATAAGAAAAAAAAAGATTATTCCCTCGGTACAGAGCCCTGTGTTGGTTGTCAACACAGGGCTCTGGGCTGTGATTGGACACAGCTGATCAACAGGTCTCGGCCATTAATTATTGGCCAGGACTTGCGGACAAATACCCGCTGTGTAAAATCACAGTGGGTGTCGTGGGTGGGTGCATGGGCGCCCTAAACATTGAAGGAAGCAGCGACATACCAGTACATTGCTTTGCCTGCATGGGCCACCCGTCCACAGTACATTGTGGGCAGGTGGTCCGGAAGTAGTTGCTATACCACCTTCCACCCATTTTCTGTACAATCTGATTGTACAATCTCCTTTAGATCTCCGATCAGCTATGTAGTGCAAAGGCCTGCCTGATTTGATATAAATTGAATAGATTGTTCAGGTGGGTCATACTGTTGCATAGTTCTGGTAAATCTAAACTAAATTGTACAGAGATTGTACAATCAGATTCCATAGTTTCCAACTTTATACAAGTGCATAGGATGAAGTGGATGGGGACACTCAGGTGTCAGGTCCTGTTCACATCTCCGTGTGGTGGGAACTCACATTCCCGCATGTGTTCTTTTTTTTGGTGTTTTGTAGCATTCTCGCTCATCAGGCATAGGGCAGCCCAATCACTTGACTGGGCTGCCCTACGCACAACATTCATTCAAGAGAAGCTCCAGAACTTTTTTTTTTTTAGAACGGAATGTGGTCCCTTTTTTTTACAATGCTTTTTGGTGCGTTTGCAGCACGTTTCTGAATCGTGAGGCTAAGGTAAGGGCTGTGTAGGATAGAAATAGAAAGCTTTTTCTTAGTTTCTGTTTACAATTTTGCGAATAAGTAATTTTTCTTCTTCACTGATGTGCGCTGATCAGGTTGCACTGATGGGCACAGATGAGGCTGCACTGATGGGCACTGATGAGGCTGCACTGATGGGTACTGTGATAGGACACAGCTGATCACATGTTAAAGGGCCTACGTCATCGACTCTTTACCCTGATCGGTGATGCACTGTGTCCGAGGGACACAGCTCATCATTGATCGATGTCCAGTCAGGATGGTTAAAGTGATTGTAGGCTCGTTTTTTGTTTTTTTTGTTTGTTTTTTTAAATAACAAACATGTTATACTTACCTGCTCTATGCAGTTGGTTTTGCACAGAGCAGCCCAGTTCCTCCTCTTCTCGGGTCCCTTTTTGTTGCTCCTGGCCCCTCCCTCCTATTGAGTGCCCTCACAGTCAGCAGCTTCCCATTGGGGCACGGGAGCTGAGTCACAGCTCTGTATGTCCATTCAGACACGGAGCCCGGACCCGGCCCCACTCCCTCTCCCCCCTGATTGGCTGACTGACTTTGATTAACAGCTGTGGGAGCCAATGGCACCACTGCTGTATCCCAGCCAATCAGGAGGAGTGTCCCAGGCGGCTTAGACAATCGTGGGCATCACTGGAGAGAGATGGGGCTCAGGTAAGTATTAGGGGGTGCTGGGGGCTGCTACACACAGAAGGTTTTTTTATCTTAATGCATAGAATGCATTAAGGTAAAAAAAAAAAAAACCTTCTGTCTTTACAACTCCTTTAAGCCACCACCTGGCTGTCATTCTGCTATAGGCTGGGCGATAAGGTGTTAATGCTATATTGGTATGTAGGGGAGCTGGAATTTAGAAGAAAAGGTGACCTTAGCCTCCTCTCCCACATATTGCATACAAAAAGAAAACCATTATACATTTAATCTCAGCTGTCCACACTCACTAAAAGGCCAAGAGATATAAACCGACACAAAAAGGTAAAAGAACTATACAATTACACTTGGAGCTCCAGTGAGTAGAAGACTTATTGCCACAGTTCTTTAAGCTAGTGACTTCCTAAGTAGGTGGGTTTCAGCATCAATTTCGGCTGTCAGTCACAACTGTACCTGTTTGACCCTGACAGCCTGTTCCACTTGATTCACGATATATAACAGCGATCCTTGGAAAAGATAAAAGTGTTTTCTTTACTTGAATGCTTTATTAAATCTGTCCAGGGCTACGGATTGCTTCCCTATATCATTTTTACCGCCTGCCAGAGGAAGCTGCAGCTTTTTTTTTTTTTTTTGGGAAAGATACAATCCAATTTTCATTTGTATGCTGGAGATGTTCATCTCTGCGCTTCCACTCCTCACTGCGGTATCTAGAGGCCCGACGTCTCATTGTATATATTATTATTTTCTTAGATGTTATTGGGCTACTGTATTGATAAATAAGTAATGGCATCACTACAGTGTATTGTGTATGGTTGTTATAGAAGATATTGATTTTAAAATGAGGAGCTGCTAAGATTGAGCTCAGTGCTTGCTTTAAACAGGTGCACCAGCATGGCCTTGTTGGTATCTTCAGTGCAGAAGCAAATAGGACTTCCTAATAATGTTTGTTAATACAAAAAAAAAAATGTAATGTAGTGTTGACCTGCAGGTGCCTGTTCTCTCAGCAAAAAGTGAATCTCTAATTTTGCTGAGAGGAAAACAGGCACCTCCAAGTCAACTTTGTACATTGGGTTTTGAGACATTTTCTTCAAACTTTACTGCAGATTCTTATTTTCTTTTGCTCTGCATTATAGTTTTGCTCCAGGCAAACCGACAAATATACAAATGAAATATGACTATGTGATATCTCTAATAATATTATGTATATACAGTTTATTATAAACATTTACAAGTGTTTATCCTCTTTCATCAATAGCATCAATTCTATGCAGCACTCCTAAATCTCCTGAGGAAGCTCTTCGGGGCGAAACATGTAGAGCAGAAGTGGCTGTACTGTTGTATGAATTGTACAATATGTATACAGTATTTTATCATTATTTTAAACTTGTTATTTAATAAAATTTGTATTTTTTACTCTATATGAATATGTTGTAAATTCGTTTTTGGCACCTTTAAAGTCCCATTTCTTGTTTCCCCAAATATACAAATGAAATACATACATGATAACTGCTTTAGGTGCCAAAGGATTTGTATTTCTGTCCATCCAGTCCTATGCTTTACTCACAAATCACAGTCCTGGCTGATAGGGAACAAGACCTGATTTTTCTCTGCTGTAGTTTCACTTTCACTTACAGATCTTGTCCTCTCCCTGTGAATGAATGGTGAAAGGAAAAGTAGCACACCAATGAGCTCATATCTCAGTAACTTGGCTTTCTCTGGTAGCAGCATGCTCCCTGCACTGAAGCACACATATTGGGTCCTAGTATTGATTCTTCCTCCTCTCTTTTATATCTTCTTAAAGCATACACCCCAACTTTCTGAGATGGGAACAAGGGACACCTATTAGCAAAAGTATGTAAGCATTGGAAACACCCCCTACCACGCCCCCCTTAAAGGGCAATTATAAAAAAAATGATTGGTTGAACCTGAGAGTGCTTTTTTTTACAACTACTTTTCTTTTATGCTGGCTTTTGAAACTTACAAATGCAGCTATTTAAAAATTGGAAAGAGGGACTTTGTTCCAAATCAGGGACATTTCCCCAAAATCAGAGACAGTTGGGAGCTATGTTAAAAGCAGGCAATGCTGGTGCACTTGCTGAAAGTGGGAGTGTCTGCCTGCTATAAGCACATGGTCACTACTGGTGTTCTAGTACACTGTTTATCAAACTGGGTGCTGTTTGGGTTCTCCTTGGGTGCTGTAAGCATGGGACCCAGTTTGCACTGGATCTAGTCATGAGTTGCCATGGAGTGGACAGGCCAAGTGCCTGAACCATAATGACTACTGACACTTTAGGGCCAGGATGCATGGCATCATTCGATGCTATGGTGATGGCAGTTGGCTTGCCCAGACCATAGCAATGCATGACTCTCATCCAGGAAAAGAAAGTGTAGCACCCTGCTAGATAGGTGCTAGGATTAGTGTAATATTGTTTTTATTATCCTGCCTAACAGGAGATATGCTAGGGAAATTTACTTAGCTCTCTGCTTAACAGAGATCTGTGATTGATTAGTGTAGCCTGCTCAGTGTGCTCAGCTGCTGGTTGGGTCTGCCTCTGACCCCCTCTGTATTCAAGTAACATACCTCCCAACTTTGGAACTTGAGAATGAGGGACACCTAGGGATGGAAAAGACATGCGGAGAGCATCACGACAATAATGGGCGTGGCTTAAATGCGTTGATTTGAGGTAGCTTAAAGGAACATGGTTAAATAGAGTCTAAAAGCGGTATTAAACCCACAAGCAAACATTTATTATATTTCAGCTTACAAATTCTTAGATGTGATGGCTGCATTAGTTTTCTTTTTCTTTCTTTTTTTAGGCTTTCTTCTTTTTTCACCTGGTGATCCAGCCAGTATGTTTTTTTTTTTTGTGTTTCAAAAGAACAAGCTGTCCTGCAGATGTAGCCATTAGAGAGATTGGAGCAAACCATTTACCATTGACAGGGGTGCTTACAATGATCAGCTTTTATTTATTTATGTAAGATCCTGAAAGAAAAAATATGTTTGCTGGAATTGCTTATAAAGTGTTAGTGTATTTAAATCTTCTGGTCCATCTAACACTCCCCTCCCTCCAGATTGACAATGCTGCTGTTCAAAGGTGCCCCCCATTGCTCTTTCATCCAGAGTTGTATCTCACTAATACAGGAGGTGTGTTACTGACCAGATGACCAGGTAAAAATCCTAAAAAAAAAAAACGAATGCAGCCACCACATCTAATGATTACTAAGCTGCAATATATTACATTTTTGATTTTGGGTTTATTACGGCTTTACAGTGTTATATACTGTACACAATCGTCTGCAGTCCTTGTACCCACAAAATACTCCCGAATTTCCGTGCTATGAGTGATAGGCCCACTGACATAAATCTACACCATGTATACACTCAGATACAGTCACGGGCTGAGGTATAATTAGTCACCCTTTATGTCAGAATGCCCCCTCCACATTAAAGTCCCCTCCTTCACACCAGTAGTTCCCCTTTACATCAGAAGATTCCTTACATTAAGAGCCACCCTTTCACATCAGAGTCCCCTTTTACAGCAAGAGTCCTCCTTTACATCTGCAACGGCCCTTAAATTTGGGGCCCCTTTCTCATCAGAGTCCCCCTTTAACATCAGTAGTTTACAATGACATCAGCAGTCTTCCCTTGACATCAAGAGTCCCCCTTTACATCAGACACTGGGGGGGTGGTTAGGAGGGGTGATCCAGGGATATGAAATCCATAGACAGAGTTCCTAAGCCTAGGATGAAGACAGTTATGAGGAAGATGGTGCAGGCTGGATTACAGTGTGAAGTGGAGGGAGTTGGGCTGTGGACAGGAGAAGTATCTGGGAAATGGAGGAGCCCAGGAGTCTATCAGGAACTTGTGGCAGGGAAAGGGTGCAATGCAGGCATTTAGTAAAGAGGGAAAGGAGGTCTGCTGTGTCTGGACAGGAGTGACTGATAACAGTGAAGAGGAGATGAGTATTAGGATCAGAGATGCCGTCGGGGGGGAGGAGAACTGTAATCAGAGCTGGGGGACTGATTGCAGGGAGAGGAGTAGCGGAGCTGGAGCTGTCAGTGGTGGGGAAGGAGAGAAGAAAAGCAGATGAGCCGGTTTCTTGCCGAATAAGTTCCTTCGGCGGATAGGTTCCCCCCCTGTACTGCGCAGGCGCAGCGCCTGCGCAGTATACGTACTACTGTTGGCCGCCGGAGATAGCCGAAGCTCAAACGCTTCGATCAGCTGTACACGGCGCCTGCGCTCTGGGTCCAGATTCCTTCCCCTCTATCCAAGTGGACCTAGAGGGGGAATCTAAAAGTGCCGAGCGCAGCGAGGCCGTGTCCGAAGCGTGGCGAGCGAAGCGAGCCCGCGAGGGGCCCTCTTACAGGCGCCGTGTACAGCTGATTTTCAGCTGTTCCGCTTCGGCTATTTCCGCCGGCTTCTACTGCGCATGCGCAGTAGAGGGGGGAACTAATCCGCCGAGCGGAACTTTCTCGGCAGAACACCGGACTGAGAGGAGAGCTTGGGGGGGGGGGGGGGGGGGAGAGATCACCTACCAGATTAGCTGCAGGGATTGAGAATGGGGGCACTGTTTGCTTTCCTTTCTATTGCTGGGAGGAGATGGGGGTGGGTAAGCAAACTGTAAAGTTCCAATGTGACAGTGGCAATGCAGGAGTGCTACAGTGACATCATGAAGCTAGAGAGGAATGAGAGCACATTCCGCACTCTCTCCTGTTCTCCTGATTTGATTTTTCTCATCCAGAGCTAAGCTGACAGGAGTAATGATGCCGCTGTCACTACTCCTGTCAGCCTTGTAGTGGCAGAAACGCTCCTCCTGGCACCCCCAGCTCACATGTTGCCGTCATATTTCTGCTTCCCCCTTGTCCCTGCTCTGTGCCCCTGCCGCAGCCACTGCTGCCTGGATGATAATTCCTGAACAGTCCGTTCACCCTTCAGGTACCTTTCCTTCACAGTCACCGCTGGCTGCAGTCCTGCCTTCTGCTCTCAACACTTCCTGAGAGAGTGAGGCAGACAGGCATCCCCTCCATATCACTCCGCCAGGGAGAGATAGGCTGGGGGCCGGAACTTTAAACTAACTGTCGGCAAATGCGGCTCTAGCTGCCTCCGCCCCTACATAAAAAAAAGAGTTCCCGCTCTGCTACTGCCTCCTGGGGCCCCACTGATGTAAGGATGGGGCCCCGCAAATGTTATTTAATGATTGGTCAATCTAGGAGCTGGCCTTGAAAACTGCCTGCACTTTACAAGAGTGAGTGGCAGTGGAGGCAATGCGGGAAACAGCTCAGCTGAGCGGGACTGCGGGACATAAGTCCGAACCTGGGGCTGTCCCGCAGAATCTGGGACTGTTGGGAGGTATGACCTAGGAATGTTCTGAATGATTAGGTGGATACTATGCAGAACACAACATGAATATTGATGCCACTTCGCTAAATCCCAGGGAGGGTGGCCCTAGAGCAGTGATGGCGAACCTTGGCACCCCAGAGGTTTTGGAACTACATTACACATGATGCTCATCTACTCTGCAGTGTAGTTGAGCATCATGGGAAATGTAGTTCCAAAACATCTGGAGTGCAAAGGTTCGCCATCACTGCCCTAAAGGATGCTGGGAAGAGAGTGTATTTATTTTTTGAATTCACTGAGCATGAGGTTTTTCCCAGGAGTGGATTGCACCAGCTAGGGGAGAGGCTGCTGCCTCCCCTGGCACCTGCTGCCCTGTGGTCTCATGTGGGCAACCTGAGGGCCTGAATTAAGAGAGATTGTGCAACCATGCGGCCTCGGGTGGGAGACCTGAGGGCCTGAAGTTAGTAAGAGTGACCCTGGCTCCACAGAGAGCTGTCTGAAGGGGCTGTCTATTGAAGATCTGGTATGGTATTACTAGTATAGTGTGATGCTTGGAAGTTGAAAGGAGGCTCCCAGCTGTCCCTTGACATTTTGTGAGTACTGACAACATAAAGGATCCATAGACTTCTGCTCTTAACCTCCTTCTGGTGCCATACATAGTCAGCTGAGCGTCTGAACAAGGGAACACTGGCTAGTGTTCTGAGGAGCTTGTCCAACTGCTGCTACTGCATAGGATTTTGCTCAGTTTTTGCTACTTTTGGACTGCCAAATACCGGAGCAGTCTGCCGTAACTGGCTTGTGCGTGAAGAGCTTTGCCCTGCTCTACCACTACCACTAAGGCACTTTGCTCATTCCTGAAACTACTTTGTTGCTACTGCCATGGAGAAGTCTGCTATCTGCTTTTAGCAAGGACTTCACCAGAGCTTAATTGAGAGATCAGTTAGATGTCCTCAATTGTGAATAGCTCTATTTCTTGGGGTATCCCACTAAATCCCCTTCCCTATCCAAGTTCTCCAAAAATAAAGCAACAAAAACAAAACCCTTAGACTGGTCATTTTGAGACAGCGAGCTGAAGTGTGTCTGCAACTGGCTGTGTGAATCTACCTTGTTCCTGGCTGCATGGCAAAAAGGGGGAAGACCTGAGCAAAATACCAGCGGCTCCTACGGGGGGTAGCACTACAGATGCATGCAGGGCCACCTCAGCATTCAGGAGGAAATTCAAATTTGCCATCTCCAATTGTCCTGCATCTCCCGCCCTCTGCCGCATGACTGCAGCCAAAAGGTAAGACTGATGTGAAGAGGGAATTGTGTGACCAATGGGCTCTGTAAATGAGGGGTGGGGCTCTCTGGTGATTGGGGGCTCATATATAGGGCATCTCTGATGTGGTGGGGGGCATCTGATCTATAGGGGTGGGCTCTGATGTAATGGGTGGCTTGTGATGTGAAAGGGAGACTCCAATGTAAAGGAGGGGTTCTGGTGCGATGGGGGGACCTTGGATGTAATAATGGATCCTCTGATGTGAAGGGGGCTTTTAATGTGAAGTTAATTTAATCAAGGTGGTTGTGTGCATTGTCCCATGCTCAGGTTTCCCATTAACCGCTTCAGCCCCGGAAGATTTTACCCCCTTCCTGACCAGAGCACTTTTTGCAATTCGGCATTGCGTCGCTTTAACTGACAATTGCGCGGTCGTGCGATAGTGTACCCAAACAAAATTGACGTCCCTTTTTTCCCACAAATAGAGCTTTCTTTTGGTGGTATTTGATCATCTCTGAGGTTTTTATTTTTTGCGCTATAAACAAAAAAAAAGTGCGACAATTTTGAAAAAAAAACACAATATTTTGTACTTTTTGCTATAATAAATATCCCCTTTTTTTAAAAAAAAAAAGCTAATTTTTTCTCAGCTTAGGCCGATATGTATTCTTCTACATATTTTTGGTAAAAAAAAAAATCGTAATAAGCGTATATAGATTGGTTTGCGCAAAAGTTATAGCGTCTACAAAATAGGGGATATTTTTATAGCATTTTTATTATTTATTTTTTTTTACCAGTAATGGCGGCGATCTGCAATTTTTATCGTGACTGCGACATTATGGCAGACACATTGGACAATTTTGACACATTTTTGGGACCATTGGCATTAATACAGCGATCAGTGCTATAAAAATGCATTGATTAATGTAAAATGTCACTGGCAGTGAAGGGGTTAACACTAGGGGCAATCAAGGCGTTAATTGTGTTCCCTAATGTGTGTTCTAACTGAAGGGGGGGAGGGGACTGACTAGGAGAGATGACAGATCGCTGTTCATACTTTGTATTCTGTGTGTTCTCCCCTCAGAGAACCGGGATCTCTGTGTTTACACATAGTGATCCTGATTCTCGCCGTGTTACGAGCGATTGCGGGAGCCCGGTGGTCATCGAGACCACCGGGCAGCGCACGCACGCGCCCCTAGTGGCCGCCTTAGGAACCGACGTAACATAACGGTGATTCTGGCCTGCATGTGTCTTTCTGCCGAAGTACAACTGCGGCAGCTGGTCGGCAAGCGGTTAATAATTAACATTTAAGAGCGAATATAATTGTCTATTGCTAGCCATATTTGTGTGATAGTTTTCTTTTTTTAAACCAGTTTAATCAACTCTTAATCATATAAAGTGATGGATCAAACAAGGTCATTCTCATTGATTCTGCCAAAAAAATAGCTGGTTGAAAAAGCAGATGAAATAAGCCCTATGATGAAACTAATATATATGAAGCATGCAAAAGAAATCATCTGTTCCAATTTATAGTCAGGCAATGTTTGCTACATCTATTTGCTGTTAAACTGAAAAAAATAAAGAATCAGATCATGTGTCTTTTAATTCAATTAAAAATGATACAGTAAATAAACAACAAATGTATTGTCACGTGTGTAGTTATCATTTCCAGAGGGTGTTGCTAGGCATATTCATCATTTAACCTCCAGCTATGTGCAGGTGTCAAGGAAAAGCTGGGATGAAATATTTGAGCAGAAAAAATATATAATAGAATAGATAAAATACCTAACGTGGTTTCAAACCTCAGACATGAAATACGAACAAAGCATATCCCGCTATAGTGTGTACGTGTCTCAATTAAAAGCACTAAGTGTAATTTTTGTCTGCTGCTTCTTTCCTCTGCTATCAACATGGATCTTGTCTGACAAGTTTTCCTGACACCAAGAGAAAAAAGGTGACAGCGGAGGGACCTCCAGCTGGTTGACATCCTCAGCTCTGTTCCTGTATGCTGTGTGAAGGGGGGTGTGTCCCCTTCCCTCCAATCAGCTCTCAGACCTCTCCTCACTGAGCTCTGCAGAGTGTAACTTCAGCTCTCCACACCCTTTTTTCTGAACTCTCACATACACTGTCTAAATTCTGGACTTTGAACAGATGTAAAGAAGAGAAGACTGAAGACAGACAGGTACAACTTATGTAGGAGGATTTGTTCCATCTCTGTGTATCACTGGAGGATATTCCCTTCACCGAGTATATGTATGGGTTTACAAACACTTTAACTTTAACCACTTCAGCCCTGGAGAGGTTAACCCCCCTTCATGACCAGGCCATTTTTTGCGATATGGCACTGCGTTACTTTAACTGACAATTGCACGGTTGTGCGACGTTCTACACAAATAAAATTAATGTCCTTTTTTCCCCCACAAATAGAGCTTTCTTTTGGTGGTATTTAATCACTTCTGCGGTTTTTATTTTTTGCACTATAAATTAAAAAAGCGAAAATTAATAAAAAAAAACAAAACACAATATTTTTTACTTTCTGCTATAAAACATATCCAATAAAAAAAAAATTAAAAAATCTAATTTCTTCATCAATTTAGGACATTATGTATTCAGCTACATATTTTTAGAAAAAATAAATCCCAATAAGTGTATATTGATTGGTTTGCACAAACGTTATAGCATCTACAAACGATGGGATATTTTAATGGAATTTTTATTTATTTCGGACACCTGACACTTTTGACACTTTTTGGGGGGCCAGTGACACTAATACAGTGATCAGTGCTAAAAATATGCACTGTTACTGTACTACAGACACTGGCAGGGAAGGAGGTTAACATCAGGAGCAATCAAAGGGTAAAATGTGCTCCTAGGGAGCGATTTCCAACTGTGTGGGGGGTTGCTCTGATTGGATGAAGACAGAGATCGGTGTTCCTGCTTAGCAGAAACACAAGATCTCCATCTTCTTCCCTGTCAGAACGGCGATCTGCCTTGTTTACATAGGCAGATTGCTGTTCTGCCTTTCCCGGAAATGATCGCGGGTGGCCGGATGACATTGGGTTCGCCGGACCCGCTGATTGGCAACACCTGTGTTCAATCAGCGTGCAATTGCGCCTTCGGTGGCGCATGCACCACCCAGTGGCTATTGCCTGAAATGACGTACAGGTACGTGATTTCGCGCAATAGAGCCGACCTGCCAGTAAATATGCGGTAGGCCGTCGGCAAGTGGTTATTGGAGAAAATGCTGTCTTGGATACTCTTCAGTGCTGCTCATTTAACCCATAGCCTAGGCCAGTGATGGCAAACATTGGCACCCCAGGTGTTTTGGAACTACATTTCCCATGATGCTCAACTACACTGCAGAGTGCAAGAGCATCATGGGAAATCTAGTTCCAAAACATCTGGGGTTCGCCATCACTGGCCTAGGCATTTGGTCATGTTATTGCAGCTGTAATTTGGTCAGCGTTCAGGTTGACTTATTCTTTTCCACAGCAGAGATAATGTAACTGAACTTCATTGTCCAAGAAACACTGAGATTAGTTTACGAAAGCAGTAGAGGCTGTATACTAGCAAAGTGACTGTTAGTAAAAAAGGTAAATCTTCCTTCATTTGAATACCTAAACATGTTCAAAAAACTTAACAAAACAGGCTTTTTGCAAACACATTATTGGTTGATTGAAGTGTACACCGCTTCAACTTACTAGCTGGAAATGGCAGCTTCCATCATAGACTTTTGAGAAAAGTACCATTTGTCAGATTCCCTTTAAAGAGTTGTTTACGAAGTTGTTAAAATGACACCTAAAATATGTGAAGGGTCGTTTGCCTTTAAAGATGTGATTTGTGTGTTTAGAACTAGTTTGATTTTTGTTTTCAACACAAACTTGGCTTGAGGCTATGATTCCGGAATGACGCTACAGCCAGCAAGACACGATTTCATTCTGCTCTCTAAAAGTGGAGTTGTCCCTTTATAATAACCGGTCAGATCACTTGTAGAATGTTAACAGATTTTTTTGCTTTGGCTGTTATAAATTTGCTTATAGTGTATGTAAAGTCAAAACTTTTTTATTAACCACTTCAGCCCCGGAGGATTTGGCAGCTCAATGACTGGAGGACTGCGCTGCTTTAACTGGTAATTGCACGGTCATGCAATGTTGTACCCAAACGAAATTTGCGTCCTTTTTTTCCCACAGATAGAGCTTTCTTTTGATGGTATTTGATTGCCTCTGCGATTTTTATTTTTTGCGATATAAAAGGAAAAAGACAGAAAATTTAAAAAAAATATATATTTTCTACTTTTTGTTATAAAAAAATTGTAATAAACTCAATTTTAGTCAAACATTTAGGCCAAAATGTATTCAGCCACATGTCTTTGGTAAGAAAAATGTCAATAAGCGTATATATTTATTGGTTTGCGCAAAAGTTGTAGCGTCTACAAACTAGGGTACATTTTCTTGAGGTGCTAAAATGGCAGGGCAGTACAACCCCCCCCCCCCCCCCAAATGACCCCATTTTGGAAACTAGACACTCCAAGGAAATTGCTGAGAGGCATGTTGAGCCCATTGAATATTTAATTTTTTTTGATTAACCACTTGAGCCCCGGACCATTATGCTGCCTAAGGACCAGAGGTCTTTTTCCAATTTGGCACTGCGTCGCTTTAACTGCTAATTGCGCGGTCATGCAATTCTGTACCCAAACGAAATTTGCGTCCTTTTCTTCCCACAAATAGAGCTTTCTTTTGATGGTATTTGATCACCTCTGCGGTTTTTATTTTTTGCGCTATAAACGGAAAAAGACCGAAAATTTTGAAAAAAAATGATATTTTCTACTTTTTGTTATAAAAAAAATCCAAAAAACTAAATTTTAGTCATACATTTAGGCCAAAATGTATTCGGCCACATGTCTTTGGTAAAAAAAATGTCAATAAGCGTATATTTATTGGTTTGCGCAAAAGTTATAGCGTCTACAAACTAGGGTACATTTTCTGTAATTTACACAGCTTTTAGTATATGACTGCCTATGTCATTTCTTGAGGTGCTAAAATGGCAGGGCAGTACAAACCCCCACAAATGACCCCATTTTGGAAAGTAGACACCCCAAGGAAATTGCTGAGAGGCATGTTGAACCCATTGAATATTTATTTTTTTTGTCCCAAGTGATTGAATAATGACAAAAAAAAAATTTTACAAAAAGTTGTCACTAAATGATATATTGCTCACACAGGCCATGGGCCTATGTGGAATTGCACCCCAAAATACATTCAGCTGCTTCTCCTGAGTATGGGGATACCACATGTGTGGGACTTTTTGGGAGCCTAGCCGCGTACGGGGCCCCGAAAACCAATCACCGCCTTCAGGATTTCTAAGGGTGTAAATTTTTGTTTTCACTCTTTACTGCCTATCACAGTTTCGGAGACCATGGAATGCCCAGGTGGCACAAAACCCCCCAAAATGACCCCATTTTGGAAAGTAGACACCCCAAGCTATTTGCTGAGAGGCATATTGAGTCCATGGAATATTTTATATTTTGACACAAGTTGCGGGAAAGTGACACTTTTTTTTTTTTTTGCATAAAGTTGTCACTAAATGATATATTGCTCACACAGGCCATGGGCATATGTGGAATTGCACCCCAAAATACATTTAGCTGCTTCTCCTGAGTATGGGGATACCACATGTGTGGGACTTTTTGTGAGCCTAGCCGCGTACGGGGCCCCGAAATCCAATCACCGCCTTCAGGATTTCTAAGGGTGAAAATTTTTGATTTCACTCTTCACTGCCTATCACAGTTTCGGAGGCCATGGAATGCCCAGGTGGCACAAAACCCCCCCCAAATGACCCCATTTTGGAAAGTAGACACCCCAAGCTATTTGCTGAGAGGCATGGTGAGTATTTTGCAGCTCTCATTTGTTTTTGAAAATGAAGAAAGACAGGAAAAAACATTTTTTTTTTCTTTTTTCAATTTTCAAAACTTTGTGACAAAAAGTGAGGTCTGCAAAATACTCACTATACCTCTCAGCAAATAGCTTTGGGTGTCTACTTTCCAAAATTGGGTCATTTGGGGGGGTTTTGTGCCACCTGGGCATTCCATGGCCTCCGAAACTGTGATAGGCAGTGAAGAGTGAAATCAAAAATTCACGCCCTTAGAAAGCCTGAAGGCGGTGCTTGGTTTTAGGGGTCCCGTACGCGGCTAGGCTCCCAAAAAGTCTCACACATGTGGTATCCCCGTACTCAGGAGAAGCAGCAGAATGTATTTTGGGGTGTAATTTCACATATTTCCATGGCATGTTTGAGCAATATATCATTTAGTGACAACTTTTGGCTTCACAGCTGATTCCTTACTGCGCATGCGTGACCTCGCAATTGTCACTCAAAGTGCGACATCGCTGAAAGGTAAATCTGGCCTGGGCAGGAAGGGGGTGACAGTGCCAAGGGGGTAAAATCGCTATGTGTGGGTATACATGGTGGCTAAGCTAGACATTCTTTCACCCGGGGCACAGAATCAGTTCGTTCCCCCCCCCGGGGTCCCCCACGTGTCCCCCCTAGTTTCGGCTCTGGGTATAGATTGAATTCCAACAATATGTCTGCTCCTAATGCCTCAATGGTCAGTTACAATGTTCATGGCAACCAATCAGCTTTTATCTTTAATTTATAAAGTTTATCTATACAAGCTGAAGGTAGAATCTGATTGGTTACCAGGTAGAATTGCTCCAACTTTGATGAATTCCCTCCTCTTATATCGGTGAGCATTGTTCCCCGGACAGCAAGTGGCGGCAATCCAAAAGTTACAGTTGTCACCTAAACAGGAATTAAGAGAAAATCCTTCCGCAGGGGACATCTGTTCTGGTGATGACTGTCAATGGACCGTTCACACCACAGTGCAGTGATCTGTATTAGGCAGTCTATACAAAAAATAAATGTCCTCATCACATGGAGAATACAGTGCAGACTGTCTGGTCAGACGGACTCTGATTTTAACCTTTATTAGTTCCCTGGTAGTTCTTATTATTATACAATTCTGTACCTCAGAGTTCTCCTCACACTTAGTGCTAGCATGACCACACCCCCCCCCCGAGCTCTTCCCGCCAATTCCTGTCAGGCGCGCATTGCATGCCGGGGGTTCCTCGCGCTCCTTCTCGGTTTAACTTACCGTGGTCCCTGCCTCCTCCTGACTCAGCCCACCATAGACCAGCGCCCGGCCCATTTTTCTGACTCCGCCCACCATAGACCGGCGCCCGGCCCCTCCTCCTTACTCCAACCACCACAGAGCAGCACCCTGCCCCTCCTGCTGACCCCGCCCACCACAGAGCAGAGCCCTACCCCTCCTCCTGACCCTGCCCACCACGGAGCCCTGCCCCTCCTCTTTACCCCGCCCACCATGGAGCGGTTGAGGAGTCCGGTAAAGTCGTTAGTCCGCGGCTGTCTGAGGAGAGTGGAGGACCCCGAGGACGAGGAGTAGTGTGGCGGAGCCGGGTCCTTACCCTGCAGTCTATGAACACCGAGGACAGGAGTAATTTGTGAGGGGGCATTATCACCAAAGCCGTGGAGAGGGTGAGTGACTACAACTCCCAGCATGACCATACTGACAGAGGACTACAACTCCCAGCATGACCATACTGACAGAGGACTACAACCCCCAGCATGACCATACTGACAGGAGGACTACAACCCCCAGCATGACCATACTGACAGGAGGACTACAACCCCAAGCATGACCATACTGACAGGAGACTTCAACCCCCAGCATGACCATACTGACAGGAGACTTCAACCCCCAGCATGACCATACTGACAGGAGACTACAACCCCCAGCATGACCATACTGACAGGAGGACTACAACCCCCAGCATGACCATACTGACAGGAGACTACAACCCCCAGCATGACCATACTGACAGGAGGACTACAACCCTCAGCATGACCATACTGACAGGAGGACTACAACCCCCAGCATGACCATTAGGGTGCCCACATGTCCTGGATTGCCCGGGACAATCCCGCAATTAGCAGGTCTGTCCCGGGTCCTGGGTCCCCTCATTCCGGGACAATACAGTGTCCCGGAATTGCCCTGGGTCGATCCAATGCCCCCTAAAATAGCCTTTGCATTGTCTCTGTCCCTCACTGTCTCAGCCTGTGGTGGACCCCTTGCTGGCAGAGACCCTTTTTACTTAATTCCTCACCGCCGCTGGCTCAGTACCCAAACTGGTTGCTACCTGCCGCCCGCTTGGCATGTAGCAATCAGTGACGTCATGAGCAGGAGAGAGGCAGAGACCAATCACAGCGGAGGAGATTTAACTTCCTCCTCCGCGCCTATTGTTTAGCTCCACCCACCTCCTCCCTGCATGTTCTCGAGTCCTGCCAGGCAGCGGCATGCAGAAGAAACTTCTAAGACTGCAGGGCACAAACGAAAGGAGAGATGGTAGAAAGGCAAGTAAACTGCTAAACACTCACCAACATGACAGATCCATCGGGGGTAGAATCCTGTCAGCTCTCCCCCAGCAGACAGAGTTCTGTGCTGAACTGTCAGCACTTCACAGAAACAGAGTGTGTCAGCTTGGAGCTAGTAAGCCTCTCAGTGCACTGTGCAGAGAGGACAGCAGGCAGATAAGGGTCAGCAGGAGAGGACACTGACAGATGACATTAAACCCTGCATGGAAGAAGGACACATCCTTAGATATCAGGGCAGGGTTCATGCTGGGACTTGAAATCCTTCACTTTTGAGGGATGTGTCCCCCCAAAAGTGAAGAACTACAGGTCCCGGCATGAACCCCTCAGAGCTGAAGATGTTACCTCTGCCGGGTTAGCCCCCCATATCAAAATTTTTGAAAAAATCTCATGCAGTTTGTTAGATCTTTGTTAGATCAGGTTAGATCAACCGTTGTTTGCGTTAGATCTCACACAGAAGAAGCGATATTAACAGTTATTTGCTGGGGGGGCTAACCCGTCATCAGCCCCCCCTTATCAAAAAATTGACCAAACAGTTAGCTATTTTGGAAGCAATTTGTTAGATCCGGTATGATCAAGTGTTTTTAACGTTAGATCTCACATAATTAGAGACTTATTAAGTGATTAATGAGGGGGGGCTGGCCCCCCCTTATCAAATTTTCGGCCCAAAAATCATTCAGGCTAATAGATATTCGTTAGATCCGGTAAGATCAAGTGGTTTTAACGTTAGATCTCACATAATTTCAGAGATATTCCACATCAAAATAGAGATATTAGGTGGTACATATGGACGGGTTAGCCCCCTCTTATCAAATTTTCGATCCAAAAATCATTCAGGCTAATAGATATTCGTTAGATCCGGTAAGATCAAGTGGTTTTAATGTTAGATCTCACATCATTTCAGAGATATTCCACATCAAAATAGAGATATTAGGTGGTACATATGGACGGGTTAGCCCCCCTTATCAAATTTTCGGCCCAAAAATCATTCAGGCTAATAGATATTCGTTAGATCCGGTAAGATCAAGTGGTTTTAACGTTAGATCTCACATCATTTCAGAGATATTCCACATCAAAATAGAGATATTAGGTGGTACATATGGACGGGTTAGCCCCCTCTTATCAAATTTTCGATCCAAAAATCATTCAGGCTAATAGATATTCGTTAGATCCGGTAAGATCAAGTGGTTTTAATGTTAGATCTCACATCATTTCAGAGATATTCCACATCAAAATAGAGATATTAGGTGGTACATATGGACGGGTTAGCCCCCCCTTATCAAATTTTCGGCCCAAAAATCATTCAGGCTAATAGATATTCGTTAGATCCGGTAAGATCAAGTGGTTTTAACGTTAGATCTCACATCATTTCAGAGATATTCCACATCAAAATAGAGATATTAGGTGGTACATATGGACGGGTTAGCCCCCCCTTATCAAATTTTCGGTCCAAAAATCATTCAGGCTCATAGATATTCGTTAGATCCGGTAAGATCAAGTGGTTTTAACGTTAGATCTCACATCATTTCAGAGATATTCCACATCAAAATAGAGATATTAGGTGGTACATATGGACGGGTTAGCCCCCTCTTATCAAATTTTCGATCCAAAAATCATTCAGGCTAATAGATATTCGTTAGATCCGGTAAGATCAAGTGGTTTTAATGTTAGATCTCACATCATTTCAGAGATATTCCACATCAAAATAGAGATATTAGGTGGTACATATGGACGGGTTAGCCCCCCCTTATCAAATTTTCGGCCCAAAAATCATTCAGGCTAATAGATATTCGTTAGATCCGGTAAGATCAAGTGGTTTTAACGTTAGATCTCACATCATTTCAGAGATATTCCACATCAAAATAGAGATATTAGGTGGTACATATGGACGGGTTAGCCCCCCCTTATCAAATTTTCGGCCCAAAAAGCATTCAGGCTAATAGATATACGTTAGATCCGGTAAGATCAAGTGGTTTTAATGTTAGATCTCACATCATTTCAGAGATATTCCACATCAAAATAGAGATATTAGGTGGTACATATGGACGGGTTAGCCCCCCCTTATCAAATTTTTGGTCCAAAAATCATTCAGGCTAATAGATATTCGTTAGATCCGGTAAGATCAAGTGGTTTTAACGTTAGATCTCACATCATTTCAGAGATATTCCACATCAAAATAGAGATATTAGGTGGTACATATGGACGGGTTAGCCCCCTCTTATCAAATTTTCGGTCCAAAAATCATTCAGGCTCATAGATATTTGTTAGATCCGGTAAGATCAAGTGGTTTTAACGTTAGATCTCACATCATTTCAGAGATATTCCACATCAAAATAGAGATATTAGGTGGTACATATGGACGGGTTAGCCCCCCCTTATCAAATTTTCGGTCCAAAAATCATTCAGGCTCATAGATATTCGTTAGATCCGGTAAGATCAAGTGGTTTTAACGTTAGATCTCACATCATTTCAGAGATATTCCACATCAAAATAGAGATATTAGGTGGTACATATGGACGGGTTAGCCCCCTCTTATCAAATTTTCGATCCAAAAATCATTCAGGCTAATAGATATTCGTTAGATCCGGTAAGATCAAGTGGTTTTAATGTTAGATCTCACATCATTTCAGAGATATTCCACATCAAAATAGAGATATTAGGTGGTACATATGGACGGGTTAGCCCCCCCTTATCAAATTTTCGGCCCAAAAATCATTCAGGCTAATAGATATTCGTTAGATCCGGTAAGATCAAGTGGTTTTAACGTTAGATCTCACATCATTTCAGAGATATTCCACATCAAAATAGAGATATTAGGTGGTACATATGGACGGGTTAGCCCCCCCTTATCAAATTTTCGGCCCAAAAATCATTCAGGCTAATAGATATACGTTAGATCCGGTAAGATCAAGTGGTTTTAATGTTAGATCTCACATCATTTCAGAGATATTCCACATCAAAATAGAGATATTAGGTGGTACATATGGACGGGTTAGCCCCCCCTTATCAAATTTTTGGTCCAAAAATCATTCAGGCTAATAGATATTCGTTAGATCCGGTAAGATCAAGTGGTTTTAACGTTAGATCTCACATCATTTCAGAGATATTCCACATCAAAATAGAGATATTAGGTGGTACATATGGACGGGTTAGCCCCCTCTTATCAAATTTTCGGTCCAAAAATCATTCAGGCTCATAGATATTTGTTAGATCCGGTAAGATCAAGTGGTTTTAACGTTAGATCTCACATCATTTCAGAGATATTCCACATCAAAATAGAGATATTAGGTGGTACATATGGACGGGTTAGCCCCCCCTTATCAAATTTTCGGTCCAAAAATCATTCAGGCTAATAGATATTCGTTAGATCCGGTAAGATCAAGTGGTTTTAATGTTAGATCTCACATCATTTCAGAGATATTCCACATCAAAATAGAGATATTAGGTGGTACATATGGACGGGTTAGCCCCCCCTTATCAAAATTTCGGCCCAAAAATCATTCAGGCTAATAGATATTCGTTAGATCCAGTAAGATCAAGTGGTTTTAACGTTAGATCTCACATCATTTCAGAGATATTCCACATCAAAATAGAGATATTAGGTGGTACATATGGATGGGTTAGCCCCCTCTTATCAAATTTTCGATCCAAAAATCATTCAGGCTAATAGATATTCGTTAGATCCGGTAAGATCAAGTGGTTTTAACGTTAAATCTCACATCATTTCAGAGATATTCCACATCAAAATAGAGATATTAGGTGGTACATATGGACGGGTTAGCCCCCCCTTATCAAATTTTCGGTCCAAAAATCATTCAGGCTAATAGATATTCGTTAGATCCAGTAAGATCAAGTGGTTTTAACGTTAGATCTCACATCATTTCAGAGATATTCCACATCAAAATAGAGATATTAGGTGGTACATATGGACGGGTTAGCCCCCCCTTATCAAATTTTCGGTCCAAAAATCATTCAGGCTAATAGATATTTGTTAGATCCGGTAAGATCAAGTGGTTTTAACGTTAGATCTCACATCATTTCAGAGATATTCCACATCAAAATAGAGATATTAGGTGGTACATATGGACGGGTTAGCCCCCTCTTATCAAATTTTCGGTCCAAAAATTATTCAGGCTCATAGATATTCGTTAGATCCGGTAAGATCAAGTGGTTTTAACGTTAGATCTCACATCATTTCAGAGATATTCCACATCAAAATAGAGATATTAGGTGGTACATATGGACGGGTTAGCCCCCTCTTATCAAATTTTCGATCCAAAAATCATTCAGGCTAATAGATATTCGTTAGATCCAGTAAGATCAAGTGGTTTTAACGTTAGATCTCACATCATTTCAGAGATATTCCACATCAAAATAGAGATATTAGGTGGTACATATGGACAGGTTAGCCCCCTCTTATCAAATTTTCGGGCCAAAAATCATTCAGGCTAATAGATATTCGTTAGATCCGGTAAGATCAAGTGGTTTTAACGTTAGATCTCACATCATTTCAGAGATATTCCACATCAAAATAGAGATATTAGGTGGTACATATGGACGGGTTAGCCCCCCCTTATCAAATTTTTGGCCCAAAAATCATTCAGGCTAATAGATATTCGTTAGATCCGGTAAGATCAAGTGGTTTTAACGTTAGATCTCACATCATTTTAGAGATATTCCACATCAAAATAGAGATATTAGGTGGTACATATGGACGGGTTAGCCCCCCCTTATCAAATTTTCGGTCCAAAAATCATTCAGGCTAATAGATATTCGTTAGATCCGGTAAGATCAAGTGGTTTTAACGTTAGATCTCACATCATTTCAGAGATATTCCACATCAAAATAGAGATATTAGGTGGTACATATGGACGGGTTAGCCCCCTCTTATCAAATTTTCGGTCCAAAAATCATTCAGGCTCATAAATATTCGTTAGATCCGGTAAGATCAAGTGGTTTTAACGTTAGATCTCACATCATTTCAGAGATATTCCACATCAAAATAGAGATATTAGGTGGTACATATGGACGGGTTAGCCCCCTCTTATCAAATTTTCGATCCAAAAATCATTCAGGCTAATAGATATTCGTTAGATCCGGTAAGATCAAGTGGTTTTAACGTTAGATCTCACATCATTTCAGAGATATTCCACATCAAAATAGAGATATTAGGTGGTACATATGGACGGGTTAGCCCCCCCTTATCAAATTTTCGGCCCAAAAATCATTCAGGCTAATAGATATTCGTTAGATCCGGTAAGATCAAGTGGTTTTAATGCTAGATCTCACATCATTTCAGAGATATTCCACATCAAAATAGAGATATTAGGTGGTACATATGGACGGGTTAGCCCCCCCTTATCAAATTTTCGGGCCAAAAATCATTCAGGCTAATAGATATTCATTAGATCCGGTAAGATCAAGTGGTTTTAACGTTAGATCTCACATCATTTCAGAGATATTCCACATCAAAATAGAGATATTAGGTGGTACATAAGGACGGGTTAGCCCCCCCTTATCAAATTTTCGGCCCAAAAATCATTCAGGCTAATAGATATTCGTTAGATCCGGTAAGATCAAGTGGTTTTAATGTTAGATCTCACATCATTTAACCACTTAACAACCGGCCCATAGCCAAATGACGGCTACAGGGCGGTTGTTTAACTCTGGGAGGGCGTCCAGGGACGTCCTCCCAGAATTCTGCTCTCGCGCGCCCCCTAGGGCGCGCACTCGAGAGCATCCGTGACCGCCGGGTCCTCTGGCATCACAGATCCCGGTAAATGGCCGCTGATCGCGGCCGTTTACCATGTGATCGCTCCGTCAAATGACGGAGCGATCACATGTAAACAAACCGGCGTCATTTGATGACGCCGGTTCCTCTCCTCCCCCTCTCCTACCCTCCTGTGTACCGATCGGTACACAGTGACCGGAGAGGCGGATGGATGGATGGTAGCAGCGTTGTGGGCTGCATCTGTAGTGCCCACAGCGCTGCACAGAGACATCCAGCCATCCATCCATCCATGCTCAGCCATCCCTACTACTCTGCATGCCCTGCAATGCTGTGCAATACTCTGCAATTCCCTCTGCAATGCCCCACAATACTCTGCCATACCCTGGAATACCCCTGCAATACTCTGCCATACCCTGGAATACCCCTGCAATACTCTGCCATACCCTGGAATACCCCTGCAATACTCTGCCATACCCTGGAATACCCCGCAATACTCTGCCATACCCTGGAATACCCCGCAATACTCTGCCATACCCTGGAATACCCCGCAATACTCTGCCATACCCTGCAATACCCCGCAATACTCTGCCATACCCTGCAATACCCCGCAACACTCTGCCATACCCTGAAATACCCCGCAATACTCTGCCATACCCTGCAATACCCCGCAATACTCTGCCATACCCTGCAATACCCCGCAATACTCTGCCATACCCTGAAATACCCCGCAATACCCTGCCATACCCTGCAATACCCCGCAATACTCTGCCATACCCTGCAATACCCCGCAATACTCTGCCATACCCTGCAATACCCCGCAATACTCTGCCATACCCTGCAATACCCCGCAATACTCTGCCATACCCCAAAATACCCCACAATACTCTGCCATACCCTGCAATACCCTGAAATACCCTGAAATACCCTGCAATACTCTGCCATACCCTGCAATACTCTGCCATACCCTGCAATACTCTGCCATACCCTGCAATACCCCGCAATACTCTGCCATACCCTGCAATACCCCGCAATACTCTGCCATACCCTGCAATACCCCGCAATACTCTGCCATACCCTGGAATACCCCGCAATACTCTGCCATACCCTGGAATACCCTGAAATACCCCGCAATACCCAGCCATACTCTGCAATATTCAGTGATACCCAGCCATACTTTGCCATACCCAGCCTTACTCTGCCATACCCAGCCATGCTCTGCAATACCCCGCAAAAATCTGCAATACTCTGCCATAACCCGCAATACTCTGCCATACTCTGCAATACCCAGCCATAGTCTGCAATACTCGGTGATACCCAGCCATACTCTGCCATACCCAGTCATACTCGGCGATACTCTGCAATACTCGGTGATACCCAGCCATACTCTGCCATACCCAGTCATACTCGGCGATACTCTGCAATACTCGGTGATACCCAGCCATACTCTGCCATACCCAGTCATACTCGGCGATACTCTGCAATACTCGGTGATACCCAGCCATACTCTGCCATACCCAGTCATACTCGGCGATACTCTGCAATACCTAGCCATGCTCAGCCATACTCAGCCATACCCAGCCATGCTCAGCCATACTCGGCCTCTGTATGTGGCCAGGCTGTGGAAGTCTCACACATGTGGTATCGCCGTACTCAGGAGGAGTAGGAGAATCTATTTTGGGGGGTCATTTTTGGTATGTACATGCTTTGTGTTAGAAATATTGTATAAATGGACAACTTTGTGTTAAAAAAAAAAAAAGCGTTTTAACCACTTCCCGCCTTCCGTCATACGACGTCCTTGACTTTGTGCGGGGATATCTGAATGATGGTTGCAGCTACAGGCATCATTCAGATATCATCTTTTTCAGCCGGCGATTCCCTACACCATAAGAACAATCATAGCGGCTGTTACACTGCTTGATCGTTCTTACGGGAGGCGAGAGGGGATGCCCCCCCCTCCCGCCGCCCTCCGGTGCTTCTACCGACTCACCGCTACGATCGAAGCCAGGATCTTTTTTTTTTTTTTTTTTATTTAATTTCAGGCACAGCCTAGAGGTGAGATGTGGGGTCTTATTGACCCCATATCTCACTGTAAAGAGGACCTGTCATGCCATATTCCTATTACAAGGGATGTTTACATTCCTTGTAATAGGAATAAAAGTGATCAAAAATTTTTTTTTTTTGGAAAAAAGTGTCAAACTAAAATAAATAAAGTAAAATGAACAATAAAAAAAAATAAAAATTTTTTAAAGCGCCCCTGTCTGTGTGCTCGCATGCAGAAGCGAACGCATACATAAGTCCCACCCACATATGAAAACGGTGTTCAAACCACACATGTGAGGTATCGCTGCGATCGGTAGAGCGAGAGCAATAATTTTGGCCCTAGACCTCCTCTGTAACTCAAAATTTGTAACCAGTAAAAAATTTTAAAGCGTCGCCTATGGGGATTTTTAAGTGGCGAAGTTTGGCGCCATTCCACAAGCGTGTGCAATTTTGAAAGGTGACATGTTAGGTATCTATTAACTCGGCGTATCTTCATCTTTCATATTATGCAAAAACATTGGGCTAACCTTACTGTTTTGTTTTTTTTTAAAGCAAAAAACAGGTTTTTTTCCAAAAAAAACGCGTTCGAAAAATTGCTGCGCAAATATCGTGCGAGATAAAAAGTTGCAATGACCGCTATTGTATTCTCTAGGGTCCTTGCTAAAAAACATATATAATGTTTTGGGGTTCTATGTAATTTTCTAGCAAATAAATGATGATTTTTACATGTAGGAGAGAAATGTCAGAATTGGCCTGGGTGCTCCAGAACGCCTGAAGGTGCTCCCCTGCATGTTGGGCCTCTGTATGTGGTCACGCTGTGTAAAAGTCTCACACATGTGGTATCGCCATACTCGGGAGTAATAGCAGAATGTGTTTTGGGGTGTAATTTGTGGTATGCATATGCTGTGTGTGAGAAATAACCTGCTAATATGACAATTTTGTGAAAAAAAAACAAGAAAAAAAAAAACTTGATTTTGCAAAGAATTGTGGGAAAAAATGACAACTTCAAAAAACTCATCATGCATCTTTCTAAATACCTTGGAATGTCTTCTTTCCAAAAAGGGGTCATTTGGGGGGTATTTGTACTTTTCTGGCATGTTAGGGTCTCAAGAAATGAGATAGGCCGTCAGTACTTCAGGTGTGATCAATTTTCAGATATTGGTACCATAGCTTGTGGACGCTATAACTTTCACAAAGACCAAATAATATACACTAATTTGGGTTATTTTTACCAAAGATATGTAGCGGTATAAATTTTGGCCAAAATATATGAAGAAAAATTACTAATTTTCAAAATTTTATAACAGAAACGAAGAAAAATTTATTTTTTTACGGATTTTTCGGTCTTTTTTCTTTTATAGCGCAAAAAATAAAGAACCCAGCGGTGATTAAATACCACCAAAAGAAAGCTCTATTTGTGTGAAAAAAGGACAAAAAATTCATATAGATACAGTGTTGCATGACTGAGTAATTGTCATTCAAAATGTGAGACCACCAAAAGCTGAAAATTGGTCTGGTTATTAAGGGGGTTTAAGTGCCCAGTGGTCAAGTGGTTAAGAGATATCCCACATCAAAATAGAGATATTAGGTGGTACATATGGACGGGTTAGCCCCCCCTTATCAAATTTTCAGCCCAAAAATCATTCAGGCTAATAGATATTCGTTAGATCCGGTAAGATCAAGTGGTTTTAATGTTAGATCTCACATCATTTCAGAGATATTCCACATCAAAATAGAGATATTAGGTGGTACATATGGACGGGTTAGCCCCCCCTTATCAAATTTTCAGCCCAAAAATCATTCAGGCTAATAGATATTCGTTAGATCCGGTAAGATCAAGTGGTTTTAATGTTAGATCTCACATCATTTCAGAGATATTCCACATCAAAATAGAGATATTAGGTGGTACATATGGACGGGTTAGCCCCCTCTTATCAAATTTTCGGTCCAAAAATCATTCAGGCTAATAGATATTCGTTAGATCCGGTAAGATCAAGTGGTTTTAACGTTAGATCTCACATCATTTCAGAGATATTCCACATCAAAATAGAGATATTAGGTGGTACATATGGACAGGTTAGCCCCCCCCTTATCAAATTTTCGTGCCAAAAATCATTCAGGCTAATAGATATTCGTTAGATCCAGTAAGATCAAGTGGTTTTAACGTTAGATCTCACATCATTTCAGAGATATTCCACATCAAAATAGAGATATTAGGTGGTACATATGGACGGGTTAGCCCCCCTTATCAAATTTTCGGCCCAAAAATCATTCAGGCTAATAGATATTCGTTAGATCCGGTAAGATCAAGTGGTTTTAATGTTAGATCTCACATCATTTCAGAGATATTCCACATCAAAATAGAGATATTAGGTGGTACATATGGACGGGTTAGCCCCCCCTTATCAAATTTTCGGTCCAAAAATCATTCAGGCTAATAGATATTCGTTAGATCCGGTAAGATCAAGTGGTTTTAACGTTAGATCTCACATCATTTCAGAGATATTCCACATCAAAATAGAGATATTAGGTGGTACATATGGACGGGTTAGCCCCCTCTTATCAAATTTTCGGTCCAAAAATCATTCAGGCTAATAGATATTCATTAGATCCGGTAAGATCAAGTGGTTTTAACGTTAGATCTCACATCATTTCAGAGATATTCCACATCAAAATAGAGATATTAGGTGGTACATATGGACGGGTTAGCCCCCCCTTATCAAATTTTTGGCCCAAAAATCATTCAGGCTAATAGATATTCGTTAGATCCGGTAAGATCAAGTGGTTTTAACGTTAGATCTCACATCATTTAAGAGATATCCCACATCAAAATAGAGATACTAGGTGGTACATATGGACGGGTTAGCCCCCCCTTATCAAATTTTCGGCCCAAAAATCATTCAGGCTAATAGATATTCGTTAGATCCGGTAAGATCAAGTGGTTTTAATGTTAGATCTCACATCATTTCAGAGATATTCCACATCAAAATAGAGATATTAGGTGGTACATATGGACGGGTTAGCCCCCCCTTATCAAATTTTCGGCCCAAAAATCATTCAGGCTAATAGATATTCGTTAGATCCAGTAAGATCAAGTGGTTTTAATGTTAGATCTCACATCATTTCAGAGATATTCCACATCAAAATAGAGATATTAGGTGGTACATATGGACGGGTTAGCCCCCCCTTATCAAATTTTCGGGCCAAAAATCATTCAGGCTAATAGATATTCGTTAGATCCGGTAAGATCAAGTGGTTTTAACATTAGATCTCACATCATTTCAGAGATATTCCACATCAAAATAGAGATATTAGGTGGTACATATGGACGGGTTAGCCCCCCCTTATCAAATTTTCGGTCCAAAAATCATTCAGGCTAATAGATATTCGTTAGATCCGGTAAGATCAAGTGGTTTTAACGTTAGATCTCACATCATTTCAGAGATATTCCACATCAAAATAGAGATATTAGGTGGTACATATGGACGGGTTAGCCCCCTCTTATCAAATTTTCGATCCAAAAATCATTCAGGCTCATAGATATTCGTTAGATCCGGTAAGATCAAGTGGTTTTAACGTTAGATCTCACATCATTTCAGAGATATTCCACATCAAAATAGAGATATTAGGTGGTACATATGGACGGGTTAGCCCCCCCTTATCAAATTTTTGGCCCAAAAATCATTCAGGCTAATAGATATTCGTTAGATCCGGTAAGATCAAGTGGTTTTAATGCTAGATCTCACATTTCAGAGATATTCCACATCAAAATAGAGATATTAGGTGGTACATATGGATGGGTTAGCCCCCCCTTATCAAATTTTCGGGCCAAAAATCATTCAGGCTAATAGATATTCGTTAGATCCGGTAAGATCAAGTGGTTTTAACGTTAGATCTCACATCATTTCAGAGATATTCCACATCAAAATAGAGATATTAGGTGGTACAAATTGACGGGTTAGCCCCCCCTTATCAAATTTTCGGTCCAAAAATCATTCAAGCTAATAGATATTCGTTAGATCCGGTAAGATCAAGTGGTTTTAACATTAGATCTCACATCATTTCAGAGATATTCCACATCAAAATAGAGATATTAGGTGGTACATATGGACGGGTTAGCCCCCCCTTAACAATTTTTCGGCCCAAAAATCATTCAGGCTAATAGATATTCGTTAGATCCGGTAAGATCAAGTGGTTTTAATGTTAGATCTCACATCATTTCAGAGATATTCCACATCAAAATAGAGATATTAGGTGGTACATATGGACGGGTTAGCCCCCCCTTATCAAAATTTCGGCCCAAAAATCATTCAGGTTAATAGATATTCATTATATCCGGTAAGATCAAGTGGTTTTAACGTTAGATCTCACATCATTTCAGAGATATTCCACATCAAAATAGAGATATTAAGTGGTACATATGGACGGGTTAGCCCCCCCTTATCAATTTTTCGGCCCAAAAATCATTCAGGCTAATAGATATTCGTTAGATCCGGTAAGATCAAGTGGTTTTAACGTTAGATCTCACATCATTTAAGAGATATCCCACATCAAAATAGAGATACTAGGTGGTACATATGGACGGGTTAGCCCCCCCTTATCAAAATTTCGGCCCAAAAATCATTCAGGCTAATAGATATTCGTTAGATCCGGTAAGATCAAGTGGTTTTAACGTTAGATCTCACATCATTTCAGAGATATTCCACATCAAAATAGAGATATTAGGTGGTACATATGGACGGGTTAGCCCCCCCTTATCAAATTTTCGGCCCAAAAATCATTCAGGCTAATAGATATTCGTTAGATCCGGTAAGATCAAGTGGTTTTAATGTTAGATCTCACATCATTTAACCACTTAACAACCGGCCCATAGCCAAATGACGGCTACAGGGCGGTTGTTTAACTCTGGGAGGGCGTCCAGGGACGTCCTCCCAGAATTCTGCTCTCGCGCGCCCCCTAGGGCGCGCACTCGAGAGCATCCGTGACTGCCGGGTCCAGAGGACCCGGCGCATCACAGATCCCGGTAAATGGCCGCTGATCGCGGCCGTTTACCATGTGATCGCTCCGTCAAATGACGGAGCGATCACATGTAAACAAACCGGCGTCATCTGATGACGCCGGTTCCTCTCCTCCCCCTCTCCTACCCTCCTGTGTACCGATCGGTACACAGTGACCGGAGAGGCGGATGGATGGATGGTAGCAGCGTTGTGGGCTGCATCTGTAGTGCCCACAGCGCTGCACAGAGACATCCAGCCATCCATCCATCCATGCTCAGCCATCCCTACTACTCTGCATGCCCTGCAATGCTGTGCAATACTCTGCAATTCCCTCTGCAATGCCCCACAATACTCTGCCATACCCTGGAATACCCCTGCAATACTCTGCCATACCCTGGAATACCCCTGCAATACTCTGCCATACCCTGGAATACCCCTGCAATACTCTGCCATACCCTGGAATACCCCGCAATACTCTGCCATACCCTGGAATACCCCGCAATACTCTGCCATACCCTGGAATACCCCGCAATACTCTGCCATACCCTGCAATACCCCGCAATACTCTGCCATACCCTGCAATACCCCGCAATACTCTGCCATACCCTGAAATACCCCGCAATACTCTGCCATACCCTGAAATACCCCGCAATACTCTGCATTACCCTGCAATACCCCGCAATACTCTGCCATACCCTGCAATACCCCGCAATACTCTGCCATACCCTGAAATACCCCGCAATACCCTGCAATACCCCGCAATACTCTGCCATACCCTGCAATACCCCGCAATACTCTGCCATACCCTGCAATACCCCGCAATACTCTGCCATACCCTGCAATACTCCGCAATACTCTGCCATACCCCAAAATACCCCACAATACTCTGCCATACCCTGCAATACCCTGAAATACCCTGCAATACTCTGCCATACCCTGCAATACTCTGCCATACCCTGCAATACTCTGCCATACCCTGCAATACCCCGCAATACTCTGCCATACCCTGCAATACCCCGCAATACTCTGCCATACCCTGCAATACCCCGCAATACTCTGCCATACCCTGGAATACCCCGCAATACTCTGCCATACCCTGGAATACCCTGAAATACCCCGCAATACCCAGCCATACTCTGCAATATTCAGTGATACCCAGCCATACTTTGCCATACCCAGCCTTACTCTGCCATACCCAGCCATGCTCTGCAATACCCCGCAAAAATCTGCAATACTCTGCCATAACCCGCAATACTCTGCCATACTCTGCAATACCCAGCCATACTCTGCAATACTCGGTGATACCCAGCCATACTCTGCCATACCCAGTCATACTCGGTGATACTCTGCAATACTCGGTGATACCCAGCCATACTCTGCCATACCCAGTCATACTCGGCGATACTCTGCAATACTCGGTGATACCCAGCCATACTCTGCCATACCCAGTCATACTCGGCGATACTCTGCAATACTCGGTGATACCCAGCCATACTCTGCCATACCCAGTCATACTCGGCGATACTCTGCAATACCCAGCCATGCTCAGCCATACTCAGCCATACCCAGCCATGCTCAGCCATACTCGGCCTCTGTATGTGGCCAGGCTGTGGAAGTCTCACACATGTGGTATCGCCGTACTCAGGAGGAGTAGGAGAATCTATTTTGGGGGGTCATTTTTGGTATGTACATGCTTTGTGTTAGAAATATTGTATAAATGGACAACTTTGTGTTAAAAAAAAAAAAAGCGTTTTAACCACTTCCCGCCTTCCGTCATACGACGTCCTTGACTTTGTGCGGGGATATCTGAATGATGGGTGCAGCTACAGGCATCATTCAGATATCATCTTTTTCAGCCGGCGATTCCCTACACCATAAGAACAATCATAGCGGCTGTTACACTGCTTGATCGTTCTTACGGGAGGCGAGAGGGGATGCCCCCCCCTCCCGCCGCCCTCCGGTGCTTCTACCGACTCACCGCTACGATCGAAGCCAGGATCTTTTTTTTTTTTTTTTTTAATTTAATTTCAGGCACAGCCTAGAGGTGAGATGTGGGGTCTTATTGACCCCATATCTCACTGTAAAGAGGACCTGTCATGCCATATTCCTATTACAAGGGATGTTTACATTCCTTGTAATAGGAATAAAAGTGATCAAAAATTTTTTTTTTTTGGAAAAAAGTGTCAAACTAAAATAAATAAAGTAAAATGAACAATAAAAAAAAATAAAATTTTTTTAAAGCGCCCCTGTCTGTGTGCTCGCATGCAGAAGCGAACGCATACATAAGTCCCGCCCACATATGAAAACGGTGTTCAAACCACACATGTGAGGTATCGCTGCGATCGGTAGAGCGAGAGCAATAATTTTGGCCCTAGACCTCCTCTGTAACTCAAAATTTGTAACCAGTAAAAAATTTTAAAGCGTCGCCTATGGGGATTTTTAAGTGGCGAAGTTTGGCGCCATTCCACAAGCGTGTGCAATTTTGAAAGGTGACATGTTAGGTATCTATTAACTCGGCGTAACTTCATCTTTCATATTATGTAAAAACATTGGGCTAACCTTACTGTTTTGTTTTTTTTTAAAGCAAAAAACAGTTTTTTTTCCAAAAAAAACGCGTTCGAAAAATTGCTGCGCAAATATCGTGCGAGATAAAAAGTTGCAATGACCGCTATTGTATTCTCTAGGGTCTTTACTAAAAAACATATATAATGTTTTGGGGTTCTATGTAATTTTCTAGCAAATAAATGATGATTTTTACATGTAGGAGAGAAATGTCAGAATTGGCCTGGGTGCTCCAGAACGCCTGAAGGTGCTCCCCTGCATGTTGGGCCTCTGTATGTGGTCACGCTGTGTAAAAGTCTCACACATGTGGTATCGCCATACTCGGGAGTAATAGCAGAATGTGTTTTGGGGTGTAATTTGTGGTATGCATATGCTGTGTGTGAGAAATAACCTGCTAATATGACAATTTTGTGAAAAAAAAAAAAGAAAAAAAAAAACTTGATTTTGCAAAGAATTGTGGGAAAAAATGACAACTTCAAAAAACTCATCATGCATCTTTCTAAATACCTTGGAATGTCTTCTTTCCAAAAAGGGGTCATTTGGGGGGTATTTGTACTTTTCTGGCATGTTAGGGTCTCAAGAAATGAGATAGGCCGTCAGTACTTCAGGTGTGATCAATTTTCAGATATTGGTACCATAGCTTGTGGACGCTATAACTTTCACAAAGACCAAATAATATACACTAATTTGGGTTATTTTTACCAAAGATATGTAGCGGTATAAATTTTGGCCAAAATATATGAAGAAAAATTACTAATTTTCAAAATTTTATAACAGAAACGAAGAAAAATTTATTTTTTTACAGATTTTTCGGTCTTTTTTCTTTTATAGCGCAAAAAATAAAGAACCCAGCGGTGATTAAATACCACCAAAAGAAAGCTCTATTTGTGTGAAAAAAAGGACAAAAAATTCATATAGATACAGTGTTGCATGACTGAGTAATTGTCATTCAAAATGTGAGACCACCAAAAGCTTATCAAATTTTCAGCCCAAAAATCATTCAGGCTAATAGATATTCTTTAGATCCGGTAAGATCAAGTGGTTTTAATGTTAGATCTCACATCATTTCAGAGATATTCCACATCAAAATAGAGATATTAGGTGGTACTTATGGACGGGTTAGCCCCCCCTTATCAAATTTTCGGGCCAAAAATCATTCAGGCTAATAGATATTCGTTAGATCCGGTAAGATCAAGTGGTTTTAACGTTAGATCTCACATCATTTCAGAGATATTCCACATCAAAATAGAGATATTAGGTGGTACATATGGACGGGTTAGCCCCCCCTTATCAAATTTTCGTGCCAAAAATCATTCAGGCTAATAGATATTCGTTAGATCCAGTAAGATCAAGTGGTTTTAACGTTAGATCTCACATCATTTCAGAGATATTCCACATCAAAATAGAGATATTAGGTGGTACATATGGAAGGGTTAGCCCCCCTTATCAAATTTTCGGCCCAAAAATCATTCAGGCTAATAGATATTCGTTAGATCCGGTAAGATCAAGTGGTTTTAATGTTAGATCTCACATCATTTCAGAGATATTCCACATCAAAATAGAGATATTAGGTGGTACATATGGACAGGTTAGCCCCCCCTTATCAAATTTTCGGTCCAAAAATCATTCAGGCTAATAGATATTCGTTAGATCCGGTAAGATCAAGTGGTTTTAACGTTAGATCTCACATCATTTCAGAGATATTCCACATCAAAATAGAGATATTAGGTGGTACATATGGAGGGGTTAGCCCCCCTTATATTCAGCGCAATGAAAATCACACCCAACTTTTGCTGCGGCGCAAAAACTTTTCCTCAGCTGCGGGGGCGTAACTTATGATCCTGCACACAGGCCCACTGCTTTCAGAAAATGCCCCTGACCTGAGCTCATCATTGCACATCCATTCCAGATGCTTGTATGTGACATCACATACATCACATACATCACATACAAACACGTGGGCTGGATGCGAGAGGTGGATCAGCAGGATGAGTGTGCCAGGACAAGTAGATGTGTCTCATCTCTGCTTCCTTTTACCACTCTGCATATCACACATATCATAGATGTAAAGAGGGTACATTGGTGGGAAAAATGAGCAGGAGGGGTTTAGATGTGGGACAGAAGAACAGGAGGGTACAGCCGTGGGGCAGATGTGCAGGGGGGTGTTCAGTTTTGGTGCAGATGAGAAGGAGGTTCAGTGGTGGGACAGAAAAGCAGGGGGAGGTTGAACAGTGGGGCAAATGTGAAAGGAGGTGTATTGGTGGGACAGATGAGCAGGAGGTTACAGTGGTGGGGCAGGAGAACAGGGGGAACATAGGTGGGGCAGAAGAGCAGGGGGTAAAGAGGTGAAACAGATGTGCAGGAGGTACATTAGTAAGGCAGATGAAAAAGCGGGTTACAGTGGTAGGGCAGATGAGAAGGTGATTCAGTAGTAGACAGAAGAGCATGGGAATATGGCGGTGGAGAAAATGTGCAGAGAGGTTCAGTGGTGGGGCAGATGAGAAAAATGGTACATTGATAGGGTAGATGAGCAGGGGGGTTACAGTGGTGGGGCAGAAGAGCAAGGGGGTACAGTGGTGGTGCAGATGTGCAGAAGGTGCAGTGGTGGGAGGGATGCGAAGGGGGTTCAGCAGTGGTACAGAAAAGCAGGGGGGTACAGTGATGGGGCAGATGAGCGGGGGGTGGGTTTAGTGTTGGGCCAGATGAGAAGGGGGTTACAGTGGTGGGAAAATGAGCAGGAGGGGTTTAGTGTTGGGGCAGATGAGAAGGGGGTTTAGCAGGGGGACAGAAGAGCAGGGGGGTACAGCGGTGGGGCAGATGTGAAAGGAGGTGCATTGGTGGACAGATGAGCAGGGGGTTACAGTGGTTGGGCAGAAGAGCAGGGGGAACAGAGGTGGGGCAGATGTACAGGGGGTACAGTGGCGGGGCAGAGGAGAAAGGAGGTACATTAGTGGTACAGATAAGCAGGGGGTTACAGTGGTGGGGCAGAAGAGCAGGGGGAACAGAGGTGAGACAGATGTGCAGGAGGTACAGTGATGGGGCAGAAGAGAAAGGGGGTTACAGTGGTGGGGCAGATGAGAAAGGGGGTTACAGAGGTGGGGCAGATGAGAAAGGGGGTTACAGAGGTGGGGCAGATGAGAAAGGGGGTTACAGAGGTGGGGCAGATGAGAAAGGGAGTTACAGAGGTGGGGCAGATGAGAAAGGGGGTTACAGTGGTGGGGCAGATGAGAAAGGGGGTTACAGAGGTGGGGAAGATGAGCAGGGGGAACAGAGGTGGGACAGATGTGCGGGAGGTACAGTGGTGGGGCAGATGAGAAAGGGGTTTACAGTGGTGGGGCAGATGAGAAAGGGGGTTAGAGAGGTGGGACAGATGAGAAAGGGGGTTACAGTGGTGGGGCAGATGAGCAGATAAGTTCAGTGTTAGGACAGATGAGAAGATGGTTCAGCAGTGAGACAGAAGAGCATGGGGGTACGGCGGTAGGGCAGATGTGCAGGGGGTTACAGTGGTGGGGCAGATGTGCAGGGGGTTACAGTGGTGGGGCAGATGTGCAGGGGGTTACAGTGGTGGGGCAGATGTGCAGGGGGTTACAGTGGTGGGGCAGTTGAGCAGGGGGGTACAGTGGTGGGGCAGATTTGCAGGTGATACAGTGATCTGAGGTGTGAAGGTGTATGAATTGGGGTTGATCTGAGGCGTGAGAGTGCAGGATGTTAATTTCTCACTAGTAAAGTAGTTTACAGCATTTACTTTAAAAAAAATCCTTTTCGTGATTGAGATTGTGAAGTTGACTTTTTTTGTTATAAAATCGGCACGCTCAATTTCTTTGAAAACATTTTTTGGCACACTGCTCAAAAGGCTGCTTACCTCCTGGCCTATCAGTTTTTTATTAAAGATGGAAAATGGGCTGTGGAGCAAGACCCGCTGTCGCCCAAAACTATTTTCTCATTTTCAATAATCAAAGAAGGTAAGGAAAAAAGGATGGAAAAGGTAAAAGGAGAGAAGGGGGGGGGGGGGCAAGGCTGGGGGGGGGGGGGTGAAATGGCGTTGGTTCAGGATAACTATGGTGAACGGGCTCCGGAACTTATCTGTGACATTAAGTCCCAAGAAGGGCAGTACCCTCTGCGTAAACGACAAACTGGTTCCATAGTCTCCAAGTTTTAGAGTATTTTTCCTGTTGGAGTTGTGCAGTGAGTACTAGACCTTCCATCTCATTTGGAATGGAGTTTTTATAGAGTTTGGCTCAGATGGAGGAGACATGTAGCAGGAAAAAGCTGGATCACCAGGAACCTTGTATTCCGTAAATTTTTGCGTGGTTTATCTGTCTCCCAGAAGTGGATCAATTTAGGGCACGACCAAAATATGTGAAGTAGTGTTCCTCCATCCCCCTGGCATCTCCAACATTAATCAGTAGTTGCAGGGTGAGGTACCATCTTGTTAACAGTTTATAGTTGGTCTCTTTAATTTTCGTACAAACCGATGATTTCAACGAAAATCTGAGGACATGTTGTATCTGAGCAGATGTAAATGTACGCCCCAGCTTACTTTCCCATTTGTTCAAGAACGGTAAGTGTGGTTGTTCAGCCGGACAGTTCAAGAGGGCGTATGTTTTGGATAGAGCCTGTGGAAGGGAACCCTCTTTGGAACAGTATGCTTCAAAGGACGTCAGGGGACGATTAAATCCCTGTGGATTAGGCAAAGTATTGAGAAAGTGTTGTAATTGTAGCGCTGTCCACAAGGAAAGTTTGAAGGGTTCATTAGCACTACTGTGGAAGGCCATTGGCCTCCCGTTAGGAAGTGGGATGCCTGGACCCTACCTGTTTGGCTTAGGGTCCGAAACATTTGGGGTTCCAGACCAGGGAGGAACCACGGTTTTTCTATGATAGGGAGCAATGGGGAATCAGGGAAGAAAGCCGGTTCTGTGTGCTGACCTGCGTAGTGTCGTACCCATTATGGGGTGTGACTTCAGCACAGTTGGTCATAGCACCACAGAGCCCCTGGCAGCAGAATGTCAGTCTGAGCCTGTTCCAGTTTGCCCACAATTTAGAGCAGCGATGCCAAAATTTATTAATTTTAAGCTACTGCCACAGGGGCCTAACTTCTCATATAAAATAACGAACTGTTATGTTTTTATCATAGATTAAATAAAACATCTCACTGATCAAACTGCAACAAGCTTTTATCCCTACTTACATTGCGATTATTACTGATTTCTGCCATGTGCATGCTAAGTTTAATGCAATAATAACTTCATCTAACAATTATCTACTAACTTGGATGTTGTTATTGGCAAAGAATATGAAATCTCTGAAATGATGTGAGATCTAATGTTAAAACCACTTGATCTTACCGGATCTAACGAATATCTATTAGCCTGAATGATTTTTGGGCTGAAAATTTGATAAGGGGGGCCCCCCTCATTAATCACTTAATAAGTCTCTAATTATGTGAGATCTAATGTTAAAAACACTTGATCATACCGGATCTAACAAATTGCTTCCAAAATAGCTAACTGTTTGGTCAATTTTTTGATAAGGGGGGGGCTGATGACGGGTTAGCCCCCCCAGCAAATAACTGTTAATATCGCTTCTTCTGTGTGAGATCTAACGCAAACAACGGTTGATCTAACCTGATCTAACAAAGATCTAACAAACTGCATAAGATTTTTTCAAAAATTTTGATATGGGGGGGCTAACCCGGCAGAGGTGAAGATGTTTCCCTCATCACTGCACACATAATAACTCCTCACACCCGGCCCTTCTGTCCAGCTGCTCACTGTCTCTTCTCTCCCACTACTTGTGTGGCTCTCACTACACCTGCAGCAGCCCCCCCCCCTCCTTCAGACCCCTTTCACACTGGAGCTTTTTGCAAGCGCTATAGCGTTAAAAAACAGCTGCTACATTCATTCCAGTGTGAAAGCCCGAGGAATCCTTCCACACTTTGTGTAAAACCATTTGTAATAGAAGCTTTTTATTCTTATTTATAAATGATTGTGTTGGGATTGTGTCTGTGAGAATCCAGCCTGTGACAGAAATCATAGAACTATTTATAGGTACAAGAAAGCCCTCCAGCGCCGCACGGTCACCGATGTCAGGGCAGACTTCTTCCCTTGGTCTTCCTTCTGGGTTCGCGGCCTCCAGCTACACGAGTGGCCGGGGCGTGATGACGTCACTTCGGCACCTGCGCATGGTAGCCACTGTTTACGTCACACGCTCTGAAGGTCCTGCACTGTAAGCCAGACCAGTTTAAGAGATATTCTCAGTACCTACAGGTCAGTCTTATTATAGTCTTACCTGTAGGTACAAGTGGTGCAACAGAGTTACACCAGAGCATTTGGCCACACCCATTTTTGCACACGTAGGGACACGTCCTCTCTCAGGTGTCCCTCATTCTAAAGATATAAAGTCGGGAGGTAGGTGTAATGTACAATGACTTGGCCTCTAGTCACATTTGTGATTACTCTGTGGTACAGATACTACTAAATGGAACGCAAGCCAGCGCCGCCATGCCAGAAGTACAACCGCACTGTGCGTTCCAGCTAACGCCAAAAACCTCCGGATACCTGACTGCAGCTGTCCGTCCACAGTGGTCATGTGATGCGCTCCGGCGTGGAACGCACAGCGGCATGTAGAGCCGCACAACTCGAGCTGGAGCCTCCAGTGGCCGGAGGTGGAAACAGCACCACCGACCGCCCGACTACATTCACTACAGCTCCAGTGGTCACGTGACGCGCTCCAGCGTGGGGCGGACAGTGGCTCTTTGAACAGAACAGCGCCTATAACAGGGGTCTCAAACTGGCGTCCAACTGCTGCCGAACTACAAGTCCCACCATGCCTCTGCCTGTGGGAGTCATGCTTGTAACTGTCAGCCTTGCAATGCCTCATGGGACTTGTAGTTCTGTAACAGCTGGAGGGCCACCAGTTTGAGACCCCTGGCCTATACTAATGCTGCATACACAGCAGGGATGTGGACTCATTTAGGCTGCGAGTGTGCCCCCCCAGTGGTGAGACAGGGAGTTGCACTGAAACTTTGGGAAATAACTCACAATAAAGAGGATGATGGAATATTAAAACAAGTTAAAGTAAAGAAGTGCGTATAAGTTGTGCGTAGTCTCCCACTGGTATGTATCTGACTGGGCGCACACCACGGAAGATGATAGCGCAAACACTGTGTACACTCTCAGAACCAATTTATAAAAATTCATAAAATCATTAACTACTTCAATACCGGGCACTTACACCCCCTTCTTGCCCAGGCCAATTTTCAGCTTTCAGCGCTGTCGCTGTTTAAATGACAATTGCGCGGTCATGCTACGCTATACCCAAACGGAATTTTTATAATTTTGTTCCCACAAATAGAGCTTTCTTTTGGTGGTATTTGATCACCTCTGCGTTTTTTATTTTTTGCTAAACAAATAAAAAAATACCTAAAATTTTGAAAAAAAAAAAAAAGGTTTTCTTTTGTTTCTGTTATAAAATTTTGTAAATAAGTAAGTTTTTTTTCCTTCACTGATGGGCACTGATAAGGGGGCACTGCTAGGCACTGGTAGGTGGCACTGATGGGCACTTATGGGCGGTACTGCTGGGCACTGATAAGTGGCACTGATATGCAGCACTGATAGATGGCATTGATAGGCATCACTGATGGCACTGGCAGGCATTGGGGATGGGCACTGTTTGGCATTTCGCTGGTGGTCTAGGGTGGTATACCTGGTGGTCTAGGGTGGTATACCTGGTGGTCCAGTGTGGTGGCAATCCCTGGTGGTCCTTGCAGCATCCTGGTGGTCCTGGGTGGGCATCCGAGGGGGGGCTGCGCTGATAAACAATTAGCACAGATGTCCTGTCAGGAGAGCAGCCGATCGACTCTCCTCTACTCGTGTCTGTCAGATACGAGTGAGGAAAAGCCGATTAACGGCTCTTCCTGTTTACACTGTGATCAGCCGTGATTGGACTCGGCTGATCATGTGGTAAAGAGCCTCCATCAGAGGGGGGCTCTTTACCGAGATCGGTGTAGCGGTGTGTCAGACTGACACACCGCACCACCCTTCTCGGCGATGCGCGCCCCCACGAGCGTGAGAGTGGCTGTTCTGGGCGCCGTCATATGATGTCCACCCAGAACGAGAGACGCACTGCCCCGCCGTCATTTGACGGTGGGCGGGCGACAAGTGGTTAAAATGAGTTTCAGTTGACTAAGAACATCCGTAATACATATGGGTTCTGAAGATAGTTGGGTAAAGATACATGTTTGGCGGCCAGTCTCTACCCTCGGGGCGGATAATGGACTCCCATATCTGACAAGCAGCCATGTCACCGCACTATTTAAGGGGAAGACGGAGGAAACTGTTTTGTTGGCTCTGTGGAAGAGGCATGTCCTCGTAACGCATTAGCCTGTTGGATGTTAAACTGTCCTGCCATGTTATATGATTAATCGTGGACTGGATTTTGCTGTTTTTCGATATGATGAGCTTTTAACAAATTTTCCATTTTGTTACTATAATACTTATCACCTCTATAAGTAATAAAGTTATCTTTTAAGGGTAATGCACTCGCCTGGTGCGCCCTCTCTTTTGCTTTATGGTGTCATTTGTTTTTGCATTTGAGCCTGAAAAGCATTGTAACCACGATCAGTGGATGGCGGGTGCAATGCTCAGGCTCCTGCAGACTATAACTCCAGCTGCAGGTCGATACAGATTTATGTACATTAAATTACAGGGCTGGAGGAAGTGATCAATGGACTACGAGTGCAGTGATGTCCCCCACTTGTGTTCCATTCAGGGGGGGTGGGGCTTGGGTGTCCTATACCCACTTCAAAATTTGTTTAACCACTTCAGCCCTGGAAGGATTTACCCCCTTAATGACCAGGCCATTTTTTGTGATATGGCACTGCGTCGCTTTAACTGACAATTGCATGGTCGTTCGACGTTGTACCCAAACAAAATCGATGTCCTTTTTTTTCCCCACAAATAGAGCTTTCTTTTGGTGGTATTTGATCACCTCTGCGGTGTTTATTTTTTGCGCTATAAACAAAAAAAGAGTAACAATTTTCGATAAAATGCTATAATAAATATAAAAAAAAGTAAAAAAACTAATTTCTTCATCAGTTTAGGCCAATATGTAATTTTTAGTAAAAAAAAATCACAATAAGCGTATATTAATTGGTTTGCGCAAAAGTTATAGCGTCTACGAAATATGAAGATAGATTTATGGAATTTTTATTATTATGATTATTATTTTTTTTACTAGTAATGGTGGTGATCAGCGATTTTTAGCGGGACTGCGATATTGCGGTGAAAAGACTGTACACTTTTGACATTTTATGGGACCAGTGACATTTATACAGCGATCAGTGATATCAAAATGCACTGATTACTGTATAAATGACACTGGCAGGGAAGGGGTTAACACAAGGGGGCGATCAAAGGGTTAAGTATGTCCTAGTGGGGGGAGTGGACTGACTGGGAGTACAGAGAGATCGCTGTTCCTAATCACTAGGAACAGACAATCACACTGTACTCCCTTGACAGAACAGGGATCTACCTTGTTTACGTTGACAGATCCCTGTTCTGACTCTCTGTGGAGAGATCGCGGGTGGCCGGCGGACATCACGGCCGCCGACCACGCGCATCGGCTCCGGCGCCGCACGTGCCCGCTGTATCTATTTCTTGACGCACCATACCGGTATGGCGATTTGCGCAATAGAGCCGCCCTGCCACAGTATAACTGCGGCGGTTGGTCGGCAAGTGGTTAAAGTGATTGTAAAGTCTCGTTTTTTTCCTTGTAAAAATAATAACATGTTATACTTTCGTGCTCTGTTGCAGTGGATTTGCACAGAGCAGAGGGCTGAAAAGGAATGGGAGATAAGCGCCAAGCCGATCTTAATGCAGCATCATTTTAATGAATGGTTAAAAAAAGATAACAGTGTGAAGTGGGGTATAAATTGCACAAGGGCTTTCACACTGGAGCGGTGCACTTGCAGGACAAATAAAAAGCCCATTCATGGGCTTTATTATTCACCACTTTCTTGGGTTCTAGCGCTGAGTTTCACACTAGTCTTGTGTGTGTTTTTTACTTTGCACAGAGCAGCCCGGATCCCCCCTATTCTCGGGTACAGCGGTTTTACTATTAAAAACGGGATTTATTTTACTACACCATTGGAGGCTGTCCTTTTTCTTTTCTTTGCATATATTCATCTGGATCCGGAGATGAGCCTGACCCAGCCTTATGATTGACATCTACTCACCTGAGGACTCATCGGTCCCCATCACCGTCCACCAGTTGGAGCAATAAGGCATTTACCTATGCCTATAGAGGTAAGGGCACTGTGAGCACATTACCACACAGACGTCACCTATTGCTGTCTTCATCACCTACTGTATTCTTTGAGAAGATTCATGAATATCCAGCCCTATGCTATTGGACTAAGTTACTGATTGACCTTATTTAGTACCTGGCGATTCACTACAACCTTTTTTGGATATTTATTAATATTTTTGATGTTTATCATTGCTCACTTCATATATTTAATGATCTTTTTGACAATTTAATATCACTTGGATTTCTATCTTCATTGTGCGAGAAATCACTTTACTGTCTCTTTTTCATTGGTTGATTTGTGTATACCACTAGATTTTGCAGCACTACAGACAGCACACATTTTTTTTAGTAGCGCAGAGGTTCACATATTTTGTTTTAGTTATGAGGAAAGATTATGAACACTGAACTTATTCTCTCTGGAGAAGAGACGCTTGAGAAGGGGATATGATTTTATTGTACAAATACCATACTGGTGACCCCCACAATAGGAATAAAACTTTTCAGCGCAACGGAACTTAAAAAGACGTGCGGCCATTCACTAACATTAGAAGAAAAGAGGTTTAACCTTAAACTGCGTAGAGGGTTCTTTACTGTAAGAGTGGCCAGGATGTTGAATTCCCTTCCACAGGCGGTGGTTTCAGTGCGGGGCATCGGTAGTTTCTATTAGATAAGCACCTGAACGACCACAACATACAGGGATATACAATGTAATACTGACATATAATCACACACATAGGTTGGACTTGTGTCTTTTTTCAACCTCACCTATGTAACTATGTAATAAAAAAGAAACAAAGAAAACATTTTTTTTTTCTGTCTTTTTTTTAAATTTGTTTAGCAAAAAATAAACACCCCAGTGGTGATCAAATACCACCAAAAGAAATCTCTATTTATGGGGAAAAAATGATACCAATTTGGGTACAGTGTTGCATGACCATGCAATTGTCATTTAAAATGTGACAGGGTTGAAAGCTGAAAATTGGCCTGGGCAGGAAGGGGGGGGGGGGAGTGCCCTGTATTGAAGTTGTTAATTATCTTCATTTGCTTCAGACTGTACTAAGCCCCTGTTTACACTGGGCTGATTTGACATATCAAATCGCATGCCAAATCGGAGCCTATTGCGACGCTGACTTTGCAGCGCCACACCGATTCCTAACAGTAGTTCCTGCACTACTTTTGTCAACTTCGGGGGCAGTTTCAATAGACATCCATGCATGAACCCCCAAAGATGTCTTTCAAATCGCCCCTGAACTCGAACTGAAATGCGGGTTTGAAATCGTGCAAGTTCAGCTGAACTCGCACAATATCTAACCCACCCTCAGTGTGAACGGGGGCTAAAGGATATATCTTTAATGAGAGGCTCACATTAAATCTGAATAAAATGGCATTGCTCCTAGTAAACAACGTGACCAATATAAATAAAGATCACCTTCTTCCCTCTTCTGCTTGATCCATCTTGTTCCAGATTTTTTTCCAAATCTGCACAACAGAATGTGCAGTGCACCAAAACAAGCGACTTTGCGTTGTGGTGCGCTGTGTTGGGAGAAAATCTAAAAAATCAGTGCTCTGCTATACACCCTTTCCATTTCAAATAAATGTTGCATAAAAAGGGATTTTTGGTTCACATATATCGCAATACATGTTTAAGCTGGCCAACTGCGTCAAAGTAATCCCTCTCTGGCCAGTTTTTTATTTTTTTTGCTTCCTATACATTCTTTTTGTCTGGGAAGAAATTCTTGGTGGCGTCATCTTGTCTTTTGACACAGGGCACAAAGCTTGATGGTTTCTATCAAAAGGGAGACGCTGTAGGTGCAGGACACAAGTTCTTGGGGGTTTCTTCTGTATGTATAGGAATTGATGATGGCATGTTTTGCAGGTGAATTCCATAACACCCAGTTGATCCAGAGGAAGGCAAAAAAAACTCTTGTGCAGCATGGTGTAATTTGTTCCAATGGGGCAAAAAAAATCCTTCCTGACCCCCAAATCGGTTTATTTTGTGGTGAGCTGTCAGTGGGCACATGGCCTGTGTAGTAGCTTTGAAATCCCCACTCTTCTACTCTCTACGGCACTTGCAGGATAGATCAATGACATTCTGACCGGTCATCGCCAGCACAGAACATCGAGTGCTGCAGATAGAAGACGGAGATGAGCAAGGATTTCAAATCCCCGGACCACTACACAGGCTTCGTGGGCACTAACAGTTTATCACCCTGGGAGGTAAGTACAGCTGATGGTACAGTATGGAACTCACCTGTTGATCCAGAGGAAAGCGAAAAACCCTTATGAAGCATGGTATAATTTGCTCCAACAGGGAAAAAAATTACTTCCTGACCCTCGAAGGCGATCGGATTGTTCCCTGAATCAACCATCTGTGATGAGCTGTCAGTGGGCACATGGCCTGTGTAGTAGCTTTGAAATCCCCACTCTTCTACTCTCTATGGCACTTGCAGGATAGATCAGTGACATTCTGACTGGTCATCGCCAGCACAGAACATCGAGTGCTGCAGATAGAAGACAGAGAAGAGCAAGGATTTCAAATCCCCGGACCACTACACAGGCTTCGTGGGCACTAACAGTTCATCACCCTGGGAGGTGAGTACAGCTGAATGTACAGTATGGAACTCACCTGTTGATCCAGAGGAAGGCGAAAAACCCTTATGAAGCATGGTATAGTTTGCTCCAACAGGGAAAAAATTCCTTCCTGACCCCCCGAAGGAATCAACCATCTGTAGTGTAAACAATGGTGGTAAAAGGTCTGTGTGTCGGGTCACCTGAGACCAGGTGACAGATGCACTTCATAGGAGTCGGAAGTGCACCGCTAAGATAGTGGACCCTAGGACTGAGTGCTACGGATAGTACCCAGGGAGGTTCAGGAAGCAGGTCTACTGGATCACTAACACAGATCCCAGTGGGAGCTAGAGCATAGATTCCCCAGGGCGCGGAGTCTAAGAGCCAGCAGGTGTTCACCAGAGCCTCTAGTGGTGAGGATGGACTGCGCTGCAGTCTGGCTCCAGGTCGCGGCCCCTAGGGTCTCACAGCTCATGCTCACGGTAGACTAGCAGACAGGAACAACAGAGTACACGCCAAAGGTTCAGGGTCACAGGCAAGCAGGGATAGTCGGGGACACGCCAAAAGGTCAGGGTCACGAGCAGACAGGAATAGTCGAGAACATGCCAAGGTCGGTAACAGAGACAAACGAAGAGCACACGGCAAGCAGGACCATGACAATGTGATGTTAAGAAATTGTCAAAAATGCGTAGAATTGTTTTTTCTGAATCTTCGCAGGACGATGTCATTATCTAATGCAGATTTGCATGCGTGCCCACATGCTGTTGATGTATGTGAACATGGATAAGTATATCTCTTCTTCTGGATTCTTTGATGGTTTTGGCATTATAGCCGATGGAGAAAGTCGTTCGTCCATTTCCATGTCCATGTACATGGGCTGTAAAAAGAAAACAATGCATCATATTCAATGTTTAATGATCTCTGGACTTATTGTTTAATAATTATCAGCTCTCCCAATACAGACTAGAGCAGATCTCTTCTTCCTCAGTTCCATGTAGTGAGAGAACAGATAGGACATAAATCTAAATGCAGACTATGGGGTTGATTTACTAAAATTGAGAGTGCAAAATCTGGTGCAATTGTGCATGGTAGCCAATCAGCTACTAACTTTAGCTTGTTCAATTAAGCTTTGACAATAAAACCTGGAAGATAATTAGTTTTTATGCTGAGCTGCACCAGATTTTGCACTCCTCCAGTTTTAGTAAATTAACCCCTATGTGTCTATGGCCATCACTTCCTCCACATGGTGATGGGCAACGTCACATCTCATAGACCTCATGGAGATTGTATCATGTACCATGCACCATTGTGTCTGGTGCATAGAAAGTTATGTTCTTATTTTCTTAATGGAAAAGGGAACAATTGACTGGTTAGTCTGTAAGGTTTTCCTGCAGGCTGGATTACATTTGTGTTCCCTACACTATCTGTAAGGACACAGCATTGCTCTAATCTATCAGATATATAGTAATATCATCCCATTAGGATTTGGGTACTTACCATGCCCACTTGGAAAGGGGGCGATGCTTTCCCTTCCTCTAGTTCTTTCCAGTCGATGGATTCCATGAAGATGTGGGATCGGATGTCTTCACTGATCCCCAGTCTCTCCTCCGGATATTTGCAGAGCAGCTATAAAATAATGAACAGTTATCAATGAGGACTTGTATACATGAGTAATAAAAGTTACAACACTTGGCTCTGTATAGATTAGGAAAGAACTCTGACTACTGTGCGTCTCCTGCTGGGTGGTTATTTTCAACCCAATAGAGCATCTTAACATGTGAACACACACATAGGTTGCAGGTGCTTGATGCAAAAATAAATTTGTTTCTGATTGGATAGAATTATGAAATGTACATATCAGTGATTTACTCCATGTGGCATCTTCTGCCCCCTCAGTACCATGATAAAGGGTTCCCATGATTGTATAACTGAACCTTTACTGGGGGACAAAGATGCCAAACTACCCAACAGTCAATGACCAGACTTGTCAGCAAACCTATATTATACTCCTAGAGCAGCAGCAGTAGTAGCCAGAATCCGTTCCTGTTGCTATTTAGAGTTAAAAAAGGTATTTTCCTACTTACTCCTTCTATGAAGTCCTCCAGGTCCGGGTCCATGTCAGGGGGGTAATCGGGATGGCTGAAGTTCACCTCTCTCCTGTATTCATCAAAGGTCATGCTCCTAAATGGCATATAGTTTGTGGCCAAGATGTAGGTAATGACTCCTAGTGAAAACCAGTCAGGTTCAAACTGGTAAAAGTCATTGTTGACAACCTGCCAATCCAAAGAAAGAACATCAATAAGTACATAGGACAGTACAGAAAACCAGAATACATCAAAGAAGCCCACAAAGCTGAGTTCATTTTTAAAGGGGCCGAATAGGCTGACCCCATTATCTTATAGGAAGCACAAGCCCCCTTCCCCCCAACTTAGTCTTTTATATATAATATCTTTTATAATGTATATTCATCAAACACCTATTCTAAGGGACGTATTTATAAAGCTGTTGTGTGTCCTTTAAATGGCCATACTGCTGCTTTACAAACATAAATCTTTATAAAGCAGAGTGGAGTGTGTTACAAAGGTATATGGCACTCTGCTGGCTTCTCAGGACTTCGAACATTAATAAAAGGAATGGGTGTAAAGAAAAATCAGAGTGGTGTTTGATGAATTCTGATATACTGAATAGATAAGTTATGAGTATGGAGAAATATACAAACCTCTGGAGCCATGAATCCTCTGGTTCCAGCCACACCGGTGGTCCTTTTATCGTCCCATAGACCTCCCACTGCCAGTCCGTAATCGGCAACGCGGACATGTCCTTCTTCATCCATTAGAATGTTATCAGGCTTGAGGTCCCTGCAAAGAGAAAGACTGTAAGTGTCATTTTCTGGCACGGGTCATCTAAAACAGATTTGGAGGATCACTTTACCGCCAACTGATATTTCAATTATAGATGGCTGCTAGTGGCAGAAGTTTTCCATTAGCTTCTTATATCAGTGGTTGGAAAAGTGGGAAGACATTAGGTACCCATGCATATATGTGCCTCCCCTCAATCTCACCTCTGCACACATTTTACACAGGTATATGGTCTACAATTGAATAGAATTAGTTACCTATGGAGGATGCCATTATAGTGAAGGAACTCCATTCCACAAGCTATTTCCGCGACAATGAATCTGTAAAAGAGAAAAACAAAGTTAGATTGAAACAAAATGACATTTAAAAGAAATTAAATTCAGATAGAAGCAGAACCAATGGGCAGAGGGAGGCAGGGGCAGGAAAGGGCTGGTCCAGTGTGATTAACAGTGCCACCTGAGACAGGTGCAATTCCTGGTGCAGTTTTTACCAAGATCCCAAAAAAGCCTACTGGGCGATCCCGCCTATAGGATCCAATCTGCCCCATTTTAAAGAATAGGCACCTCCAACACTGCCCCTATGCTTGTGTCTCAATGCACATGTACAATGCGACTTATTACTAGGCAACTATGTACTGTCTCCATCTCTTTTCACATGTGCAATCATTGCCCGCTATGGGAAAAGCTGTGTGTGAGAGCAGTGGTCAGGCTTTCCAGGGTGCTGCCAGCATTGGGTATTTCAACCATTGCTGCAGCTCTGAGAATGTAAAAATAAAATAGAAAGAAGAGTATATATATATTACTCTATATACAACCTGGCTGCATTACAGTAATAAATACAAAGGATTTTTTTGACTTAAATATCTTATAAGGCTTGCTTTCTTTACTATTTGAAACTTACTTGATGGTGTCACTGTCGACTGGGGAAAAGTTCCAGATGAAGTCACTTAAACTCCCTCCGCCGACATATTCCATCACAAAACAGGCGGTGAAGGGGGTTTGGAAGGCGGCATATAGCTGAATTAGAAAGGGGCACCCTTCCGACTTCTCCATGGCGTAGCGTTCTATATCGAGGTCGTAGGTATTTCTAGTCTTGATGACTGACTTGATGGCCACCTTCTGCTGGCTCTTTCGGTGGGTAGCCAGAACAACCTGAATGAGAGAGAAGATAACAATTAGTGGGGTCCTTGGTGTTGAAAGGGTGTTTTGTGGGTGGGGCTAGTAATTTAAGTAATGGGAGTAAATGAGCACTTACCCTTCCAAAGCTTCCTTCTCCGAGCACATGGTGCAATGTGAAGCTTGACAGAGTTATTGTCATGTCTTCGATTGGTGCGATGGAGTCATATCCGGTGCTTTCAGTCTCTGAGTTGAAAGATCCTGAAGATCCTGAAAAGACACTCACCATGCTTAGGGAAGTGTCAGGGGTTCCAGACTCAGCCGAGGCAGGATGGGAAGGGCTGCAAGGTCCTAAAAGCCCACACTCTGTGCCCAGGTTGTTGGGAGTTCCATCTTCATCTGGACATGCAGTGCTGCAATGTGCTGAATGTTGCGAATGGACCTCCATGATGCTGGAGGTGCTGATGTGGGTCCCAACCTTAGCCAAGGTGGGACTGGCAGGGCTGTGACGCCCTGAGGGTTCTAGAGATGACTGGTAGTGGTCCTCATCTCCAGACATGTAATTGGTGGCTGCAGTCACCTCAGCCGAGGTGACGCAGGAAGGGCCACCAGACCCTGAAACGACACTGATGTTCATATTGGTGTCATTGATTCCAGTCTCAGCTGGATGTGCAGGGCTTGAATGCCCTGAAGTTATTACAGAAACCTCCATCAGGTTGGAGGTGCTGATGTTATTAGTCCCAGCCTTAGCCAAGGTGGGACTGGCAGGGCTATGACACCCTGAGGGTTCTAGAGATGACTGGTAGTGATCCTCATCTCCAGACATGTAATTGGTGGCTGCAGTCACCTCAGCCGAGGTGACGCAGGAAGGGCCACCAGACCCTGAAACGACACTGATGTTCATATTGGTGTCATTGATTCCAGTCTCAGCTGGATGTGCAGGGCTTGAATGCCCTGAAGATATTGCAGAAACCTCCATCAGGTTGGAGGTGCTGATGTTATTAGTCCCAGCCTTAGCCAAGGTGGGACTGGCAGGGCTATGATACCCTGATGATTTTGGAGATGACTGATGGTAAAAGTCATCATCACTATTTTTGCGCAGGTAATGCGTGAAGCAATTCCCCATTGTGCAAAATCTCAGAAACTCAAGCAAAACAAGGAGCAGAAAAAAGCGATGCTTCCTCTACAACTCTCACAGCTTGAGTGAGCTCCACACACTGAGCAGCCGTTATTCACAGCCTCTGAGCTCTGATGTCATAGAGACACTTCCAGTGTCCAATGAGATTTGAGGATTGAAGTCACATGTTCAAAGTGGCAGTTATTTTTTTTTCAAAAACATCTGAAGTCACATGGCTAAACATGTGACTAGCTTCAAAAACATTGGAAGTCACATGGATTAACATGTGACTAGTTTTCTTTTTTCAAAAATTTTTTTTTTTTTCAAAAATTTTTTTTTTCAAGTGTTAAAAAGCTTAATATTTTAAAAAGTATAGATAGTAGTAAAACAGTTGAAGTCCCATCATTAGCTGAAAGAGCTAAATATATTTTTTCAAAATGATTTTTTTTTCAAAAATGATTTTTTTTTTCAAAAATAATTTTATTTTTGTTCAAAAAAATTTTTTTTCAAAAATTTTTTTTTCAAAAATTTTTTTTTTTTCCAAAAATTATTTTTTTTTCAAAAACATTTTTTTTCAAAAATATTTTATTTTTTCAAGATTTTTTTTTCAAAAATTATTTATTTTTATTTTTTTTCAAAAATGATTTTTTTTTTTAAAAATCATTTTTTTTAAATGATTTTTTTTTTTTTTTTCAAAAATCATTTTTTATTTTTTTTATTTTTTTTTCAAGTGTTAAAAAGCTTAATATTTTAAGTATAAATAGTAGTAAAACAGTTGAAGTCCCAGCTAAACATTTTTTTCAACATTATTTTTTTTTTCAAAAATGATTTTTTTTTCAAAAATTATTTTATTTTTTTTCAAAAACATTTTTTTTTCAAAAATATTTTATTTTTTCAAAAGATTTTTTTTTCAAAAATTATTTATTTATTTTTTTTCAAAAATGATTTTTTTTTTCAGAAATGATTTAAAAAAAAAAAAAAAAATATATATATATATATATTTTTTTTTTCATGGGGTGGTCATAACGTTTTGGCTGATCATGGGGTGGTCATAATATTTTGGCAGCTTTTGTCACCTCCCACTCTAGTTTTGAACATTTCGCCATTCATTCCTATGTGACCAATTTCGCCGCAAAAATTACAATATTTCATGAACCATTCAGCGAAACTTTCCACAAAGTAATAGCACACCAATCATGAACAATCCGCACGTTTCGGTATATTACTTGTCTATATAGTGTAAAAGCTGTGGGAGGAGTTAGGGTGGTAAATTTGGCTATAATAATAATAATAATATATGGTATATATGAGATAACAGTAAGTAGTCTTGCTATTAAATAAAAAAAAAAAAAACCTTAAGACCTTATGATTTGAGCCTTGAAACCTTGCAATAACATTACAAAAATATCAGGTTTTTTTAGCCCCTCCATGACGGGGAGATTTTTTTTTTATATTCAGCACTGTGCTACTTTAAAAAAATGTTTAAAGTCGTTATTTTTTGTTTGTTTGTTTTGTTTTTTAGAGTTGACTTTTTTTTTTTATTTGAAAAAAATAAACAAATTAAGAACCTTTTGTGATTTGAGCCTTGTAACATTATGTCATCTTTCTGTAATCACGGCACAGGCTGGAAGAGTTGGCTCTGTTGACTTGCACAGAACTTTCCTCTTAACACTGAATATTCTTACAGGAGGGGAAAACACAGGAAGGACCAATCAGCAGGCTGGACGTGTGCCCTCAAGGAGGGGAAAACACAGGAAGGACCAATCAGCAGGCTGGACGTGTGCCCTCAAGGAGGGGAAAACACAGGAAGGACCAATCAGCAGGCTGGATGTGTGCCCTCCCCTGGCTGTGTCCTGTAACTGCCATGGACAATCCAGGAGCTGGTCGTGCCATCTATGGTGGTGTCTGGATCAGAAAACTGGCTGAACGGAATTCCCCATCTTTTGGCAGGCAAGATATTTCTGACACATATATTTCAATGGGCTCGTTATTTCTTTGGAGTTCTGCTTTATATATTTGGTGCTGGTGGGGGAGGGGCAGTATGGTGTCTGGGGGAACTGCTTGTCTTGCTGGTTACATGGAATTACTTCAACCTCTTCCCTCAATAAAGCTCTGTTCTGCTCTACAATTAATCTGATGTCAGTTCAATCTTTTCTACTTAATGGGCTTGTCACCTAATTTGTGTTAATGGCACAACTTTGTGTTGCCCATAGCAACCGCTAAGCCTCCAGCTGTCTATTTTATAGCCAGGATTGAAAAGATATAAGGAAGCTGATTGGTTTCCATAGTCATCAGGGCTGTTGTATCATTATCAGACATTTCATATTATTAGACCCTTTGGAGTTGATTTACTAAAGGCAAATCCACTTTGCACTACAAGTGCACTTGGAAGTGCAGTCGCTGTAGATCTGAGGGGAAGATCTGAAATGAGGGGAAGCTCTGCTGATTTTATCATCCAATCATGTGCAAGCAAAAATGCTGTTTTCTATTTTCCTTGCCTGTCCCCCTCAGATCTACAGTGACTGCACTTCCACTTGCACTGGCAGTGCACTTGTAGTGCAAAGTGGATTTGCTTTTAGTAAATAAACCCCTATGTTCCCTTGCAAGTTTACCAACATGTCGCCAATAGCAACCAATCAGAGGGTCATTTTGCTAAAACACAGCGTGAAAATAATGGTGGTGTTTGGAGAGCTTTGAATTATTCAACTTTACAGGCTTGTTACATGAAGCGTGTTATTGGTAAAGGAAAAAGATTGGTAAAAATTGCTTGTTGCCCATAGTAACCATAGCCCTATATATGAAATATCTGCTAAAGAGGTAAACAACCTGTTTGCCATAGCAACCAGTTTGTTTACAATCCTGAGCTGTAATATAGACAGCGGGGGGCTCTTTTTGTACAGCTCAAGTTTATAAACAAGGAAACAAAATGGTTGCTATGGCAATAAGGTTGTTTATCTTTTGAGCAGATATCTCATGTATAGTTCTCTATGTTCTCTAGAACAAGTATACATACATGTTGCCAGTAGCAACCAATCAGAGGTTCAGTTTTTTTCATGTGGAATGTGAAGAAATGACAGTGTTTGTTTTCTATGAGGGTAGTGGGGGCATCTTGTAACGTCCTGTGTAATTCATATGTGTTCGGGTTTAAAGGGATGAGGTGGCAACCCTAACCGGATCAATGTGTATATCTTGTCGGGATCTGAGGGGTTAACAGGCAGCTGGGAGACAGTTCAGTAAAAAACAGCTTTATTCAGCAAAAACAGACAAAATAATGACAGACTTTGTCTTCATGGGCAGCTCAACACAACACAAGGTGCTCTGCTCATACCTCTGCCGGGTTAGCCCCCCCATATCAAACTTTTTGAAAAAATCTTATGCAGTTTGTTAGATCTTTGTTAGATCAGGTTAGATCAACCGTTGTTTGCACTAGATCTCACACAGAAGAAGCAATATTAACAGTTATTTTCTGGGGGGGCTAAACCTGTCATCAGCCCCCCCCCTTATCAAAAAATTGACCAAACAGTTAGCTATTTTGGAAGCAATTTGTTAGATCCGGTAAGATCAAGTGGTTTTAACGTTAGATCTCACATAATTAGAGACTTATTAAGTGATTAATGAGGGGGGGCTGGCCCCCCCTTATCAAATTTTCGGGCCAAAAATCATTCAGGCTAATAGACATTCATTAGATCTGGAAAGATCAAGTGTTTTTAACGTTAGATCTCACATCATTTCAGAGATATTCCACATCAAAATAGAGATATTAGGTTGTACATTTGGATGGGTTCGCCCCCCCTTATCAAATTTTCTGGCCAAAAATCATTCAGGCTAATAGATATTCCTTAGATCCGGTAAGATCAAGTAGTTTTAACGTTAGATCTCACATCATTTCAGAGATATTCCACATCAAAATAGAGATATTAGGTGGTAGATATGGACGGGCTGGCCCCCCCTTATCAAATCAGGCTAATAGATTTCAGTTAGATCCGGTAAGATCAAGTGTTTTTAACGTTAGAGCTCACATAATTAGAGACTTACATATTCAAAATAGAGATATTAGGTGGTACATATAGACGGGTTAGCCCCCCCCTTATCAAATTTTCTGGCCAAAAATCATTCAGGCTCATAGATATTCATTAGATCCAGTAAGATCAAGTGGTTTTAACGTTAGATCTCACATAATTTCAGAAATATTCCACATAATAATAGAGATATTAGGTGGTACAGAAGGTACATCCATCTTCAACCGTCTCTGGATGGTCTCTGGAACCTTCTTTGCATGGTTCTTCAGCGGGTGCCTGTAGTCTCTCCTCACACCTCCGTTCACCTCCCTGCCTCATGGTGATCTCTCCTCAGACCAACAAGCATAAGTCTTTAGCTAGCCCCATCTTCTTGCAAAGCAGGCTGGGCTTGGTAGTTCCACCCCCTGTAGAATCAATGGGGCTATATTGTGGGTCGTGGTTCTCTGCTGCTGCTTGATTGGCTCCCTCTCCCTGCCAATAGGGACACAGGAAGAGGAGAGGGAGGGGGAGAAATCCCCCACAGGGACTGACAGGCGTGCTCTCCCTCAGTGAGTGCCTGTGTCAGTGTCTATTCAGTCCCGCGGTCGCTGGCAAGAATGGCGGGAGGTGCGGGACCATGGGTGATAGAGTAGCCCCCGCTACACACTCCCAACACCAAAGAACCTTTGGTCCGTCAAAGGAGGTAAAGAGTCTATGACCTATTACATGTTTTTGATATACACATGGAAAAAAAACAGGTTAGTGTGCACTGGAAACCATACAATTTACATCTGCATAAAACCCTGGCAGAGGAACATCCCACCAATTAGCATAGGAGGGGAGGTTAACTGGAATGGCCCAGCTAGATGTGCCAGGGGCTGAGTGTCAGAAACCAAGAAATCAGGTCGAGACAAAAGTACAGTTAAATCACACTTGTTTAATAATAAAAGTAAAAAGAACAAACGTAGTCAAAACATAGCCAAAGTTCAATAACCGGAACAGATAGTCAGCCAAGCCAGAAGTCAGGGATCAATGTAGTGGAACAGCAAGCAGGATCTGGAGCCAGAAGGGATGTCAGCAAAGCAAGTATTGAACAGGATCGCAGGAGATTGTTTCTGTGATGTTGACCAAGGCGAAGGCAGAGATCCTCTGGACTGGACGGCTTAAGTAGGCAGGACTGACGAGCAGGATATCATCAACAGCTAAGTAACTGTGGAGAGATAGGAGCTGGCAATTATCCGACAGCTAATTGGCCAGCTCAGAGAAGGAAGGGCTGAGCCCAGCCCTGACAGTGAGTTGGGATTGTCCACCACCAAATCTGCGGTGGAAGGGTCAGTTTCTTCAAGAGTCCTTTTTGCAATGAGAACGACCTCCTCAGAGCTTTCACCCAAAGTATCATATGTTAGTCTTTTGGGCAGGTGAATAACCCTTCGCTCTCGCTGTTCTTTAGGTTCTGGGGTTACAGGCACACTGGTCTCTTCTTCTTACTGCATATCAGCTTCAGCTTCCTCAATGAAGGATGGAAAGTCTTAGGGGTCTCTTGTCAGCAGGGAAGATTGAGGGTCTTCCAACTCTTCAAAAGGTGGACTTTGAGGTACAAACTCAGGAGCCTCTGGCCTGAGAGTCACCTCGGTCACCTTGGGAGGAGAAGAAAGGGGGTGGGGGTGGGTGGCAGGCCCTGGCATTTGAGATGGCCACAGACAATCTTTCTCTTCATCCTCGCTGTTTTCATCTTCAGCAAGGGGTACAGAGTGAGATCTAGTCACTGGCCGGGATCTTTCAGAGGCCGTGGGTGTGGACTGTAAATCTGGCTGTGGTGGCAGATGAACTGCTTCTGACAGAGGCAACAGATGATTGTGATGCTAAGTCTTCAGCAGGCCTGTGCTTTCCTCTGGCCGGTATTGAAATACTGGGTGTCTGGGCAGATGTTTGCAAATGACATAGGTTAGCCAACTTGTGCTTTCCAGGGACACCCAGGTTTCTCAGCAGTACCTTGTCATCCGGCTGTAGGTCCTGCACTCGTACCCTAAGGTCAAAGTTTATTTTGTTTCTCTGTCCTCAGGCATATGAGGCAGCTTGAGCCCTATCAAAGGTGGTTTTCAGACGTCTCTGCAGGCGATCCACATACCCTCTGTGGAAAGTTGCTAAGGTATGGTCGAGGGATGTGCCGAAGGCCAAGTCTACTGGCAGCCGGGCCTACGGTCCGAACATCAAACTATAGGGAGAGTAACCTGTGGCATCATTGGCGGTGCTGTTATAAGCATGCACAATAGCCACTATATGCTTGCTCCAGTGCTGCATTTGTTTTGAACTTAGAGTTCCAAATATATCCAGGAGGGTTCAGTTGAATCTCTCTGGTTGAGGATCCCCTTGAGGATGATAAGGGGTGGTTTTAGACTTCCTGATGCCCAACAGGTCTGAAAGTCTCTTGATGAGACTACTCTTGAAATCTCTCCCTTGATCAGAGTGGATGCGATGGGACAGACCATAGTGCACAAAGAATTTCTCCGCGAAGATCTTGGCCACCATGGATGCTTGTTGGTCCCTTGTGGAAAACGCCTGGGCATACCGAGTGAAATGGTCAGTCACTACCAGGATATTTCCCTGCCCGCTCAGATCAGGCTCCAAGAACAGAATGTCAATGCACACCAGCTCCATGGGTCCTTGACTCTGAAGATGGTCCATTGGGGCAGCTTGTAAGGCAAAGTCTTCCTTTAGATACATTTGAGGATACATCTGATGCAGGAGTGGCAATAGTCCTCAACTTCAGCCTGCATGCAGGGCCAGTAGAACCGGTCCATCACCAGGAGAAAAGTCCTTTTGGTCCCTAGGTGGCAAAAGTTGTCATGTAGGTGTCAAGGCTGGGCTCAGCCCTTCCTTCTCTGAGCTGGCCGCTCAGCTGTCAGCTAATTGCCAGTTCCCATTTCTCTCCACAGTTACCCAGCAAGTCGTCCAGCTCACTTGATCTCTGCCTTCACCTTTGTCAACATCACAGAGTCTTTCTCCTGCGTTCCTGTTGAAGACTTGCTAGGCTGACGTTCCTTCTCGCTCCTGATCCTGCTTGCTGTACTACTACGTTTATCTCTGGCTCACTGACATTTGCTTGGCTGACTACCCGATCTGGTTATTGAACTCTGGCTTGTTTTGACTACGCTTACTCTGTTTACCTTATTATTATTATTATTATTATTATTATTATTATTATTATTATTAAACAAGTGTGATTTAACTATACTTCTGTCTCAGTCTGATTCATGGTTCCTGACAGTAGGGCAGTTAATACAGTCTCCGTATGTTTTTAAGGTAGGAATAGCTGCCATTTTTCTTCAGAATCGTCAGCGGGGCCCCTTCGGTAGAACAACCCTCTGTGCACCTGAAACCGATCCCACTCTGGGTGCAGGAGATGGGTTTCCTTCGGGGAGTCAGTGAGGAGCAAGTCAGGGCATTGGCTCTCCAAGGCCTTCAATGCCAAGCTACAGGGAGGGTCCTCCAACTGGTCCCTTCACAGGTCTTTGACAGCTTGGGCAGACCTTCATCCCCGACTTGGGCGACATTGCAATAACATCTGGGGACACCAACGGCTGACACTACAACCTCTTCGGTCCTGGATCCTACTCCAGGTTGATGTTCTGTTCCTTGACATAAGGCTCGTACCCTTCAGGTGTCAGTTGGGTCTATTCTTCTGGAGGGTCTCTGGAACAATGGGGCATCAGCGTCTTGTTTCCTGACCCCAGTCGATACTTCGGGCTGAAAATAAACCCTGATAGAGCAGCCAACCATCTGTGACCCGTGGCGTCCAACTTGGTGGAAGTGAGGATGTAGGTGAGAGCATTGTTGTCGGTCTTGATCACGAACTCCGCTCCATACAGTTAATCCCTCAGCTTATCCACCCACTTCAAGGCCAGGAACTCAAGTTTGTGCATGGGATAGTTCTTCACGGCGGGGGCCAAGTTCCGACTCACGTAGGCAACAGGCCGTAGATGGCAGTCATGCTCTTGATATAGCACCCCACCTAACCCATCTCGACTGGCATCAAAGTGTAGCTCGTATGGCTTGGTTGGATCTTCATAGGCCACGACTGGAGCGGTTGTTAGGCTTCACTTCAGCTGCCTAAAACCTCTTCACACTTCGGAGTCAATTGTTCCTGAATTAACTCTCTGGGTTTTCTGGGCCCTCCAGCTGGTCTGACAGGCTTCGCCAGATCAGGGTCAGCGTCTTAGCGAATCCCTTGACAAATCTTCTGTAATAAGAACAGAATCCCAGAAATGACCTAAGCTCAGTCACGTTGGTAGGCCTCGGCCAGGAGGTCAGTGGCTACTTCATCAGCAGACACAATGTGACCAAGGTAGTTGACCGAGGGTTGATAAACCTGGCACTTTTCCAGAGACAGCTTTAACCCCCTCACCATGGAGTCTCTTAAGGACCTTCTGCAGAAACTCTTCATGCTCTTCCAGGGTCTTGCTGAAAACAATGATGTCATCTAAGTACACCAACACCTCGATCAGTTTCATGTCACCCACGGTCTTCTCCATTAGCCTTTGGAAGGTGGCTGGGGCACCAGACAGGCCTTGATGCATACAGTCAAATCCAAACATCTCCTGCAGGGTAATGAAAATGGTCTTTTCCCGATCCTCAGGGTGCATGGGGATTTGGTAATACCCACTTCTCATATCCAGCATGCTGAACCACTTCACTCCTGACAGGCTCTGCAAGTCATCTTATATCCTTGGGGTGGTATATTGGTCGGGAATGGTCCTTCAATTCAGTGTCCGGTAGTCAATACCCAGCCTCAGCGACCCATTCTTCTTCCATACCACCACTATTGGGGAAGCGTATAGACTCTGGGACTCTCGGAAGATACCTGCCCTCTTCAACTCTGCCAGTTGTTCATGCAGATCCTCCAAGTCCCCTTAAGTAATCCATCAAACGCTTTCCCTGAACGGCACTCGAAGAGATGGATCTGGTATTGGGCACTTTTTGTACACCCCACATCAAATTCACTTTTGGAGAATGCAGCCTGCCATCTCAGGAGCTGAGTCTTGGCCCTTTCCTTCCAATCAGGCAAAAGGGGAGTATTTTTCGGATAAAGCTCCTCCACAGAGATCCCATCCTTTGCTCCCCCTACCAAATCAGACGGCGGGACTGGGGTGACCAGATTCACTAGTCCCAGCACCATCTGAGCTGGCATCTTCACTGGCGAGGCTGTTATGTTGCGGACACTCAATAAACAAAATAAGTGCAGCGCAAAAGATAAAAGGATAATGGATAGTCCAATCATGAATTGGAAATAAAATAGTTCATTAATAATGGGGAATAACTCTCTTCTGGGGACACTCGTATAAGGCACTTATCCAGGCGATGTAATAAGAAGTAAGATTGTGCTTACCAGATCCAGTTGACCCCTTAGTTATAGGGGGTCTAAAACGGCATGAATGGATCCGTGGCAAACTGCTGGGCTAGCTGTCATCTGCGGAGATCCCCTCAGGTATATGGTATACTGCTGGTATACTGCAGAGATGGCTGTCTTGTGCTGTATGTTCTCTCTCAGTGCGTAGCGATATCCATGGGAGAGAGGGATCCGTATTGGAAAGGCAGAGCAGAGAAGCAATTTTCCCCAGAGAGAATAAGTGAAATAAAAGACATCTAAGAGCGATCCATAAATAGCCAAGTTTCCAAATTTATTTGATAAAAAGTGATGAAGGAAAAGACGCTAAATAGAACGCCACTACATAAGAATAAATGTGGGACACATGCAGCGCTAAAAAGTGCAATTACATTTTCAACATGTGACTGTGAAAAAGTGCTATAAGTACAACCAATATCTCTTAGGTTATGTGTATCAGAGTACACCTCGAACTAATGAGTGAAAAAGAAAAAGTCCATAAATATAGTGAACAGTGTGTCAGTTCATAACTGCAAAGGGGTTTATAAATATAAACTGTGCCAAAACTTCACACAGGGTGAGGGCTGGAACCACTTCAGTATAAGGGAACACCTTGTGTATGAATCTTCTAGGTTTCAAATGAAGACACCACGTAGTAGAAATGAATATCCTTACCGGAAAGGGTGGACACAGTCACCGTACGGTGGAGTGTCTTACAGGCTTGGGGGATCCAACGATCCCGGGGGTATCTGGCTGAGGAGGTCCCGATGTGAAGTCGCATCAGAGATGACCGACACCATTCAATGGTATGGGGGTCCTCAATCAATCCGGATATCTTCCTCCGATGGAAGGAGTATACCAGGAGAACTCGTTAAGGCTCAACAAAGTCCCATTCATGGAAAGGAGACAAGAATAACAAAAAAAGTTACAAAGAGTGCTGGACATTGCACTATGATATAAAACGTGATCATGAAGAAAATAAAACAAAGTCAAGTAAATTCGCGTAAAACAGGGCATTTATAGGCATTAGCAACCCGACATGTTTCGGACCATCGTCCTTCTACTGGGGCATAAGCCTGAATGCCTGTATCACGCTTACATATATACACAGATAAATACAACACATATAAATCAGCTGTGTAGACCTGGGTAATTACATAGACAATTAGTATGGACCTGCTAAGCAGCTATGTCAAGTCATTACTCAGTGTTTAATTCAGTGTGGAAAACATTCATTGCTGACACTGCAGAGTAAACTCCATATTAATCTACCAATCGGTGCTCTATACGGAGTCATGTGACTAGGTCACATGACACTGCAGAGTATACTCCATAGTAATCCACCAACCAGAGCTCAAATACGGAGTCACGTGACAAAGTCACGTGACGGCATCATTGGCGTGACGTCATCGCGTTTCGGACGTCGCGCTCCACGCCTCCCTTTCACTTCAGGAAGTGAGAGGCCGAACTAAGGAGACATAACATCCACAACAGCCACAGGGGCTGTCATAGCGCGTCAATCTGGCGCGCTCCAGTGCACTCGGCTTCCGGTGTCCCCAATAAGGGGAATTTGAGCATTTTGGGTTACATAAGGGAAATGATGGACATGAGTATATGTATTTCATCAGAAAAACTGTAGGCAGGTCAAGTATTACTACCTATATGACCTATAGGTCCCTCTACATGGTATTAAAACCCTAAGAAAATCGAAAATAAAACTAAAATGTGTATTTAAAATAAAAAATGTTGAAATAAAAAATTAGGAATAACCCCCTTATATACAAAACATGTTTATAATCAGAAGTACCTGTCCGATGCTATACAGCCCTGCTCGTTAACTATACAGCGGGGACTCACAAGAACTGGCATGATAATATATATGCATATCACCCAGGCCTACATAGTAACATGTCTATACATTAAGGACTACACGCACCAATTATGACTTATTAATAAAGGCGTTTATATCCCAGTCCACATTCAACCCATGGGGGGAATAGCTTTTTAGTTGGTAGATCCAGAAAACTTCGAGCTGTGATACCCCCCTGGTACGTGGACCCCCTCTCCATGATGGAACAAATTTATCTATGACCTGGAATTTAGAGCCCCTCGGATTCTTATTATGGAACTCCAGGAAATGACGAGGAACACTATGGTTAGTGCGGCCTTTTTTGATGGCAGTAATGTGTTCATTTACTCGAATGTTAAATGATCTAATGGTGGGACCCACATACTGCATATTACAAGGGCATGTAATAAGGTACACAATGTAACGCGTGGTACATGTGACAAAATGTTTAATTTGATATATGGTGGAAGTAATAGCAGATTCAAAGCATACCGATCTGCGATTTCCACACAGATTGTACCTACACACATTACATTTCTTACAAGGATAGTATCCTTTAGTCTCTGGGAAAAAGGACGGTCTGGTTTTTTTTTTTTTTTTTTTTTTTTTTACGTCATTTGTTAGAGAAAAAAGATATATATAAGATAAAGTAAGATATAAGACAGCTTAGCCAGAGAGAATCTTTCTGGATACACGAAACCAGGGTGTCTGTCCCGAGAGGACTAAATGTGGAGTTTGACTTAAATTGTTTTATCTCTAACGAATTACGTAATGCACTCTGTGTTTATTATTTATTGTGTATCTATTATGCTGATCTTTTACTGCTTCTGTTACTATGTATTTAAACATCCATTTATTAATTGTTGTGTTTATACTTCTATGCAGGTGTGTGGTTTTATTTATCATTGTGTGTAAAAAAAGATTTTTTACTACAAGCTAGAGAATGCTGCGGGTGCTCTATGGGTCATGTTAATGTTTAAAGTATCGTTTACACATTTTTTAGTATATATTTTTAACATATATTCTTGTAGTTACATGGTAACTCTTGATATTTCTTTGCGCTGCATGATTAAGTTCTGGCATTGTTGCTTTTTACTTCACTGGCTGTGCGGAGTCAGTTACCAGGTTTTTATTCAATTATTTTTTATGGTATTGGGATGATGTCCCCATTGAGCTCAGGAGAGGATTTCCCAGCGGGGACTTCCGGTCCCGTTGCTCTTGACACTCCCACTGTTGGATGATAGCGGGTATATTAAGGCTCTACGGGTGACAGGTGCACTCCACCCTCGCTGACGAAGTCTGCTTGACGTAACGCCGCGTACGGGGGCGGAACTGCTTGACCGCCGTCACCCGCAGCCTTCTCTTGCTGACAGCTGTTCAGACGCGAACAGTCTGTTTCATTACCTAACACTGCCGCATAGACTCTTATGTAGTGGTGCTCTATTTAGCGTCCTTTCCTTCATCACTTTTTATCAAATAAATTTGGAAACTTGGCTATTTATGGATCGCTCTTAGATTTTTTTATTTCACTTATTCTCTCTGGGGAAAATTGCTTCTCTGCTCTGCCTTTCCAATACGGATCCCTCTCTCCCATGGATATCGCTACGCACTGAGAGAGAACATACAGCACATGACAGCCATCTCTGCAGTATACCAGCAGTATACCATATACCTTAGGGGATCTCCGCAGATGACAGCTAGCCCAGCAGTTTGCCACGGATCCACTCATGCCGTTTTAGACCCCCTATAACTAAGGGGTCAACTGGATCTGGTAAGCACAATCTTACTTCTTATTACATCACCTGGATAAGTGCCTTATACGAGTGTCCCCAGAAGAGAGTTATTCCCCATTATTAATGAACTATTTTATTTCCAATTCATGATTGGACTATCCATTATCCTTTTATCTTTTGCGCTGCACTTATTTTGTTTATTGAATGTCACTGAGGTTGGTGTTATCCTCTTAGTGTTCAGCTTGCATTAGTCTTAAATTTGGTTTGCGCTGATTGTCCCTTTATTTTCTATTGTCTATTGCTACACCATTCTATCAGCTGCAACTATGGAAGTTTTTTCATTTCTTGAACAAAGAGAAGTTAAACTCAATGAGATCTTTTCTAATACCATACCTGTGAACACATCTGATGACGTTTCCACCAATTTCAGAAAATTAGGTTATCTTTTTGAAAAACAAATCAAAGCATGGTGGGATATTGCGTCATTTGAACAGTATGTTAAAAGTAAACTGGTGCCCAGAAGGCTTAGGTGGGATATACCCCCTAGTGATGGTCTCACAGATAAGGAATCTCTGTTAGAATGGCACCAGTTCTTTATTAGTAAAAGCCAAGAATTAATAGAATTTCTTTTAACCAGGAAAAAGAAAAAAATGGTATTAATTAATCAACAAATTTCTGAGTTAAAAACTCGATTGGAGTCAGCCCAAAATTCCCCTGATTTTTCTAGATTATCAGGAGAATTAAAAGTCAAGATGTTGAAGTGGGATAAAGAAGCGCAGGAGAAAAAACGAACAAAGTTTGTTAGGCATTGAGGTGATTTTTCTAGAGGAGATGTCTTTAAATGGCAATCCAAAATACAAACCCCTGCCCAGACCCCTGAAGTCTCCACCACCCAAACATTGAACGCACTGCCTCCTGATACCCCTAGACTCATGTATCAATCATCACAGGCTGAGGGATCTATCCCACAGGGAGCTATCCCCAAAAAACCTAATAGAAGCACAAGAGGTAGGGGGAATCCGTCTGGAAGGGGCAGAGATAGAACCCATTACCAGCAGCAACCTAGTCAATATGCCCAAGAACGCAGGGAGAATGACTGGAGGCCAGTACGCCCCCCTAGGGGCAGGGGCTCAGGTTCTTTTCCGTATAGAGAACACTACCCACACTCCGATCAAAATTCGTATTATGATCATTATGATCAACAATACGATCGGACCCCGATTTCCCTACAAAATAGATTCACTCCTTTATCCCAGGATAACACACATTATCAAAATAATTTTTTAGGACATCCCCAATCCCAATGGCCGGATCGAGGAGATTTTACTCCCACTGGAAACAGACAGGGCGGGAAACGAAGACAAAGAGAGGGAGAAGAGCTGGACGAAAAACAAAAAAGATTAAAGTCCCATTAGGCACAGGTATTTTCAACATCAGCGGGGTAGACCTTTCGGATGATGAACTACGAGTGTTAGATAAGGGTTTGAAATTCGCCCCAGCTTGTAACTTGAGTAAATTTAAGACATATATCAGCCTTCAAAAATTTGTGAGAACCTTAAATATTAAAAGGTACTTTCTCTCCAAACCTGGTGAAAGGTCTGTCTACGGTCCATCCACACCCAATGGAGAATTACATTCCAATTTAGCCAACCGATCTGTCTTTAATCCCCGAAAAACGACCATAGACACATAGAAGTTTTTAAAAATATGGTTTCCAGTGATCTAGAAGAGTTAAAAGTGAGAAAGGTCGGGGACCCATCTTTTCTCTAAAAAGGTATTAGCCTATTGGAAAAAAACAAAAATGTGGTTATTCGACCCGCCGATAAGGGGGGCGGGTTAGTGGTCATGAGCAAACTGTATTATCAGGGTGAAATGGACCGTTTGCTGTTGGACAGAAATACCTATCAGGTCCTCAGCAAAGACCCAGTTCTCCAATATAAGAAGGAGTTGGAGACACTTGTCTCCTTTGGTAAAACCAGTGGTATCTTGAATAAGAAAGAGGCATCATATCTGATCCCAAGCGCATGCAGAAGACCTATTATATATTTTTTACCCAAAATTCACAAGGATCTCCAGGCCCCACCGGGTAGACCTATTGTGAATGGGATAGATTCGGTCTCTGCACGTTTGGGTCAGTACATTGATTTCTTCCTGAAACCTCTGGTCACTTCTACTACCGCTTTCTTGAAAGACACTAAGCACATTATCAACATTGTTGAAAATCTACCTTTTAGTGAAAACAGCATACTGGTAACAGCCGATGTTGGCTCACTTTATACCATTATTGGACATTGTGATGCCATCCTTTCCGTCCAATGGGCTCTTGATAAGTCTCACTTACCCCCTCAACTTGGTGCATTTATTTTAAAAGCATTGGATTTCTGCCTAGCCAGAAATTATTTCTGGTATGGAGGCAAATTCTTCCTGCAAATTCTCGGTGTTGCCATGGGTGCTCGGTTTGCACTGAGCGTTGCCAACCTATTCATGGCACACTGGGAAGAGGATTCGGTCTTTGGTAGCAGACCACCCCAGTTGGTCTGCTACCAAAGATATATTGATGATCTGTTTATGGTCTGGGAAGGAGACTTGATTAGTCTCCAGCTTCTTATGTCTAGACTCAACGGCAACACCAAAAATATCCGCTTGTCCTGGAACTCTGATGCCTTGAGCATAGCTTTCCTCGACTTAGAAATTTTTAAACATGAAGCAGCTTACCGAACACGCAATTATTGCAAACCCACCGACAGAAATGGCTACATCCCTCTGGATAGCTGCCATCATTACACTTGGCTGATGAACATTCCCAGAGGGCAGTTCATACGCCTACGTCGCAATTGCTTCTTGGATAGTGACTACCACACACAAGCTAACATCATGGCAGAGAAATTCGTACAAAAGGACTATATGAAAACTCAGATCACGGATGAACTATTAAAAGTAGGTTCCCTTGATAGAACCACCTTAGTGGCAGAATCCAATAAATCAAAAAATGTGACCCAGGACAATTCCCAATTTAGGATAGTCCTGGATTATAACATCCAATATAAAAAAATAGAAAAAATTATTTTAAAACATTGGAACATCCTGAAAAAGAACAGTGTTTTAGGACCCACACTTCCACCGCGTCCAAGATTTATCTATAGACGCCCACCTACTTTGCGTAATTTATTAGCTCCAAGTGTTGTTGATCCCCCGATTATTAAAGAAAACCGCATTTTTAACTTTATGTCCGGTTTTTATGCTTGCGGTAAATGCCCAGCATGTAGGCAATGTAAATCCAATAATAAGAGGAAGAAAGTTTTTACTGTGTATTCTACTGGCAAGAATTATCAAATTAAAAACCTTATCACATGTGACACTGTAGGCGTGGTTTACATGCTACAGTGCATATGTGGTCTTCAATATGTCGGACGAACGTCGCGACCACTGGGGGTCCGGATTTCTGAACATGTTAGTAACATCAAACGAGGTCTTAAAACCCACTCTGTGTCCAAACATTTCAGAATTCATCACAATAGGGATCCAAAACAGCTTTTTTTCTGGGGTATAGAAAAGGTCACAAGACATTGGAGGGGGGGGTAATTTTATAAGACAGCTTAGCCAGAGAGAATCTTTCTGGATACACGAAACCAGGGTGTCTGTCCCGAGAGGACTAAATGTGGAGTTTGATTTAAATTGTTTTATCTCTAACAAATGACGTAATGCACTCTGTGTTTATAATATTTATTGTGTATCTATTATGCTGATCTTTTACTGCTTCTGTTACTATGTATTTAACCACTTGACATCCGGAGGCCGTCATATGACGGCCTCCACTTTCAGGGCTTATATCTGAATGATGTCTGAGGCTACAGACATCATTCAGATACCGGCATTTTCAGCCGGCGATTCCGTACACCATAAGAAAGATCATAGCGGCTGTTCCGCCGCTTGATCGTTCTTACGGGCGGCGGGAGGGGACACCCCCCCCTCCCGCCGCCCTCCGGTGCTACTACCGACTCACCTCAGCGATCGGTGAGTCGGATAGCGGATCCGCCGGCGCCGGATGTTCACCATAGAGATTTCCGGCGGACCAGATGGTCGCCGGAGTCTCTATGATCGTTCGGAGGCCGGGCGCGATGTTATGACGTCACGCCCGGCCTCTGCATTCAAAAAAACGGCGCCGCTTCGGCTGTGAAGCGGCGATCGTTTTATTTTTTTTTTTTATTTTAGGCTTCCCAGCCTAGAGGTGAGATGTGGGGTCTTATTGACCCCATATCTCACTGTAAAGAGGACTGATCGTGTCATATTCCTATTACAAGGGATGTTTACATTCCTTGTAATAGAAATAAAAGTGATCAAAAAAAAAAAAATTTTTTTAAAGTGTCAAAATAAAAAATTTTAAGTAAAATTAACAATAAAAAAAAAAAAAAAATTTTTTAAAGCGCCCCTGTCCCCGTGAGCTCGCACGCAGAAGCGAACGCATACGTAAGTCCCGCCCACATATGAAAACAGTGTTCAAACCACACATGTGAGGTATCGCCGCGAACGTTAGAGCGAGAGCAATAATTTTGGCCCTAGACCTCCTCTGTAACTCAAAACATGTAACCAGTAAAAAATTTTAAAGCGTCGCCTATGGGCATTTTTAAGTACCAAAGTTTGGCGCCATTCCACGAGCGTGTGCAATTTTGAAGCGTGACATGTTAGGTATCTATTTACTCGGCGTAACTTCATCTTTCACACAATGCAAAAAAATTTGGCTAACTTTGCTGTTTTGTTTTTTTTTTAAGCATGAAACTGTTTTTTTTCCAAAAAAAACGCGTTTGAAAAATTGCTGCGCAAATACCGTGCAAGATAAAAAGTTGCAATGACCGCCATTGTATTCTGTAGGGTCTCTGCTAAAAAAACATATATAATGTTTGGGGGTTCTATGTAATTTTATAGCAAAAAAATGATGATTTTTGACATGTAGGAGCGAAGTGTCAGAAATGGCCCGGATATGAAGTGGACATCCATTTATTAATTGTTGCGTTTATACTTCTATGCAGGTGCAGGTGTGTGGTTTTATTTATCATTGTGTGTAAAAAAAGATTTTTTACTACAAGCTAGAGAATGCTGCGGGTGCTCTATGGGTCATATTAATGTTTAAAGTATCGTTTACACATTTTTTAGTATATATTTTTAACATATATTCTTGTAGTTACATGGTAACTCTTGATATTTCTTTGCGCTGCATGATTAAGTTCTGGCATTGTTGCTTTTTACTTCACTGGCTGTGCGGAGTCAGTTACCAGGTTTTTATTTAATTATTTTTTATGGTATTGGGATGATGTCCCCATTGAGCTCAGGAGAGGATTTCCCAGCGGGGACTTCCGGTCCCGTTGCTCTTGACACTCCCACTGTTGGATGATAGCGGGTATATTATGGCTCTACGGGTGACAGGTGCACTCCACCCTCGCTGACGAAGTCTTCTTGACGTAACGCCGCGTACGGGGGCGGAACTGCTTGACCGCCGTCACCCGCAGCCTTCTCTTGCTGACAGCTGTTCAGATGCGAACAGTCTGTCTCATTACCTAACACTGCCGCATAGACTCTTATGTAGTGGCGCTCTATTTAGCGTCTTTTCCTTCATCACTTTTTATCAAATAAATTTGGAAACTTGGCTATTTATGGATCGCTCTTAGATGTTTTTTATTTCACTTATTCTCTCTGGGGAAAATTGCTTCTCTGCTCTGCCTTTCCAATACGGATCCCTCTCTCCCATGGATATCGCTACGCACTGAGAGAGAACATACAGCACATGACAGCCATCTCTGCAGTATACCAGCAGTATACCATATACCTTAGGGGATCGCCGCAGATGACAGCTAGCCCAGCAGTTTGCCACGGATCCATTCATGCCGTTTTAGACCCCCTATAACTAAGGGGTCAACTGGATCTGGTAAGCACAATCTTACTTCTTATTACATCGCCTGGATAAGTGCCTTATACGAGTGTCCCCAGAAGAGAGTTATTCCCCATTATTAATGAACTATTTTATTTCCAATTCATGATTGGACTATCCATTATCCTTTTATCTTTTGCGCTGCACTTATTTTGTTTATTGAATGTCACTGAGGTTGGTGTTATCCTCTTAGTGTTCAGCTTGCATTAGTCTTAAATTTGGTTTGCGCTGATTGTCCCTTTATTTTCTATTGTATGTTGCGGACACTAACCAAGATCTTCCCGTGACTTCTTTGCAACCCTTTTTTTGAAACAACGTCGGGAACTATCTCCACTCCCATGTCTTCTCTCTGTCCGTCTGATTGAAGGACAATGAAAGGGCGTGCTTGCTTCCAATTTAGCTTGACAGATGCTCATAAATAGGCCACTTTACCAGGCTTTAACACATTCTCACACTTGTCCAAGTGCCAGATCTTTCCCTTCTATTTTTGTACCCGGTGCTTGTAGGCTTGTCTCAGCATGGGGTGCAAACTTGTAGTTGAAGTGCCCGGCTCCAGAACAAGAGGTGTCAACAGCATTCTGACAAGATCAGTATTGGTCCCTATGATGAGAGAACTCTTACTGGCCCCTGGTGGGCGAGGACAGACCACTGCCTGAGTTTCAAAAGTCTCAGCTTTCCCAGCCATGGAGGGATCGAAGGTCAGCTTGACCAGTAGATAGCCATCATAGGGGAAGTTCTGAGTCACAATGCCCCATATCTGCAACTCTTCCAACTTCTGCAAAGGCAGGTGCTTGAGGTGCCTGTCATAGAAGTCTCTGTAGAGAAGGGTCACTTAAGCTCCAGTATCCAGAAGGGCCTTGGTTTAGACTCCCTTTACTTGGATGGGAAAAACAGGAGAAGGTCCCACCAGCTTGTCAGGGAGCATGGAGGAAGTGGTGGTTTGTATCCGCGCTCCTCTCTGCGAGGTTCTGATTGGGCTTAAGTCTGCGCTAAGTTCTGGAAGTCTGGTGTGCATTGACTCTCCGACACCAGGCAGCATTTGTCAAAAGAAACAGGACACTGGGTTGCTTGGAGGCAACAACGGGGGGCCTTCTGCAAGGGTTTGGACTTTCGCTGCTGTTTCTTCGTGTCATTGGTTTTGAGCCAGCTACCGTAGATGGGCACCCAGTTGGCTCCTTCACCAGAGCCCTCCGAAGTTTCCCTCTGGCTTCTGGCACTGTGCTTCAGGCTTCACTGGGCTTAAACACACCTGTTGATTAATGTCCCACATAATTTCAGCATACCTTGGTATGCTCAATGGCACTCCTCACTGGTACACATGAAAATGCTCATCACCGCCTCCAATATAGACACTAGTATGGATATGCGTGCATCGCTACCAAATATTCATAATATCCCTGTAATTATGGATAATCAAACATTAAAATCACTTGATCTTACCGGATCTAATGAATATCAATTAGCTGGGGTGATCTTTTGGCCAGAAAATTTGATAAGAGGGGGCCAGCCCCCCCACATTAATCACTTAATAAGTCTCTAATTATGTGAGATCTAACATTAAAACCACTTGGGGGGGCGTGACCGGATGTCGGTGTTGGTTGTGTGTGGAGCGTGAAACGAGCAGTGTGCTGTGAGCTCCCCCTTAGCGTATTGCCACGGCCGAAGAACCCGGCAACATTAGATTGCTCTGCGCCTTGTGAGATAGTCCCCGGTGTCCTGAGCGGTAGAGGGCGAGTGTGGAGGAGGGGTCCGGTGGATCGGTGCCCATAGCCTGAAACCCAGCACGCATTGTGACAGCGTCGCTGGTGCTGCTGCCGCCACTGCGCATGTGCAACCGGAGCTCAGAAGCAGTGGAGAGTGAAGACCGGCGGCTTCAGTGCGGAGGCCCTGCCAGGGGGTATCTAAAGCACCCCCTCGGAGGCTGAGTGGAAGCCGGCAGATGTGCAGCTGAAACCCGGTCTGGAGAAGGCAGGTGAGCAGGATTTTGAAGCAGGGCACAGGCTTGGACAGCCCTCTGTTTGCTGTTGCGGTTATTAAGAGGTAACTGTGGAACAATCTTCAAAGTGTCAGGATCAAGCAACAGCATACAGCATAATTGTTGCCTGTTTAAAACGCCACACTGCCAACTATAGTGCTTCTGTTTCTAGTGACACTTGCCATTGGTGACCATTCTGGGACCCGCTGTTTGATGTGCTGTATTAGAACTTTGAAATAGGCCCTGTTAGCTTACTGTTCGTTGTTGCTGTTGCTAAGAAACGGAGTGCAAGCGACCCTGCATCACAAGATAAGGGGACGGAGGAGTGTACGGGTAACTGTGGTACAAGTTTCAAAGTCCCAGGATCAAGAAATAGTGTACAGCATAAATAGTGCCCGTTTAAACGCTATATTGCCATATTGCCATTTATTTTGCCTCTGCTGTTAGTGACACTTGCCATTTGTGATCACTCTGGGCCCTGCTATTCGCTGTGCACCCCTCTTTTTCTTTGTGTGACTTAGACATTTAAAGTCAGCAATGTCAAGGAAAAAAGGGGAGGATCCAGGTAATATGGAGAATCTGGGGACGCAGTCGCTGCGATCCGCAAAGGAAAAGGGAAATCAGGCGGCGGCAGCAGCAGCGAGGCTGGAGAAATTTGCGCATGCCCCTGAGCAGACCCCCACAAAAACCGGGGTTGCAAGGCAAGTTAAAGCATCCGGGGATAGGAAAAGCCAGGGTCAGGCTTCATCAACAGCAGTAGGAGGGGGGCCTAAGAATGTGATTAACAACAAAAGCACAGGGGTGGGGGAAAATGCTTATATACCATTACCAACTAATGCTCCTACTATAGAAGCAGAACCCACCCTGCGGGAAATACTACAAGCGGTTAATATGTGCAAAACATCATTGGAGGGTTTAAGCTGCCAAATTAAAGAGGTTAAAGAGGAACTATTATTAATAAAGCAAGAGTTACAAAAGGCAGTGGAGAGGATAACAGCTCTGGAGGGAAGGGTGAGCCAAATGGAAGATGATGTATTTCCTCTACAGCAAGATGTTAAAATTATGAAGGATCAACTGGGCAGAATTACTGAGAAAATGGATGACATGGAAAACCGTTTAAGAAGGGACAATGTAAGGGTAGTGGGGCTCCCAGAAGGGTGCGAGGGGCATAACTCTATTGTTTTTTTGGAAGGTTGGCTCAATGAAATATTTGGAAGAGAAACATTTTCTTTACAGTTTGCGATTGAACGGGCTCACCGGGTCCCCTTCAGGGCCCCGCCTCCTGGAGGCCGCTCCAGGTCTCTATTAATGAAGCTCCTGAACCACTATGATAAAATAATGTTACTGCGTAAAGCCAGAGAAAAGGGGCCTATTTTTTACAAAGGAGCTAAAATTTCTTTTTTCCCGGACTTCTCACCGGAGTTGCAGAGACGCAGGGAGGGGTTTGTGGAGATCAAACGCATCTTACAAAAATTTGAAGTAAAATACGCTCTATTGTACCCAGCTAGGCTACGGGTAGAGGCAGATGAGGAGGTTCTCTTTTTTGATTCCCCGACAGGAGTAACACGCTGGTTTGAAGGAAACAAACAGAGACTGAAATGCAAGGAGAGGAGCCAAGTGAGCTAAGATACCTGATATGAAGATTTGGGACGATGGGAAGAACTATGGGCTTGGCAAAGGGTGGTAGTAGGAATTTGTATGTTAAGCAGGATGAGAGAAAGGGACGGTATTACACTTAAAATTTGGCACATGAGTACTTCTTTAGCAGTGGGTGGGGGGAATATGGCAAGAGTGGGTATGGCACTGGGAGTGGATGAGGTGGTCACGATTAGAGCCCCTAGGGCGAACCTGGTAAGGTGGGGGAAGGGTGGGGGTGGGAGATTGTTGGGGTGGGCGGTTTGGGGGGGGGGGGGGACGGATGGGAGGCGGGGTGTATGGAGATTTGTAAAATCAAAACAGAGTGAAAATAGAACACATTTAGTAGTTGAGGGGGAATGTAAGGGGATAGGGGAAAGGGATCCAGGTTTGAAAACAAGTGTGGTAAATAATAAAGGAAAATGGAAGATAAGGGGGAACACATGGAATGTCACTAGAATAATAGTAATAGTAAGAATAGTAGGTTAAGTCATGTGGGCATTAAAGCACAGAGTGCAACCATGGGGTTTTTTTTTTTTTTTTTTTTTTTCTCTTTTCTTATATAATGCACTTCACGGCAAAAGTAGTGAGGTTTTTTTTTTTTTTTTTTTTATTTTAAGGGTAGGGAGTCACAAAAGATGCAGAGGATTTTTGCACAATATATTGTACTAAGCCCAAAGCTGGGATTTTCCCGTTTTTTTTTCGTTTTTGTTTTTTTTTTCTCTGGTATGCATATCACGGGGTTTATAAGAATTGCTTCCCGCTCCTCGCCCCTTTGATGCAGTCTAGGGTTTTTAAGATAGGCTCCTGGAATATACGGGGGATGGGGAACCCAAACAAGAGATCGGCTATCTTCTCGCTGTTGGAAATGAGGGGGGTGGACCTGGTCTGCTTACAGGAAACCCACTTAACAAAGGATACGACAAAATATTTGCAAAATAGGAGGTTTCAGGCCCAATTCCACTCGGCTTACTCCTCGTATTCTAGAGGAGTGAGCATACTGGTGAAAAGAGGTGTGGTGTTTTCCTGTCGGCAGACCAGTATAGATGACATGGGCCGATATATTTTCCTGCATTGTTTAATAGAAAATAGAATGTATGTCTTAGCTAACATCTACATCCCCCCACCTTTTAATCTCGAAGTGTTGTACAAGCTAATGGAATTTATGGTAGACAAAATGGACACCCCGGTTGTAGTCGTAGGTGACTTTAACGAGGTGACGAACATAGCACTGGATAGATTCCCACCAAGAGCTCAAACATACAATCTAGTAGAGGGCCGTTTAGGCCAGTTTTTGGTGGAGGCAGGATTGATAGATGTGTGGAGGCTTCGGAATCCTGAAATAAGACAATACTCCTGTTTCTCGGCCTCCCACTCCACCCTTTCCAGGATAGATCTGACCCTCGGGAATACAGAAGTGCTGCCGTTAATAAAAGATGTAGCATATCTCCCGAGAGGGGTCTCGGACCATTCCCTGATGGTGGTCTCAGTGAATATAGGGGGTAGGGTGTCCCGGGGATCCTGGAAATTGAATACATATTGGCTGGAGTTAATAGGAGAACCAGAGAGGATAATAATAAAGCTAGAAGAATTTGTAAGATTTAATGCAGGTTCAACTACAGGGGGTATACAATGGGATACCCTGAAGGCATTCCTCAGGGGTATACTGATCCAGGGGGTGGCAGGTGTCAAGAAAAAATCAAGAGAGTGGGAGGAAGGGATTAGGAGGGATTTGGAGATGGCAGAGAAACAATTCCTGGAGGATCCATCCCCAGAGAGGCAGAAACAGTGGGAGGACAAACAAGAGTCTTACAGAATGACAGTATTAAGGAGGGGGGAGAATAAGCTACTTTTTCAGAGACAACGAGCCTTTGTGGAAGGAGAAAGTGTGGGACGCATGTTAGCCTACCTAGTGAAAACCAACTCCTCCTCTTCAACAATTCCTGTAATTAGGACCTTAGATGGTGGGATCTCTTCTCATAGTTCAGAGATTACGGACACATTTGGGAAGTATTATGAAAACCTGTATAGGTCACAGGGGATGGGAGGAGAGGAGGATATGGATAAATTTTTCAGTAATATGCCAATCCCTAGTGTTACAGAGGAGGATAAAGAGAGATTGGACGCACCAATAACTCTAGCTGAATTAGGGCAAGCGGTGAATGGAATGGCAAATCATAAATCTCCGGGGCCAGACGGTCTCCCGGTTGAGATCTATAAGCAATACGGGAAAATCCTGTTACCAGAATTACTTAAAACTCTGAATTGGGCATTAAAGGCGGGGAGGTTGCCCGACTCTATGACCGAAACTACCATTATTCTGCTCCACAAAGAAGGGGGGGACCCGTTGGAGCCGTCGGCATATAGGCCAATATCTTTGTTGTGTACGGACGCCAAGATCCTGGCAAGGGTATTGGCGTCCAGACTTAACAAAATCATTTGTAAACTAATACACCCTGACCAAACGGGATTTATCCCCCACAGGACTACCAGTATGAACATAAGGAGGGCATATATGAATCTCCAGACACCGACAGAGAATACGGGGTCAAGAGCCGTGGCGTCCCTAGATATAACTAAGGCCTTTGACAGCCTGGAATGGAATTATCTCTGGCGGGTTCTGGAAGAATTCGGACTAGGTCCCGTTTTTATAAAATGGGTAAAAATACTGTATAACGGTCCGAGTGCGAAGATTAAGGTTAACAATGAATATTCACAAAAAATCTGTTTAGAAAGAGGGACGAGGCAGGGGTGTCCTCTGTCCCCTCTCCTCTTTGCTCTTGCTATGGAGCCACTAGCAATCTACATCAGGTCCTGTCCTAGAGTGAGGGGGTTTATGAGAAGAACAGGAGAGGAGAAGATTGCCCTGTATGCCGACGATGTCCTACTGTTTCTTGGAGACGCTGAGGACTCCCTTAGGCAGGTAATGGATATAATGGAGAGGTTCGGTAATTTGTCAGGATTAGTGGTGAACTGGAAGAAATCGGCACTCCTGCCCATAGATATACCTAATATGTCTGTGTCATCGGGAATCCCCCAGCTGAAAGTGGTTGCTACAATACGATACCTGGGTATAGACATGACAAAGGATCCCAAGCAGTATATAGAAGATAACCTAGCCCCACTATTGGTTAAATTTAAGCGTAAAATAGATATCTGGAACCGGCTACCCCTATCAGTGGCAGGGAGAGGTAACCTAATTAAGATGATCTGGCTGCCCCAGCTACTGTATTTGTTACATAACACACCAGTGTGGGTGAATAAAAAATGGTTTAAGAAAATTGATACTCTATTTAGGGAGTTGGTGTGGAAAAGGGGTAAGGCTAGGATCAGTCTCCAGAGTTTACAGCTGCCAATTAAGGAAGGGGGAATGGCACTCCCGCATCCAAGATGTTATTTTTTTGCGGCACAGCTGCAGCATATAAGTGGCGGAAGAGTAGATAGAGGCTTGCTGACCCAGGAGGCGCCACACAAGACAGTGGTGGAGGCATTGGAGGCTGACTCTTTTCTTGAGAGAGGCCCCACAATTAGGATGTTAACAAAGGTCTGGAAGGCAGTAAAGAACCTAATGGGCTATGTTGGGTTTACAGAATATGCCCCCCTGTGGCATAATAGGAACCTACAGGAGGTGGTGGCCATGGGGGAGTTCAAAGAGTGGGAGAGATGGGGTATAAACAGGCTATCCCAGCTATACAAAGGGAACGTATTAAAATCCTTTGGGGAACTTCAAACTGAAAACGGAATCCCAAAGCAAACCTTTTTTAGATACTTGCAGATGAGATCTGCCCTGGCTGCCCAGTTTAGGATGCATCCTTTAGTATGGAGCGAGGCCGCATTGCTTCAGAAAGTGGTTAAACCTGGGAAAATAAAGGGATTTATTTCGGAAATATATGCACAGCTGTGCGTTAAAAGTATTGTAAGGCCAGAATACCTTGGGTGTAGGGAGGGATGGGAGGTGGATGTTGGGAAATTATCGGATGGACAATGGAGGAAAATATTGGAGATCGGGCAACTGGTCTCAGTATCCCCTGCGCAGAGAGTTTCCCACTTAATGTTGGTACATAGGGCATATTACACACCAAAAAAACTATTTAGATGTGGACTAAGATCAGATGCTAAATGCCCTAGATGTGGGGGGGAGGGAGACCTAATACACATGGTCTGGAGATGTCCCAAGTTATTTCGGTACTGGACAGGGGTAGTAGAGGCCATTAGCAGCAGGTGGGGGATACCTTTGGAAACAGAGGCCAGACTATGTATTCTGGGAGATAGAACTTGGGGACAGGAGGAGATAACACTAAAAACAGCAGTTTTGAGGTGCCTGTATCAAGCCCGGAAGTTGATTATGCAAAGATGGCAGACCGTAGCACCCCCGACGGTGGAAGAATGGGTAAAAACAGTAAATGAGATCATTTGGAAGGAGAGAGCCCTATATATTAGAAGAGGAAATATAAAGAAATATGAAAAGATGTGGAACCCCTGGTTGATAAGCATCGGTTGTAAGGAATAACTGAAAGAGTTTGGGACCCTGGATGGGATGGGAGGAGGTGGGTGGGGGGGAGGGATTAGGTAGTAGGGGTAGATAAAATGGACATGGTTTGTTTAAATGAACTCTTTCTATACGAATTGGAGGATGTCTCCACATGCCTGTTGATAGATATGTAAATTATATGAAATGTAATTTATAAGAAATGTTAATAAAGAATACTTAAATTAAACATTAAAACCACTTGATCTTACCGGATCTAACGAATATCTATTAGCCTGAATAATTTTTGACCAGAAAATTTGATAAGGGGGGGGGCCAGCCCGTCCATATGTACCACCTAATATCTCTATTTTGATGTGGAATATCTCTGAAATGATGTGAGATCTAACGTTAAAACCACTTGATCTTACCGGATCTAACGAATATCTATTAGCCTGAATGATTTTTGGCCAGAGAATTTGATAAGGGGGGGCTAACCCGTCCATATGTACCACCTAATATCTCTATTTTGATGTGGAATATCTCTGAAATGATGTGAGATCTAACGTTAAAATCACTTGATCTTACCGGATCTAACGAATATCTATTAGCCTGAATGATTTTTGGCGAGAAAATTTGATAAGGGGGGCCAGCCCGTCCATATGTACCACCTAATATCTCTATTTTGATATGGAATATCTCTGAAATGATGTGAGATCTAACATTAAAAACACTTGATCTTACCGGATCTAACGAATATCTATTAGCCTGAATGATTTTTGGCCCGAAAAACTGATAAGGGGGGGCCAGCCCCCCTCATTAATCACTTAATATGTCTCTAATTATGTGAGATCTAACGTTAAAACCACTTGATCTTACCGGATCTAATGAAGATCTATTAGCCCGAATGATTTTTGGCCCGAAAATATGATAAGGGGGGGCCAGCCCCTCCATATGTACCACCTAATATCTCTATTTTGATGTGGAATATCTCTGAAATGATGTGAGATCTAACGTTAAAACCACTTGATCTTACCGGATCTAACGAATATCTATTAGCCTAAATGATTTTTTAAAGAAAACTTGATAAGGGGGGGGGCAGCCCCCCTCATTAATCACTTAATAAGTCTCTAATTATGTGAGATCTAACGTTAAAACCACTTGATCTTACCAGATCTAACAAATTGCTTCCAAAATAGCTAACTTTTTGGTCAATTTTTTGATAAAGGGGGGCTGATGACGGGTTAGCCCCCCCAGCAAATAACTGTTAATATTGCTTCTTCTGTGTGAGATCTAGTGCAAACAATAGTCGATCTAACCTGATCTAACAAAGATCTAACAAACTGCATAAGATTTTTACAAAAATTTTGATATGGGGGGGCTAACCTGGCAGAGGTAGGCCTGCCTAATACTGGTCATCTTCATCATCACAGAAGTGAGCTCTCAAACGCTAAACTCAGAGCTACTGCATCAAGGAAGAGAAAGAGTATGTGAGGGGGTTCGAATTAGAAAAAAATGCTCCTGTGTTGGTGAAGATGAACAGCAATAGGGAGGCTTCGCTTAGCAACGTCCTGGGAGCTTTCAGGTCAGGCTTTATGAGGTATGTAAATGGCCTACACCTATACCAAGAGCATTATTCAATTTTAGTCAAAGCTTGTTTTTATCTACCAACATCCCTTATCTGCATTGGCAATTTTTTGGTAAAGGTGAACTAACCCTTTAAAATAAGGTCGTAACCCCTCCTTACTTTATCCAAAATGGAAAAAAAAGTTTGGTCTTAGTTCTACTTTAATACATTATCAAGTTTTTTTTTTTTTTATGGAAGCAGTTTAGGCACCTGAATGTGACCTAGTATTGGTCTCTTGCATTCCCTGTATAGCAGGGATAGGGTGTGAGAGGAAGCAGCAGCAAAGGGAGCCAATCAGTTCATTTGCTAACAAGAAGCATGCTGATAGGATGAGAGATGAGCTCATTAGTGTGCTGCTTCTTTCACTGCCCATGTTTCGTCACATATGGCGACCCATTATATTTGACTACCCGTTGGACTGCGCATGCGCGACGCCGCCATATGCGTTCCAACACTGTGGTGATCTGTGATTGCGCAGAATTTTGTGGCCACACCCCTGAGTCCAGGTTCAAGCCCCACCATCCAAGTGGACATAGAGTTAGATTATAATTATGCCGTGCGAAGCCAGGCCGTGCCCTAAGCGTGGCGAGCGAAGCCAGGCCGCGAGGGGTCCTGTGGCAAAGTGGTCTTTACAACATTGTTGGAATGCATATGGCGGCGTAGTGCATGCGCACTTCAGCGGGTAGCAAAATGTGATGGGTAGCCGAATGTGATGATACACCCAGTCACAGTTTGGGGTGGGTCCAGGAAGATCTGGGTTTAGAGGAAGTGAGTTCAATGATACTGATCATTAGTTTTAAGACATCTAGCGGCAGAAAAAAAAAGTTCTGCAGGACAAATCTCTGAAGGTGAACATTTAGGCACAAACTAGTTCTTTTATCTCTAAGCCCAGGTTCAGACTGGAGCGATCTTAGACATCGCATGTGACCTGCACCCGCACTGCAGGTGCCAATCACATGCGATGACTTTGAGATGTGAGTTCAGCCATACCGTTGTATGGCTGAACTCCCAATAAATTTGCAGGAAAAAAAGTGCAAGGACTTTTTTTTCCACGCAGTGAAATCAGATCGCATGGGTGTTCTCACCTATGCAATCCGATTCCTGTGCGAGTTCACAGTGCGCACTGCGATCTGTGAACCAATTTGGGGGTGTCATTAACAATGTATTGACACCTGCAGCGGTTTGAACTGCCTGCGGGAGAGATGCGCTGTAATCGCGCTAGTTCCCGTATCACATCAGTGTGAGCCTAGGCTAAAAGGGCTTTTCATTTATATTTTGCTTTTTCTTGGCTCAAAAAATTGGGTAGCTAATCTCTTGTAGGAGTCTAGCATATGTAGACAACATGGGACAGTTTAAAGCTCACCAGATTCTGAGGCCCATGGAAATAGAACAGAAGATTATGGTGCGTTGGGTTGCTCGTGCTGGCACCTGTTGGGGCAGAGGGGTTAATCATTGCCTACAGCAGAATTACCAAGGAGAGCCTTTCACTTGCCTCAATGGAATCTCTTCTGCCTTGGCTCGGAATGCTGCTGAATCTCCCTCACTAGTGGCCTGGCTGATAAGGGAGCAACTCTATAGACACAGGTAAACTATTTCTTAGCAAGTCTGTCACTGCCGGCTTGTCCTCAGGACACGAACAGGATGGTTCATGTGACAGTAGAGTGCTCCTGTCCTGCAGCCAATTTAAAGCTATAGCTCAGCAGACCTCCTTTACCCACCTGCAGCCCTCTCATCCTCCATGGACCAGTTTGAGGACCACATTACCACAGTGACTCCCAGTTGAGGATTCACTGGTCTGTAGATCCAGAGAAAGGCGAAGAAAACCTCCTGGAGACATTTGTAGCAACTATGTCTGAGACAGGAAAAAAAAATCCTTTCTGACCCAAAATATGGCAATGGGTATACACCCTGGATACCACATCCAGAATTGAACTGCATATTGCTATATGGTATAGGTGAAAACAACCAGCCTGATTTAACCCACTCCACAATCGCATGCATTGCAGGTGGTTACAGAATGGCCCCATAGAACCTGGCTAGCCACATTAGGCAGCACTGTCCACCAAAAGCAATACTGTTCAAGTGTGGCTGTGAGCAGCTCTGTATTAATTTTAAGGCAGGCAGTAAAAGCACAGCTCAACTGCCTGGTTTTACTACCCCCCAGTTGCATGTGTGAATGAGCCCTGAAGAGAGATCCACATTTGCATCACTTTTCCTAGGGCATTTGACAGTGGGTATATCACCTCCTCGTTAGCCAATTTAACCCTAATATACTGCACTACCATGTCGCAATCGTGTGCATTGCATGTGGTTGCAGCGTGGCCCCACTAAACTCATCTAAACTAAGATGCCGCTTGTCAAACTCTGGCCTCTGTACATTGCCCTATATCCTACTGACCTCTATACACTGCTCTACAACCTACTGACCTCTGTAAACTGCCTTACAACCTACTGACCTCTGTACACTGACCTACATCCCACTGACCTCTGTACATTGCCCTATATCCTACTGAAGTCTGTACATTGCCTTATATCCCACTGGCCTCTGTACACTGCCCTATGACCTATGTACACTGCCCTACCTACTACTGACCTCTGTACACTGCCGTACACACTACTGACCTACCTACTACTGATGAATGTACACTGATCTACATACTATTGTCTCTGTACACTAACCTACTTACTACTGACCTACCTACTACTAGAATACTACTAAACTCTGTGCACTGACCTACCTACATACTACTGACCTCTGTACACCACCCTACATACTACTGAGCTCTGTACACTGCCCTACATACTACAGACCTCTGTACATTATCCTACCTCCTACTGACCTCTGTACACTGATCTACAAACTATTGACCTCTGTACACTGACCTACTTACTACTGACCTCTGTACACTGACCTACCTACTACTGACCTCTGTGCACTGATCTACAAACTACTGACCTCTATACACTGCCCTGCATACTACTGAGCTCTGTACACTGACCTATAACCTATATCCTACTGTCCTCTATACATTTTCCTACCTCCTACTGACCTCTGTACACTGATACAAATACTATTGACCTCTATACACGGACCTACTTACTACTGACCTCTGTACACTAACCTACCTACTACTGACCTCTGTCCACTGCTCTACATACTACTGAGCTCTTTACATTGCCCTATATCCTACTGACTTCTGAACACTGCCCTGCATCCTACTGACCTCTGTACACTGCCCTACACACTACTGACCTCTGTACACTGACCTACTTATTAATGATGTCTGTATACTGATCTACATACTACTGACCCCTGTACACTCACCTACCTTTTACTGACCTCTGTACACTGCCCTGCATACTTCTGACCGCTGTATACTGCCCCTCATACTACTGACCTCTGTACACTGCCCTATGTACACTACCCTACATCCTACTGACCTTTTTATGCTGCATACTACTGACCTCTTTATACTGCCCTGCATCCTACTACCTTTGTACATTGCCCTACATACTAATAATCCATAGTTGCCAACATTGTAAAAAAATGTATAGGGACACTTTTTTTGGCTGTAGGCGGAGTCTTATCACAATTATGGGTGGGGCATGCGTTTGTAGGCATGACAGCAAAAAAAAAAGACAGAAAAATGGGCGTGGCTTATATGGGTGTGGTTCAAATGGGGGTGTGGTTAGAGTCTGAGATGAATGAGAGATGGAGAAAGAAAGGGGAAAAGAGGGAGGAAGGGAGAGAGAGAGAGAAGGAAAGAAGAAGGGAAGGAGAGAGAAGGAAGGAAAGAGGAATGGAGGGACAGCAGACCCAGATCCTACACCACAGTAGAAATGTGTATTCCAGTGTTTAACCACTTGAGCCCCGGACCATTATGCTGCCTAAGGACCAGAGGTCTTTTTCCAATTTGGCACTGCGTCGCTTTAACTGCTAATTGCGCGGTCATGCAATTCTGTACCCAAACGAAATTTGCGTCCTTTTCTTCCCACAAATAGAGCTTTCTTTTGATGGTATTTGATCACCTCTGCGGTTTTTATTTTTTGCGCTATAAACGGAAAAAGACCGAAAATTTTGAAATAAAATGATATTTTCTACTTTTTGTTATAAAAAAAATCCAATAAACTAAATTTTAGTCATACATTTAGGCCAAAATGTATTCGGCCACATGTCTTTGGTAAAAAAAATGTCAATAAGCGTATATTTATTGGTTTGCGCAAAAGTTATAGCGTCTACAAACTAGGGTACATTTTCTGTAATTTACACAGCTTTTAGTATATGACTGCCTATGTCATTTCTTGAGGTGCTAAAATGGCAGGGCAGTACAAAACCCCCCCAAATGACCCCATTTTGGAAAGTAGACACCCCAAGGAAATTGCTGAGAGGCATGTTGAACCCATTGAATATTTATTTTTTTTGTCCCAAGTGATTGAATAATGACAAAAAAAAAAATTTACAAAAAGTTGTCACTAAATGATATATTGCTCACACAGGCCATGGGCCTATGTGGAATTGCACCCCAAAATACATTCAGCTGCTTCTCCTGAGTATGGGGATACCACATGTGTGGGACTTTTTGGGAGCCTAGCCGCGTACGGGGCCCCGAAAACCAATCACCGCCTTCAGGATTTCTAAGGGTGTGAATTTTTGATTTCACTCTTCACTGCCTATCACAGTTTCGGAGACCATGGAATGCCCAGGTGGCACAAAACCCCCCAAAATGACCCCATTTTGGAAAGTAGACACCCCAAGCTATTTGCTGAGAGGCATATTGAGTCCATGGAATATTTTATATTTTGACACAAGTTGCGGGAAAGTGACACTTTTTTTTTTTTTTTTTGCATAAAGTTGTCACTAAATGATATATTGCTCACACAGGCCATGGGCATATGTGGAATTGCACCCCAAAATACATTTAGCTGCTTCTCCTGAGTATGGGGATACCACATGTGTGGGACTTTTTGTGAGCCTAGCCGCGTACGGGGCCCCGAAATCCAATCACCGCCTTCAGGATTTCTAAGGGTGAAAATTTTTGATTTCACTCTTCACTGCCTATCACAGTTTCGGAGGCCATGGAATGCCCAGGTGGCACAAAACCCCCCCAAATGACCCCATTTTGGAAAGTAGACACCCCAAGCTATTTGCTGAGAGGCATGGTGAGTATTTTGCAGCTCTCATTTGTTTTTGAAAATGAAGAAAGACAGGAAAAAACATTTTTTTTTTCTTTTTTCAATTTTCAAAACTTTGTGACAAAAAGTGAGGTCTGCAAAATACTCACTATACCTCTCAGCAAATAGCTTTGGGTGTCTACTTTCCGAAATTGGGTCATTTGGGGGGGTTTTGTGCCACCTGGGCATTCCATGGCCTCCGAAACTGTGATAGGCAGTGAAGAGTGAAATCAAAAATTCACGCCCTTAGAAAGCCTGAAGGCGGTGCTTGGTTTTAGGGGTCCCGTACGCGGCTAGGCTCCCAAAAAGTCTCACACATGTGGTATCCCCGTACTCAGGAGAAGCAGCAGAATGTATTTTGGGGTGTAATTTCACATATTTCCATGGCATGTTTGAGCAATATATCATTTAGTGACAACTTTGTGCAAAAAAAAAAAAATTTGTCTCTTTCCCGCAACTTGTGTCGCAATATAAAATATTCCATGGACTCGACATGCCTCTCAGCAAATAGCTTGGGGTGTCTACTTTCCAAAATGGGGTCATTTGGGGGGGTTTTGAACTGTCCTGGCATTTTATGCACAACATTTAGAAGCTTATGTCACACATCACCCACTCTTCTAACCACTTGAAGACAAAGCCCTTTCTGACACTTATTGTTTACATGAAAAAGTTATTTTTTTTTGCAAAAAAATTACTTTGAACCCCCAAACATTATATATTTTTTTAAAGCAAATGCCCAACAGATTAAAATGGTGGGTGTTTCATTTTTTTTGTTCACACAGTATTTGCGCAGCGATTTTTCAAACGCATTTTTTTGGGAAAAAACACACTTTTTTAAATTTTAATGCACTAAAACACACTATATTGCCCAAATGTTTGATGAAATAAAAAAGATGATCTTAGGCCGAGTACATGGATACCAAACATGACATGCTTTAAAATTGCGCACAAACGTGCAGTGGCAACAAAATAAATACATTTTTAAAAGCCTTTACAGGTTACCACTTTAGATTTACAGAGGAGGTCTACTGCAAAAATGACTGCCCTCGATCTGACCTTCACGGTGATACCTCACATGCATGGTGCAATTGCTGTTTACGTTTGACAACAGACCGCCGCTTGCGTTCGCCTTAGCGCGAGAGCAGGGGGCGACAGGGGTGCTTTTTTTTTTTTTCTTTATTATTTTTTTGCTTTTTTTCTTATTTTTAAACTGTTCCTTTCATATATTTTTTTTTTAATCATTTTTATTGTTTTCTCGGGGAATGTAAATATCCCCTATGATAGCAATAGGTAGTGACAGGTACTCTTTTTTGAAAAAATTGGGGTCTATTAGACCCTAGATCTCTCCTCTGCCCTCAAAGCATCTGACCACACCAAGATCGGTGTGATAAAATGCTTCCCCAATTTCCCAATGGCGCTATTTACATCCGGCGAAATCTAAGTCATAAAATGCTCGTAGCTTCTGGTTTCTTAGGCCATAGAGATGTTTGGAGCCACTCTGGTCTCTGATCAGCTCTATGGTCAGCTGGCTGAATCACAGGCTGCATTCTCAGGTTCCCTGTTGAGACAGGAGAGCCAGAGAAAAAACACGGAAGACGGTGGGGGGGGGGGGCATTCCATCCCACGGCTTGTAAAAGCAGTCTAGAGGCTAATAAGCCGCTAGGATTGCTTTACATGAAAGCCGACCGCTGGCTGAAAAGAATGATACCAAGATGATACCTAAACCTGCAGGCATCATTCTGGTATAACCACTCAAAGTTGTGAATGGCGTACCTGAAGACAAAAAAATGGTTAACAATAAAGCACAGTAAACGGTAAAGTATAAAAAATTGCATACCTGAAAAGCAAACGTGATAAAACATAACAACAATAAAACATTGCAGAATAGAATACAGTAAAAAAGAGCAGAACAATAGAGAGAGAATAGAGAGAGAGAGAGAACAATAAAACGACAACTATTTTTTTTTATTTTATATATTTTATTTTTTTTGACACTTTTTTTGTAACTAACTTTTGTAACTGTAACCGGTTCCAGGTTCGGGTCTCTCAAAATGCGATGGCATCTTGGGAGACCCTGTGAAAGTATGCCTAGTCTGTGCAATGCTGTACCCTACGCTAATACTCAACTAGTGAATGGTAGCGTTCAAAACATTCACCAATGCAAAGACCAGGATTGTCAGGATAGGAGGGACAATAATAGCGGGTGTCACGCCTATATCCGCGATTGCTGCAGACACAACATCTTTTTTGGGGGGGTTCGTTGGGTAGGGGTACTCGGGAGGACATAAATAAAATGACTCTCATGCAGCCGACTGCATTTGGTTGGGGATGTGAATGGGGGAAGTACGGGCGCTGCAGAAGCGGTGGGTTCCCAATTAGAATTGGCGAATGCAGCAGGAAGGGCATTATGGGCACGACGGGCCTGTGTTTGTCTTTTTGGTGGCAGCGGGACACTACTTGTGCTTGCCACCTCACCAGCTTGAACTGCACTTATGGGACCCGCCACGTCACCAAGTGTTACTACAGTGCTGGTTTGACTACGACCGGGGTGTACTACGCCGCTGGTGCTTGCCAGTTCAATAAAAAGCTACCAAAAAAACTGTTAGCGATCGCAGGGATCAGGCCTGACTCTGCGAACGCTGCAGTTATGCGTTAAGTGTTTTGTAAGTGACAGTGATTGATCGATACTGCACTTGGGTGGGCTGGGCTGGGCCGGGCGGAGGGGCAAAATGCAGGTGCTAGCAGGTATCTGGGCTGATCCCACTAACACTGCGTTTTTGGGAACCCTAAACTGCTGGGGACGCTAGTATAGATCTGATCGGATCAGATATTGATCCGTTCAGATACTATACCACTAAGGGAGGTGTATGCTGCGTGCGTGGGTGTTAGCGGTACTGGCGCTAACCTGACGCTGCCTGGGGCTGGTGCTTGCCAGTTCACCAAAATACTACCAAAAAAACTGTTAGCGATCGCAGGGATCAGGCCTGACTCTGCGAACGCTGCAGTTATGCGTTTAGAGTTTTGTAAGGGACAGTGATCGATGGATACTGCACTTGGGTGGGCTGGGCTGGGCCGGGCCGAGCGGAGGAGCAAAACGCAGGTGCTAGCAGGTATCTTGGCTGATCCTGCTAACACTGGGTTTTTGGGAACCCTAAACTGCTTGGGACGCTAGTATAGATCTGATCGGATCAGATGTTGATCCGATCAGATACTATACCACTAAGGGAGGTGTACGGTGCGTGCGTGGGTGTTAGCGCTACTGGCGCTAACCTGACGCTGCCTGGGGCTGGTGCTTGCCAGTTCACCAAAATGCTACCAAAAAAACTGTTAGCGATCGCAGGGATCAGGCTTGACTCTGCGAACGCTGCAGTTATGCGTTTAGTGTTTTGTAAGTGACAGTGATCGATCGATACTGCACTTGGGTGGGCTGGGCGGAGGGGCAAAACGCAGGTGCTAGCAGGTATCTGGGCTGATCCCGCTAACACTGCGTTTTTGGGAACCCTAAACTGCTGGGGACGCTAGTATAGATCTGATCGGATCAGATATTGATCCGATCAGATACTATACTACTAAGGGAGGCGCATGCTGCGTGCGTGGGTGTTAGTGGTACTGGCGCTAATCTGACGCTGCCTGGGGCGACGCATATCACCGCCGGGCGATTAGGGGGCTAAACCTTTATTCGATAATAAACGGCGGGTGCCCTGACAATATAAAAAATAAATGAACTAACCAGCGTCAACCGTAACGGTTATACGGTGATCAGTGGTGAAAGGGTTAACTAGGGGGCAATCAAGGGGTTAAAACATTTATTAGGTAGTATATGGGGGTACCTGACGCTATAAAACGCTGACGGCGAACCTAAATATTTACCTCACTAACTAGCGTCACCAGCGACACTAATACAGCGATTAGAAAAATGATTGCTTAGCGACACTGGTGACAGGGGGTGATCAAGGGGTTAAAACTTTATTAGGGGGGGTTAGGGGGGTATCCTAGACCTACAGGGGGGTAACAGTAACTGTGCTAACACTGTAACTGTCACAAACTGACACCTAGCAGTAATCAGAAAAAAAAAAAAAAAACCTGCTTGGTGTCAGTTTGTGACAGGGGTGGGTGATTGGGGGGGGATCGGGGGGCAATCGGGGGGGGGACCGGGGTGTTTTGTATGCCTGGCATGTTCTACTGTGTGTGTGTTGTGCACTCACAGTGATGTCTTCTTCCCTCAGCGCTGGAACGGAAACTACCGAGCCGAGGGGAGATGACATCATTTCCTTTGCTGCTGTTTAGCATACAATAGCAAAGGAATGTTCCCATTGGCCGGCGGCGATCGCGAGGGGGGGGCCACGAACGGATGGCCTCCCCCTCCACTCCGATCGCCGGGGAACAAAACGGGACCGCCTCGGGCACCGGGGGGGGGGTCCAATCGGACCCCCCACCCGCGGGAGGCAAATCACGTACATGTACGTGATTTTGCCTGCCCGTGCCGCCTTGCCGACGTACATCGGCGTGAGGCGGTCCTTAAGTGGTTAAAAAATGACAAAAAAAAATTACACAAAGTTGTCACTAAATGATATATTGCTCACACATGGCATGGTTGTATGTAGAATTACACCCCAAAATACATTCTGCTGCTTCTCCTGAGGGGATACGGGGATACCTCATGTGTGAGACTTTGTGGGAGCCTAGCCGCGTATAGGACCCCGAAAACCAATCACCGCCTTTAGGATTTCTAATGCCGCGTACACACAAGCGTAAGGTCCGACAAAAAGAGTCCTTGTCTGTATGCTGTTCCGACGCACCAAAAACGACGCATGCTCTGAAGCAAGTACGAGACGGAAGCTATTGGCTACTGGCTATTAAACTTCCGTTTTCTAGTCCCCTCGTAAGTGTTGTACGTCACCGCGTTCTGAACGGTCAGAATTTGGTGTGACCATGTGTATGCAAGACAACTTGAGCAGAATTCCGTCGGAACTCCTTCGTAAAAATATTCAGAGTTTATTCAGATGGCAAAACGGGTCGTGTGTACAGGGCATGAGTCTCTGAAGCACACGACAGACATCTGTGTGGTGGTTCTCCAGGGACTTGGAAAATATGAGGATATCGTCTAGATAAACCACCACACATAACTGCAACAAATCTCAGGGGACATTGTTAATGAACTCCTGGAAAACTGCCGGAGCGTTACAAAGGCCAAAAGTCATTATGAGATACTCATAATGACCTGATCTGGTATTAAACGCAGTTTTCCACTCGCCGCCCTCCTTAATCCTGACGAGATTGTATGCCCCTCTCAAATCAAGCTTCTTGAAAAACCATTGCTCCCTTGAGGCGGTCAAATAACTCCGTAATCAATGGAATGGGGTAGGCATTCTTAATCGTGAAACAATTGAGACCACTTTAATCAATACAAGGTCTCAGTTCACCACTCTTCTTCACAAAAAAGAAACCAGCACCAGCAGAAGACGAGGATTTGCAGGTGAAACCTTGAGAAAGTGTGTCTGCAACATATTCCTCCATGGCCTTATCCTCCAAGACCGACAAAGGGTAAACCCGGCCACGAGGGGGTATGGCACAAGGTTGAAGGTCATTTGCGCAATCATAAGGCCCGTATGGAGGCAAAGTACCGGCTTGACCTTTGTCAAAGACATCGCTAAAATCGCGGTACTCCTCCGGGAGGGAGGAGAGTGAAGGGGTGCACAAGACCTTGACTATCTTCTGGAAGCATCTCTCACTGCACTGTGGCGACCAGGACAGAACCTCAGCACGGAGCCAATCAAAAGAAGGGTTGTGCCTCTGTAACCTAGGATAACCAATAACCAGCGGAAACTTAGGTGAGGAAATAACTTCATAGTTGCCAACATTGTAAAAAAAAAATGTGGGACACTTTTGTGGCTGTAGGCGGAGCTGTCCAATAATTAGGGGGCGGGGCATTCGTCAGCAGGCGTGGCCTAGCAAAAATAGGCAAGTGCGGCGTGTGAAAAATGGGCGTGGTTTACGCGAAATTGTGGGCGTGGCTTAAATGGGCGTGGTTAGAGTCTGAAATGAATGAGGGATGGAGAGGGGGAGAGAGAGGGGGAGAGAGGGGGAAATGACGGGACAGCAGCCCCAGATCCTACACAATAAAAATATGTGTATTCTAGAAAGTTTAACAATCAGCAGATAAAGATACTCCAAACACCTGGTGTTAGCACTTCAATCATCCCGGCACCATGGTTGTTATGGTGTCAGGATGATTGAAGTGCATTATTTCTATTATTATATTGTAATATAAAATGAAATCATTCAACTCACCATAATGCAGAATCAGTGGGATCCCTGAGCGTGTCACTAGCCACTTCGCCTGCCACCAGCCGTCCGTCCTTGCTTCAGATGTCCGAGCAGAGCCCCCCCTCACACCAGGAGTCCCCGGCGGAGCCCCCCCTCACACCAGGAGTCCCCGGCGGAGCCCCCCCTCACACCAGGAGTCCCCAGCGGAGCCCCCCCTCACACCAGGAGTCCCCGGCGGAGCCCCCCCTCACACCAGGAGTCCCCGGCGGAGCCCCCCCTCACATCAGGAGTCCCCGGCGGAGCCCCCCCTCACATCAGGAGTCCCCGGCGGAGCCCCCCCTCACATCAGGAGTCCCCGGCGGAGCTCCCCCTCACATCAGGTGTCCCCGGCGGAGCCCCCCCTCACATCAGGAGTCCCCGGCGGAGCCCCCCCTCACATCAGGAGTCCCCGGCGGAGCCCCCCTCACATCAGGAGTCCCCGGCGGAGCCCCCCCTCACATCAGGAGTCCCCGGCGGAGCCCCCCTCACATCAGGAGTCCCCGGCGGAGCCCCCCCTCACATCAGGAGTCCCCGGCGGAGCCCCCCCTCACATTAGGAGTCCCCAGTGCCCCCCCTCACATCAGGTGTCCCCAGTGCCCCCCCCTCACATCAGGAGTCCCCGGCGGAGCCCCCCCTCACATCAGGAGTCCCCGGCGGAGCCCCCCCTCACATTAGGAGTCCCCAGTGCCCCCCCTCACATCAGGTGTCCCCAGTGCCCCCCCCCACATCAGGTGTCCCCAGTGCCCCCCCTCACATCAGGTGTCCCCATTGCCCCCCCTCACATCAGGTGTCCCCAGTGCCCCCCCTCACATCAGGTATCCCCAGTGCCCTCCCACTCACATCAGGAGTCCCCAGTGCCCCCCCCCACTCACATCAGGTGTCCCCAGTGCCCCCCCCACTCACATCAGGTGTCCCCAGTGCCCCCCCACTCACATCAGGTGTCCCCAGTGCCCCCCCACTCACATCAGGTGTCCCCAGTGCCCCCCCCACTCACATCAGGTGTCCCCAGTGCCCCCCCCCACTCACATCAGGCGCTCCCCCCCCACCTAGAACCCCCACCCCTTTCCATATCAGACTGGCAGCGGAGCGGGGGGTAGGCGGGCCGAGGCGGAGCGGGGCGAGGCGGAGCGGGGCAGGGGGTGGGCGGCGACGCAGAAGCTTCGTCTAGCCCCCCCCAGCCGTCTTCCTGAACTTCCACAAAATGGCAGCCGTCGGCCGTCGACCTCTAGCGGCGGCGGCGGCGGTTTCAAAAACGGAAACCGGATTTTTCGGGACATTTCCCGGGACACCACAAATCCGGGAATGAAGTCCAAGTCCCGGGAATGTCCCGGGAAATCCGGGACAGTTGGCAGCTATGTAACTTGGAATTGCATTATCTCATGGTGAAGGGCCCCTACGGCCATGGACAATGGAACAGTCTCATGAGTCACATGGGCAGGCTGTAGAGGTCTCCTGTCAAGAGCCTCAATGGCAGGTGGAGTATCATGCAGCTGCAGCGGAATCGAGTGCTTCGATTCAAAGGCAGCATCAATGAACAGGCCTGCAGCCCCAGAGTCGATTAGAGCCTGTATCTCGACGGATGACTCAGCCCAAGACAGGGTAACCGAAACCAGGAGCTTATCTTTCTGGGAAACTGGAGACAAAACAACGCCACCTAAGGTCTGTCCGTGACAGGACCTCAAGGTTCGGGCGTTCCCTGGACGGGTAGGACAAGACTTCAAAAAGTGACCAGCCTGGCCACACTAAAGGTACAATCTCTTTCTTCTCTTAAGGGCTCTCTTATCCGCAGAGAGACACGTAAAGCCCAAGTGTATGGGTTCATCTTCACAGACTGACGCGGTACCAAGAGGCATGGGAGGTGAGGGAGGCAAGGGTGGGACTGCAAAGCTTGGAGACAAATGTACAGGAGGCTTGCGCCAGCGTTCCTTAAAAGAGAGTCTTTCTCTGAGTCTGGAGTCAATAAGGATGGCAAATGTGATCAACCTCTCCAGCACAGTGGGTATATTTCAGGCTGCTATCTCATCCTTGATGTTATCCGAGAGACCATGAGAGAAAGCAGCCACGAAGGCCTCATTGTTCCAAGCAACCTCTGCTGCCAGAGTACAAAATTCAATGGCCTAATCGGCAACAGTTCTCGTACTCTGTTTGATGGACATGAGGCTCTTGGCAGCAGAAGCGGAGCGTGCGGGAACGTCAAATACCCTTTTGAAGGAAGCCACAAATTCTGGGTAACTCAGGACCACAGGTTTTTGCGTCTCCCCTAGAGGGTTTGCATTGGCCAAGGCTCTCTCAGAAAGCAAAGATATCACGAAACCTACTTTAAATCTGTCCGTGGGAAACGCCTGGGGCAGCACCTCAAAGTATATCTCAACCTGGTTGAGAAACCCTCTGCATTGAACTGGATCGCCCCCAAATCACTGGGGAAGCGGAGCAGAACCAGTAATGCTTCTTATAGAGGTAATACTCAAGGCAGGTGCCTGCGCAGAGACTGGAGCAGCAGCAGGGATGGCCTGCAACACAGGTTGTACTGGAGCAGCCATAGTGGAAGATTCCAGGTGAGCCGTGCGACTCAGGAGCGTTTGTAACGCCAAGGCAAACTGATCCATGCAGTGGTCCTGGTCATCCAATCTGGAAAAAATATTACTAACAAGTAGACTGACTGACTTCTGAATTCATGGCCTTTGCCTATTGTCAGAAACCATAAATCAGACCGAGACAGAAGTACAGTTAATCATGCTTGATTAATATCAATAAAAAGGAGTTAGCACAGTCAATACATAGCCAGAGTTCAGTAACCAGATCAGGTAATCAGCCAATGTCAGAGAGCCAGAGATCAACGTAGTAGTACAGCAAGCAGGATCAGGAGCCAGAAGGGACGTCAGCCGAGCAAGTCTTGAACAGGAATGCAGGAGAAAGACTCTGAGATGTTACCAAATGCGAAGGCAGAAATGAAGTGAGCTGGATGGCTTTAAGTAGCCAGGACTGACGAGCAGATCATCAACAGCTGAGTCACTGTGGAGAGAAAGGAGCTGGCAATTAGCCGACAGATGAGCGCCAGCTCAGAGAAGGAAGGGCTGAGCCCAGCCCTGATAGGAGCTTTTAGTATTTTGTTTAGTGGGTTTCCTCCCCCAGGGCCTCTTTTGACCCTGGGACTGACCCTGAGGTTTACCTCTTGAACCTGACGGTGGAGGCCGTCGTGACTGCCTGGAGGCTGATGCTCCTGGCACTGGAGAAGAAGCTCGTCTAAAAGAAAATCGCATAAACTTCTTCTTAACTGGTAAAAGGGAACTTTTCCCACTAGAAATTCTTTGGATGTATTTATCCAGATCGTCTCCAAATAACCGTTCACCATCAAATGGGAAACTGGCCAAGAGCTTTTTTGCATGGCACTTCGGCTGACCAATTTTTCAACCATAAGATTCTACGCACATGTACCAGCCCTAGCATAAGCCGTGAGGCCTGGAGAATAGAATCTTTCATAGCGTCTACTGTAAAACACAACGCCTCTGATATCCCGGCCAAATCTTGGGCCTGCTTATCAGGAATAATTTTGAGTACCTCTATAAACTGGTCCTTTAGGGACTGAGATAACCCGATCGCTGCCAGCGCAGGCTGAACCACTGAACCTGCGAGCGAAATATAGTTTTTAAAAAGGAAGTCCAACTTCTTACCTGTTGGATCCTTCAGCATTTGAGCATTGTCTACAGGACAAGTCAGGTTTTTGTTCACAGAGGATATAGCAGCGTCAATTGCTGGAATCCCCTATTTCTTATTAAACTCTTCCTCCATAGGATAAAGTGTTGAAAACTTTTTTGAAGGAAAAAACTGTTTATCTGGGTGCTCCCCTGGATAGAAAAAGCATGAACAGTTTGGTGAGGCTTCAGTGAATCCAAACTAGAAGTGGGCTCATCGACTGATTCCGCTACTGGCAGCAAAAATGTGGAGCGGACCAATTCAGTGAGAGATTGTACCAACAACCTTTCTTGTGAACCTATTAGGTTCTTCGGAGGAGGAGTCACCAGCCTCTTCCTGGTCCCTTGAGAGAAATTCATTATCTCTCGGCCCTTGTTCCTCAGCATGAGAGTCCTAAGCAATGGATGGGGACCTGTTACACTTAGTCCCACCCTGAGATGCGATTAAAGCGTCAAATTTTTGCTCCAAGCCTAAAATGGTTGAAGAAAAAACCTCCTTAGTAACATATACAGGGGTTGCAATGTTAAGAGCAGCTGCAACACCCGTCACTCCTGATGGCTCACTCTGATCAGCCATATTACTCTCAGGGGAGGATGCCATCATCTTTTTTTGAGATGGTTCTAGGCTTATGTGTGACTGTAGAAGTCCTTCTGGAGCCCTTTTTTGAGGTGTTTTTACCCCCGCTTATGACCATAGCCCAGTGCACAAAGCAGAGATACTGCATCCACTGCTTGAGTAATAGTCCAGCCCTGCTGCTGCTATTAATGCTCAGCCTGATACAATAGTAAATGTGTTAAAAGGAATAAAAAAAAGAATTGCGCTAAGGGCATGAAAAATAAGAAAAATATATTAAATAATTGAAAAAAACGTGAAGGATATCCTGCAGCTAGGCACTATAACCCCGATATAGGGCACATAGAGATAAATGTAAAATAAAGAGTGCAGCGCTGGATAATAAACCAGTATTACAAATATATGTTATATGTGCAGTTACAATGGTGTAAATTAAGTGTTAACTATACATATTACATATATTTGTAATACTGGTTTATTATCCAGAGCTGCACTCTTATTTTTACATTTGTCAAAAGGAATGCCTGTGTCACCAAATCTCTTTCATGCCACCTTTGCTCTTGTGTCCCTCCTCAGCTTGCAGCAGCAACAAGGGTGCCTTTTAAACACTTTTACCCCGCACTGGGCATTGGAGGACGCCAACGCCGTGCTAAGGCCCACCCCCCCACCCCCATCGCCTACGGCCCCTCTCCATTCCTTTGAAAAAGAGCCTTTCCCGCGCAGGCTTCTGATCCTATGGGATCAGCAGTGAGGGGAAAGAAAATGGCAAAGGGGAGGCCTGGAAGCCACCGTGTAAGGCAGCGTGCCGTTCGCGCTTTTTTTTCTTTTGCGCTTCTTCCCTATGAAGAGGGGGAGAAAAAACAGCACAAGGGGAAACCCCCCCAGACTTACCCCAGGTCTGCTGCTGGCTGGAGGAAAGAAAAACTGCTTGTTCCGGACACAACGTGAGCTCTCTGAGGAAGCGTGAGAAGGTAAGTGCTCTATTAAGCCCCCAGTGGTGACACATAGGCATGACAACATTTACTAAATTTAAAGGAGACATTCATAAGAAAATTTCAAAAAGATTTCTTCGAAAACTCCACTTACCTTTCCCGCCACATGGTTTTCTGTGGTAAAACCAACAGACCCAATCTTCACTCTTCACGGTGGGTTCCATTAAACCTTCAGGAGCTGGGGATCCTCGGGGGAACCCACAATCCTGGACCTGTAATACCACCACCGCCAGTAAAATGTTATGGCCTTACTACCAAAAGTACTGGATACTGGGGTCCAGCTCACTAAAAGAGAAGCGTTTACAGGCAAAACCTTGTTTCTTCGGACACGAGGCCCGGGTACCATTCAATTCGGCCTAAAAGACACTTTGAATGGATACGGCTGTATACTCTTTTTTGAAAAAATTGGTGTCTATTAGACCCTAGATCTCTCCTCTGCCCTCAAAGCATCTGACCACACCAAGACGGGTGTGATAAAATGCTTTGCCAATTTCCCAATGGTGCTGTTCATAGCTCTATGGTCAGCTGGCTGAACCACCGTCTGCATTCTCGGGTTCCCTGTTGGGACAGGAGAGCCCGAGAAAACCATGGAAGACGGTGGGAGGGGGGGGAAACATTCCCTCCCACTGCTTATAAAAGCAGTCTAGAGGCTAATTAGCCACTAGGATTGCTTTTATATGAAAGCTGATCGCTGGCTGAAAAGAATGATAGCAAGATGATCATTCTGGTATAACCCCTCAAAGTCCAGCAACATACCAGTACGTGGCTGGTCCTTGTTGGGCATACATTGTAATGTTCTTTTTTTCATGCAGCCTGTGGGCTGCATGAAAAAAAGAGATTGATCAGTGGGTATGCCCACCATTAGAATACCGCCCTTCATCCACCCACTTCTAATTGGCATACATGCACCATTTTGTTTTTAACTGTGGTGGTGAAACCACCTCCTACAGCGCTGGAGTCGCTGATTTACGTATAGTGGGAGCAAGCACTGTTGCTGTCAAGATAAATAAATCAGTGCTGCAGCTGAATGGCCTAAAAAATAAATGCCGAAGCATGGGGGCATCCTCCCCAAAAGTTAGGAGCAAATCGCTCCTCCACCCATGCTGCCCCCCAGCGTGTTGTCGGAAATTCCGACCGTGTGTGGGCTCCATCGGACATTTTCCATCGGATTTTCCGACACACAAAGTTGGACAGCAGGAGATAACATTTTCCGACAACAAAATCCGATCGCGTCAATTCCGACCGTGTGTGGCCTGTTCCGACGCACAAAGTGCCACGCATGCTCAGAAGAAATTCCGACACGGGACAGCTCGTTCTGGTAAACTTAGCGTTCGCAATGGATACAGCACTTTCGTCACGCTGCAATGTTAAAAATGGTTTAATACAGCGCACTCTCTTCTTCTTTATAATGTGACAAGAATTAAGTCGTTTTGCTGCTCATATTCACACACACACACTTCTCACAAAGTTTGATTTGTGTTTTTTTAGTGGGATTCCCTCAATATATTGTTATTAGTTGTCACATCTGACAGTTTTATATATTTTATGGTTTGTTTTTTTTCTTTTTCATCCTTTTTTTTTCTTTAATGTTTGGATTTTTTCCAAGGCTGATCTTTGTGCAATGTTATTTTTATTTTTACTCCAGAATATTTGTGTGTGTGTTTTGTGTGTCAAGTTACCCCAACACCATTGATATCTTTTATTATTTAATCTCCATGAGATTTTTTGTTGTTGGTGTCCCTTGTTCATTTCACATTGTATATTAGAAATGTACCTGAATCCTCACAAACAAACCATCATTTTTGAAGTAAAACACATAGGAGAGTATAATTCAAAACAAAAATCCTTTATTAAGGGCTCAGAACCAAACAAAGAGGAAGGCAACACTGGATCAACATAAGAAATTAGCGAAGCCTGGGACCCCCACGGCAGACATCAATTCTTAAACCTCAAAATTGGTGGCCTGAGGAGTCCATATATAAGGGAGGGCAGTCTGGTCCGGGATTCACAGAGACTTGGATAGCAGCAGATGACATCAGTGTCCCCAGGCTGTGGTACCACAAGAGGCTGCATCTTTTGGCCGACCAGACTGGATCCAGGGCAATCACTCTCTGGTCTTCCTTTCACACTTCCTTCCGGGCTGTGGCTGTGCAGTAGGAGATGTGGCAGGAGGAGGAGTAGGACCTGGAGGAGGAGGAGGACTGGGAGGACCTGGAGGAGGACTGGGAGGACCTGGAGGAGGACTGGGAGGACCTGGAGGAGAGGGAGGAGGAGGAGGAGGAGGAGGACCATCCCAAAGCTGTGTGTGAGGTGTAAGTTGGCCCCTCACACCTTTCTCCAGAGCCTCTGATATGAGGGCCTGACACATGGCTTGTTGGCCCTCCTCCATCCTCTGCATTTTATAGGCAATGAATGCCGCAAGGTTCTCCTGCATGGTGTGGGGTGCTCCCAGGATCTCTGTAGCCCTCCAAAAAAATCTGATAGCAGCCTCCTCTAGGCTACTCCTCCTGCTGTTACTTTCTGTTTTCAGGGTGGGTGGAGGGACCTGCAGATCAGCCACCTCCTGGCTGAGACTTCCCTGTGTATGAAAAAGGGACATGGTTTTAGTTTTTGCATCATCAATCACAATCATAAATTAGTACTCCCAACTAACATCTAGGTAACATCATTGATTGTACAAGCAGAAATATTTAGAGGAATGCTATACCTGGCTCAATCTGGGCTCCTCCACATATGGCCTGGAAGGCCCAGGTTGGGCATCAGAAGCCTCAGCCAGGGGGGAAGGAAGCCTGGAAGGAAGACTGGAGAGGGATGGCCTGGGTTCAGTCTGGCCTGCCAGAAAGTGCAGCCTGTCGTAGTACAACATCCTGGGGACATAGATGTCATCTGCTGCTCCGGATCTCTGTGAATCCAGGACTTTCTTGCGCTCCCTCAGATATGTGCTCCTCAGGCAACCAATTAATATCTTTAAATAAGTGATGTCTGCCGTGGGGATCACCTGCTTCACAATTTCACACAATTGCTCCAGTGCTGCCTTCCTCTTTGCTTGGTTCTTGAAATGGGGGTGGGTAATCTCCCACAGACAGGGCAGCTCACTTAGCATATCAATGAATAGTGACATGAAGTCAGTATCTCTCATTAAGATATCCATGTTCACTGCAAGACACAACACAAGACAAAGCCTAATGTCACACCAAACTCTCCTAATCTTGTTACAATATAGGCCTCAATCTAGAAGCAGTATAGGCCCAAGTTTGTCTCTTACCTTCGTTCTTACGATCGGCGCATCCAATGCTCCTTCCTCCGCTCACAGATCGTACGTAATACGTTCTTTCTATTCTATTCCCCGCCCCTTTTCGTTCGGCGCAGTGGGGGAAGAGCATGATGGCGGAGTTACACCAGGTGCGTGATAATTCGAACAACGAGGAGGAGGAGGAAAGCCCGGATCCAGGCACGTCCCGATCCAGAAGGAGACGTTTTAAGGCCACAAATATGTCATTTGGGGAGATGTTGGAGATGGTCGACATCATGAAGAAGTCCGACTATGATGGAAAATATGGGCCTTACCCCCACCCCAACATCAGAAAGGCCAAAATAATTGGTAAAGTGGTCCGGAGTCTGGAGAGGAATTTCGGGGTCCGAAGATCAAAAGATCAGCTCAGGAAGCGGTGGTCGGACCTGAAGTTGAGAGAGCCGGAGCAGTACCGAAAGATCCGGAGAGTGCTGCAAAAAAGTAAGTAGTTGTGCTGTGTTCATATTCTTTCTGTCTTTATTCCGTTCGTTCTGCTCCATATGCTTTTAGTAATTGTAACGTTTAAAAAGGTCAACTTTAATGTTCATGGGCCCATTATTCGTTCGTATCAAACATTTTTCTTTCGGCCTCTAGAACACCATTGTTTAGGCCATATGCATTTTCACACATTTTTTTTGGGCCTACTTGGATGCCAAATATTTGTTTGTGTAGATGGGTTTGTTACTAGAATGAAATGCAAACTAGATTGTGTGTAAGGAGAGGACACTGAGCAGCTGTTTTCACATCTGAACACTGGAGCACTAGTGTGGGACCCCAGAACACCATTTTTATTAGGGGGGGCACACAGGTGCTCCAGTGTATACTATAGGGGGGGTTACATCTGTGAAGCTTGTACCAAACAGGTAAAGTATTGCAGCTTGACAAAGGGCAAGAAAAAATATACATCTTTGAACTCGGCTAAAATAGACAATTGTACCCCACTTCCAAGCAATGTTTCCTATTTCTATAGTTCTGCCATCAAATATCTGTGTGCTAAGTATACCATTTTTGTTTTACATAGGGGAGAAAAGACTCGGACACTCCTCATCCCAGGAGAACACAGAGCCCCCCCCTCTGGAAGAAGGGGAACTACCCCAAACACAAGAAGAAGAGCAGGAGGAAGAAGAAGACGTGGTGGAGATTGGCACCACAACAGGTGAGTGTCTGCAACCACAGACTCAGGTAAAAGAGATGGCTGGTGTCAGATTTTTGAGACCTGTTTTTTTTGTTCTTTATCTCTTTTTAGGTGATCGTGATGTGAGGGAGAGAGAACGCTTTACATCAGAAAGTGCCCAGATACTGATAGGGGAGATCATGGGATGTAATCTCCAATTGCAAAACATCCAGCAACAAATCACTGATGTTATTAAAAAAAATAATAACATCATTGATGTTTTGGGGCGAATTTAAACCCCACAAAATCACCTGTTTTATGTAATGTAAATTTTTACAATGTTTAGAAAAGCCAAATTTGGAGGATGCACACAGTGTGCCAACATGTGCTATCTGCCATCACGGGAGATCAATGGACGCGTTTTGGGGGTGCAACCCCTTCCTCAATTATAAAGTAGCGTTGAGGAAGGGCTTGCTCCCCCAAAACACGTCCCTTGATCCCCCCTGATGGCAGATAGCACATGTTGACATTCGTAAATTGGTGTGCATCTTCCAAATTTGGCTTTTCCAGGGGGTGAGTTCCCCCCATCTGAACGCTATATCAAACCCAGTTCCTAAATACTGATGTCTGATATAGCCTTCAGGTTTTACCATATGTGAACTTTGTAAGTTCTAGTTTTTTGGCTTTCTTGTTGGTTTTACACAGGCCTGTTTTATCTGAAATGGATATTTTGATTTTTCATAATGCTAATGCAAACATTTTCTACAACAAACATGTTGGTTTGTTTTAAAAACCTTTGGTAAATGCACATGTGATTGTGCAGGTATAAAAAAGTGCCTTACTCAAGAATGTGTGGATTATTGTCTCAACACTACAACACTTTTGGGGTGATGTAATTGCTGTTTTATGCACAAATGGGGGTTATTTCCTAAGGGCAAATACACTTTGCACTACAAGTGCAGGTTCAGTGCAGTTGCAAGTGCACTTGTAGTGAAATGTGTTTTTGCATTTAGGAAGTACCAGTCAACACAGTTTTTTATAAGGTTACCCAATCACGACATTTTCTACACTCAACACATTTCTGTCAGGGTCAGCTAAAACAAACACAAGCAGGAAATGTCCACCAAGAATAGCTTTTGGTTGTTTTTTATTTGAAAAAGGTGTCACAGATTGTCTGGCATATTGATAGCCCCCCTACCCGCAAAGAACTCCAGGTATCGTGACCGGACATCACGGGCATTCAGGACGGCCGCTTTCAAGTGCCGTCATTGTTGATGTATTTGGTATTCCGGCCTCAGGCCCAACTGAGCCAGCATAGTTGGCTGAATGTTTTCTTAAAAAATTATGGAGAACACAGCACACCAGTATAATATGGTTCAGTTTATACTCCGCCATATGGATGGGTGTCAGAAATAGTCGGAACCGGCTGGCCAGGGTTCCAAATGTGTTCTCCACCACTCTTCGGGCTCTGGCCAGCCGGTAATTAAAAACCCTCTGTTCCGGGGTGAGGGTCCTCATCGGGAATGGCCGCATCAGGTGGTCCCCCAGCGCAAATGCTTCATCAGCAACGAACACAAATGGGAGACCTTCAACATTGTCCTCTGGAGGTGGCAAGTCCAAACTGCCATAAAATACATTGTTAAGTGACTACATGAGGTGAATATAGGGCAGGGGACACCATGCTGGGGAGGTTATTGAAGGGCAAATATGTATGAAGGACCTAAAATAATAATTACATAAAAATCCAGCATGCATGAGGACAAAGGGGACATTCACAGCATAATACAATCATGGTAATTAGGGAATGAGGAAAGAAATACAATATATTATCAAACATTCAATACAATAAAATGTGATATAAAAGGATAAAAATCTTACCTTTATATACTCCTTCTGTAGGACCTGGATGATGGCAGAACAGGTCTCTGGGATAATGATCCCCAGAGCCTGGGGGGAGATGCCTGTCGAGAACTTGAGGTCCTGCAGGCTTCTCCCCGTGGCCAAATACCGCAAGGTAGCGACCAACCTCTGCTCCGGAGTGATGGCTTGCCTCATGCAGGTATCCTGCCTGCTGATATAGGGGGTCAGCGAAGCCAACAAACGGTGAAATACGGGGTCCGTCATCCGGAGAAAGTTCCTGAAATCATCAGGATTATTCTCACGGATCTCACGGAGCAAAGGCATATGACAGAACTGGTCACGCTGAAGCAACCAATTCTTGGTCCATGAACTCCTCCCCACCCTGTTCATGGACTGGACTTGTGTCAAGGTCAGGACCCCAACACCAAGCCCCCGCACAGCACGAACTCTACGAGGAGTACGCATACGAAACATGGCTATAAAACGGTCGGCTGCTCAGAACGAAGTAACAGAACGCACTGAAGAACAGCAAGGCCTGTGAAGAGCGACCTGAAAACCAATAACGAACGAACAAGAATACAGTGACTAAAGTCACGCGGAACTTGCTTGCACGTACTGAAGAGCAGATACAAACCCACAAGCACAAACTGAACGGCAGAAAACGATCTGAAAGCCACGAGTCTGAAAAAGCGCGAATCGTCTCTCACCAAACTTTTACTAACACGAGATTAGCAAAAGGAGCCAAAAGGGTGCTGCGCTTGGTTCTGAACCGGCCTTTTCTAGTCTCGTCGTACGTGCTTGACGTCACCGCGTTCTTGGCGATCGGAAATTCCGACAACTTTGTGCGACCGTGTGTAGGCAAAACAAGTTTGAGCCAACATCCGTAGGAAAAAATCCGAGGATTTTGTTGTCGGAATGTCCGATCAATGTCCGACCATGTGTACGGGGCATTAGACTTACCATACCTACAAAGCAAATACAATAAAACATAGTAAAAATAAAACATTGCAATCTGTGCCTAAAAAAATATATGCCGAAGCACGGGGGCATTCGCCCCAAAAGTTAGGAGCAAATCGCTCCTTCACCTCTGCTGTCCCCATGCTTAGGCATATATGCTCAACTGTGGTGGTGAAATCACATCCGACAGTGCTGGAGTCACGGCTTTATGTATCGCGGGAGCAAACGCTGTTGCTGTTGCGAGACAGAGAGAGAGAGAGAAAAGAAAAATACAACTACAACTATTTTTGGCTTTTTTTTTTTTTTGTGTTTTTGTGTGTGTGTTTTTTTTTCACCTTTTTCACTTTTTTTCACTTTTATAAAAACTGTAAAAAAACTTCAAACTGAACGTTGCAGATTAGGGTCTCTCAAAATGTGATGGCCATCACATCTTTCGAGACCCCAAGACCCTGTGTTAGCGTGCCTATGACTGTGTGGTGCTGTACCCTACCCTAATACTCAACTAGTGTGTGGTAGCGTTTGAAACATTCACCAATGCAGAGGCCAGGTTGGTCAGGACAGGAGGGACAATAAAAGCGGGTGTCAAGCCTAAATCGGCATTTGCTGCAGACATGACATCTTCTTTGGGGTGTTCTTTGGGTAGGGGTACCAGGGAGGACAAAAGGAAAATGCCTCTCATGCAGCCGGCTCACTGCATTTGCATTGGGAAGTTGGGCAAGAGCACTGTCTGGAAACAGAAGGGCTCTGACCATCTCTTCCTGGAATTTAAGGAAGGATCCAGTCTGTCCTGAAGCTTTGTATAGCACAAAAGCGTTCAGCAAAGCCAATTGAAATAAATAAACAGACACTTTTTTGTACCAGCGTCTGGCCTTATGGGCAATTAGGTACGGCGCCAACAACTGGTCGTTGAGGTCCACCACCCCCCATGTTAAGGTTGTATTCGTGGATACAGAGGGGTTTCTCCACAACACCAGTCACCATAGGAATTTGGACCGTCGTGTCTGCGTGAAACGAGGACAGAACGAAAACATTCCGTGAATCTCTCCACTTCACTGCTAACAAATTATTACACTTCAAGCAGGCTCTCTCCCCATCTAAGTCGGGATTCTACAAGTCGTTGGGGGAAGCCCCGGTGATTAGACCGCACTGTGCCACATGCGCAAATTCCACAATCAAAAAGGTGACTAAAAGGTGGCACGCTCGTGTAATAATTGTCCACGTACAAGTGGTACCCCTTTCCAAATAAGGGTGACACCAAGTTCCACACTATCTTACCAGTGCTCCCTATGTAATCTGGGCAGTTCTCCGGTTCTACGTGACTATTTTTTCCCTCGTAAACAGGAACGAGGGGTGAAGCACAAGCCGGATGCGGGGATTAATTACAACGCATACAGGCAGACCACGCTATTGAATGACACCCATCCTTAGCAGCTGGAATAGCTTAGTGCCGGCTCGGGGGCACTTTTAAATGTGAGTGTACACTTTTGTATTTTTATGACAATAAATAGTTTTAAACGCATTGCGCAATGATCGTTGTCCATATATCTTGCATGAGGAATACCAAAGCTCAAGTATAGCAGGTGGAGAGCAGTACTAAAGGTGGAGTGGTTATCCCATTAATGAACCAAAGGCTTATTATATAAGGAATAGCTGGTGAGTGGCCGATCCAAACGGGGGTAGTGTGTCACAAAAGTCACAATGAATCACAGATGATGCACGGCGGCACGTAAAGAGTCGAAATCACAGCTAATATTGAGGAATTTGCACTTTTTGCACATGGACTATATGATAACTTAATTTGTTTTGCATGTTAGTAAATTTGACATAGAGATTGATACGATTTGCAAGGGATAATATAATTCAATCTGCATGTTAGGGATTTTGACATAGAGATTGATACGTTATGCAGGTGGAACACAAATATTATGTTTAAGGGGAAAAAGGGGGCTTTTATTAATTTTTCATTAATTATTAACCATTAATAGGAAAGTGATGTACAAATAAGAGTGGTGTATGGTAAAGGAGTAGCGCACCCACACACATAAATCAGTGGACCAATATGACCGCAACTCACACTTTTTAGTTACGCCCATGAGGAGGGATAGGCCCAGGAACGTCTTAAATTCGGAAACCATAATTGGTCTCCAATCTCTGGCAAGGGTCAGCTGGGGAGTGAATGAATTGACCAGAATACAAATTGCTTTGGTCCACAACAGATCCATAGAGATCTTCAGTGAAAAACAGCGAATGAAAATCAAGTGACGTAAAATCAACTGTTTCCACCTGAATTCCGGGTTGGCCAGTGAATGGGGGAAGTACGGGTGCTGCAGAAGTGGTGGGTTCCCAATTAGGATTGGCGATTGCAGCAGGAAGGGCACTATCTCTTGACGGGCCTGTGTTTGTCTTCTTCTTGGTGGCAGCAGGACACTACTCGTGCTTGCCACCTCGCCAGCTTGAACTGCACTTATGGGACTCGCCACGTCACCAAGTGTTACTGCAGTGCTGGATGTGCGACTAGGATGTACTAGGCCACTGGTGCTTGCCAGTTCACCAGAAGGAATAGCAGCGCTAGTACTGGCTCTCTGCTCCATACGAGAGCCCTGCGATTCTTGCACCTCAAAGACAGCAGAAGAAGATCGGGTTCTGGTACACCTGACCTTGGCAGGTTCCACAACTCCGTCATCAGAGCTATCTGTCAGGGTGCCGCTGCTGTCTACAGGTTCGTATTATGAGCCTGAATCTAACAGATGAGCAACTTCCTCTTCACTATCTGTCATGCTCAGAGACGTGTAGGCCTCTTCACTAGTGTACCTCCGATTTGCCATTTTGGGCTCTAAATTTAGTGGTACACTAGTGAGACTCACAGGTAAAAAAGCTCCTGACTGTTAGCGACTGATTCAAATACTACCAAAAAAACTGTTAGCATTTGCAAGGGTTCAGGCCTGACTCTGCAAACGCTGCAGTTATGTGTTTTGTAAGTGATCGATTGATACTGCACTTGGGTGGGCTGGGCTGGGACGGGCAGAGGGGCTAAACGCAGGTGCTAGCAGGTATCTGGGCTGATCCTGCTAACACTGCATTTTTGGGAACCCTAAACTTCTGGGAAAGCTAGTATAGATCTGATCAGATCAGATATCGATCCGTTCAGACACTATACTACTAAGGAAGGTGCATGGTGCGTGCGTGGGTGTTAGCGGTACTGGCACTAATCTGACACTGCCTGGGTCGACGCAGACCCTATCTGATGCTAAAACCTCACTTTGATCACCCGCCAGGTGATTAGGGGGTTAAACCTTTATTGGGTAAAATACGGCGGGTGCCCTGACGCTATAAAAAAAATAACTAGCTAAACTGCATCACCCATGACACTTATACTGTGATCACAGGTGACAGGGGGTAATCAAGGGGTTAAACCTTTATGTGGGGGGGGGTTAGGGGGGTCCCTAAACCCATCTGGACCTAAGACTAATTACCCTAACACTGATTTTTGTCACTAATGACACTAGTACAGCGATCAAAAAAACAATCTGATTGCTATACTGGGTGACACAGTGACAGGTGGTGAAGGGGTTAACTGGGGGGGTGATCGGGGGTGAAATTGTATGTCTACGTGACCTGGTGTCAGTGTAGTGTTGTGCAACTCACTGTTTGATGCTCTCTCCTCTCGGTCTGGAACGGAAAAGATCGACACGAGGAGAGATGACATCACTTCCCCTGTGAGTATTTACAGTTACGCAGACAGGGGAAGGATCTCATTCGTCAGAGTGACCTAGGGTTGCCACCTGTCCGGGATTCACCCGGACAGTATGGGTCTTGAATCATGTGCCCGGGTTTTGTACTGCCTGTAACCCAGGCACAGGATTTAGCCCAGAACAGGAAGAGACCATTCAGGCAGGGGGGGCATGTAGGGTTGCCACCTTTTCGTCAAGCCAAAACCGAACGCTTAAGCAGCGCACGCCAATTTTTTTTTTGTAGTATATTAAATTCATTACCTCTGTACAAAGCAATGCACAGCAATTTTGTTATGTAGTATACACTATACATATATTTTTGTGATTAAATAACATTTCTAATCATATGGAATTAATCACAAGAGTCTCCCTTTACATCAGAGTCAACAGAGTTTCCCTTTAGATCTGAATCAGCAGCATTCCCCTTTACATCTGAATGCAGGGGGTTTGTTCCCCTTTACATCTGATTCTGCAGGAGAGGAGTGCGGAGGGTATGATGGGGGCAGTATGTACAGGAAAGGAGTGCGGAGGGAATGATGGGGCAGTATGTACAGGAGAGGAGTGCGGAGGGTATGATGGGGCAGTATGTACAGGAGAGGAGTGCGGAGGGGATGATGGGGGCAGTATGTACAGGAGAGGAGTGCGGAGGGTATGAAGGGGCAGTATGTACAAGAGAGGAGTGCGGAGGGTACGATGGGGGCAGTATGTACAGGAGAGGAGTGCGGAGGGTACGATGGGGGCAGTATGTACAGGAGAGGAGTGCGGAGGGGATGATGGGGGCAGTATGTACAGGAGAGGAGTGCGGAGGGTATGATGGGGCAGTATGCACAGGAGAGGAGTGCGGAGGGTATAATGGGGCCAGTATGTACAGGAGAGGAGTGCGGAGGGTATAATGGGGCCAGTATGTACAGGAGAGGAGTGCGGAGGGTATGATGGGGGCACTATGTACAGGAGAGGAGTGCGGAGGGGATGATGGGGCGGCATGTACAGGAGAGGAATGCGGAAGGGGATGATGGGGGCGGTATGTACAGGAGAGGAGTGCGGAGGGGGATGATGGGGGCAGTATGTACAGGAGAGGAGTGTGGAGGGGATGATGAGGGCAGTATGTACAGGAGAGGAGTGCGAAGGGGATGGTGGGTGCAGTATGTACAGGAGAGGAGTGCGGAGGGGATGATGGGGCAGTATGTACAGGAGAGGAGTGCGGAGGGGATGATGGGGGCAGTATGTACAGGAGAGGAGTGCGGAGGGTATGAAGGGGCAGTATGTACAAGAGAGGAGTGCGGAGGGTACGATGGGGGCAGTATGTACAGGAGAGGAGTGCGGAGGGGATGATGGGGGCAGTATGTACAGGAGAGGAGTGCGGAGGGTATGATGGGGCAGTATGTACAGGAGAAGAGTGCGGAGTGTATAATGGGGCCAGTATGTACAGGAGAGGAGTGCGGAGGGTATAATGGGGCCAGTATGTACAGGAGAGGAGTGCGGAGGGTATGATGGGGGCAGTATGTACAGGAGAGGAGTGCGGAGGGGATGATGGGGGCAGCATGTACAGGAGAGGAGTGCGGAGGGGATGATGGGGGCAGTATGTACAGGAGAGGAGTGCAGGGGGGATGGTGGGTGCAGTATGTACAGGAGAGGAGTGCGGAGGGGATGGTGGGTGCAGTATGTACAGGAGAGGAGTGAGGAGGGGATGATGGGGGCAGTATGTACAGGAGAGGAGTGCGGAGGGGATGGTGTGGGCAGTATGTACAGGAGAGGAATGCGGAGGGGATTATGGGGGCAGTATGTACAGGAGAGGAGTGTGGAGAGGATGATGGGGGCAGTATGTACAGGAGAGGCGTGCGGAGGGGATGATGGGGGCAGTATGTACAGGAGAGGTGTGCGGAGGGGATGATGGGGGCAGTATTTACAGGAGAGGAGTGCGGAGGGGATGGTGGGGGCAGTATATACATGAGAGGAGTGCGGAGGGGATGGTGGGGCAGTATGTACAGGAGAGGCGTGCGGAGGGGATGATGGGGGCAGTATGTGCAGGAGAGGAGTGCGGAGGGTATAATTGGGCCAGTATGTACAGGAGAGGAGTGCGGAGGGTATAATGGGGCCAGCATGTACAGGAGAGCAGTGCGGATGGTATGATGGGGGCAATATGTACAGGAGAGGAGTGTGGAGGGGATGATGGGGGCAGTATGTACAGGAGAGGAATGCAGAAGGGGATGATGGGGGCGGTATGTACAGGAGAGGAGTGCGGAGTGGGATGATGGGGGCAGTATGTACAGGAGAGGAGTGTGGAGGGGATGATGGGGGCAGTATGTACAGGAGAGGAGTGCGGAGGGGATGGTGGGGCAGTATGTACAGGAGAGGTGTGCGGAGGGGATGGTGGGGCAGTATGTACAGGAGAGGTGTGCGGAGGGGATGATGGGGGCAGTATGTACAGGAGAGGAGTGCGGAGGGGATGATGGGGGCAGTATATACAGGCGTGCAGAGGGGATGATGGGGGCAGTATGTACAGGAGAGGCGTGCGGAGGGGATGGTGGGTGCAGTATGTACAAGAGAGGAGTGCAGAAGGGATGATGGGGGCAGTATGTACAGGAGAGGAATGCGGAGGGGATGATGGGGGCAGTATGTACAGGAGAGGAGTGTGGAGGGGATGATGGGGGCAGTATGTACAGGAGAGGAGTGCGGAGGAGATGATGGGGGCAATATATACAGGAGAGGCGTGCGGAGGGGATGATGGGGGCAGTATGTACAGGAGAGGAGTGCGGAGGGGGTGATGGGGCAATATATACAGGAGAGGCGTGCGGAGGGGATAATGGGGGCAGTATGTACAGGAGTGGAGTGCGGAGGGGATGGTGGGTGCAGTATGTACAGGAGAGGAGTGCAGAGGGGATAATGGGGGCAGTATGTACAGGAGAGGAGTGTGGAGGTGATGATGGGGGCAGTATGTACAGGAGAGGAGTGCGGAGGGGATGGTGGGTGCAGAATGTACAGGAGAGGAGTGCGGAGGGGATGATGGGGGCAGTATGTACAGGAGAGGAGTGTGGAGGGGATGATGGGGGCAGTATGTACAGGAGAGGAGTGCGGAGGGGATGATGGGGGCAGTATGTACAGGAGAGGAGTGCGGAGGGGATGGTGGGTGCAGTATGTACAGGAGAGGAGTGCGGAGGGGATGGTGGGTGCAGTATGTACAGGAGAGGAGTGAGGAGGGGATGATGGGGGCAGTATGTACAGGAGAGGAGTGCGGAGGGGATGGTGTGGGCAGTATGTACAGGAGAGGAATGCGGAGGGGATGATGGGGGCAGTATGTACAGGAGAGGAGTGCGGAGGGGATGATGGGGGCAGTATATACAGGCGTGCGGAGGGGATGATGGGGGCATTATGTACAGGAGAGGAGTGCGGAGGGGATGGTGGGTGCAGTATGTACAGGAGAGGAGTGCGGAGGGGATGATGGGGGCAGTATGTACAGGAGAGGAGTGCGGAGGGGATAATGGGGGCAGTATGTACAGGAGAGGAGTGCGGAGGGGATGATGGGGGCAGTATATACAGGCATGCGGAGGGGATGATGGGGGCAGTATGTACAGGAGAAGCGTGCGGAGGGGATGGTGGGTGCAGTATGTACAAGAGAGGAGTGCGGAGGGGATGATGGGGGTAGTATGTACAGGAGAGGAGTGCGGAGGGGATGGTGTGGGCAGTATGTACAGGAGAGGAATGCAGAGGGGATGATGGGGGCAGTATGTACAGGAGAGGAGTGTGGAGGGGATGATGGGGGCAGTATGTACAGGAGAGGAGTGCGGAGGGTATGATGGGGGCAGTATGTACAGGAGAGGAGTGCGGAGGGGATGATGGGGCGGCATGTACAGGAGAGGAATGCGGAGGGGGATGATGAGGGCAGTATGTACAGGAGAGGAGTGCGGAGGGGATGGTGGGTGCAGTATGTACAGGAGAGGAGTGCGGAGGGGATGATGGGGCAGTATGTACAGGAGAGGAGTGCGGAGGGGATGATGGGGGCAGTATGTACAGGAGAGGAGTGCGGAGGGTATGAAGGGGCAGTATGTACAAGAGAGGAGTGCGGAGGGTACGATGGGGGCAGTATGTACAGGAGAGGAGTGCGGAGGGGATGATGGGGGCAGTATGTACAGGAGAGGAGTGCGGAGGGTATGATGGGGCAGTATGTACAGGAGAGGAGTGCGGAGTGTATAATGGGGCCAGTATGTACAGGAGAGGAGTGCGGAGGGTATAATGGGGCCAGTATGTACAGGAGAGGAGTGCGGAGGGTATGATGGGGGCAGTATGTACAGGAGAGGAGTGCGGAGGGGATGATGGGGGCAGCATGTACAGGAGAGGAATGCGGAAGGGGATGATGGGGGCGGTATGTACAGGAGAGGAGTGCGGAGGGGGATGATGGGGGCAGTATGTACAGGAGAGGAGTGTGGAGGGGATGATGGGGGCAGTATGTACAGGAGAGGAGTGCGGAGGGGATGATGGGGGCAGTATGTACAGGAGAGGAGTGCGGAGGGGATGATGGGGGCAGTATGTACAGGAGAGGAGTGCGGAGGGGATGGTGGGTGCAGTATGTACAGGAGAGGAGTGCGGAGGAGATGATGGGGGCAGTATGTACAGGAGAGGAGTGTGGAGGGGATGATGGGGGCAGTATGTACAGGAGAGGAGTGCGGAGGGGATGATGGGGGCAGTATGTACAGGAGAGGAGTGCAGGGGGGATGGTGGGTGCAGTATGTACAAGAGAGGAGTGCGGAGGGGATGGTGGGTGCAGTATGTACAGGAGAGGAGTGAGGAGGGGATGATGGGGGCAGTATGTACAGGAGAGGAGTGCGGAGGGGATGGTGTTGGCAGTATGTACAGGAGAGGAATGCGGAGGGGATTATGGGGGCAGTATGTACAGGAGAGGAGTGTGGAGGGGATGATGGGGGCAGTATGTACAGGAGAGGCGTGCGGAGGGGATGATGGGGGCAGTATGTACAGGAGAGGTGGGCGGAGGGGATGATGGGGGCAGTATTTACAGGAGAGGAGTGCGGAGGGGATGGTGGGGGCAGTATGTACAGGAGAGGCGTGCGGAGGGGATGATGGGGGCAGTATGTGCAGGAGAGGAGTGCGGAGGGTATAATTGGGCCAGTATGTACAGGAGAGGAGTGCGGAGGGTATAATGGGGCCAGCATGTACAGGAGAGCAGTGCGGATGGTATGATGGGGGCAATATGTACAGGAGAGGAGTGTGGAGGGGATGATGGGGGCAGTATGTACAGGAGAGGAATGCAGAAGGGGATGATGGGGGCGGTATGTACAGGAGAGGAGTGCGGAGTGGGATGATGGGGGCAGTATGTACAGGAGAGGAGTGTGGAGGGGATGATGGGGGCAGTATGTACAGGAGAGGAGTGCGGAGGGGATGGTGGGGCAGTATGTACAGGAGAGGTGTGCGGAGGGGATGGTGGGGCAGTATGTACAGGAGAGGTGTGCGGAGGGGATGATGGGGGCAGTATGTACAGGAGAGGAGTGCGGAGGGGATGATGGGGGCAGTATATACAGGCGTGCGGAGGGGATGATGGGGGCAGTATGTACAGGAGAGGCGTGCGGAGGGGATGGTGGGTGCAGTATGTACAAGAGAGGAGTGCGGAAGGGATGATGGGGGCAGTATGTACAGGAAAGGAATGCGGAGGGGATGATGGGGGCAGTATGTACAGGAGAGGAGTGTGGAGGGGATGATGGGGGCAGTATGTACAGGAGAGGAGTGCGGAGGAGATGATGGGGGCAATATATACAGGAGAGGCGTGCGGAGGGGATGATGGGGGCAGTATGTACAGGAGAGGAGTGCGGAGGGGGTGATGGGGCAATATATACAGGAGAGGCGTGCGGAGGGGATGATGGGGGCAGTATGTACAGGAGAGGAGTGCGGAGGGGATGGTGGGTGCAGTATGTACAGGAGAGGAGTGCAGAGGGGATAATGGGGGCAGTATGTACAGTAGAGGAGTGTGGAGGTAATGATGGGGGCAGTATGTACAGGAGAGGAGTGCGGAGGGGATGGTGGGTGCAGTATGTACAGGAGAGGAGTGCGGAGGGGATGATGGGGGCAGTATGTATAGGAGAGGAGTGTGGAGGGGATGATGGGGGCAGTATGTACAGGAGAGGAGTGCGGAGGGGATGATGGGGGCAGTATGTACAGGAGAGGAGTGCGGAGGGGATGGTGGGTGCAGTATGTACAGGAGAGGAGTGCGGAGGGGATGGTGGGTGCAGTATGTACAGGAGAGGAGTGAGGAGGGGATGATGGGGGCAGTATGTACAGGAGAGGAGTGCGGAGGGGATGGTGTGGGCAGTATGTACAGGAGAGGAATGCGGAGGGGATGATGGGGGCAGTATGTACAGGAGAGGAGTGCGGAGGGGATGATGGGGGCAGTATATACAGGCGTGCGGAGGCGATGATGGGGGCATTATGTACAGGAGAGGAGTGCGGAGGGGATGGTGGGTGCAGTATGTACAGGAGAGGAGTGCGGAGGGGATGATGGGGGCAGTATGTACAGGAGAGGAGTGCGGAGGGGATAATGGGGGCAGTATGTACAGGAGAGGAGTGCGGAGGGGATGATGGGGGCAGTATATACAGGCGTGCGGAGGGGATGATGGGGGCAGTATGTACAGGAGAGGCGTGCGGAGGGGATGGTGGGTGCAGTATGTACAAGAGAGGAGTGCGGAGGGGATGATGGGGGTAGTATGTACAGGAGAGGAGTGCGGAGGGGATGGTGTGGGCAGTATGTACAGGAGAGGAATGCAGAGGGGATGATGGGGGCAGTATGTACAGGAGAGGAGTGTGGAGGGGATGATGGGGGCAGTATGTACAGGAGAGGAGTGTGGAGGGGATGATGGGGGCAGTATGTACAGGAGAGGAGTGCGGAGGAGATGATGGGGGCAATATATACAGGAGAGGCATGCGTAGGGGAAGATGGGGGCAGTATGTACAGGAGAGGAGTGCGGAGGGGATGATGGGGGCAATATATACAGAAGAAGCGTGCGGAGGGGATGATGGGGGCAGTGTGTACAGGAGAGGAGTGCGGAGGGAATGGTGGGTGCAGTATGTACAGGAGAGGAGTGCGGAGGGGATGATGGGGGCAGTATGTACAGGAGAGGAGTGCGGAGGGGATGGTGGGTGCAGAATGTACAGGAGAGGAGTGCGGAGGGGATGATGGGGGCAGTATGTACAGGAGAGTAGTGCGGAGGGGATGGTGTGGGCAGTATGTACAGGAGAGGAATGCGGAGGGGATGATGGGGGCAGTATGTACAGGAGAGGAGTGTGAAGGGGATGATGGGGGCAGTATGTACAGGAGAGGCGTGCAGAGGGGATGATGGGGCAGTATGTACAGGAGAGGCGTGCGGAGGGGATGATGGGGGCAGTATGTACAGGAGAGGCGTGTGGAGGGGATGATGGGGACAGTATGTACAGGAGAGGAGTGCGGAGGGTATAATGGGGCCAGTATGTACACGAGAGGAGTGTGGAGGGTATAATGGGGCCAGTATGTACAGGAGAGGAGTGCAGAGGGCATGATGGGGGCAGTATGTACAGAAGAGGAGTGTGGAGGGGATGATGGGGGCTTTATGTACAGGAGAGGCGTGCGGAGGGGATGATGGGGGCAGTATGTACAGGAGAGGCGTGCGGAGGGGATGATGGGGGCAGTATGTACAGGAGAGGAGTGCGGAGGGGATGGTGGGTGCAGTATGTACAGGAGAGGAGTGAGGAGGGGATGATGGGGGCAGTATGTACAGGAGAGGAGTGCGGAGGGGATGGTGTGGGCAGTATGTACAGGAGAGGAATGCGGAGGGGATGATGGGGGCAGTATGTACAGGAGAGGAGTGCGGAGGGGATGATGGGGGCAGTATATACAGGCGTGCGGAGGCGATGATGGGGGCATTATGTACAGGAGAGGAGTGCGGAGGGGATGGTGGGTGCAGTATGTACAGGAGAGGAGTGCGGAGGGGATGATGGGGGCAGTATGTACAGGAGAGGAGTGCGGAGGGGATAATGGGGGCAGTATGTACAGGAGAGGAGTGCGGAGGGGATGATGGGGGCAGTATATACAGGCGTGCGGAGGGGATGATGGGGGCAGTATGTACAGGAGAGGCGTGCGGAGGGGATGGTGGGTGCAGTATGTACAAGAGAGGAGTGCGGAGGGGATGATGGGGGTAGTATGTACAGGAGAGGAGTGCGGAGGGGATGGTGTGGGCAGTATGTACAGGAGAGGAATGCAGAGGGGATGATGGGGGCAGTATGTACAGGAGAGGAGTGTGGAGGGGATGATGGGGGCAGTATGTACAGGAGAGGAGTGTGGAGGGGATGATGGGGGCAGTATGTACAGGAGAGGAGTGCGGAGGAGATGATGGGGGCAATATATACAGGAGAGGCATGCGTAGGGGAAGATGGGGGCAGTATGTACAGGAGAGGAGTGCGGAGGGGATGATGGGGGCAATATATACAGAAGAAGCGTGCGGAGGGGATGATGGGGGCAGTGTGTACAGGAGAGGAGTGCGGAGGGAATGGTGGGTGCAGTATGTACAGGAGAGGAGTGCGGAGGGGATGATGGGGGCAGTATGTACAGGAGAGGAGTGCGGAGGGGATGGTGGGTGCAGAATGTACAGGAGAGGAGTGCGGAGGGGATGATGGGGGCAGTATGTACAGGAGAGTAGTGCGGAGGGGATGGTGTGGGCAGTATGTACAGGAGAGGAATGCGGAGGGGATGATGGGGGCAGTATGTACAGGAGAGGAGTGTGAAGGGGATGATGGGGGCAGTATGTACAGGAGAGGCGTGCAGAGGGGATGATGGGGCAGTATGTACAGGAGAGGCGTGCGGAGGGGATGATGGGGGCAGTATGTACAGGAGAGGCGTGTGGAGGGGATGATGGGGACAGTATGTACAGGAGAGGAGTGCGGAGGGTATAATGGGGCCAGTATGTACACGAGAGGAGTGTGGAGGGTATAATGGGGCCAGTATGTACAGGAGAGGAGTGCAGAGGGCATGATGGGGGCAGTATGTACAGAAGAGGAGTGTGGAGGGGATGATGGGGGCTTTATGTACAGGAGAGGCGTGCGGAGGGGATGATGGGGGCAGTATGTACAGGAGAGGCGTGCGGAGGGGATGATGGGGGCAGTATGTACAGGAGAGGTGGGCGGAGGGGATGATGGGGGCAGTATTTACAGGAGAGGAGTGCGGAGGGGATGGTGGGGGCAGTATGTACATGAGAGGAGTGCGGAGGGGATGGTGGGGCAGTATGTACAGGAGAGGCGTGCGGAGGGGATGATGGGGGCAGTATGTGCAGGAGAGGAGTGCGGAGGGTATAATTGGGCCAGTATGTACAGGAGAGGAGTGCGGAGGGTATAATGGGGCCAGCATATACAGGAGAGCAGTGCGGATGGTATGATGGGGGCAATATGTACAGGAGAGGAGTGTGGAGGGGATGATGGGGGCAGTATGTACAGGAGAGGAATGCAGAAGGGGATGATGGGGGCGGTATGTACAGGAGAGGAGTGCGGAGTGGGATGATGGGGGCAGTATGTACAGGAGAGGAGTGTGGAGGGGATGATGGGGGCAGTATGTACAGGAGAGGAGTGCGGAGGGGATGGTGGGGCAGTATGTACAGGAGAGGTGTGCGGAGGGGATGGTGGGGCAGTATGTACAGGAGAGGTGTGCGGAGGGGATGATGGGGGCAGTATGTACAGGAGAGGAGTGCGAGGGGGATGATGGGGGCAGTATATACAGGCGTGCGGAGGGGATGATGGGGGCAGTATGTACAGGAGAGGCGTGCGGAGGGGATGGTGGGTGCAGTATGTACAAGAGAGGAGTGCGGAAGGGATGATGGGGGCAGTATGTACAGGAAAGGAATGCGGAGGGGATGATGGGGGCAGTATGTACAGGAGAGGAGTGTGGAGGGGATGATGGGGGCAGTATGTACAGGAGAGGAGTGCGGAGGAGATGATGGGGGCAATATATACAGGAGAGGCGTGCGGAGGGGATGATGGGGGCAGTATGTACAGGAGAGGAGTGCGGAGGGGGTGATGGGGCAATATATACAGGAGAGGCGTGCGGAGGGGATGATGGGGGCAGTATGTACAGGAGAGGAGTGCGGAGGGGATGGTGGGTGCAGTATGTACAGGAGAGGAGTGCAGAGGGGATAATGGGGGCAGTATGTACAGTAGAGGAGTGTGGAGGTAATGATGGGGGCAGTATGTACAGGAGAGGAGTGCGGAGGGGATGGTGGGTGCAGTATGTACAGGAGAGGAGTGCGGAGGGGATGATGGGGGCAGTATGTATAGGAGAGGAGTGTGGAGGGGATGATGGGGGCAGTATGTACAGGAGAGGAGTGCGGAGGGGATGATGGGGGCAGTATGTACAGGAGAGGAGTGCGGAGGGGATGGTGGGTGCAGTATGTACAGGAGAGGAGTGCGGAGGGGATGGTGGGTGCAGTATGTACAGGAGAGGAGTGAGGAGGGGATGATGGGGGCAGTATGTACAGGAGAGGAGTGCGGAGGGGATGGTGTGGGCAGTATGTACAGGAGAGGAATGCGGAGGGGATGATGGGGGCAGTATGTACAGGAGAGGAGTGCGGAGGGGATGATGGGGGCAGTATATACAGGCGTGCGGAGGCGATGATGGGGGCATTATGTACAGGAGAGGAGTGCGGAGGGGATGGTGGGTGCAGTATGTACAGGAGAGGAGTGCGGAGGGGATGATGGGGGCAGTATGTACAGGAGAGGAGTGCGGAGGGGATAATGGGGGCAGTATGTACAGGAGAGGAGTGCGGAGGGGATGATGGGGGCAGTATATACAGGCGTGCGGAGGGGATGATGGGGGCAGTATGTACAGGAGAGGCGTGCGGAGGGGATGGTGGGTGCAGTATGTACAAGAGAGGAGTGCGGAGGGGATGATGGGGGTAGTATGTACAGGAGAGGAGTGCGGAGGGGATGGTGTGGGCAGTATGTACAGGAGAGGAATGCAGAGGGGATGATGGGGGCAGTATGTACAGGAGAGGAGTGTGGAGGGGATGATGGGGGCAGTATGTACAGGAGAGGAGTGTGGAGGGGATGATGGGGGCAGTATGTACAGGAGAGGAGTGCGGAGGAGATGATGGGGGCAATATATACAGGAGAGGCATGCGTAGGGGAAGATGGGGGCAGTATGTACAGGAGAGTAGTGCGGAGGGGATGGTGTGGGCAGTATGTACAGGAGAGGAATGCGGAGGGGATGATGGGGGCAGTATGTACAGGAGAGGAGTGTGAAGGGGATGATGGGGGCAGTATGTACAGGAGAGGCGTGCGGAGGGGATGATGGGGCAGTATGTACAGGAGAGGCGTGCGGAGGGGATGATGGGGGCAGTATGTACAGGAGAGGCGTGTGGAGGGGATGATGGGGACAGTATGTACAGGAGAGGAGTGCGGAGGGTATAATGGGGCCAGTATGTACACGAGAGGAGTGTGGAGGGTATAATGGGGCCAGTATGTACAGGAGAGGAGTGCAGAGGGCATGATGGGGGCAGTATGTACAGAAGAGGAGTGTGGAGGGGATCATGGGGGCTTTATGTACAGGAGAGGCGTGCGGAGGGGATGATGGGGGCAGTATGTACAGGAGAGGCGTGCGGAGGGGATGATGGGGGCAGTATGTACAGGAGAGGTGGGCGGAGGGGATGATGGGGGCAGTATTTACAGGAGAGGAGTGCGGAGGGGATGGTGGGGGCAGTATGTACATGAGAGGAGTGCGGAGGGGATGGTGGGGCAGTATGTACAGGAGAGGCGTGCGGAGGGGATGATGGGGGCAGTATGTGCAGGAGAGGAGTGCGGAGGGTATAATTGGGCCAGTATGTACAGGAGAGGAGTGCGGAGGGTATAATGGGGCCAGCATGTACAGGAGAGCAGTGCGGATGGTATGATGGGGGCAATATGTACAGGAGAGGAGTGTGGAGGGGATGATGGGGGCAGTATGTACAGGAGAGGAATGCAGAAGGGGATGATGGGGGCGGTATGTACAGGAGAGGAGTGCGGAGTGGGATGATGGGGGCAGTATGTACAGGAGAGGTGTGCGGAGGGGATGATGGGGGCAGTATGTACAGGAGAGGAGTGCGGAGGGGATGATGGGGGCAGTATATACAGGCGTGCGGAGGGGATGATGGGGGCAGTATGTACAGGAGAGGCGTGCGGAGGGGATGGTGGGTGCAGTATGTACAAGAGAGGAGTGCGGAAGGGATGATGGGGGCAGTATGTACAGGAAAGGAATGCGGAGGGGATGATGGGGGCAGTATGTACAGGAGAGGAGTGTGGAGGGGATGATGGGGGCAGTATGTACAGGAGAGGAGTGCGGAGGAGATGATGGGGGCAATATATACAGGAGAGGCGTGCGGAGGGGATGATGGGGGCAGTATGTACAGGAGAGGAGTGCGGAGGGGGTGATGGGGCAATATATACAGGAGAGGCGTGCGGAGGGGATGATGGGGGCAGTATGTACAGGAGAGGAGTGCGGAGGGGATGGTGGGTGCAGTATGTACAGGAGAGGAGTGCAGAGGGGATAATGGGGGCAGTATGTACAGTAGAGGAGTGTGGAGGTAATGATGGGGGCAGTATGTACAGGAGAGGAGTGCGGAGGGGATGGTGGGTGCAGTATGTACAGGAGAGGAGTGCGGAGGGGATGATGGGGGCAGTATGTATAGGAGAGGAGTGTGGAGGGGATGATGGGGGCAGTATGTACAGGAGAGGAGTGCGGAGGGGATGATGGGGGCAGTATGTACAGGAGAGGAGTGCGGAGGGGATGGTGGGTGCAGTATGTACAGGAGAGGAGTGCGGAGGGGATGGTGGGTGCAGTATGTACAGGAGAGGAGTGAGGAGGGGATGATGGGGGCAGTATGTACAGGAGAGGAGTGCGGAGGGGATGGTGTGGGCAGTATGTACAGGAGAGGAATGCGGAGGGGATGATGGGGGCAGTATGTACAGGAGAGGAGTGCGGAGGGGATGATGGGGGCAGTATATACAGGCGTGCGGAGGCGATGATGGGGGCATTATGTACAGGAGAGGAGTGCGGAGGGGATGGTGGGTGCAGTATGTACAGGAGAGGAGTGCGGAGGGGATGATGGGGGCAGTATGTACAGGAGAGGAGTGCGGAGGGGATAATGGGGGCAGTATGTACAGGAGAGGAGTGCGGAGGGGATGATGGGGGCAGTATATACAGGCGTGCGGAGGGGATGATGGGGGCAGTATGTACAGGAGAGGCGTGCGGAGGGGATGGTGGGTGCAGTATGTACAAGAGAGGAGTGCGGAGGGGATGATGGGGGTAGTATGTACAGGAGAGGAGTGCGGAGGGGATGGTGTGGGCAGTATGTACAGGAGAGGAATGCAGAGGGGATGATGGGGGCAGTATGTACAGGAGAGGAGTGTGGAGGGGATGATGGGGGCAGTATGTACAGGAGAGGAGTGTGGAGGGGATGATGGGGGCAGTATGTACAGGAGAGGAGTGCGGAGGAGATGATGGGGGCAATATATACAGGAGAGGCATGCGTAGGGGAAGATGGGGGCAGTATGTACAGGAGAGTAGTGCGGAGGGGATGGTGTGGGCAGTATGTACAGGAGAGGAATGCGGAGGGGATGATGGGGGCAGTATGTACAGGAGAGGAGTGTGAAGGGGATGATGGGGGCAGTATGTACAGGAGAGGCGTGCGGAGGGGATGATGGGGCAGTATGTACAGGAGAGGCGTGCGGAGGGGATGATGGGGGCAGTATGTACAGGAGAGGCGTGTGGAGGGGATGATGGGGACAGTATGTACAGGAGAGGAGTGCGGAGGGTATAATGGGGCCAGTATGTACACGAGAGGAGTGTGGAGGGTATAATGGGGCCAGTATGTACAGGAGAGGAGTGCAGAGGGCATGATGGGGGCAGTATGTACAGAAGAGGAGTGTGGAGGGGATCATGGGGGCTTTATGTACAGGAGAGGCGTGCGGAGGGGATGATGGGGGCAGTATGTACAGGAGAGGCGTGCGGAGGGGATGATGGGGGCAGTATGTACAGGAGAGGTGGGCGGAGGGGATGATGGGGGCAGTATTTACAGGAGAGGAGTGCGGAGGGGATGGTGGGGGCAGTATGTACATGAGAGGAGTGCGGAGGGGATGGTGGGGCAGTATGTACAGGAGAGGCGTGCGGAGGGGATGATGGGGGCAGTATGTGCAGGAGAGGAGTGCGGAGGGTATAATTGGGCCAGTATGTACAGGAGAGGAGTGCGGAGGGTATAATGGGGCCAGCATGTACAGGAGAGCAGTGCGGATGGTATGATGGGGGCAATATGTACAGGAGAGGAGTGTGGAGGGGATGATGGGGGCAGTATGTACAGGAGAGGAATGCAGAAGGGGATGATGGGGGCGGTATGTACAGGAGAGGAGTGCGGAGTGGGATGATGGGGGCAGTATGTACAGGAGAGGTGTGCGGAGGGGATGATGGGGGCAGTATGTACAGGAGAGGAGTGCGGAGGGGATGATGGGGGCAGTATATACAGGCGTGCGGAGGGGATGATGGGGGCAGTATGTACAGGAGAGGCGTGCGGAGGGGATGGTGGGTGCAGTATGTACAAGAGAGGAGTGCGGAAGGGATGATGGGGGCAGTATGTACAGGAAAGGAATGCGGAGGGGATGATGGGGGCAATATATACAGGAGAGGCGTGCGGAGGGGATGATGGGGGCAGTATGTACAGGAGAGGAGTGCGGAGGGGGTGATGGGGCAATATATACAGGAGAGGCGTGCGGAGGGGATGATGGGGGCAGTATGTACAGGAGAGGAGTGCGGAGGGGATGGTGGGTGCAGTATGTACAGGAGAGGAGTGCAGAGGGGATAATGGGGGCAGTATGTACAGTAGAGGAGTGTGGAGGTAATGATGGGGGCAGTATGTACAGGAGAGGAGTGCGGAGGGGATGGTGGGTGCAGTATGTACAGGAGAGGAGTGCGGAGGGGATGATGGGGGCAGTATGTATAGGAGAGGAGTGTGGAGGGGATGATGGGGGCAGTATGTACAGGAGAGGAGTGCGGAGGGGATGATGGGGGCAGTATGTACAGGAGAGGAGTGCGGAGGGGATGGTGGGTGCAGTATGTACAGGAGAGGAGTGCGGAGGGGATGGTGGGTGCAGTATGTACAGGAGAGGAGTGAGGAGGGGATGATGGGGGCAGTATGTACAGGAGAGGAGTGCGGAGGGGATGGTGTGGGCAGTATGTACAGGAGAGGAATGCGGAGGGGATGATGGGGGCATTATGTACAGGAGAGGAGTGCGGAGGGGATGGTGGGTGCAGTATGTACAGGAGAGGAGTGCGGAGGGGATGATGGGGGCAGTATGTACAGGAGAGGAGTGCGGAGGGGATAATGGGGGCAGTATGTACAGGAGAGGAGTGCGGAGGGGATGATGGGGGCAGTATATACAGGCGTGCGGAGGGGATGATGGGGGCAGTATGTACAGGAGAGGCGTGCGGAGGGGATGGTGGGTGCAGTATGTACAAGAGAGGAGTGCGGAGGGGATGATGGGGGTAGTATGTACAGGAGAGGAGTGCGGAGGGGATGGTGTGGGCAGTATGTACAGGAGAGGAATGCAGAGGGGATGATGGGGGCAGTATGTACAGGAGAGGAGTGTGGAGGGGATGATGGGGGCAGTATGTACAGGAGAGGAGTGTGGAGGGGATGATGGGGGCAGTATGTACAGGAGAGGAGTGCGGAGGAGATGATGGGGGCAATATATACAGGAGAGGCATGCGTAGGGGAAGATGGGGGCAGTATGTACAGGAGAGGAGTGCGGAGGGGATGATGGGGGCAATATATACAGAAGAAGCGTGCGGAGGGGATGATGGGGGCAGTGTGTACAGGAGAGGAGTGCGGAGGGAATGGTGGGTGCAGTATGTACAGGAGAGGAGTGCGGAGGGGATGATGGGGGCAGTATGTACAGGAGAGGAGTGCGGAGGGGATGGTGGGTGCAGAATGTACAGGAGAGGAGTGCGGAGGGGATGATGGGGGCAGTATGTACAGGAGAGTAGTGCGGAGGGGATGGTGTGGGCAGTATGTACAGGAGAGGAATGCGGAGGGGATGATGGGGGCAGTATGTACAGGAGAGGAGTGTGAAGGGGATGATGGGGGCAGTATGTACAGGAGAGGCGTGCGGAGGGGATGATGGGGCAGTATGTACAGGAGAGGCGTGCGGAGGGGATGATGGGGGCAGTATGTACAGGAGAGGCGTGTGGAGGGGATGATGGGGACAGTATGTACAGGAGAGGAGTGCGGAGGGTATAATGGGGCCAGTATGTACACGAGAGGAGTGTGGAGGGTATAATGGGGCCAGTATGTACAGGAGAGGAGTGCAGAGGGCATGATGGGGGCAGTATGTACAGAAGAGGAGTGTGGAGGGGATCATGGGGGCTTTATGTACAGGAGAGGCGTGCGGAGGGGATGATGGGGGCAGTATGTACAGGAGAGGCGTGCGGAGGGGATGATGGGGGCAGTATGTACAGGAGAGGAGTGCGGAGGGGATGATGGGGGCTGTATGTACAGGAGAGGAGTGCGGAGGGGATGGTGGGGGCAGTATGTACAGGAGAGGAGTGTGGAGGGGATGGTGGGGGCAGTATGTACAGGAGAGGAGTGTGGAGGGGATGGTGGGGGCAGTATGTACAGGAGAGGAGTGCGGAGGGGATGGTGGGGGCAGTATGTACAGGAGAGGAGTGTGGAGGGGATGGTGGGGGCAGTATGTACAGGAGAGGAGTGTGGAGGGGATGATGGGGGCAGTATGTACAGGAGAGGAGTGTGGAGGGGATGGTGGGGGCAGTATGTACAGGAGAGGACTGTGGAGGGGATGATGGGGGCAGAATGTACAGGAGAGGAGTGTGAAGGGGATGATGGGGGCAGTATGTACAGGAGAGGAATGCGGAAGGAGATGATGGGGGCGGTATATACAGGAGAGGAGTGAGGAGGGGGATGATGGGGGCAGTATGTACAGGAGAGGAGTGTGGAGGGGATGACGGGGGCAGTATGTACAGGAGAGGAGTGCGGAGGGGATGGTGAGGGCAGTATGTACAGGAGAGGAGTGCGGAGGGGATGATGGGGGCAGTATGTACAGAAGAGGAGTGTGGAGGGGATGATGGGGGCAGTATATACCGGAGAGGCGTGCGGAGGGGATGATGGGGGCAGTATGTACAGGAGAGGAGTGCGGAGGGGACTTGGGGGCGGTATATACAGGAGAGGAGTGAGGAGGGGGATGATGGGGGCAGTATGTACAGGAGAGGAGTGTGGAGGGGATGACGGGGGCAGTATGTACAGGAGAGGAGTGCGGAGGGGATGGTGGGGGCAGTATGTACAGGAGAGGAATGCGGAGGGGATGATGGGGGCAGTTTATACAGGAGAGGCGTGCGGAGGGGATGATGGGGGCAGTATGTACAGGAGAGGAGTGCGGAGGGGATGGTGGGTGCAGTATGTACAGGAGAGGAGTGCCGAGGGGATGATGGGGCAGTAAGTACAGGAGAGGAGTGCGGAGGGGATGGTGTGGGCAGTATGTACAGGAGAGGAGTGTGGAGGGGATGGTGTGGGCAGTATGTACAGGAGAGGAGTGTGGAGGGGATGCTGTGGGCAGTATGTACAGGAGAGGAATGGGGAAGGGATGATGGGGGCAGTATGTACAGGAGAGGAGTGTGGAGGGGATGATGGAGGCAGTATGTACAGGAGAGGAGTGCGGAGGGGATGTTGGGGGAAGAATGGTTAGGGATTTCTTGCAGTGTCTGTGGGGTGACCAGGGAGTGATGTTGGGAAGATAAGGAAAGGAAAGTGACTATGGAATGATGTCCCTCAGCTGGATGTATAAAGTGGTCTGGGGGTGATACAATCTGGGGGGTTGGGGGCTGAGAAGTGGTCAGATAGCAATGTCTATAATCAAAAAAAGCTCTTCTACTCATCTACTAATATATACAGCAATAAATCATACAATAGTATTTAATCCAGCACTCTGTATGTACTGTACAGATGATGTGAAGGTAATGTATGACAATTCATATGTTATAACCCGATGTTATCCAAGCTCTGTACAATCATACGTGTACACTCATCACATATACAGTACAGGGTTACATCTGCACACCTGTCACTGTGAGACAGCAGCAGCGGCATTGCTTTTAAAGTGGAGTTCCACCCAAAAGTGGAACTTCCACTCATCGGATTCCTCCCCCCCTCCAGTGTCACAGTTGGCACCTTTCAGGGGGGAGGGGGGTGCAGATACCTGTATATTACAGGTATCTGTACCCACTTCTGGCATAGATAGCCGCAGAATCTGCGTTTATTTACGCCACATCCTGTTCCCCCCCGCTGTCTGCTGGGAAACACACGGGTCCCAGAGACAGCAGGGACCAGCCGTATTGCGCTGCCCGACTCGCGCATGCGCAGTAGGGAACTGGGAATTGAAGCCACACGGCTTCACTTCCTGATTCCCTTCCCGAAGATGGAGGCGGCAGCACCCGAGGACCGAGAGACGGTTCGGCCTTGGGTGCCCTGGACAGGTAAGTGTCCATGTTTTAAAAGTCAGCAGCTGCAGTATTTGTAGCTGCTGACTTTTAAAAAAAAAAATTTCGGCGGAGCTCCGCTTTAAATAAGTACACTGTGCCTGCAGCTTCTGCTGGAGTCCAAAGCTCCTTTCTGTCCCCCCTCCAGTCTCTTGTATCTCTGACTCAACCCCCCCTCCAATCACCAGTGCAGAATGCTGAGAGAATCGGGGGGTGGAGCTCACTGAAGCTCCTGATGGGCTGGCCAGAGCAAGAGAGGAGGTGAGCTGAATATTTCCTAGGAAGCAAAGCTGCAAAGTTTAGAAGTATTTGTATTGCAGGTGATGCAGTGAAGGGTTAAGGTGACAGGAGAATCAGAGGAGATAGTGAGTGTATGGGGGAGGGGGGAGGAGTGTGCGATCACAGCTGACAGATCCCTCCTGAGCAGCACACATGTCTATACAAACATCTACCAATCACTCACACTAGAACATGTGAAAGTAATGTGTGACCATTCATGTAACCCTGTGTGATGAGTGTACACTTCTGATTGTACAGAGCTTGGATAACATTGGGAATTGTCATACATTACCTTCACATCATCTGTACAGTACATACAGAGTGCTGGAATATATATATATATATATATACATATATACTTACAGTTTATAACAGATTGTTTTCATTGAATAGTACTGCTGTATGATTTATTGCTGTATATATTAGTAGATGAGTAGAAGAGCTTTTTTTGATTATAGACATTGCTATCTGACCACTTCTCAGCCCCAACTCCCCCCAGATTGTATCACCCCCAGACCACTTTATACATCGAGCTGAGGGACATCATTCCATAGTCACTTTCCTTTCCTTATCTTCCCAACATCACTCCCTGGTCACCCCACAGACACTGCAAGAAATGCCCAACCATTCTTCCCCCAACATCCTCTCCACACTCCTCTCCTGTACATACTGCCTCCATCATCCCCTTCGCACTCCTCTCCTATACATACTGCCCCCATCATCCCCTTCGCACTCCTTTTCTATACATACTGCCCCCATCATCCCCTCCCCACTCCTATCCTGTACATACTGCCCCCATCATCGCCTCCACATTCCTCTCCTGTACATACTGCCCCTATCATCCCCTTCGCCCTCCTCTCCTGTACATACTGCCCCTATCATCCCCTCCCCACTCCTATCCTGTACATACTGCCCCCATCATCGCCTCCACATTCCTCTCCTGTACATACTGCCCCTATCATCCCCTTCGCCCTCCTCTCCTGTACATACTGCCCCTATCATCCCCTCCACACTCCTCTCCTGTACATACTGCCCCCATCATCCCCTCCCCACTCCTATCCTGTACATACTGCCCCCATCATCCCCCTCCACATTCCTCTCCTGTACATACTGCCCCTATCATCCCCTTCGCACTCCTCTCCTGTACATACTGCCTCCATCATCCCCTTCGCACTCCTCTCCTATACATACTGCCCCCATCATCCCCTTCGCACTCCTCTTCTATACATACTGCCCCCATCATTCCCTCCACACTCCTCTCCTGTACATACTGCCCCCATCATCCCCTCCCCACTCCTATCCTGTACATACTGCCCCCATCATCCCCTCCACACTCCTCTCCTGTATATACTGCCCCCATCATCCCCCCCCCACACTCCTCTCCTGTACATGCTGCCCCCATCATCCCCTCCGCACTCCTCTCCTATGCATACTGCCCCCATCATCCCCTCCGCACTCTTCTCCTGTACATACTTCCCCTCATCATCCCCTCTGCACTCCTCTCCTGTACATACTGCCCCTATCATCCCCTCCGCACTCCTCTCCTGTACATACTGCCCCCATCATCCCCTCCGCACTCCTCTCCTGCACATACTGCCCCCATCATCCCCTCCGCACTCCTGTACATACTGCCCCCATCATACCCTCCGCACTCCTCTCCTGTACATACTGCCCCCATCATACCCTCCGCACTCCTCTCCTGTACATACCGCCCCCATCATCCCCCTCTGCATTCCTCTCCTGTACATACCACCCCCATCATCCCCTTCGCACTCTTCTCCTGTACATACTGCCTCCATCATCCCCTCCGCACTCCTCTCCTGTACATACTGCCCCATCATCCTCTCCGCACTCCTCTCCTGTACATACCACCCCCATCATCCCCTCCGCACTCCTCTCCTGTACATACCAGCCCCATCATACCCTCCGCAGTCCTCTCCTGTACACACTGCCCCCATCATCCCCACTCCTCTCCTGCAGAATCAGATGTAAAGGGGAACAAACCCCGTGCATTCAGATGTAAACGGGATTGCTGCGGATTCAGATCTAAAGGGAAACTCTGTTGACTCTGATGGAAAGGGAGACTCTTGTGATTAATTCCATTGATTAGAAATGTTATTTAATCACAAAAATATATGTATAGTGTATACTACATAACAAAATTGCTGTGCATTGCTTTGTACAGAGGTAATGAATTTAATGTACTACAGAAAAAAAAACTTGGCATGTGGTGCTTAAGCGTTCGGTTTTGGCTTGACGAAAAGGTGGCAACCCTAGTCAGGACCGATCACCAGGTCCAGGCCAGATTTCATTGGCCTGGGCCTGGGGATTGATCGGTTCCTGATTGAATCCGATTGTCGCGGGGGGAAAATGCAGAACGTATAGCTACGGGATTTCGCGCAGCCGGGCCGACCTGACGCATTATAACTGCGGCGGCTGGTCCGGGATTGGTAATGTTGCATAGAGTGTAGTGCAAACCCCTGATGGTCCCGCTTTTTAATCCCAGGCTCTCTTCCTGTTTGGGTCTACAGGTAGCCAAGCACACAACACCTGGCAGCTTCACTTCACATTAATCAGACAGTGAGGAGTTGATGAACTAAAACTGGAGCGTGGAAAATCTGGTGTGGCTCTGTATAGAAACCAATCAGCTTCCAGTTTTTTGTCAAAGCTTAATTAAACAAGCTGAAGTTAGAAGCTGATTGGCTACCATGCACAGCTGCACCACATTTTGCAGTCCCCAGTTTTACTAAATCAACCCCTGAGTGTCTTTTTATGCTTTTACTGCTGGTTGGACGTGGTTGGGGTGCAGGGAAGCTTTTGAGATACTTCAGATTTAGTGCACAATGTAACCGGAGGACACTCTCTATTCTGTCTACTCTCTTCAGGGAAATCTCCGTCTTGGCAGAGACTAGAAACACAAGCATTTCTAGGGCTTCCAGCAGGTCAAGTCCCACCTTAGCAACACTGAAGTAGTCACACAAGGGGTTAAACAACAGTCACTAGGATTTGGCTACCAGGCCTCTGCTCACTGTATCTTCAGAAACTCAGATACATTTTGTCCATTATTGGGAGATACTTCTCCTGTGAATCTCCAGGCCAGACCCCCAGAGCACCCATTTGATGTGGCTCCAGCTGCTTCCAGAAAGCAGCCCCTCCCCAGCTCCCATTAAACTGGGACCTTGGTGAACTCTTTGCAAGCTTAAGCTAATCTGCTGGGGTCTTCCCCTCCTGGACATAAACCCTGCTGCTCCAGGCCTCAAGCTATTTATCTACTTCTCAGCCACCTACTGGGCACTCCCCTCCAGGGATTGGCTGAAAAAGCATGAATATTCAGGCCAAGGGTCTTCCTCTTCCAACCCTCTACATTCTAGAACCTACTAGAAGGCAATGAAAGGTAGTTGAGCCTGCAGCCTATGAGACCCAAAAATAATCATACACTGCTCCAGTATTTAGAGAGGAGTCAAGAAGACTAAATTTACCTGAACCTCTCTAGCAACCTATTCTAGGAAGGTGCTACATAAAGAAGGACAGTTTAAAGTGTTATTAAACCCAAAAGCAAACATTTATTATATTGCAACTTACCAATTCTTTTTTTTTTAATCAAAGAGGTTTATTAGAAAACAAAACAAAGGGAAAAACTTTATAGCTCACATTTAAAGCACAGAGTCTGTCATGCATTCTAATTACAATCGCCAGAAGTATATTCATACATTAAACTTAACATCAATTACCTCCTCACAGTATGCAATTCAGGTAGTTCTTCCATAGGAACTGATTATGTGTACTGTATTCTAATTTTTATGATGTAAAGGCTTTCCGTTCTTCACCCTCAGAGTGTATCCCCTGCTTTCCCATCTATGCGGTCTACCCCAACAGTCTATCCATTACAAGATCAACTGGGAAGAGGCCGGGGGTATTCAACCAGGGTGCCCACAGTTTGTCGAATTTTTCCAGGCGTCCTCTATGTTGGAAAATGTATTTCTCTCCCATATGGGCAATCCATTCCTTTAACATTGGAGGTTCAACCGCCTTCCAATGTCTAAGGATCAGCTTGCAAGCCTGAAACAGGGCCCTGGCTGTGGCCTGTTTGAAATTGTCATCCATAGGGATGTCATCTAATATCACTAGTATACGTGGTTTCGGGTCAATTTGGTATGGTGGCCTGGAAAACTCTGTTAATGGTGGATAAAACTCCTGTCCAGAACAAATGAAGCTTGGGGCATCTCCGTAGCAGATGTATTAGGTCCCCATGATCTCTCACGCATCTGGAACAAATGGAGTCCAGTCTCACTCCCATCCTGAACAAACTGTCTGGCGTATAGTGTACTCTAAGGATTATGTATAACTGGGACAATCGTTGGGCCACATTCAGGGAGCAAAGTTGTACCGCCTGGAGTGCCTCCTCCCATTGTTCCTCCTCAAATGTTCCCACATCTCTCTCCCATTTGCTTGATGCTCCCTGGGGAAACCCTTCTAGGTGAATATTGAGAATCATGGAATAAGATCTAAAGATGAAGCCCTTATACTGGGACACCTCAGCCATATATCGGAATATCGAGGTCGGTGAGAGAGTCCACGGGGCCCCCCCGGACTGTGCCGCCACTGAATGTTGCAGCTGCATATAATAGAAGAGCATTGATTGCGGGAGTTGAAATTGCTCCCTCAATGCAGGGAATCAGTTTTCCTGCGGCAAATATATGTTGCAAATGCGTGATCCCGTGTCTTTTCCACCGAGCCCCACAGTCCAGCGACTGCAACTCCTCATAGTGTCCATTGGCCCATATCAGGCTTTACCCGGTAAAGACCGCTACTTCTTGTAGCTGTCTAAGCTTGTTCCATATTTTTTGCATCAGGACATATGTGGGAAATCGTTAATTAGACTTAGCATATGCCAAGGCCTCCATACCCGTCGTGTCGTCGAGACCAGTGGCATAGTACATTAGGGCTTTAATGCGTTCGTAATGTAAGTTCCCGTCCTCCCTTCCCGGATCCTCTGGCATAGCCCGGGCGATATGTTGCGCCTGAGCCGCCAAGTAATAAACCCACGGATTAGGAAGAGTGAGGCCTCCCGTGTCCTTGGATTTTTGCAATTGTTCTAATTTTATCCTTGGGGGTTTGTCTAGCCATATACAGACCCTAAAGATGGAATTAATGATTCAGAACATTTTCAGAGGGATCACCACTGGTGTGTTGTGTAGGATATATAAAAGTTGGGGCATAAAAATAATTTTTATGAGATTGACCCTCCCCACCAGGGACTTCTTAAGGCGGGACCAAATTTTGGCTCTATCACAGATCCTATCACAGATTGAGGGAGATAAATTCACGCGTTTCTGAAGTGATCTGGACCCCTAAATACTTGAAGCAGGTAGTCACCGGTACCTTGTGTATCGTTTGCCCTCTGCTATCCGGATTCACATTCAGCAGCAGGAGTGAGGATTTGGTCCAATTAATGACATATCCTGAATAGGTCCCAAATCCTTCAATCACTGTCATGGCTTTCTTCAGGGAGTCAGCTGTGTCTTCCAGAAGTAGCATGGTGTCGTCTGCATATAGCATTAGCTTCTCTTGAATCCCTCCATATTGAAATTCGCACACTCCCCGATTTGCTCTAATCAAGGCTGCCTTGGGCTCAATAGCGATGGCGAAGAGGAGTGGGGACAGTGGGCACCCCTGACGAGTGCCCCTATGCAAGTAGAATGGTAAAGAAGTGTGTCCCGCCTCTCTAATGACCACCCGAGGTGAGCAGTTTCACCCAGGATAAGAACCCCTCGCCAAAGTCAAATTTGCCCATGACAGCCCAGAGGTATCCCCATTCTATGCTGTTAAAGGCCTTATGGGCACCTAGTGACAGCAAGGCTCCATCCCCCATGTTTTCTGACTGCGTCTGGAGATTCAGGAAAAGTCTGCGGAGGTTAATGGCCGTAGATTTTTGGGGTATAAATCCTAACTGGTCCAAGTGGATGATGGAGGAGATGGTCCTATTAAGTCGGAAGGCCAGGACCTTTGCTAGGATTTTGATGTCGCTCTGCAACAGTGATATTGGTCTGTATGAGCCCAGGTCTAATGGGTCTTTACCCAGTTTTGGGATAAGCACAGTGTTAGCTCTAGTCATGGAGTCAGGCAGGCATTGATATTCTGTAGCTGAATTGAGGACCTTTAGCAGGCGTGGCAGGATAATTCCCCCATATTGTTTAAATACTTCCATGGGGAGGCCATCATCTCCAGGGGCCTTTAAATTCAGGAAGAGGCTAAGTGCCTCCTGTAATTCCTCAAGTTTAATCGGGGAATCCAGGAGTGCACTCTGAGAGGCCGACAAACTAGGTAACTCAATTCCCTGCAGATACTCCTGCAGGTCAGTGGACGAGTAATTCGCCCGGGACCTGTACAAGTTAGAATAGAACTTTACCAACTCCCTCATAATGTGGGTGGGAGTTTACCAACCTCCCTGCCTCGGTGTGTAACGCTCTGATGGACGGGGAGGTCTGGGAGGCCTTTACTATTTTTGCAAGTAAGCAGCCCGTCTACTCACCCTCCTCATAAAAAGCCTGTTTGTTGAAAAACCTTTTCCTGTCTGCTGCCTCCCCAGTGATCCGGTCAACCGCCTCCTGTGCAGCCAGCCACGCTTCCCTGGCTGCACCAGAGGGGTTTGCAATAAACTTTGCCACCAACCAGCTTACCATCTGTTCAGTCTGATCCTTAATTTGTTTTAGATTTAACACCTGTGACCTCAGTAATCAAAATCCCCCTGAGAAACGCTTTGAGCGTCTCCCAGGTTAACCTCAAATCAGGATGATCCTCGTGGCGCCGCCAGAACCCAGAGATTTCAGCCATTATCCGTTCATGGGAGGGGAATAGGTTGAGCCAGAACGCGTTAAGTTTCCATGGTGCTCTAGGCAGGTCCGTGACAGGCTTGGCGACTAGGGAGACTAAAAGGGCAGAATGATCTGACACTCCCCTCACCAGGTATCTAATGTCTTCAATAAGTGTGTCATTTGGGGTGTGCACAAGCATAGATCAATTCTTGACAGAGAATGGTGAGTTTTGGAAAAACAGGAGAATTGCTTCTGCTGTGGGTTACGGCTTTGCCACGAATCAGTCCACCCCCCTCCTCCGTGAATTTCCGCAGTGCTGTTCGAGCCTTTGTGCGGGAAGTCACCGGAGGCGGGTGTTTATCCAAAGCTGGATCCATATAGCAGTTTAGATCCCCTATAATAATAAGGGGAACATCGGGGTGACGTAACTGATACGTCAGCAATATCCTCAATACCTCCGAACTAAAAGGGGGTGGTACATATAAGGCAGCAAGTATACACTTCAGTTGATGAATTTTACACAGTAGTATCATATATCGCCCCTCATCATCTATTAATTTGTCCAACATTTGAAAATCCAGAGCGCGATGAACCATTACACTCACTCCCCTAGAATAAGAGGTATGAGGGGAATGGTATCTCCAGCCCACCCAAGAGAAACCCAGGCACGATACCGTTTCTGGCACAAGATGAGTCTCCTGAGGAGCATGGTACACTTAAGAGGGCTCTAAACTCCCCTAATGTTCCATGAAAGCAGAGGAACAGTACTCATTTATCTGCATTATTGTGAGTAACGAAGGATAAGGCATCTCGTGTACCCTAGGCACCTTAGGGTGTGCATAGTCTTGGTGCGCCAAGTGTAACAAAAACAAAGTACGCGAGTTATACGTGAGGTAGTTCATGTTGGTATGGTGGTGGGATTCAACTGTATCACAGTCCTTCCTGCGTGAGTGCTGGTTCTTTCTATGGTAATAGCATGTCAAAAAAATAACAAGTAAAGCTGCAAAACAGAAAATCAAAGTGCCCCCTTTCCTGTGTAGGGGCGGTAAAACCCCCGTTCTATAGAGGGAGACCCCTCTGACCTGTAGGGGAGAGAGTGGGGGTTGTAGAGGCAAATAGAAAAAAACTGGGTAGAAGTAGTTGGAAAAAACATAGGGTTGCCTGTAGCAACTCAACCTGAAACTCCAAGTTCTACTTGGGTAGAACTAAAAAGTAGATAAGACTAAGAAGTCTCTGAACTTTTTGTAGTAAATTCACTTGCTCTCATCGCTTGTGGTGTACCTGTAGGTCGCGGCTTCCCAGCCAAACATGCTCAAACTTCTCTGTGTTTGTCCAGATTCTCAGGGGTGTCGTGTCAGTCCCCCTCCGCTGCCCCTCTCCCTACCTGGCGGTGGATGTGCTCATTAGCATCCAGCCACGAGGATGCTTCGGCCGCTGTCTCAAAAAAATGAGACTGACCACCCACCGTAATCCAGAGTTTCGCTGGGAATAGCATAGCGTATGTGGCTCGGAGCCGTTGCAGCCTTTTCTCAACATCCGTGAATCTAGCTCTGCGTTTCTGTATTTCTGCGGAGTAGTCAGGATAAAATGAAATGCGGGCCCCATTAAGTTGAACTTTGCATTGTTCACTTGCCTGGCGAAGCACAATTTCTTTATCTTTATAATTGAATAGCCAGGCTATCATGGTGCGTGGCGGGTGCCCTGGTGGAAGGGGCCTGGGTGGTACTCTCTGTGCCCACTCCACTGAGTACAGCGGGGTAAGCGCCTCCTTCCCAAACACCTGGAGAAGCCACTATTCAACAAATTCTGTTGTGTCCCTCCCCTCCGTCTTCTTTAAGTCCATTTTCTCCGGCAATTCTAGCTGTTATTTGTGTATCTCTTAGTAGTGGCGTTATTTTGTCTTCCAGCTCACTGATGCAGGCTTCTGCCGTGGTAGTGCGCTCCCTTGTTTTCTGCAAATCATGCCTGATAAACCCCAATTCTTCTTTCAGGCCTCCAAAGTGTTCCTGCAGGGTGTGCACTGATGCTGTACACTTGTGTACCCCTCGCAGTATCTCAGAAAGGGAAGGTTGATCAGCCTCATCCCCCTCTTCCTCATCCTCTATGTCTGGCAATGTCTGACAGGGGGAAGCTGCAGGGCCCTGTGCAGGTGTCTCATCCTCCAGCTGGGTGTGGAACACAGCAGCTGTATTGAGCATGTTCTCCCCGCTCCCATGTGCCGCCGGGCCTGCTAATTTCTGGGCATAATAAAGCATATCCATTGGGGGGTCTTTCCCCGTCCCTCTGGGGGTCTTTGGGGGCTTACCTGCGTCTTTCGGTTTCTCCATGCCTCATGCGCGCTGGGAGAGAGGAGCCGTGGTGCCATGTTGGAATTCTGGAGGTCCGGTCTCCGTTTGTTTGCAGGTCATCATGGCCCCTGCGATACTCGCCGGTGTCACCGGTATATCTGGAGGGGTTCCCACACAGGATCTGCTCAGATTCCGGGTGTTTTTCTGGGCTGGGAAGAGGATCGGTGGAGGATCAGTGTGGGAGCTCCATGATGCACGTCCTCTCACATGCTGCTCTCGGCCACGCCGCCAACTTACCAATTCTTAGATGTGATGGCTGCATTCACTTTTAGGCTTTCTTTCTTTTAATGTCCCCTGGTGATCCTGTCAATAAGTCTGTTGTTTTTCAACAGAACAAGCTGGCTTCAAAAAGTAACATTCAGAGTGTTGAGACAAACTATTTACTACTGACAGTGGTGCTTAAAATGATCAGCTCTTATTTATTCATGGAAACCCTTTATGTAAAAAAAGGAAAAAAAAGCTGTTGCTTGAACTGCTTGTAAAGTATTAACCAGAGTTTGGCTTAAATTAGTTAGTGTAGCTAAATCTGCTAGTACATCTAACACCCCCTCCCCCAGACTGATAATGCTGCTGTCCAACGGTGCCCCCTGTGCTCATTCTATTAGAGTGGGTGAACTTTAATACAGGAGATGTGTGAAAACAGAGGGGAAAAAAGCCAAAAAAATAAAACTTATGCAGCCACCACATCTAATGATTGGTAAGCTGCAATATATTACCGTATATACTCGAGTATAAGTCGTTCCGAGTATAAGTCGAGGCCCTAATTTACCACAAAAAAATGGGAAAAACTTAGTGACCCGAGTATAAGACGAGGGTGAGAAATGCACAGCTACTGTAAGTGGAAAAGAGGGTCAACAATGCCTCACTGTGCACATTTGCATGGCTCACTGTGCCCATTTGCAGCCATAGGTCCCCCGAACTTCAAACTCGGTAGTTAAGGGTTCCTAGATGCCCTCTAGCTTCAGCCAAAATTTGGGGTCTCTGAACCCAAATGGTCCCGAAATGACATTGCTGCAGATGGACACAGTTGACCAAATTTGGGGCCCCGTATCTCGGGGCCACTTAGTGCTAGGAACCCCAAATTTGGTGTGCAAACTCAGTGGAACTAGCATCATAACATATCCAAAGCTGGGGTTTCTAGCACCAAGTGTCCCTGAGATACAGGGCCCCAAAAATCGGTTCAGAAAATGTCAAGCACTTTTCTGCAGCAGAGAATGACATTTTCCGAACTGGCTTTGGGGCCACGTATCTCGGGGCCACTTGGTCCTAGGAACCCCAGCTTTGGATATGTTATGGTACACCAAATTTGGGGTTCCTAGCACGTAGTGGCTCTGAGATACGTGGCCCCAAAGTCGGTTCAGAAAATGAAATTTTTTGCTGCAGAAAAGTGCTTGACTCGAGTATAAGTCGAGGGGGGCACTTTCAGCACAAAAAAATGTGCTGAAAAACTCGACTTATACTCGAGTATATACAGTACATTTTTGGTTTTGGGCTTAACACTGCTTTAAAACAGTTGTTCTCAACCAGGGTACCTCCAGAGTTTTCTAGGGGTTCCTTGAGCTATGGTTAATTGACCTCAAGTGGCATGACACCAATTATCTTTTTAGCTGGCTGTAAGGGTGGCATTCTGGCCACCTAGGTACCTAAAAGACGCAATTTATCCTTTTAGAACTGGTTTAATTTTTTTTTTCTACAAAGACATGGTTTGTGCCTACAATTCATCAATGCTGCTACAACCAGCAAGACAAGATTTCACTCTACTGCTATGTAGAGTAAATGTAACCAGGAGCAAATGTCATGTCGTAATGATGATAATTGCAGCAAAGAAAAGTGGAGATGGCTTTTTGGATGGCTGTAAGGAGACATTCTGACCACCACTGTCGGGGGGCATTCTTCCCACTGACAACCAATGTAAGGTATTTTTCACAATAACCACTGTAGGATTATACTTAGCAAAGGTTCCCTCAGACCTGAAAATGATTCAACGGGTTCCTCTGGGGGTAGAAGGGATGAGAAAAATAGGATTAGGATAATTGTAGTTTCAATACAGTTATTTGTTTGCCCCCTGTCCCATGACATGGGGCAAACACCCTGTCCCTCCAGCCTCTGTCTTAGATTAAGAGGGAGGTGAAGCCACCATTAATCTACATGTAATATCCCCCCCTATTTTGTTTAGCTGGTTAGTGGGCATGGATGAGGAGGGAGGGAAAGGGCTGTCTTTTACCACTGTATATACGCCCGCATGTGTGATTCTATAGTCACATGGGCTGCCCAGATGTGATAGGGAGGAAATGCTCAGCATAGGAACTCAATGAAAACTTAGCATGTGCAGAGCTGCCACCACAGCTGCAAAATCCCTAGCTGAATTGGGGACATGAACAGAAGGTGGAAATAGAGAGCAGCAGGATCAACCAGGTTTTCTGCAGAATACAGAAAACGGATCTCACCGTGACTGAGTGAGTATGAACAGCATGTAATACACCATTTATCAATAGTTTTTTATGATGTGGGTCTAGTGACACTTAGCTGTCCAATGAGCTATAGCTGTCCAATGCAGATGGTAGTGGGAGAAGGGGTAAAGTATTCTTTAGGACCCATTCACACCTATGTGTAGCACCCTCTACCATAGGTAGGTCCTATCATAGGATTTTTTGCTAGGGAAACTGTCAGCACAGGTAAATTTAGGCAGGCCTATGCTTTGAGCTCAACCTGTCTGTTTTGATCTGGGGGCAGGGAGTGGTTAGTGTAGCAGTGGGTGTGACCATCTGTGCTTCAGTGCTGAGGCGCCTCCCCTGCTTCCAGCGAGAATGTTCTGGAAGAGGGGCAGGTCCTAGAACTGGAGTGGCAGGTAGCCCATGTGGGAGCCCTGACCAATCCCCAACTGGAATTGGCCCGGGAAAGCTGTGAGTAGGGTTTCCATCTTTTCTTCAAACCAAACCAGAACACTTTAGCGGCGCACAGCATTTTTTTTTTGTAGTATAAACTATACATATATTTTGTGATGAAATAAACTTTATAAACACTATTTATGCATTGGAAGACTACCTGTGTATAAAAAAATATTATTACCTGTAAGCAGCTAATGTAACCTGGAGCTCTGGTTCACACTGATGCACAGTGGGGTGGGATTTGCAGTGATTCCTGTGCGTTTTCTGCTCCGCGTCACAATCATAGTCTGTCCATGAGAACTGCTGTGGTTGCCAATATTAACAACACCCCAAAAACAGTTCACAAAATGCAGTGCAATTGTCAGAATCAGATTGCATAGGTGTGAACACCCACGTAATCCGATTCCAGTGCGGCAAAAAAAGTTGCATGTACCTTTTTTGTGTGGGTGCAGTGCGATTTGAGGCATACAAAGTTAATGGGCTGAAATTGCACTGCAAAGAATTGCATGTGTTTTGAACAGGAATGTAGTGCGATTCCTCTCTGAATCACATGCAGTTTCCTGCACCACACCAATGTGAACATAGGTTCAAAGTAGTCCCTTTGTATAACAATGCAGAATTCAATGCAGCGTTTGATGGCACAGTGGCTGCCTTTGATGGGCACAGTGGCAGCGTTTAATGGGCACAGTGGCAGCGTTTAATGGGCACAGTGGCAGCATTTGATAGGCACAGTGGCAGCGTTTGATGGTACTGTGGCTGCAATTGATGACACAGTGGCAGCGTTTGAGGGCACAGTGGCAGCGTTTGAGGGCACAGTGGCAGCGTTTGAGGGCACAGTGGCAGCGTTTGATGGGCACAGTGGCTGCGTTTGATGGGCACAGTGGCTGCGTTTGATGGGCACAGTGGCTGCGTTTAATGGGCACAGTGGCAGCATTTGATAGACACAGTGGCAGCATTTGATAGACACAGTGGCAGCATTTGATAGGCACAGTGGCAGCGTTTGATGGTACAGTGGTTGCAATTGATGGCACAGTGGCAGCGTTTGAGGGCACAGTGGCAGCGCTTGAGGGCACAGTGGCAGCGTTTGAGGGCACAGTGGCAGAGTTTGATGGGCACAGTGGCAGCGTTTGATGGGCACAGTGGCAGCATTTGAGAGCACAGTGGCAGCGTTTGGTGGGCACAGTGGCAGTATTTGAGGGCACAGTGGCAGCATTTAAGGGCACAGTTGGCAGCGTTTGAGGGCATGGTGGCAGCTTTTGAGGGCACAGTGGCAGCGTTTGAGGGCAAAGTGGCAGCGTTTAAGGGTACAGTGGCAGCGTTTGAGGGCACAGTGGCAGCGTTTGAGGGCACAGTGGCAGCGTTTGAGGGCACAGTGGCAGCGTTTAAGGGTACAGTGGCAGCATTTGAGGGCACAGTGGCAGCATTTATGGGCACAGTGACAGCATTTGATGGGCACAGTGGCAGCATTTGATGGGCATAGTGGCAGCATTTGATGGGCACAATGGCAGCGTCTGATGATTTTTGCCCCCCCCCCCCCCAAAAAAAATTTAGAGCACCAGCTGCCACTGAGCATAATAGACCTCCCCTGGGTGACGTCCCCCCCCCCCCCTTGGAGACCCTGCTAGCTCTAAATCCCCTAAGTATCAGAGACAGTGCCTGCCATAGAGGCATAGAGCAAGACAAAACCCCCTTACCTTCCAGGAGCCACTGCAAAGATGTGGGGGCAGAGTCTAACACCATGCTCTCTCACTCTCATCGCGTCCCTGGTTGCTAGGAGACCAGACAGTTCCATTCACTGTCTCTGGCTGGCATCGGCGCCAGCAGCTGGGACCTGGGTGGGAGAGAGAGCGCAGCCACAGAGCCACAGACAGTGCAGTGTGACCCGGGCGGCTGCTGCAGGGCATTGGCCCCCCAGAACGCTGGAGCGGGGGCTGGGGGGTGCCGTGCTGCTGGCTGTAGAGCCAGGAGAGAGAGGAGTTCTGCTTCTGCCTGATTGTAACATTGCGTGGGTTCTTCTTCTGGAGGGGGGCACGGGTCTGCTGGCGGGAGAGAGAATCTATTCTGACACTGACACACAGGCAGGGGGTGGCTGGTGATCTGGAGCCTGAGACTGGTCTAGAGTGGAGCCTATGCATTGCTGCTGTGTCCGGGTGTTGGGAGAACACAAACCTGGGCACAGATGCAAAACCCCGGCTGTCCGGGTCATTTCCGTACAGGTGGCAACCCAAGCTGTGAGGGAACTTCACCTTTACATGGTCATTGGTGAAGTCCTCGTCATTACACGGTCATTGATGAGGAATTCCTGGAGCAGAGGGGCAGGAGAAACTGTCGGAACATTCGGTCCTGTTAAGTTCTTCACCATGGCCTCGGGGCAGAGAAAGGTCAGTGACTGTACCACAGTGGAGTGCTGGATGTGGAGACATGCCAGGGAGTCTGTCAGGGAACTTTGCCTTTACACGGTCATTGGTGAAGTCCTCATCATTACACGGTCATTGATGAGGAGTCCTGGATCAGAGGAGAGACTGTGGGGAATGGTGTCAAATCCAGGGGCGGACTAACAATTAAGCCACTCGGGCACTGCCCAAGGGCCCTGCGCCACTAGGGGGCCCCATCAGGGTTGCCAGCCTCAGTAAAACCAGGGACAGTATGTATAAATCTGTGTTTTTTTTTACATCTGCCTGTGCATACTGTGTGTACATGTATGTGTATATACTGTGTGATTGTATACAGTGTGTGTGTATACTGTGTGGCCCCATAATCTCTGATTGCCTGGGGGCCCCATAATCTCCTATTGCCCGGGGGCCCCATGAGTTATCAGTCCGCCCCGGGTCAAATCGATGCGGCCCGAGGGCGCAGGATTTGCAAGCTGGGCTAGCAGAGAACAGTGATCCACCGTTCAGCACATGCTATTAAACTACTAGGCCTCCGGGGAGGGGTACTGCAGGCCTCTGGCCTAGTAGCAGCAACCAGAGTGAGCATTAGAGATTATTCAGAGTGGGGTATTTTGCATACAGAAGAAGATGTGACAAGAAATGAATGTGCTACGGTATAAGTTTGTGCAGGAGGAGAGGATTTCTGGGAACTTCACCCTTACACGGTCATGGGTGAAGTCTTCATCTTTACACGGTCATTGATGAGGAGTTTCTGGGAGCAATAGTCTGCAGGAGTTACGCAGAGGAGGAGCAATAGTCTGCATGGTGATGCAGGGAAGAGACTGTAGCTGTTATACATGTGCATCATTCCTTCAGGCTCAAACAAAGTTCTAATCTATAAAATCTATAAATATGATGGCGAAGTATTTTGATCTATGGGCATCCCATATACCCCTTTCCCCCAACCAAGTTATAACCCCCAATAAACAAAAACAAAACAAAGCAAATGACTGTTCATTGTCTCTGAGGTGATATATGAAGGTCTGGCAGCAGGGTGATATTGTGGATGTTTGTTACTAGTGGCAATTGCACCGCTACATATGCAATAACACAGTGGGGTTGATTTACTAAAGGCAAATAGACTGTGCACTTTGCAAAGGGCAATTGCTTTCTGCAAGTGCAGTTGCTCCAGAGCTTAGTAAATGAGGTAAAGCTTCCCTTTGCAAAGAGTACCCAATCACATGCAAGGAAAATAAAAATAAACTGCATTTTTGCTTGCACGTGGTTGGATGAAGTCAGCATAGCATCTGCTCATTGCCAAGCTGTGGTGCAACTGCGCTTTGCAGTCTGAGTGCACAGTGTATTTTCCTTTAGTAAATAAACCCCATTGGCTCATTGATCAGCCCTTTCACCTCTAGCATGCATACTGGATTGTGGGCACAGACCCTTGAAAAATTCCAGGATGAAAATTCAAGTCTGGGGCAACTCAACTACAGATGACAGTTGCAATTGCAGCAATGACAGATGACATTGCAGATAGTCCTCATTGTCTCTTTATCATTCTGCAAAGAACAGCCCCATAAACAACAAATGTTACTAGTTGCGGCTGTCAAAAATGTCCATACATATAGTAATAAATAAATAAAAACATGAATGAAAGCTCAATCACAAAACACAGGCCTCCTTTTCTAACTACACTGGGGAAAATGACTGACTGCTGTTGTTTGGTATTATGCGTTACTGCTGTTCAGCAAGGTGACTTAGTGAAATGATTCCTGCAGGGAACCTAGTTTTGTCAGGAAACAGAGCAAGAACAAGGTTTCAAGTGGACCAGCAAAGAGCTTTACTTAGGATACTGCTTTAGGTGATGGCTTCTTGGTTTACCTAAAGACCAAACCAGCTTCTAATTGTTTTTAAAAATAAGCATAGAATCTCTGGCTGCAATACTCACCTCCTCTCCAGCTGTCCCCTACAGTAATTTATTTCTATCACGAGTGACCTCAGTCTTCTGGTTTAATGATGCTAACTGTTATTGAATTTGAAAGACAGAGGACATCCTGTGAGTGCAGGGAGGATAGGTACATCCCCAGGACACCTTGCATTTACATACAATAATGTAGAGAATGGCCTCAGCACCGCTTTCTTCATCATTAAGGATTGGCCCAGAGAAAATCCAGCAGAAGAAGACACAATTTGACAGTCTTGAAGCCACCTGGCAATGGCAAATATATACTGTATATGAAAAAAAAAAAAAAAAGGAAAAAAAAAAAAGAAAAGTAGAAAATACAACTGGGGCCCCTGGGGCCTGGCCATGTAACAATTAATTAAATGCTTTATTTGGCTCTGTGATGGAAGATATAACATGCAATTACTTTAGGACTGATTTACTAAAAATGAAGAGTACAAAATCTTATGCAGCTCTGCACATAAACCAATCAGCTTCCAGTTTTTTTTCTTGCCATAGCTTAATTAAAGGAAATTCACCTTTAATAACATTACACCCATATTTGGGACCCATATAACTTCACATCAGAGGTCCCTCCTTTCACATCAGAGCCCTTCCTTCAAATCAAAATCCCCCTTACAAGTCAGAATCTCCCTATTACATTGGACCCCAATGCGCATCAGAGTCCCCCAGAGGCTTAACTAGAACCTTCCTGGCCCCAGTGCAAGAAATCATGATGCCCCCCCATGCCCCCCTTTCAATCCGAGCCACGGACTTCCAATTTTGGGAGGGTGTCCATGGACATCCTCCCAGAACCGTGCTTCCCGCATGGCCCCTGGGACATGCATCCAGTGCAATCACAGCGGCCCTTTACCATGTGATCAGCTGATCGCATGTAAACAGATTTGCCAGCTATCCCCAGCCCTTTCCTCCCACGCTGTGTCTGTTTGAGGAAAAGACTGCCGTTAACTGTCAAGAATGTCAGTAAATTGTTTACACTGATAATCAGTGCCCCAATCATCAGTGCTATCTATCAGTGCTCATCAATGCCACCTATTAGTGCCCATTAATGCTGCCTATTAGTGCCCATCAACACCACCTATCAGTGCTCATTAATGCCAACTAACAAAGTCCATCAGTGCCACCTATCAGTATTCTTCAATGCTGCCCATCAGTGCCATCTGTCAGTGCTCATGAATACTGCCTGAGTTCTGCCTATCAGTGCTCATCAATGCGATCAGTTCCACCTATCAGTGCCCATCAATGCCACCTATCAGTGCACATTAGTGCCTCCTATCAGTGCTCATCAATGCGGCCTATCTGTGACCATTAGTGCCTCCTCTCAGTGCCCATCAATGCCTCTTATCAGTGCCCATCAATGCCTCCTATCAGTGCTCATCAGTACCTCCTATCAGTGCTCATCAGTACCTCCTATCAGTGCCCATCAGTGCCTCCTATAAGTGCCCATCAGTGCCTCCTATCAGTGTCTCCTATCAGTGCCCATAAATGCCTCCTATCAGTGCCTCCTATCAGTGCCCATAATTGCCTCCTATCAGTGTCCATCAGTGCCTTCTATCAGTGTTCATCAGTGCCTCCTATCAGTGCCTCCTATCAGTGATTATCAGTGCCGCCTATCAGTGCCCATAAATGCCTCCTATCAGTGCCCATCAGTGCCACCTATCAGTGCCCATAAATGCCTCCTATCAGTGCTCATCAGTGCCCCCTATCAGTGCCCATCAGTGCCTCCTATCAGTGACCATCAGTGCCCATAAATGCCTCCTATCAGTGCTCATCAGTGCCCCCTATCAGTGACCATCAGTGCCTCCTATCAGTGCTCATTGGTGCCTCTTATCAGTGCCCATCAGTGCTTCTTATCAGTGCCCATCAGTGCCTCCTATCAGTGATCATCAGTGCCTCCTATCAGTGCCCATAAATGCCTCCTATCAGTGCCCATAAATGCCTTCTATTAGTGCTCATCAGTGCCTTCTATCAGTGCTCATCAGTGAATCCTATCAGTGCCCAACTGCCCATCAGTGCCGTCTGCCTTCTCAGGACAGCACGGCTCTGAGCAGAGAGCATGTCTCTCATGGAAGAGATACCGACATTAACAGTTCTATCTCCCCCTCCGTCCGTCCTCTCTCGCACAGGGTGAGAGAGGACACAGCTGATCTGCTCCCCCTTCTCCCTCCTCCCCTCTCCTGCATGTGCTCCGTGAGCAGTCAAGTGCAATACTTACGAGCTCACATTTCCCAAAGTGCACACACAGGAGAGGGGAGGGGGGAGAAGAAGGAGCAGATCAGCTGTGTCCTCTGTCATCCCACGCGAGAGAGGACGGAGGGGGAGATAGAACTGCCAATGCCGGCTCTGTGCTGCTGTTTCATGAGAGACAGGCTCTCCGCTCGGAGTCGTGTGAATAGCAACCCCACTGGGGCCCCCTGACAGTGATGGAATGCCAGGGCCCTGTCGCAAGTGTGACTGTTGTGACCCTGGTAATTCTGCCACTGGAGTCCCACTTTCATATTAGAGTGCCTTCTTTCATTTTAGAGCCCCCTTTACCTTGAAGCCCCCCTTACACAACACAGCCTCCCTCAATCATTAAATAAACAAATAAATGCTCCAAGAGATAACTTTACTTTAGAACCCCCCCCTTGCATTAGGATATGCTCAGTCCGCATATCCTAATGTAGAAAGGCCCCCTTGGGGACTGCTGAGAATTACCTGCTCATCTGCATGGCAATGACCAACCCACCTGACACTCTGGGTTCAGACATCCTGTTAACACTATAAAGCAAAAACCAAACAACTCAGTAGTATAAGGTTCTGAAATATTTTACTTGAACCCAAATCGGAAAAGTTATTTCACAAAAGCAAGGAAAAGATCCGCTAAGCTGGGATAACAGCACCAACTCAGCAAACAGATTCCTCCCGAAGACACAACAATGGTTAAACGATGGATAATGTTATATACACTAGTGTACACTATATTCAGATCCAAAGTCACCTTCTAGTGGATGTTTCAGTTAACTACATATGTGGCCACACTTAGATGTAATCTAGACAGCCTAAGTTATTCTAATGAGAGAGCTAATATCCCGCTGGTGTTTTATATATATATATATATATATATATATATATATATATATATATATATATATATATATATATATATATATATATATACCGTATATACTCGAGTATAAGTCGAATTTTTCAGCACATTTTTTTGTGCTGAAAGTGCCCCCCTCGACTTATACTCGAGTCAAGCACTTTTCTGCAGCAAAAAATGTCATTTTCCGAACCGAATTTGGGGCCCCATATCTCAGGGCTACTTGAAGCTAGGAACCCCTAATTTGGTGTGCAAACCCAGTGGAACTGGTACCATAACATATCCAAAGCTGGGGTTCCTAGCACCAAGTGGCCCTGAGATACGGGGCCCCAAAACCGGTTTGGAAAATGTCATTCTCTGCTGCAGAAAAGTGCTTGACATTTTCTGAACTGATATTTGGGGGCCACTTGGTTCTAGAAACCCCAGCTTTGGAAATTTTATGGTGCTAGTTCCACTGGGTTTGCACACCAAATTTGGGGTTCCTAGCACTAAGTGGCCCTGAGATACGGGGCCCCAAATTCGGTCAACTGTGTCTATCTGCAGCAATGTCATTTCGGTACCCTTTGGGTTCAGAGACCCCAAATTTTGGCTGCAGCTAGGGGGCATCTAGGAACCCTTAACTACCAAGTTTGAAGTTCAGTTGACCTATGGCTGCAAATGGGCACAGTGAGGCATGCAAATGGGCACAGTGATGCTGCAAATGGGCATTGTTGACCCTCGTTTCCACTTACAGTAGCTGTGCATTTCTCACCCTCGTCTTATACTCGGGTCAATAAGTTTTTCCCATTTTTTTGTGGTAAATTAGGGCCTCGACTTATACTCGGAACGACTTATACTCGAGTATATACGGTATATATATTTAGGCTTCCTATAAGTAATGGCAATAGAGTTCCACATTGCAGATCTGTTATTCTTTGCTAGCTAGTTGGAACTTGTTAACTATAATCCCTTTGGTTGTAGATGAAACCATAGGTTCCGAGTGATGAAGGCCTAAGGCAGTGATGGCGAACCTTGGCACCCCAGATGTTTTGGAACTACATTTTCCATGATGCTCATGCACTCTGCAGTGTAGTTGAGCATCATGGGAAATGTAGTTCCAAAACATCTGGGGTGCCAAGGTTCGCCATCACTGGCCTAAGGCATCTGAGCACAGTGTTTCAGCAATGCAGAAAAGTGTTCTTGGGTAGAGATGTGTGTGTGTGCATGGTGTTCTGTACTGGTGGTAGTGAATAGATAAAGATTGAGCAGCTTGCTCTCTCACCAACGATCTAAATCGATCCAAGGTTTTCTAGACAGGAACACGGATGGCAACACTCCGGCAATGGGACAGGAACACAGATCACAGCACTCTCCAAGCGTCTGCACCGATGGGTAGGTGCTTTAAGTTATGCTAGTAACAGGAGTAGGCCTCTTAGGCCTTGTGGTGGAAGTAGTGTTCCGCGTGGTAGGCCACGACCTCTCTCTCGCTGTCATACAGAGAGGTCCGTCTCGCGTCAGGCCCATGAGGAAGAGAACGTGTGTGGGCTTCTCAGCTCCTTTTATCATCTCTCCCAGCAACCTTCAGCACACTGCAAGGGTCCCTGGGATTTGTAGTCTTAGGGTACATGGATGCATAGCAGCAGATTCAAAGAGGACTATACGTCCCATAACTTACTCTTTTGGCACACAGATATGAGGTCACTGGCTGCATGAATAATCACGGGGACAAAGTTTAGAACACTGAAAGGTACAAAGCTTTCTGGTAACATTCCATATCACTACACTAACTTACAATCTTGACCACTATGGCGGCTGAGGAGGCCCTGGCTGCCACCACCATGGGTTAGCATACATGTAGCATCCGGGCGCTAGGGTTGCCACCTCATCCCTTTAAACCTGAACACATATAAATTACACAGGTTCTAAGGCTAGTTTAATGCAGAAAAGTGATCAAGTTCTAAGGCTCGATTCACACCTATGCATGTTGCTTTTCAGCGTTTTTGGAGGTTTTTTTTTCATGCTTGCCACGTTTTGAGCAGCGTTTTTGCCGCGATTTGCGTTTTGCGTTTTTTTTTTTTTTTTACAGTTTTTTTTTACAGTCTTAAAAAAAATTAAAAAAAAAAAAAAACGGCAAAGACGCATCAAAAACGCATCAAAAACGGTGCACTTGCGTTTTTGATGCTTGTCCATTGAATTCTATTACATGCAAAACGCTGCATTTTGCATGAAAAAAAGTCCCTGACCCTTTCCAAAAATGCAGAGAAACAAAAAAGCATTGATGTGAACATGTTCTATAGGAACCCATGTTAAAAAATTCCTGTGCATTTCTGCAAAATGCAAAATGCATCAAAAAACGCGCTAGTGTGAATGGAGCCTTAGGCTAGTTTAATGCAGAAAAGGCGTCAAGTGAGTTTAATTACTACCTTAATCAGCCACAGACAAAACCTGTGTAAATAATATGTGTTTGGGTTTAAAGGGATGAGGTGGCAACCCTAAAGCCCCATATACACTAATAGATTTTGTCTTCAGATTTACCAAAACCATGTAGAGCAAGGGCCTGCCTGATTAAATACAAATTGAAACTCTTAGGCCCAGTTCACACATGTGTGGTGCGAATTGAAGCTCAGGTTTCCCTGTGAAGAGAAAAATCAGTTGTTCAGCGTTTCATGTCAGTTTTTGATCAGGATCAGGTCAGGATTGCATCAGGATTTTATCCTGTTCACAACGGAATGCATCTGCGAATCAGATGCGTTCCCATAGAAGATAATGTGCTTGCAATTCACACTTCAATGCCCAGAAAACGCACATGTTTTTGGGCAATGCGGAATGTGAACCAGCCTCATTCAAAAGAACGTATTTTAAAATGTCATGCGAATTGGATGCTGTGTAAGCCGCATCCAATTTGCATAGGTGTGAACAGGCCTTAAGGTTTGACCTCATATTATATGGTTTTGGTAAATCAGAAGTCAAAAGCCTGCAAAAGATCTAATAGTGTGTAGGGGGTGTAAGTCCCTCACAGATGCTCCGTTTTTAAAATGTGACAGCGGGTGTGGAGAGAGGATCCCCCACCTGCTGTCACACGAGGAGGTGAGGGCGTGCTGCTGCATAGTAACATGTTACATCCTAAATAAGGGAGTAATGTGTTTCTAAAGGTGCGCTTATCATTTAACATTATTGATTGTTAAAACCCTTTTACACTGGGGCGGTTTTCAGGCTGGAAATAACCTGTGCTAAGCGCCTGAAAACCGCCTCCCATTCATTCAAGTGTGACTTTTTCACACTGGGGCGGTGCGCTTCTGAAAAGTCCTGCAAGCAGCATCTTTGGGACGGTTTGGGAGAGCTGTATTTAACGCTCCCAAATCACCCTGCCCATTGCAATAAATGGGCAGCTCTTCCGAAGCACCTGAAAAGCTTCGGAAGAGCTGCAACACTGGAATTCTTAACCCCTTCTTTGGGGTTGAAAGCACTCCGCTAGTGGCCAAAAAGCGCCGCTTAAACAGCACTAAAGTGCCTCTGAAACAAGCGCCGCTTTAGTGCAGCTGCAGCCCCATTGTAAAAGGGGTCTAATGGAGCTGACTGCACTATGGAAATGCATGATGTAAATAAGGGACACGTTTCTGTGTAGCTGGTCCTAGTTTGGAGATTCCTGTACAAGGGTTGCTACCACATCCCTTTAAAAGCGAACACATATTAATTACACAGGTTTTGTGGCTGATTAAGGTGGTAGTTAAATTCACTTACTGCCTCTGATTAAACTCTTTTAGGCCCCGTTCACACCTAATCTAATTCGCATAGCAGGAGAATGTGACTGGCTCCCTATGGAGCCGGTTCACATATCTCCGGGGCGGCTGTGGAGCGCACTGCACAAAAAAGCTGTGCGTCTTTGGCTTCGTTTCAGGGCCGAATTCAGGCATAGAATCGGCCCTGATACTTCCCTGAAACGAGGAACAGGGACGCACAACGCTCCTGTGCGATCCGCAGCGCGTTATAGTGTGAACCCAGCCTTATACGAAAGTCTGCTCACAATTGAGTTCCATAGTCTTGCAGCTGTTAGAAACCCTCTGGAATTGGTCAATCGGAACATCTGACAGAGATCAGCTGATCAATAAGCAGCAGCAGAGACACATAAATAGATAGCGAGAGGGTGGGTCATGTATCTTCTTCCTAACCTGTCTGTATAAGAATCTTGGTGGATCTGAGCAGGTAAAAAGTGATAGAGATGGTGTGGTGCTTGGATCTACCAGCCACTATACAATGTAATAATATGGGGTTCTCTGGTGGGATACAAATTATGTGTGGCATAAGTGGTCAGTCTAAAAAGTGATTGTACAATCAGGTTGCAGTGTGTCAACTGGCACATTGATGGCCAATAGTAAGCCACTGATTAACCAAGTGTAGAAGGCTAGGTGCACTTCAAGGAGGTGGGGGGGTTTAATTGTGTCTTTTTTTTTTTTCTCCATTGAACCTGTGATCAGTGGGTTGTAGGTAAAATGTTAGGCTCGTGCAGACCTTTCCTTCAGTGTTCATCCTGTGTACCCCTGAATATGCTTTCAGTTAGAAAGCTGCAGGAAGTGTCAATGGACTGTAAGTGGGCTGTCCAGGGGAACCCCTGCATGCTGTCAATTGAGGGGAGAGAAATGCTTTGGAACATCTGTTACACCCTAAATACCGGTGTAACCTAATTTCAAAAGGTGTGGTTGTAAAACCTATTTGTGCCTCAGGTGATGGATTAAACTCCTCAGACAGGTACCTATGTAGATCTGCAGTCTTCTCTTCACTACATCTGTTCAAAGTACTACATTTTTAGCACATTTGATGGGGCTTTTTTTTTTTTTTTTTTTTTTTTTCAGCAGCATTCAAAAACTACTGGTGTCTAAAGAGCTTACCTGAGTGTTCAGAAATAAAGGGGGTGGCGAGCTGAAGTTAGTGCTCAGTGAGGAGAGGTCCGAAAGCTGATTGGAGGGAAGGGACACAGAGCTTTTGTTCTAAATCTGAGCTCTGTTCCTCCAGGTTGCATTAAAGTGAATTTGAGAAAAGCATGGTGGTTGCTTTGCTGGTCTCCTTTGGACAATGCTAGATCACTGTCATGCTGATGCTCAAGCATCAATGGGGAGTTTCTGACCTGTAACAAATGGGTGACAAATTCTGAGCTCATTTACAGTATCTGCCCAGGATAGTCTGGAAATAGGCATTTTTCGAAAGGATGCTAGCAATCGCTGCTGTGCAGGAGTGTTGGAATTAGGCATGTCATTTACCATAATTTCCTTGTTAAAACAAGCCATTTAAGCATGTGTTGGACAAAATTAAAACTCATGCAGTGTGTGTATATATCTGCAATACTTTTGTCTACCAAAGCTTCTTTATCCCTTTTAAAGCGACGCTCCACTGAAAAGGAAATCCCAGCCACCCCCCACTCCACTGCCACATTTGGCAACTTTCGGAGAGGGGAGCGGGTACCTGGTTTTGATGGGTATCTGCTCCTACTTCTGGGTGACTTCACTGCAGTGAAGCCACCTGGAAGTTAGGCTTCCTTCCACTACTTCTGGATTTCAGGACAGGTAAGTGTCCCAATGAAAGTTGGCAGCTACAGTCAGTGATGGGACAAGGTCGTCCAGGGCGAAGATGGTAGGGAGCAGGACTAATAGCAGTGCGCAGAACAAAAGTCTCCATTTATACCTTTGCATATGTGATGGGGTGTGTTTTGTTGTTTTTTTTCACAGCACTTGTAGGGGAGTCCATTCATTTCAATGTGCTGCCATACTTTTGAAGAATTCACAAAAGATCCTCTTTAAAAATCACACTTCTCTAAAACACATGGTACGTTATGTTTTCTTGCAGGTGGATGTGTGCAAAACCAAGGTTTGTTGTGCTATTAAGAATTAGTTTGGCCAATGCACACCTGTAAAAGAGCTGTGTGTGTTAATATATTGCAAAAAATGCATGTGATCTTGCACACATTCCTGCAATGTACAAATGTCTACCTGGGGAATAAATTCAAAGCACTCCCAGTTGCTCAAAATTTGCTAAGTGCCAAATGTCTCTAAGAAAACATTCACATTTCAGGTAAAGAGAAACGCTTTACAGCAGGTGTCCCAGTCGGTCCCCCCTTTATAGCAGGTGTCCCTGCTCTCCTGGAATGTAGGTATCTTCTCACTCTCAAGTCATGTGATGAGGGGAGAGGCAGACTGTCCATTGCCCCCTGCTGGCTGACTGGAGGGCTAATCCTCCCGAGTGTTGGCATGAGTGAAACTGTGATCGCTCCTGTCGGTGAGAAGCGGCTCAACACAGGTACCCACCTGGCCCTGCCCTTGTACCAACCCTGGCTTAAGGATTTGTAGCTGCTAACTTTAATTTTTTTTTTTTTTCTCCCAGAAGGAGCCTGGAGCTTGCACTGCAAGAATAGAAAATTCCCGTCTGTCCGAAAGGCACTTGGTTTTTCAAGGCCTGTTGTGGGCTGACAACCCACAGCTTTATTTGTGGACTGAGTGGTGTCAGTCTTTTACAAAGGCCTAATAATTTACAGTGTTTTTAAAGCAGGATCCTGCTAGCAAATAGATCCTGAATTAAAAAGTTGTATGCCATAAGATCTGGTGTGTAAAAGCGCTTATGTCTAATACCCCTTTCACACTGAGGCGATTTTTTTTTTTTTTTTTTTTTTTTTCAGGCATTTTAGTGCCTGAAAACCACCTCATTCATTTCGGTGTGACTTTTCACTCGGGTGGTGCGCTTGCTGGATCTTAGGAAGTCCTGTAAGCAGCATCTTTGGGGCAGTGTATACACCGCTCCCAAAACGCCCTGACCATTGAAATGAATGGGCAGCGCTTCCAAATCGCTTTGCAAGCGCCACAACACGGGCGCTTTTAACCCCAAAGAAGGGGTCAAAAGCACCTCGCTGGCGGCCAAAAAGTGCAGCGTAAACTAGTGCTGCTGTGGCCCCAGTGTGAAAGGGGTCTAATGCCGTGTACACACGACCGGACTTTCTGGCAATAAAGGTCAGACGGAATCATTCCGTCAGACATTCTGATCGTGTGTGGGCTTCATCGGATTTTTTCTTTCTAAAATTCTGACGGACCTAGACATAGAACATGTTTTCAAATCTTTCTGAAGGAATCAGTTCCTATCGGGAAAAACGCTCGTCTGTATGCTATTCCGACGGACCAAAACAATGCAAGGGCAGCTACTGGCTATTGAACTTCCTTTTTCTAGTCCCGTTGTACGTCGTCGCGTTCTAAACGATCGTACTTTGGTGTAGGCAAGTCTGTTTCAGCGGAACTCCGTCAGAAAAACCGTCGGTGTCTATTCTGACAGAGTCGGTCGTGTGTACACGGCATAAATCTTCATTTTCTAGTTGCAATTTGCGCATATGCTCATATAATTTATGTGTAAATGATTGCACTTAAATGTAAATCTTTCCTGCATGACTGATCTTTAGCTGGCTATGCGCTTTGTTCCATGGACCACAAGGCATCTGTTCAGATGCATAAAGTGTTGCCTGTGTGCAAGAGGCCTACAAGCGTTTATGCAAGTAGCTGTGTATACCAAAATAAAGTTGCGCACGGCCATTAATGTCTGAGTATCTGCATGCAGCATCTTGGCTTGCCTTTATGAGAGAAATGTGCTGACACTTGCTTTGCAAGAGCTCAGGGTGTGTGCAAAAGTTCCAAATATGCATTATGCACTTTGTGCGTTTCCCTCGTGGCTTTTCTCATGCAGTAGTGTAAATGAGCCCTTTACATTGGCAGACAGGATGTGTAATAAATATAAAATCCTGCCATTGTTTCTTTACTTGAAGCAAAGAAATGTTTTCTGAACTTGAATCTGTGGCACAGCATGGGTTAACAGGAACCAGAACTAGTTCCTTATCTGCAACAGCTTTTGTCTGTCTGCTCTCAGGGATAATAAAGATGGCTATACATTGTGTGTGTGTGTGTGTGTGTGTGTGTGTGTGTGTGTGCTGTCTTTCTCCACGCTTTTCTGAGGTGCACTGCTGTAACAATGAGGCTCCTGTATGGCCTTGAAATTTTAGGCTGGGAAGTGTAGTGTGAGCAGAAGGGCTGGACCTAGGGTGTCCTTGCAGTGCTGTCCTTGGAGGGGATTGAGTGAGGTGATGGGGTGTGTCTGCCATGTAATGATGTAGTCACAGCTCCAGACATAAACCAAAGAACTGGCCACTCCTCTAGCTCATTCACACAGAAGCTGAAGCCACATTGAGATCTCCCTCCAGCCTTCCACAGCCTAAGATCATGTATGTATATGCTGCTCTTTATTTGGCTTCTGTTCTATGCATGCCTTTACTGTGCCTTTTCTTCTGGCAGCAGCGCAGGGGTTAAACCTAGGGCTTTGTGCGTCTCACTAGTGGCATCAGCAGGATGAAGCGTCACTCGGTTACGCTTCTATCTTATTGCAGGAGGACCAGTGTGACCATGACCACCTCCTGGCAGTGGTCCCTGCCCTATGATACCCTGGCATCTCCTTAGACTTGGCAGTAGCTTCAGTGATGCTTTCATTGCTGCCTTTTCTGATCTCTGTTCTAGTTCATAGGAATGTCGTAGTATTTTATTCTGTACCAAGGCTCCTTAAACTGTTTTATATATTCCTATTATATTCCGGTATTCCTGCTGCGTAATGTTGCTGCTTTAAAAAAAAAAAAAAAAGCTTTGTCTTGACAATGGAATCCAACACAGGCCTGTTTGTAGGACAAGAGCTGGAGGCTTGCCAGATCTCTACGTCTGCATTTAAAGGCTCTACTTAACGACCATTTTCTACGTATGAAGGCACTGCTGACGTCCTCGCTGTCGGTTTTCCGTTCCCTTCCTGATTCTAAAAATACTTGGTCGTCCTTTGACTCAAAGATCCATTCCCATTGTCATTCCTATTTTCTCAATTCCACAATCGCTAAGATTGACGCGGAATATACAATCTGATTGTATAACTTCTTTAATACAACTGTAGCGTAGGGGCCTGCCTGAATTTGATACAAAAAAAATGAATGGTTTAGGTTTTGTCTTAAAGTGGTTGTAAACCCTGTTCCACCGCATGTACTTGCAGGTAAGGCTTACCTGTAGATACTGTAAATAGATTTACCATATATGCTTGCTTGGTGCATGTGCACTGAAGAAACAGCTTGATTGTGCTGTTTCCAAAGGGCTTGTGCCATGACTGGCAGGGCTCTTACATGCATGTGCGGGAGTGATGTCATCGCGGCTCCGGTCAATCACAGCACCAGAGCCTGCGAACCCAGAAACAACTGGGGGGGGGGGTGGCTTTCATGTTGCCGGTCACACCGGTGTTCGGGGACCGCTGCAACAGCTTAGTTCTATAGTAAGTATTTCATAATAGCTAGATAGTATGCTATGCGTACTAGCTCAATATGCCTTTTTTGTCTAGCAGGGGTCTATCCCCACCCCCCCCCCACTACACTACGCAGGCAAAGATGTGCTGCAGGCAAGACATGTGGCTTCTATTGGGTCCTTAGCTCTAGCGTTGGATGGTATAATTCATCAGTATGTGCCAACCAGCATAGGAGTAATGGCTGCCGCTCTACATTTTTTAGTATAACTGCTCTTAGTAAATGGAGATGAGGATGACACCGCCCCCAGTGCTAAGATGAGTGTTTCGTAATTGACATGTGAGTTCTTGGAAGGTCTTACGATACAGGAAACTGAACATCTAGTTAGTAACTTGGAGGAACGTCACAGATCTAACGTTTAGAGTAGGAGGCTCTCTTCTAAATCTCTGGGGCTGCACATGGCCCTTGAACTTCAGCTAATGTAGTACACTCAGTTAAGGGGGCTCTATATGGAGCACAAACATGGAAACATGCAAGACTGACAGACATCACTGCTATAAAGCAATGTGTCTCCCATCAGAGGAGGCACTAAAGACCCCCTATATCAAAGTTAACCAGTACTGTGACTTTGACTGTACGCTAGTAGAATTTTATTTTTTTTATTCTTTTTTTCCTGTTACCCCCCCCCCCCCCCCCAAACAACATTTAATAATCCCAATGTGCCTGCTGTACCATGTTAAGTATCCTGTTCCTTGCATTGCCATTCTTCTCCTCAACTTGACAGCTGAAGGAGCAAAATCACGGGGGAATGTTTTGCTCGGTGACCTTTTAATACTCAAACCCCTGTCTTTGTACAGGTACCCAGGAAACTGTTTTTCAAGTGCCGTGTATTTTTTGTTTTCCTATTATCCGGCCATCCTGTAGAGCAAGGATATGCAATTAGCAGACCTCCATCTGTTGCAAAACTACAAGTCCCATCATGCCTCGGTGTCATGCTTGTGGCTGTCAGAGTCTTGCTATGCCTCATGGGAGTTGTAGTTCTGCAACAACTGGAGGTCCGCTAATTGCATATCCCTGCTGTAGAGGTTACATGAGGGGCATGTGTTGCGATTTTGAGAACCTTCCTTTCTGATACATGGGGAATGCACCTGCTAGTTGAATTTATTGAAAGAGTGATACGATATCCCTGACGAAGATCATATAATTACTACTATTTTTAAAACGCGTCGGATGAACCGATTCTTTTCGTTACCATCAGTTGTTCTGGCGGTCCCTGAATTCTTTAGCGGACGGTATCACTTTTTCAAATATACAATGCTTTTAACATGGAAATGTAATGTGTTCGAATTTCTAATGAAATTTTTCTATGAAATTTGTCAAATATTATGTAAAATTAATTTTTTTCACTTAAAAATCCCAAATTGGAGTTTCTCTAAATTTTTGTTCCTTGCATTGCTTCCCTTGTGTGAAATCCCTGGTGGTCCTGCCAGTCCCTCTGCTTTCCTATCACACTAGGCAGGAGAGTAGTTTTCAGACTGTGCTGAGAACTTGGCCTGCTCCCTCCAATGATCAGACTTGTTTTTTATTTATTTTTTTTCATTCAGCTTGTCCCCATCCATCCATCCATCCATGTCATACAATGCCGATGGATAATCTAGTCCAGCTATCGTGCCGATTGTCAGAATCTGACCTACTGCACTTTTCCTTCTGGCTTTATTTGGTAACTGAGGATGCGAGGTAAAGAGTGGTGACAAGTACCACTCAAATGGCTATCGTGTGGGTTTCTTTCTTTAAAAAAAAAAAAAAAAAAATCTGGAACCAAATACACAATGTGTGGCCACGTTTAATGGAGGTGCCATGAAATTGACATTGCACGACTTATCACATGCTACTAAGAATTAAAAGCTGCGACGTCCAGCTGAAGTTGGGTTTTCTTACTGCAATGCACTATAAATGGTAATCTGGGAATCTTTTTGCAGATAGGGGGTATGTTGTCAGGGCACACTGGAGATGTGGACTGTTGCTCAACACAGCAGTCCAGGTCTCGGCAGTTGCACGCTCACTTTGCAGTGTTCAATTTAATAGCATTTGTGTTCCCTCCAAAATGAATGGCCTGCTTTAATGCATCGTAATACAGCGTGCAAATGGGCCAATTTGTTAGTGTAGAATAAAGAACCACTGTTTCAATCAAGCCACTATTTCCAAAGGGGGGGGGGGGGGAAAGCTGCCCATTTTGGAAGTGCTTTTATACCCTAAGATAACTAGTCTGCTGAAGCAAGACTAGTTTGTGGGCTACTGTACCTGCAGGAAATTGTAAAACAGCCCATTCAGTTTAAAATGGAAATGAAAGTATGTATCTGCATGAGGGAGCTCAGAGCTATGGGAGGAGTAACAGCAGACACAGGTCTTCCCACTGAATGACTGTGACAGGGGGCAGCAGCCTGTCAACACAAGTCTATTAATTGGAGGGAGCAGTCTAAGTTCCCAGCACAGCCAGAAAACTGACCATGCCGTGCTCATTCCTAGTGTGGGCAGTGAAGCAGAGGGGCATTTGGCAACTCCAGCTATTTTACACAAATAGGATACTTTTGTTGTTAAAAAGCACATGGTACAGCAGGCACACATCAGAAATGGGGTAACTTTGTTTAAGAACTGATGGTGCCCCCATGCATCCTGACAGCAGAACTTTTGGTGTGGGAGAGCATGCATATTAGTGCAGTTTGCACATCTGAACCTAGTCTAATGGAGACACGAGTATCGAATGCCCTTAATTACAGGCACCTTATTTTCAAATCCTTCCCTTGCTTCTGAGTTTGACAATTTCTGTGCCACTGATAAAACATGGCAGGAAATCTTAGACTGACAGGACAGCTGGAGAAAAGGAGCTTGCACAATTTAAAATGGCCGGAAGCTTTCAGATCCTTACTGGGGAATAATTGTTAGTGGAATGCAGGCAATTACCTGTAAAGACTAGCTTTAACCCTTTTGGCTGTATAGGTTGGTAGGTGATTGCTGCAAACTAAGTATTTGGACATGCTTTTCAGTACTTTACATATTGTAAAGCTGTTTGTTTTTACATTGGTCTTTATAGCACTGGAGCATGTACTACTGACTCACAATTTCATGTGCCAGGTGCCACAAATTATTATTTTTTTTTTTTCTTTTTCCCCTTAGTCACCATGGCAACTGTACAAGACAGCCTCCTTTCTTGTGTGGCAAAAGAGAAGACCAGTACTCCCAAAAACAAGGTGACAATCGTAGGTGTTGGTCAAGTTGGCATGGCCTGTGCCGTCAGCGTCCTTCAGAAGGTATGTGCTAAAAATAACTTGGTTATTGTTGAACATGCGTCTATGTCCTACAGAGAGGTGACCTTCACTTGGTCATATCAGACTACACAGAGCTTTAACTGCTGCTAGGCTTTTGAATAGCTTGGATGCTGAAGAGTTTGAGGGTTTTACAGAAGAGGGGGTGGGGGGGGGGGGTTGCAGACTTTTAGAAACTGGGGTGGTTTTAGCCCAATCTGGACCCTGAGCATTTAACATATTGTATGCATGTTTTTACGTGCACATAGTGTAAGGCCTTGCTCAACTAGAAAACTAGAAGAGATTACCTCCCCTCTACAGGTTCAATAGTAATTCACAGGCTTTGCAAGACAAAACCACTCTGCAATGGCATGCACCTGCTGGTAGGTTCTACTGACTGACTTTGGTGGGTTCCTTTGCAAGCAGCACTGTGAACCCCCATGGCAATGTGTATAGACCTGAGCAGCAACCATGTGGTGGGTAGTTAAAAATTCAGAGATGCAGCTGTTTTTGCTGCCCCAGTGAACTCTGCCTAAAATGGGTCATCGAAATATGATGGCACTGCACCCACCTGTGGTACGCCAACCAAAATCTAGTAATGAATGGAATTGTCAAAAGTCTGTCAAATGTTTTTTGCTGTCCACAGATCTTCCCTAATGGGAGACCAAGCAAAAAAGAATTTGTAAGGATTCTAACCCTACTTCATGCTGGACAGTGTAGTGCCCTTGATTTATCCTTGGAAGGGATTTACTAAAATCTGGAACAATTGAATAGTACCAAATAAACTTGTATTCAGCTTGTTTTGTTGAAAATAAACTGGTTGCCATGCATGGCAATTCCAGATTCTGTTTGCTCCAATCTTGGTAAATTTACCCTAATGTGTCTTTCTTGTCTTTGAATAAATATGGTGGATTTTTTTTTTTTTTTTTTTTATTAGGAACTGCCTGATGTGCTTGCCTTGGTTGATATCTTGGAAGATAAACTGGAGGGGGAGAAGCTGGACTTGCAACATGGAAGTCTGTTTCTTAAAACACCAACCATTGTGGCAAACAAAGGTGGGTTTTTTTTTTTTTTTTTTCTTCTCTCCTCAGACTAAAATTGTAGACATTACTCTTTGGAGTAACAACTTTTTATTGTGTGTTCAGTGCATGTTTTGTAAGGAGAGAAAGTGGCAAATTTCACAAGTTGATACTACCAGATATCCAATGGGCTTGTAATGTGTCTATGCTGCATGAGGTCTCAAGTGTTAGCCCCAGAAATGTGTAGTGGGCTACAGAATATAGACTCCTTGGACTATGGAGAGGTTTTCTGTAGTCTATAAGGTGCAATTGGCCTGGTGTTACAACACTGCTCCATAGAATCTGTACAGTAATGTGGTGTTAGCTGAGACTGGAAGTGTTGGTAGGATCACCAGGTGATGGAGCAAAGCCTGGGGGGAGAAACAAATGCAGTCATCACTGTTAAGAACTGGTGAGCTGCAACCTATTTGTTCTTGGCTTGATGCACTTTAAAATGGTCCAGGCACTACTGGTACCTGGATCATGCTAACAAACCCTAATGGTGTACTATTGTTAGAACACGGGCTTCTCTTGGCTTTTTTTTTTTTTTTTTTTTTTCTGCTTTTCTTGTCCCTCCTATCTTGCGTCTTAATTTCTGTTGGTCTCAATGTGGGATTCCAGAATGTGGTTCAACATGACTTTCTTACAAAAACTTGTGTTAAGATCTATTCAAGGGAAAAGCTGCTCAGCTCTAATCCGCTGACTTCAGTATTCTAAGGCCATAGTACAGTCCAATACTGCTACTTTAACTGTTCAAAAAAAACCAACTAATAGGGCTGTGAAGACTAGTACAGTTGGTCTCACTTGTATTTGTTTCTTGTCTGTCTGCAGACTACTCGGTAACAGCTGACTCTAAACTTGTTGTGGTCACTGGTGGAGTCCGTCAACAGGAAGGGGAGAGCCGTCTGAACCTTGTACAGAGAAATGTCAATGTCTTCAAGTTTATTATCCCTCAGGTGGTAAAACACAGCCCTAATGCCACTATCCTTGTGGTTTCCAATCCAGGTAAGTAAATGTCCTAATCTAATTTGTATTGGGCAAAACCACTGATAAAGAGTGGCAGGATTATTAGCTATAGCACTTAACTACAAAATGCTACTTTAATTGTTCCTTTCAAGAATGCATATTTGCTGAGGAGATGATCCTGGTTGCTTCCTGAACTAGTGCTATGCAGAAAAGGATGGTGTGCAGTGTTAATACCTGTTTTGTCATATGAGCTAGTGCATTTCATAGGTTGGACTTGTCTTTTTTTTCAACCTTGCCTACTATGTAACTATGTGTTAGGGGTAAAATAGTGGCTTTTTTTTTTTTTTATCTTAGTAAAATTATAACTTAAAGGGAGTGACAGCAGCCAACCAATAGTATGCTTTTTAAGCTGATAAAATGCCAGTTGGAAGCTTGTTACTCAAACCAATATGGTGACTTTTTTTTTTTTTCTTGTAGTTGATATCATGACCTATGTAACATGGAAACTAAGCGGTTTGCCACAGCACAAAGTCATTGGAAGTGGAACCAACTTGGATTCAGCAAGGTTTCGCTACCTAATCTCCAGAAACTTGGCATCAACACTTCAAGCTGCCATGGCTACGTTTTGGGTGAACATGGGGATTCCAGTGGTAAGGGACAATGCTTATTTTACTAATGTATGGGGTCTGTCTGCAGCTCTGTACCTCCCTTGGTGGAGTGGACTTCTGCAGCAATACAGACCAAGGTACTTTTGTTAGACGCTGCTGGTAATCTGGTCTGTTGGGAGTTCCCCTGTGGATCGGACATGAGAACAGTAGTTCAGAATAAGGGTGGCCTGCCACAAGATGGGAAGGTGAAGGATCTTGGGTCTGAGTGGTACAATTGACAGGTCTGAGGAAAGCAAAGCGGTAAAAGGCTAGGGGAGGACCTTGCACAAAAACCTTTACAAACCTTTTGGCCATTTATTAAATGTGTTTTAATATTTAACAGTTCCCATTTGGAGTGGAGTGAATGTTGCTGGAGTCACCCTTCAGTCACTTAATCCTCATATTGGAACTGACAAGGATCCAGAGAACTGGAAACAGGTCCATAAAGATGTGATTGCCAGGTAAGTCTTCTGGATTCTCAGATCTGCACTGGAAAACAATCTATGCTGTCAAACCTTCCCATTGTTTCTCCACCACTTGCTCTGTGTATCTGATCCTTTTTAGACTGCAAAAGTCACATGTAATACTTCTAAAACTGTAAGATAATTTTTTGCTAAGGCTCTGGCCCTCATTTCTCTAAATCAGAGGTCTCAAACTGGCAGCCCTCCAGCTGTTGCAAAACTGCAAGGCTGATGGTTACATGCATGACTCCCACAGGCAGAGGCATGATGGGACTTGTAGTGTCACAACAGCTGGAGGCCCCGGCTTTAAATCATTATTGCACTTAAGCTGGCAACAGCTTCAGCCATGGTTCAGTGTTGATGGAGCCATTGTGTTCTCCTAGTGGGGGGAGCCATCCCCGCTAGGAGAAAAGTGATTAATGCTAGCGGCTATAGAAGCTGCTAGCTAAAAATCAGACAGGCTGGTTGTACCCAAGTTGATTGAGGTCCTTCCGCCTGCCCATACATTGGTCTATGGCTGGCTTTAATGTATTCAAAGCCATTTGTGCCTTTTTGTAATATAGCACAATATTGCTTGAGGCCACATTGGCGTGCCTTCAGTAGTACAACTGCTTTGATGGCTTTTGGACAATGGTCCCAATTCATTATGTACTGGCACAATAGCCAACAAGCAGTTTTAGTGACTTTGATTACACTTTATGGTATGCCAATAATTTGGGGGGTTGGTGAAGTGCAAGGAAGCTATTGGGCCCTTTTTGAAGGGTTACTGTACATGAGGGGTAACTATTTAATGTGTCAACTTTATTACATAGCACATGCCTTGAGATGTGGCCTCATGTCACAAACTCTTGCATATTAAGGTTTTTATTTTGCCATTGTAGTGCTTATGATGTAATCAGACTAAAAGGATACACCAACTGGGCTATCGGCATGAGCGTGGCTGACCTGGCAGAGTCCATCCTTAAGAACCTGGGCAGAGTCCATCCTATTTCAACAATGGTAAAGGTAAGTAAAATTTGGTGTAGAAAGCTTTAAGTGATCTTTGAAAAACTCTACACATTTGATCACCTCTGTGGCTGGCTTCTTAGTTCAGTTTTCATCTCGTGCTGCTGTACCATCTCCTGCATACCCACTAACTGGCACATGGCAACCTGCTGCTATGTGGGCAGGTGTGAGACTTGCTAGAAGGTAAAATGCACCAAAACCTGCAGGGAGTAGTTCATTTCTAAATTCTTCTAGTGCAGACTCTCTAAATCTTCTCCTAATCATGGGGGTTTTGTGAGTAGGTTATTAACTGGCTTTCGTCTTCCTTTTGCAGGGCTTTTATGGTATTGAGAATGAAGTCTTCCTGAGTCTCCCATGTGTCTTGAACGCACAAGGTCTAGTTCAAGTTGTGAATCAGAAACTGACAGATGATGAGAAGGCTCAGCTGCAGAAGAGTGCAGAGACCCTGTGGAGCGTCCAGAAAGATCTCAAAGACCTCTGAAGTCCTAAAATACCATTACTGTCCACGCCTTGCCTTTCTAACAGATTCCAGGTTTATGTACACAGGTTTATGTACACAGGTTTATGTACACAGGTTTATAGAGTAACAATAGTTGTCAGAATAAAATCTGATGGAACTGAAGTGCTTGGTGTCTTTGAATCTCACTACAAATTGGCAAAGCCCATTAAAGGGTCACAACATGGCAACTTGTATTTATAGAATTAATCTGGCTTATTGAGAACCTATACTGAGATGTAGGCTGTCCTTGCTGACTTCTGGAAATAACTTCACCCAACTGTCATAAGAATCTAGTTTAGGTATTTTCAAGAATTAAATTTGCTTTTGGAAGAACAAAAAATAAATCTGCCTAAAAAGTAGTTAATGTAGCGCTCTGGAGCTTCAGGCATGTGCTCATATTTGAACAGTCACAAAATGACATGTATTTAAATTGTATATGGTGCATTTTGGTGCTTTGAGCTACAAAACACTCAGGTGTGACATACAAGCGTAAAAAGATAAGTTCACAAACGTGCACTTGGACTGCAGCATTGCACCCACAATCATTGGATCATGGGTGCAATGTCATGCTCCTGCAGACACTTGCTACAGCTTTCTGCCTGTACCTCTTCCAAGACTGTTTAACATGTAATCAGCTGGCCTTCTGTAAAAGGCCACTATGCTTGGCCCTTTACCCTAATCTGATCCACTGTGTCCAAGGAACATGGTGATCAGACGCTTCCTGATGTGTGTTTCTGGAACGACTCCTTCCCAGAACAGGAGAGCTGCACTATAGCAGTAAATCTGCTATAGCATTGTGGGCAAGTAATCCCTATTCTCAACTTGAAAAAATGTGTTCTGAGACTTTACCTCCTGTAGCGTGTGACCATCTAGGAAACTTCACCTCCCATCATGCACTGCATTACAGAATAGGGTATGTTTTTTACCTCCGTGGAGCACACCACCTTCATTACTATAATATAACTTCCACCCACTTTTTAGGGGCCATAATCCAGGGGTAGGCAACCTTTTGAAGTGGTTATCTATCTGAACAATATGGGAGAAGTCAAAGATCACATGGCAGTGTCGCTTCCTCACACCTAATTTAAACTTCCAATTGTCGTACTACCCTGTTGCAATTGCATGGCAATCATGGGTTTAAATTAGGTGGTGAGGAGGCAGCATTATGGCACCACCACCTCTTACACAGATCGCTTTCAGAGGAGAAGCAGTGCTTGCTGCACTTGTAAATGATCCCTTAGTTGTATTCGGCAGCGGCACCATTAGGGCTCAAAGGCACAAAGTGTGGGGGGAAAGACTCTGCAGTTTTTTTTTTGTTTTTTTTACCGCCTCCAATCTCCCCCCCCCCCCCCCACCCCCCCACCCCCCCCCCCCCCCCCCCCCACTGCAGTAGGGTACAGACAAGATACGCTCAGCATCTTTCCAAATAACTGTTCTGCTTTAGGTATCACATTTAATATTACAATTGTATGTTTTATGGTAACAAGGAGCATTGCATAGGCTGGCTATTTCTAATCAGGACTCGAAAGAATGCAAATATGTACTGAAAACATTATTGGTGCTGTGTGCAATACATACAAAACTCTAGTGATAATAACTGGGTATCCTCAATAGAGCGCCCTTCCAACACACAGACACCCCCACCGCGCCAATGTCTCTAAATATCTAATTCAAAAAAATTGTGCTGCCCAGTGTTAAGTGGTGAGCGCCAATATCTCTAATTACCTAATTCAAAAAAATTGTGCTGCCCAGTGTTAAGTGGTGAGCGCCAATATCTCTAATTACCTAATTCAAAAAATAGTGCTGACCAGTGTTAAATGGTGAACACAAAATAAAGTGAAAACGTGAAACTAAGAAAAGCTGCCCCTTTAAAATATAAACCATACATACAAAATATTTGATCCTACATGCCACTGATTGCCCAATAATCTCCTAAAGGCACATGGGATAAATATGGGGCGCTGAAAATAATATAATATTCTGTGACCAATAAATCTGTGTTTAGCACAATAGTGGTGGGACCCTCCTACTGTGCTTATGTAACACTTAACGGATAAATGGTGCTATCAATCTACAAATAACAAAATAAGCAATATATAGAATTGTGAAATCACTGCACTCCATGCTGTGACATATCAGAACATCATATGACAGTCCATATATAACAGATCCATCCAAGAGGAACTGCTTGTGACCACATCTAGTGTAATATCAGCTGCATACATTCAAGTGTCTTCGTGTGTCTTCCACCTCACCCCTGTGTGTTCAGTGAATCACACCCTCCAGAAATGCACTCACCGAATTACAATGCCAGCACTTTCATGCAAGGCAAAAAACGCTTGTTTTACCACACTCAGGGGTAAATGGAATAATCGGTGTCCAGGAGGATAGTTGTTATATAGATCCACATGAAAGAAAATAAAGTGCTCCAATAGTGTAAACCAGCAAATAACATTTATTAAAACCACTGCAATCTTCAACTGATGCACTCACATTTTATCAAAGATAAAACAGCAGGAAATCATGTGCGGATCACATCAATCTTCAAGCAATCTTCAAACCGGTGTAAATCAAACAACAAAACAACTGTTGGTCACGGCTGACCCGAGGTGTGCTTTCTCTGGGCTGCAGTATCACTGCAATCTCACCCCTCCCTTCGGCTATCCGCTCCTCCGTGCACTCAAACTTCCTGACTCCTGTGTAGTTTAACCGCGCTGTGTGTCACGTCTCACAGCCACGCCCCCGACATGTTTCGTCATAGGTAGACTTAATCATGGGATTGGCTGTGTATGCTGTCATTCACCCCTTATATTTGCTCCTAATTGAAGCCCATTCGGCCACGCATTGCGCATGCGCACACCTCGCGTCCCCGTTCTGCTGTCTCTACATGGGATTTCTCATTAAGACTCCTACAAGGCGGAATCGAGCACATGCAAAATCTTTTAAAAACATTATATATATTACACTTGTTATGCATATCATTCCCAGTTGTTGTTTTAAACATTAGATCAATTATGGTAAGTTGGATAAAGGAATCCTGTACAGATTTCCCCGCTGGACAAAAGTGGTAACCGCACGCCTTATTCCATCCAGCTTTATTAAATACTGGCTGATGTTCAAACAGCAAGCAGCCACCTAGTGTCCAGTGTCCATATTGCAGACTGTTCAACATACATAAAAGTATTCATGGTGGGAACCTCTCTTAATTTAATATGTCTTTCCTTTCGGATATAACTTTAAAATTAAAACCACTTAAAATATATATGTTATATGTTTGAAAATTAGTCCAATATAAGACCTGAGCAATCCATGATAAGAGACTATCTTATTTTAATATATTAACCCTTTCAGGAGTATACCCTAAAATTAAAATGCAACCCCATAACGATGTATATTGTATATTAAAAATTAGTCCAATATACGACCTAAACAGTCTATATAACTGTCAATCTATGCATATTATATGAAGAATATCAAAAATATGCCAAACAAAGGGATATATAGAGAAATGTCGTTTATTTCTCTCTTTTTTATTATTTTTTGTTATTTTTTTATTAATCTATTGTGTATAGGTGGAGTGCACAGGGCCGGGGACTGATGATGATATAGCTTCACCATCTCCCCCTCACTCTCACCCAAGTGGGGGTATCATATCAATATTTATTTATAAAAATGATACCTCCTATATTGGACCCCTAAAAGATTACTAAAAGTTACTAAAAAAGGGGACTAAAAAGGACACTAAAAAAGACTACAGAAGAGAGACACAATCTAAAACTGAGATAATCTCATATTAAAAATCATTGATAAAACAGTTTAGATCCAGTTCTATGTTCAATCCCTTAGGGGCCAGACTCTTCAAAAGGTATATCCATCTGGTTTCCCTCCGGGATAGGTCCCTAACTCTGTTGGACCCCCTCCAAGAGGGGTGGACTACATCTATCCCACAAAACTGTAGTAGGGAGGGATCCTTTTGATGTTTTTCTTTAAAATGTAGGGAGACACTATGGAACCTATATCCATTTTTTATATTAGCCATATGCTCTGAGATCCTGATCCTCAAGAGTCTCTTGATTCTCCCTACGTTTAGTAAGCCGCATGGACACCACAATAAATACACAACATGTGTGGAGTTACATGTACTGAATTCCCTGATTTCAAAGGACTCCCCTTCCCTATTGGTTATACTCGTAACTCCTCTGTGGTTCACTCTTGTTGTTCGGCAGCAAACACACCTCCTGCAACAGTAGAAACCTTTGAAATCAAAACCGAACACATTCCGCCTTGGTGGGTCCAGTATTTTTTTCACTACGTGATCTCCGAAGTTTGCCCTCCTATATATAAACCTCGGTTGATTCGGCAGTATCTAACCCAAGTGCCTGTCCTTACACAGAATGTGCCAGTGTTTTTTATAAATATTCTCGATCTCTTTATATTGACAGTGACAGATTCATTTCAGGGTTTCACTGTCAATATAAAGACAATATAAAGACTCTATATATCCCTTTGTTTGCCATATTTTTGATATCCTTCATATAATATGCATAGATTGACAGCTATATAGACTGTTTAGGTCGTATATTGGACTAATTTTTAATATACAATATACATCGTTATGGGGTTGAATTTTAATTTTAGATATACGCCTGAAAGGGTTAATATATTAAAATAAGATAGTCTCTTATCATGATTGCTCAGGTCTTATATTGGACTAATTTTTAAACATATAACATATATATTTTAAGTGGTTTTAATTTTAAAGTTATATCCGAAAGGAAAGACATATTAAATTAAGAGAGGTTCCCACCATGAATACTTTTATGTATGTTGAACAGTCTGCAATATGGACACTGGACACTAGGTGGCTGCTTGCTGTTTGAACATCAGCCAGTGTTTAATAAAGCTGGGTGGAATAAGGCGTGCGGTTACCACTTTTGTCCAGCGGGGAAATCTGTACAGGATTCCTTTATCCAACTTACCATAATCGATCTAATGTTTAAAACAACAACTGGGAATGATATGCATAACAATTAAAGAAGTGTAATTTATATATAATGTTTTTAAAAGATTTTGCATGTGCTCGATTCCGCCTTGTAGGAGTCTTAATGAGAAATCCCATGTAGAGACAGCAGAACGGGGATGCGAGGTGTGCGCATGCGCGGCCGAATGGGCGTCAATTAGGAGCAAATATAAGGGGTGAATGACAGCATACACAGCCAATCCCATGATTTAAGTCTACCTATGACGAAACATGTCGGGGGCGTGGCTGTGAGACGTGACACACAGCGCGGTTAAACTACACAGGAGTCAGGAAGTTTGAGTGCACGGAGGAGCGGAGGATAGCCGAAGGGAGGGGTGAGATTGCAGTGATACTGCAGCCCAGAGAAAGCACACCTCGGGTCCGTCGTGACCAACAGTTGTTTTGTTGTTTGATTTACACCGGTTTGAAGATTGCTTGAAGATTGATGTGATCCGCACATGATTTCTGCTGTTTTATCTTTGATACAATGTGAGTGCATCAGTTGAAGATTGCAGTGGTTTTAATAAATGTTATTTGCTGGTTTACACTATTGGAGCACTTTATTTTCTTTCATGTGGATCTATGTAACAACTATCCTCCTGGACACCGATTATTCCATTTACCCCTGAGTGTGGTAAAACAAGCGTTTTTTGCCTTGCATGAAAGTGCTGGCATTGTAATTCGGTGAGTGCATTTCTGGAGGGTGTGATTCACTGAACACACAGGGGTGAGGTGGAAGACACACGAAGACACTTGAATGTATGCAGCTGATATTACACTAGATGTGGTCACAAGCAGTTCCTCTTGGATGGATCTGTTATATATGGACTGTCATATGATCTGATATGTCACAGCATGGAGTGCAGTGATTTCACATAGAGTTTCACTTGAATGTCACAATTCTATATATTGCTTATTTTGTTATTTGTAGATTGATAGCACCATTTATCCGTTAAGTGATACATAAGCACAGTAGGAGGGTCCCACCACTATTGTGCTAAACACAGATTTATTGGTCACAGAATATTATATTATTTTCAGCACCCCATATTTATCCCATGTGCCTTTAGGAGATTATTGGGCAATCAGTGGCATGTAGGATCAAATATTTTGTACATACAAAACTCTGCATGATTCTTGGTCCATGTGGACTTTTGTGGTTACCCATTGTGGATCCCTGTCCACTTTAACCATTAATCTAGGGGCTCAGTATAGGTGGCACCGCATTTTCGGTTCATATATAGCGCTCCTTGTGCGCTGGGCATTTTTTTGAGGGTCTCTTACCTTTTTAATGCCCATAATGACTGGCCAGTCGCCTATACCCTCTTGCCTCTAAACTACTTCATCTAGCAGATGTACTACATATACCTGTGAACAGCACCATTCTTCCCTTTCTTATCTATAACCCTCCGATAGACAGTGAAAACATATAACCACCTATCAATACAGTTCGATTAAGGGGAGTAAAATAGGTACCCTTTGTCCCGAAAATGCCTTACTGATCAAGGAAGTCTGATAACTCAAATGTAGGCAAAAGGCTTACCTCAGCCGGCTGATTATCAGAAATTCCTGGATCGTCTCAAGCTCCTCTTTTCGGATTCTCAGGGTCACCTGTAAAGCACCTCCTGACTGGCTCGCCACTTGAGTTGGACATTTTGATGATAGGCAACTCCTATAATCATTGATTAGTGGTTCCAAATTAATTAAAATACTGCAGTAGGGAACAGACACAAAAGATACGCTCAGCATCTTTCCAAATAACTGTTCTGCTTTATTATGACGCAATTGAAGGTTTTTATACACATGATTATGTAGGTATCACATTAATTACAATTGTACGTTTATGGTAACAAGGGGCATTACATAGGCAGGCTAATTCCAATTTAGGACTCGAAAGAATGCAAGCATGTACTGAAAACATTATTAGTGCTGTGTGCACAGTGCGGGCAGTGTGAAATACATACAAAATACAATACAATTATATACAGAACTTACAAATTTCCATTAGTCTACCCTCTTTTGATCACTAAACATACCTGCTATCACCTTTAACCTCCACACGCTTATGTGACGGTAGTCCTGGCCAAAGAGGCAAAAACTCCATTGTGGAGAAAATAGCTGAGCAGCTTTTTCATTACAAAATTACTTTTCATTGTGAAAAACAAATGATTGATAAGACATATTTACAGAATACTGGCTGTACACTCCTGTGGCCAGAATGGCCTTCTAGCTGAATTGTTGGCATGTTGACTTAGCACAGGTAAACACAGACAATTCTACAAAAAATGGAAGACGTACAAAAGACAAATATGGATTCAACATGGCTGAACTACTTTTCAAATCACATTTTATATATATCTCCCTTACAATTAAACTAATTGAATCAAAAAGTACCTTAGACTGTGATCGCAAGAGGGAATCAAATCAAACACAGACTTTATTAATTTAGTCATTTTTGCAGTGTCTGGTGTGGATCCAGGTGACTTTTTCCCTCAAGCTTTTCAAAACTGTACATAAAATAGATGCTGTATTGAGTCTTCAAACACATATATATATATATATATGTCTCTTAACCACTTCAGCCCCGGAAGGATTTACCCCCTTCCTGACCAGAGCACTTTTTACAATTTGGCACTGCGTCGCTTTAACTGCTAATTGCGCGGTCATGCAATGCTGTACCCAAACAAAATTTGCGTCCTTTTCTTCCCACAAATAGAGCTTTCTTTTGATGGTATTTGATCACCTCTGCCGTTTTCATTTTTTGCGCTATACACGGAAAAAGACCGTAAATTTTGAAAAAAAATGATATTTTCTACTTTTTGTTCTAAAAAAAATCCAATAAACTCAATTTTAGTCATACATTAAGGCCAAAATGTATTTGGCCACATGTCTTTGGTAAAAAAAATGTCAAGTGTATATTTATTGGTTTGCGCAAAAGTTAAGCGCCTACAAACTAGGGTACATTTTCTGGAATTTACACAGCCTTTAATTTATGACTGCCTATGTTGTTTCTTGAGGTGCTAAAATGGCAGGGCAGTACAAAACCCCCACAAATGACCCCATTTTGGAAAGTAGACACCCCAAGGAAATTGCTGAGAGGCATGTTGAGCCCATTGAATATTCATTTTTTTTTTGTCCCAAGTGATTGAATAATGACAAAAAAAATTACAAAAAGTTGTCACTAAATGATATATTGCTAGTACAGGTCATGGGCATATGTGGAATTGCACCCCAAAATACATTTAGCTGCTTCTCCTGAGTATGTGGATACCACATGTGTGGGACTTTTTGGGAGCCTAGCCGCGTACGGGGCCCCGAAAACCAATCACTGCCTTCAGGATTTCTAAGGGCGTACATTTTTGGTTTTACTCCTCACTACCTATCACAGTTTTGAAGGCCATAAAATGCCCAGATGGCACAAAACCCCCCCAAATGACCCCATTTTGGAAAGTAGACACCCCAAGCTATTTGCTTTGAGGCATGTTGAGTCCATGGAATGTTTTATATTTTGACACAAGTTGCGGGAAAGTGACAAATTTTTTTTTTTGCACAAAGTTGTCACTAAATGATATATTGCTCACACAGGCCATGGGCATATGTGGAATTGCACCCCAAAATACATTTAGCTACTTCTGAGTACGGGGATACCACATGTGTGGGACTTTTTGGGAGCCTAGCTGCGTACGGGGCCCCGAAAACCAATCACCGCCTTCAGGATTTCTAAGGGTGTACATTTTTGATTTCACTCTTCACTGCCTATCACAGTTTCGGAGGCCATGGAATGCCCAGGTGGCACAACCCCCCCCCAAATGACCCCATTTTGGAAAGTAGACACCCCAAGCTATTTGCTGAGAGGCATGGTGAGTATTTTGCAGCTCTCATTTGTTTTTGAAAATAAAGAAAGACAAGAAAAAAAAATTTTTTTTTTCAATTTTCAAAACTTTGTGACAAAAAGTGAGGTCTGCAAAATACTCACTATACCTCTCAGCAAATAGCTTGGGATGTCTACTTTCCAAAATGGGGTCATTTGGGGGGGGGGGGTTTGCCACCTGGGCATTCCATGGCCTCAGAAACTGTGATAGGCAGTGAAGAGTGAAATCAAAAATTTACGGCCTTAGAAAGCCTGAAGGCGGTGCCTGGTTTTCGGGGTCCCGTACGCGGCTAGGCTCCCAAAAAGTCTCACACATGTGGTATCCCCGTACTCAGGAGAAGCAGCAGAATATATTTTGGGGTGTAATTTCACATATTCCCATGGCATGTTTGAGCAATATATCATTTAGTGACAACTTTGTGCAAAAAAAAAATTGTCTCTTTCCCGCAACTTGTGTCACAATATAAAATATTCCGTGGACTCGACATGCCTCTCAGCAAATAGCTTGGGGTGTCTACTTTCCAAAATGGGGTCATTTGGGGGGGTTTTGAACTGTCCTGGCATTTTATGCACAACATTTAGAAGCTTATGTCACACATCACCCACTCTTCTAACCACTTGAAGACAAAGCCCTTTCTGACACTTTTTGATTACATGAAAATTTTTTTTTTTTTTTTGCAAGAAAATTACTTTGAACCCCCACACATTATATATTTTTTTTAAAGCAAATGCCCTACAGATTAAAATGGTGGGTGTTTCATTTTTTTTTTTTCACACAGTATTTGCGCAGCGATTTTTCAAACGCATTTTTTGGGGAAAAAACACACTTTTTAAAATTTTAATGCACTAAAACACACTATATTGCCCAAATGTTTGATGACATAAAAAAGATGATCTTAGGCCGAGTACATGGATACTAAACATGACATGCTTTAAAATTGCGCACAAACGTGCAGTGGCGACAAACTAAATACATTTTTAAAAGCCTTTAAAAGCTTTTACAGGTTAGCACTTTAGATTTACAGAGGAGGTCTACTGCTAAAATTACTGCCCTCGATCTGACCTTCGCGGTGATACCTCACATGCATAGTGCAATTGCTGTTTACATTTGACGCTAGACCAACGCTTGCGTTCGCCTTAGCGAGAGAGCAGGGGGGACAGCGGTGCTTTTTTTTTTATTATTATTATTTTTTTGCTTTTTTATCTTATTTTTAAACTGTTCCTTTCATTTTTTTTTTTAAATCATTTTTATTGTTATCTCAGGGAATGTAAATATCCCCTATCATAGCAATAGGTAGTGACAGGTACTCTTTTTTGAAAAAATTGGGGTCTATTAGACCCTAGATTTCTCCTCTGCCCTCAAAGCATCTGACCACACCAAGATCGGTGTGATAAAATGCTTTCCCAATTTCCCAATGGCGCTGTTTACATCCGGCGAAATCTAAGTCATAAAATGCTCGTAGCTTCCGGTTTCTTAGGCCATAGAGATGTTTGGAGCCACTCTGGTCTCTGATCAGCTCTATGGTCAGCTGGCTGAATCACCGGCTGCATTCTCAGGTTCCCTGTTGAGACAGGAGAGCCAGAGAAAAACACGGAAGACGGTGTGGGGGGGGGGGGGGCATTCCCTCCCACTGCTTGTAAAAGCAGTCTAGAGGCTAATTAGCTGCTAGGATTGCCTTTACATGAAAGCCGACCGCTGGCTGAAAAGAATGATACCAAGATGATACCTAAATCAGCAGGCATCATTCTGGTATAACCTTTCAAAGTCGTGAATTGCGTACCTGAAGACAAAAAAATGGTTAACAATAAAGCACAGTAAACTGTAAAGTATAAAAAATTGCATACCTGAAAAGCAAACATGATAAAACATAATAAAAATAAAACATTGCAGAATAGAATACAGTAAAAAAGAGCAGAACAATAGAGAGAGAATAGAGAGAGAGAGAACAATAAAACGACAACTATTTTTTTTTTATTTTATATTTTTGTATGTGTTTTGTTTTTTTTTGTTTTTTTACAGTGTTTTTGTAACTGTAACTTTTAGGCCCCTTTCACACGGGACGGATCCGTGTTGATCCGCCCCGTGTTTATCCGCTGCTCAGAGGGGATCGCTCCGCTTTCCCCAGCTGAGCAGGCAGATGACAGGGCGGGACCCGCACACTGTGCAGGGACCGCCCTGTCAGATCTCCACTCTCCCCTATGGGGGATCGGAGGAACACGGACCGTCTGTCCGTGTTCATCCGATCCGCTCTGCAGACGGATAGAAAAATAGGATTTTCTTCCGTCCGCAGAATCGGACGAGAGCGAAGCCGGACAACATCGGGTGTTTGCGGATGTACATCCGCTGACACCCGCTATCCCATAGGGATGCATGTATGTCCGTATTTCATCCGAAAACGGATGGATGAAATACGGACATACGGTCCGCACGTGTGAAAGGGGCCTTATAACTGTAACCGGTTCCAGGTTCGGGTCTCTCAAAATGCGATGGCATTTTGGGAGACCCTGTGAAAGTGCGCCTAGTCTGTGCAATGCTGTACCCTACGCTAATACTCAACTAGTGAATGGTAGCGTTCAAAACATTCACCAATGCAAAGACCAGGATTGTCAGGACAGGAGGGACAATAATAGCGGGTGTCACGCCTATATCCGCGCTTGCTGCAGACACGACCTCTTTTTTGGGGGGGTTCGTTGGGTAGGGGTACTCGGGAGGACATAAAAATGCCTCTCATGCAGCCGACTGCATTTGGTTGGGGATGTGAATGTGGGATGTACGGGTGCTGCAGAAGTGGTGGGTTCCCAATTAGGATTGGCGAATGCAGCAGGAAGGGCACTATGGGCACGACGGGCCTGTTTGTCTTTTTGGTGGCAGCGGGACACTACTTGTGCTTGCCACCTCACCAGCTTGAACTGCACTTATGGGACTCGCCACGTCACCAAGTGTTACTGCAGTGCTGGTTTGACCACGACCGGGGTGTACTAGGGCGCTGGCGCTTGCCAATTCACCAAAACGCTACCAAAAAAACTGTTAGCGATCGCAGGGATCAGACCTGACTCTGTGAACGCTGCAGTTATGCGTTTAGTGTTTTGTAAGTGACAGTGATCGATCGATACTGCACTTGGGTGGGCTGGGCTGGGCCGGGCGGAGGGGCAAAACGCAGGTGCTAGCAGGTATCTGGGCAGATCCCACTAACACTGCGTTTGTGGGAACCCTAAACTGCTGGGGACGCTAGTATAGATCTGATCAGATCAGATATTGATCCGATCAGATACTATACCACTAAGGGAGGTGTACGGTGCGTGCGTGGGTGTTAGCGGTACTGGCGCTAACCTGACGCTGCCTGGGGCTGGTGCTTGCCAGTTGACCAAAACGCTACCAAAAAAACTGTTAGCGATCGCAGGGATCAGGCCTGACTCTGCGAACGCTGCAGTTATACGTTTAGTGTTCTGTAAGTGACAGTAATCGATCGATACTGCACTTGGGTGGGCTGGGCCGGGCGGAGGGGAAAAACGCAGGTGCTAGCAGGTATCTGGGCTGATCCCGCTAACACTGCGTTTTTGGGAACCCTAAACTGCTGGGGACGCCAGTATAGATCTGATCAGATATTGATCCAATCAGATACTATACCACTAAGGGAGGCGTATGCTGCGTGCGTGGGTGTTAGCGGTACTGGCGCTAATCTGACGCTGCCTGGGGCTGGTGCTTGCCAGTTCACCAAAACGCTACCAAGAAAACTGTTAGCGATCGCAGGGATCAGGCTTGACTCTGCGAACGCTGCAGTTATGCGTTTAGTGTTTTGTAAGTGACAGTGATCGATTGGTACTGCACTTGGGTGGGCTGGGCCGGGCGGAGGGGAAAAACGCAGGTGCTAGCAGGTATCTGGGCTGATCCCGCTAACACTGCGTTTTTGGGAACCCTAAACTGCTGGGGACGCTAGTATAGATCTGAACGGATCAGATATTGATCCGTTCAGATACTATACCACTAAGGGAGGCGTATGCTGCGTGCGTGGGTGTTAGCGATACTGGCGCTAATCTGACGCTACCTGGGGCGACGCATATCACCGCCGGGCGATCAGGGGGCTAAATCTTTATTCGGTAATAAACGGCGAGTGCCCTGACACTATAAAAAATAAACGAACTAACCAGCGTCAACCGTAACGGTTATACGGTGATCAGTGGTGAAAGGGTTAACTAGGGGGCAATCAAGGGGTTAAAACATTTATTAGATAGTATATGGGGGTCCCTGTCGCTATAAAACGCTGACGGCGAACCTAAATATTTACCTCCCTAACTAGCGTCACCAGTGACACAAATACAGCGATCAGAAAAATGATCGCTTAGTGACACTGGTGACAGGGGGTGATCAAGGGGTTAAAACTTTATTAGGGGGGGTTAGGGGGGTATCCTAGACCTACAGGGGGCTAATACTCACTGCCCTACCACTTCTAACTGTCACAAACTGACACCATGCAGTAATCAGAAAAAAAAAAAAAATACTGCTTGGTGTCAGTGTGACAGAGAGGGGGGGGGTAATTGGGGGGGGTCGGGGGTGTAAAGTGTGCCTGGCATGTTCTACTGTGTGTGTGTGTTTGTGTTGTGCACTCACATGTCTTCTCTCCTCGGCGCCAGAACGGAAACTGCCGAGCCGAGGAGAGATGACATCACATCCTCTGCCTCTGTGTACAATACAGAGGCAGAGGATGTTTCTCATTGGCTGGGAGCGATCGCGAGGGGGGGGCCACGATCGGATGGCCTCCCCCTCGTCTCTCAACGCTCCCAGCCAAATGCCGACCGCCGCTGGCACCGGGGGGGTCCGATCAGACCCCCCGCCCGCAGGAGGCAGATCACGTATGGGTACGTGATTCTGCCTGCCCATGCCATTCTGCCGCAGTATATCTGCGTTAGGTGGTCGGCGAGTGGTTAACAATCCTCAATCTAGTTTTAGATCCTTCCAAACTTTTAGGATCTGGAATTGGGAGAAAACACATAAATGCGTTTGTCAAAAACCTTAAAAGGTCAGCAACATTCTCTGTGAGATCCGAATAGAGGACTTCAGCTGCTGAGACAAAATATGAGTAACACACTCCCAAACCAAATTCCATAGGGAGAGAGTCCAACACCCCCCTTAGGGGCCTGATAAAATATAAGAAAACATTCAGGCAAAAGTTTTCTAGTTTCTTACTCTACTTTTTTTGCTACATTGTAGGGAGTGTAAAAATAAAACCTCAAAACTTCTAGTAAGGACTCTGCTATAAAAATGATTTCCTCTGTTGCTCTCTGTAGTTTCTGGCACTCTGTACTTACAAACTACTTCTGATAACACTTTTTAATGTGGCCTTTGCAGGAGAATTTGCCATTGAACATCCAGAAAACATGTCCATACAGACAAAATGCATACTCGTAAGATCCTGACTTGGGCATCTGGATATATCTTTTTGTAATCTCTGGAAGGGATGTTCAGCTTTTGGTAACAGGTAAAACAAGAAGTGGTATGTTATAAAAAAAAAAATGTGGAGAACCCTGGCTCTATCCCAAGCTCATTTAGTAAGGCAGCCATAACTGCTTGTGATTGATGACACGATCCATGTGTCAAGCTGGAGGGAAAAGAGTGACTGGCAGACATAAATGATCACCTTTTCCAAAGTCCTATTTCATAAGAGGTTGCCCCCTGAGGACCACTTGATCTTCTCGTTCTGGGGTCCTTAAAGTTGAATTATTAATCCCAGCTTTACTGGGCCAGAACTAGGGTGGAATCTGTGAGTTGCACAGACCCAGCAAGTGTCCGAGGCTGTAATGCAGCATCCTTAGTCACCTGGTCTGCTTCCATGTGTGAGTTTTAAAGTTAATATGGCTACGTCAGCAAGAACCTGTAAGGCTGAAAACAGCCGATCAAATTAACTTTTTTTTTTTTTAACAAAAAAGTTTTATTTAGGTTTTCCCAAAACATACAGATTAAGCGGATTAGACATAGTTACAGACATCTTACAGAGTTTGCTTACTTTTCTTAACAGAAGTAGGTGTGACGGTAAAAAAAAAAAAAACACAGTGTGTTAACAAGGACATTGCATCCATCCCGAATGGGGGTATAAGGGGTCACATGGATTGCCTTTAGTCCATACATTTTAAGTCCACATTACCAGAGACACAGAAGGTTATTGGTGGGGGAGAATTTATATCAAGTACCGTGGGCAGTGGTCCGTAAGCCTCAGTCGATAGATGTTTTGCCTTCACCCATGCTGCCCAAATCTTCCCAAATTTTTTAGGGCAATTTCTTCCCATGGATGTCATTTTATATAATGGCAATGCCTTATTTACCAAGGACTGCCAGAGCTGTCTGGTGGGTGGTTGAGGTTGATTCCATTGCAATAGGATTGCCTTTCTAGCATATAATGTGGCGTAGAAGATAAATAGTTTCTTCCCCCATGAGACCTCTAGGAAGTCACAGATACCTAACAGAAGAGGGATCGGGCTATATGGGATCTTCATGCTCCCAATAGAGTTAATATCAGTTAGTATATTGTCCCAAAATTCCTTCACACCAGGGCAGGACCAGACCATATGGAAGAAGTCAGCGTCATCCGAGCCACACCTAGCGCACCTCGCCCATCTATCAGGGTAGATTCTCGCTAAGCGTATTGGGGAGTAATATGCATGGTGGAGAAACTTTAGTTGCATGAACCTTTCCCTAGCCGAGATTGTAAGGGGTAAATATTGCTGAATTCCCTCCTCCCAGTCGTCATCCGTCAGTTCCGGAATATCCCTCCGCCACAGCTCGCATAACTGGGATACTCTAGATGTGTCATGGGACGCAAATATATTATAGAGTGTAGACAATGTTTTTTCCCCATCCGGAGATTTAAGTGTATTTTCTACAAGTGACCCCTCCAGATTCAACGGACCGGGGAACTGGGACCGGAGTGCATGGCGCAAGTGAAGGAATCTAAAAAACATGGGATTTGGGAGATCCCTGTCTCTTTTTAAGGTATCAAAAGAAACTAGCCGGCCCTGTGATACTATATCCTCCAAAGTTGTGACCCCATGTCTAGCCCATACGACCGGATCAGGTATAGAACGAAAGTGGGGTAGACGAGGGTTGCCCCATAAGGGAGTCGCTGGGGACCAGTCATTGGGTCCTATGAGCTGTTTTTGAACCGTATCCCAAACTTTAAGAGTCGTTTCACATGGGAAGAGTAACACGAAGATTGGATCTGGGGCCTCTGTGAATCAAATTCCCCAGTTCCGCATAGGAACCAAGCAATGCCGCTTCTGTAGTGGAAGCGGGATTGGTCGGGTCCCCTGAGAGCCACCATTTAACAGTTACCAGGACCGCCGCCCAATAATATTTCAGGAAGCAAGACAAGGCTAGTCCCTCAATCCACCTGGCAGTTGCAAAGTCGATCTAGCTATTCTAGGAGCCTTCCCATTCCAAATAAATGACGTAATGATACTGTCTAAGTGTTTAAAGAAGGTTATCGGTATAGAGACTGGGGTCTGTCGGAACAGGTAAGTAAATTTGGGTAATACCGACATTTTGATCAAGTTTACACGACCAACCGGTGTTAGGGGTAGGGATTTCCATGTGGCGCATTTTTGGGAGAGATGATTGACCACTGGATTTAAGTTGAGGGTTATATATTTTTTTAAATCTCGATGTGTTTCTACACCTAAATATTTAAACTGGGAGACCCTACTAAGTTGCCCATCTGTCTGCGAGGAGGCGGATCCAGCATGAAGAGGGAACAGGACTGACTTTCCCCAATTTATACATATGCCAGAGAATTTTCCAAAGCTATTAATTACCGAAAGGGCTGCCCGCAGAGAAGTACCATCGTCCCTAAGATATAATAAGGTGTCGTCAGCATATAACGACACCTTTTCTTGTATTGGTCCCCTTGTGATCCCCCGAATCTCAGGTGTAGCTCGGAGGAGAGCAGCCATAGGCTCAATCGCCAGGGCAAAAAGTCCCGGCGATAGAGGACATACCTGCCTGGTTCCCCTGCTAAGGGGGAATGTCGGAGAGAGTACAGTGCCCATGCGGACCCTGGCCGTTTGCGGACCCTGGCCGTCGGAGCTTTGTACACCATCCTGACCCAGGAGACGAAGACTGGACGAACCCGAATCTGCGGAGGACTTCCCAAAGATAGCCCCATTCTACAGAATCAAAGGCCTTCTCTGCGTCGAGAGAGGCCACAATTTCGTCCTCCATATCTTCCTCTCTGGAGGCCAGGACCGCATACAATCTATGGATGTTTATGTCTGTACCTTTACCAGGCATAAAGCCTGACTGGTCTTCATGAATAAGGGTAAGTATTACCTCATTCAGGCGCCTGGTGAGAATTTTGGTCAGTATTTTGGCATCAGAATTAAGCAGGGATATGGGTCTGTATGAGGGGCATAACTGAGGGTCCTTCCCCGGTTTGGGTATAACCACTATGATGGCTTGTGCCATAGACAGTGGGAGCTCCCCAGTTTGTAGAGTCTCCGTAAGCATAGCATGCATCCTATAGGCTACCTCGCCAATGTATTGTTTATAAAATTAGGGAGGGAGACCGTCTATACCCGGGGTCTTTCCCGCCTGCATAGAACTCAAGGCCTGCTAAACCTCCTCCAAAGTTATTGGGGCATCTAGGCTCTCCCTCGCTGCGTCTGTAAGGACCGGGAATGTTACTCTGTCTAGAAAGTCCGAGAGCTCGTCAGAAGGGTATTGTGTCCTAGAGGAGTACAAAGTCGAGTAGTAGTCAGCGAAGCAGGCATTAATATTTACCGGATCAGATACTAGAGTCCCATCGCTCTTTCGGAAACTGCTATGGTGGAGATCGGGGACTGTTCCTTGGTCAACCAGGCTAAAAGCCTGCCCGTTTTGTCCCCTTGCTCGAAGATTCTTTGTGTTTGGGCCAGTTGGCGTTTATTCGCCTTGGCCACTCTGAGCAACGTAACCTCCCGTTAAGCAACTCTCATATCTTGCGCTATAATAGGGTTAGAGGTAAGGGCAAACCTAATCTCTAAGTCTCGGGCCTTAGCTTCAGCTGCCTCCAGTAACATCTTATCGTTTCTACGTTCCTTGGCTATGGACGACATGTAGCAACCTCTAATGTAGGCTTTAAAGGTGTCCCATACAGTCCCCGGTGTGGAGGAATTGGCATTGGATAACCAGAATTGTTTAATCTCTTTGACCATTTCCACTTCTATAGTAGGATGTTCAATCCAAAACCGAGACAGCCGCCAAATTCTATCTGCTTGTGGGGTAGCAGTTTGCAACGTACACAGCCGCGGAGAGTGGTCGGATATCCCTCTTGGGAGTATCTCAATATCTATAATTTTGGGGAGCATGAGTAGACTGGCGTATAAAAGGTCAATACTGGAAAGTGTATTATATGAGGAGGAGTGGCATGTGTACATACGATCCGATGGATGCTTCCATCGCCACACGTCCTCCAATCCCAGTATCTGGGACCAACGGGACAATGTCGAGTCAGTGGCAGGCTACAGGGACAATTTATCTAGGGAAGGATTCGGAGGAATATTAAAATCCCCCGTAAGGATCACATTATCCGTGGGGAACTGAGCAATCAGGGTAATAATTTTCTGTAGCAGGGAAATATTAGCCGGAGGCGGCAGATAGACACCCACCACCACCATGGCTATCGTATCAATAACAGCATGTAGCAACACATATCTGCCCTCTGGATCTATAAGGACATCTAGGGGTTCAAAATTGAGAGATTTGTGGACCAATATACTAACCCCCCTGGCATAACTAGTGTGCGTAGCATGGTAGTGATGTCCCACCCATGGTCTCTTCAGTCCCAGTATTCTACTGCCTACCAAATGTGTCTCTTGGAGAATGCAAATATGTGGAGTATATTTTTTAAGATAATCAAAAACTAGAGAGCGCTTGATTTTATGGTTGAGACCTCTAACGTTCCAGGGCAAAATCCTTATCGAAGCCATACCTCGGGAATACATAAAATTCAACGGAGAACCACAGATCTCGGGGACCCAAGGGTGACCCCAATCCCCCCCCCACCCAACCCCTCACCTATCATTGGGCTCCCGAGGAACCCGCAGGAAGGGAATAGGACAGGAGACTTCACAACATATCCTAATCCCTTGCTGTCATAGAACCGTCTGTATTGAAATACACTCAAACATGTAAGTAGGAGAAAACCAAAAACATAAATAAAACAAAATAAACAAAAACAACCGATCTACCCTCCCATCCCACCCCACACCCTTTTTTTTTTTTTTTTTTAAATCAGATCTTTTTTTTTAATTAAAAATAAAATTCCATTGAATACAGTAAATCAAGTGGTTACATTCCAACATATAGATCGAGTTCAATGTCATATTACATGAGAACAACCAATATTAATGTTACATGGCTAAATACATCATCACATTCCACATAAGGCACTTATCAATCATTATCACTGAATTAGATATATTTGTGCGATGCATTTGTTATAGTTATGACTTTTGCAGGTCATTATTTGTTCTATATAACTTCTATTGGTCATTTTCCAATTAAATTTTTGTTTTGTTCCCTTTCCTTATTTTCCGTTCCGCCAGACCCAACGGGGTCAACAATACCTATTATTAGACTAGGCAAACTATGTACATATTGACCTCCGCAATACCCATCTGCCACCTCGCATTTGTTCCAGTAAAAGACATCACATATACGTATAAGGTTTTTCATCTCTAGATCAGTATCATTGTATCCTGCTCTGTATTATTATCTATGTTGGTGTTCCTACTGTATGGACTCTACCACCCAAGCTCTATGGGGCCAGTCCAGGTGTGTCTAGCCAAGGATCCCATATATTTTCAAATTTATTTGGACAGCCTCTATGTTTATATGTGAGTTGTTCTCTAATTAGAGCATCATTTACCGGCGCAATCCACTCCGTCACTGTAGGGCTCATTGTGGATAGCCACTTTCTGGCAATAAGCTTCCTAGCTAAGAATAGTGTCCTCAAAATGGCAGTGTACATATGAGGAGTGTACTGTTCTTCATCCAACCGTCCCAGTAAACAAAGTTTAGGGTCATTTATAAGTTTGATATTCCATATACTGTTAATAGTGTTTATCACTGAGGCCCAGTACCTCTGTAACTTTGGACATTTCCATAGCATATGAATAAGTGTACCGTTGTCGATAAGACAGCGAGGACATAGTGGATCATCTCTCCTGTGCCATTTATGTAATTTTTCAGGTGTGCGATATGTACGGTGAATAGTAAATAATTGAGTGAGCTTTTGAGAGGAGCACAGGGACACCTTAAGTACATTCTCTAGAATGTTGCTCCATTCCTCGTCTGAGATTTCCCCTATGTCCTCTCTCCAGCCCCTTCTACAGCCCAAAGTCATTGCCTTAGATACATGGTCAATAAGGGAGCCATATATAGCGGAGATTTGTCCCTTCCGGGATGATGACGTAACTAGTTGTGTAAGCACCCCAGTTTTAACCAGTTCCCATTTGGATGATTTGCTTTGTGCTGTTATGGCATGTCTAAGCTGTAAATACTGATAAAATTAGGTGTTTGGCAAATTAAATTCTGAGCGTATTGATTGGAAATCTCGTAAGACCCCCCCAAAATACAACTGTGGAATGTATTGAACTCCCTTTCTCCCCCAATTAGAGAAATTCTCCAATTTATTTAGTTCTGGGTAATTACGATTATTCCATATTCGTGACCAGTTTGTGTATCCGTCATATTGGAGATGCTGTTTTATTTTGTTCCAAATTTTGTCAATGAGCAGTAGCGTGGGGAACTGTATCAGTGCTCCTAACTCGCCTGCTTCTATGCACTCCACAAGACCATCACAAGATAGTTGTGTACTCACAATGTTCCGAATAGGATCAGAAGACTCAGGGGGAGCCAGCCTGTTAAATGTTGCAATTGAGCCGCTATAAAATAATAAAATGGATTTGGGACCGCCAATCCACCCGAGTCCTTCATCTCCTGTAATATTTCTAGTTTAATTCTTGGGACTTGTCCCCTCCAAATCAGTGCTCGGAATAGAGTATTACATCTTCGGAACACATGGACAGGGATGCAGATAGGGGCGTTGTGCAGTGCATACAGCAGTTGTGGGCTCCAGATCATCTTGATCAGATTGCACCTACCAACCACAGAAAGGGGCAGCCGGGTCCAGCTGACAAGCTTTTCTTTAAATTTTTTGAGGAGTGGGTCTATATTTAGTTTTATATATTGATCTAAATTAGGGTGTATGGTTATGCCTAAATATTTAAATTTATCCACCACTTTAATTTGTTCGGCTATTTGAGGTAGGGATCCTACTAGTGGGTCCAGGGGCAGTATTGTCGATTTATCCCAATTTATTTTAAATCCGGAAAAGTTTCCGAATATCCCAATCAGTTCCATAAGTTTAATCAGAGAGGTGGACGTATCACCTAAGAATAAAAGTGCGTCGTCTGCATATAGTGCAATTTTTTCTTCCGTCTCTCCCCGCCTAAAGCCTACTATTTCTGTGTTTCCCCTTATAGCCGCCGCCAGTGGTTCAACAGCCAAAGCGAAAAGTAAGGGTGACAGAGAGCAGCCCTGTCGGGTTCCCCTGTATAAATCAAATGACGATGATAATGTGTTATTGATTCTGATACAGGCCTTAGGCGATTTATATAGCAGTTTGATCCAAGAGATTATGGTGTCCCCAAGATCAAACTTCGCCAATACTTTCCATAGGTACTCCCACTCCACACTATCAAACGCCTTAGCGGCATCTAACGATAGTATAGCTCTTTGTCCCTGATTGTCTGTGGGGATTTGCATGTTAATATAGAGATGTCTTAGATTATTTGCCGTGGACCTATTTGGTATGAAACCGGCCTGATCCGGGTGTACCAATTTAGACACCACTTTGGAAATCCTCATGGCGATAATTTTCGTAAGAAGTTTCAGATCCGTATTCAAAAGTGAAATGGGTCTGTATGATTCTGGTTGATCCGGTTCTTTCCCCGGTTTTAAAATTACCACTACCACCGTTTCATACATAGATCCCGGCAAGGAATCAGATTTAATTGCTTCTGTGAGTGTGTGGAGTAATTCTGGCAAAAGTATTCCTCCAAGCTTTTTATATAGTTCGATCGGTATACCGTCGCTACCTGGAGCTTTTGAGTTGGGGAACGTGGCTAGAGCAAGTTGTACTTCTTCTAGGGAGAGAGGTGCATTTAGAAGTTTTTTATCTATACTCTGGAGTTTGGGTAGTGTAATGGATTCCAGAAACTGTGTCAGCTCTTCCTCTGGGTAAGAAACTTTAGAAGAATATAAATCCTGATAAAAGGAGGAAAATTCTTGCAGTATGGACGGTGTATCAGTCACTATCAATGCCGATTTAGTTTTTATGTTATGTATAATTTGAGAGGGGTTTTGTGATCTAGCTATCACTGCCAGCATGTGCCCAGTTTTCTCTCCTTCCTCAAAATATGTTTGGGTTGTAAAAAATCTTTTATTATTAGCTTGTTGCAGGTGTACAGAGCGGGATAATTTCTGCGCATCTATCCACTGCCGTTCATTATCAGAGTTAGGATCCTTCAGAAATACCTCCTCTGCTCTGTCTACCCCTTTAGCCACATCCTCAGCCCATTGTTTGCTCCTGGTCTTGATTGTACTAATTTCCCTTACACACATCCCTCTAATAAACGCTTTCAGGGCGTCCCAGACCATCCCAGGTGCAGCCGAATGTTTATTATCCTCTAGAAAATTGCTGATGCTCATTTGCACATGTTCAGTGTTTGTGAACAATTGGAGCCAAAATGGATTCAGTTTCCAGTGTACAGGCATACTAGTTTTTTGGAGGTTTAGACTAAGCTGCACTGGAGAGTGGTCAGACAACCCTCTAGCCAAATATATCACTTTTGGATCATATCGACAAATTAACTCATTCCCAAAAGCATAGTCTATTCTAGATAGAGTCGAGTGCGTCAGCGAATGACAGGAGAACTGGGCCTGTAGAGGAGACGAACGTCGCCATATATCTATCAGTCCAAGTTCTCCCAGAAGATTAGCCAGCGGGGTGTACAGTCTAGGTCCCTGGGGACAGTATTTTTTATGTACGTCTAAAGATAAATCCATTGCACTGTTAAAATCCCCCAAAACGTACACCGGCAGCTGGGGGTATTTAGACAAAAATCTAGCAAAACATTGCAGTACTGTTAGTGTAAAAGGCGGAGGTATATATATATTGGCAAAAATACATTTTTGAGATTCCCATACACCCATCAAAAAGATATATCTGCCCTCGGCATCTATTTCTGCGTCTTGCTTACTAAATGCTGTGGACCTAGAGAACAGAATACTCACTCCCCTGGAGTATCTAGTATGAATAGAGTGGTATTGCTGCTGAAACTTAGACATACGTAATAAATGTATACTGTCACTGGTAAGATGAGATTCCTGCAAAAAAATGATAGTGGGATTCTGTTGAGAGAGGTAAGTAAGTAGTGCAGTTCTCTTTGTTGGATCTTGTAATCCTCTAATGTTCCAAGAAAGAATTGTGTCTCTCTTATTACTCATTGTATCCTGGGGGGTACAATACCGGGTGGTCACGCCTATGGGTGTTCAATACCCAGACAAAACACCGCCCCGACCATGACCGAAGGTTACCTGAGTTATTACATGGTGGTGGACAGAGTTCATCCATGTGCAGAGATGTGTTATTTCCAGCTATGTCAGAGTGAAACGGAGGCATGCAGCTTGGGCACTTGCGGAAGTGCAGTCCGAATAATCCAGACTGAAAAACAGTGTAGTCAATACAAAAAGGGCAAACATAAAAAACATAAAAAACAAAAAACATGTTGCCCATAAACTCAGGCATTCTTGAAAGAGAACTTTTGTAGTTGCCCCGCAGGGCTACGCAGGGGGTAGTAGTGAGGGCTAGGGCCCTGTGATCTTATCTTAAGGCACAAGACGTAATGGCGTAAAGTAGAAGTTTACAATTAAACTCAGTTACTCCTCTTCTTAATGCTCCTATATAAACAATCTTGAGCAAAGGATTGAAGGTAAATATTTTCCCCAGGAAATCATCAGGCGGGTGATTGACCTCGAGGTTCTCCTCTTAGGCGTCTTTCGTGTCGGTCCAGCCAGCTCACAGCCATATTTGGGCTATCAAAGAAATGGACTGCTCCATCCGCCACCACCCTCAGCTTAGCGGGGTATAACATGGAGTACATCAATGGTATGGCTCTCATTCTTTTTTTAACTTCCGTAAATTTTGCTCTCTGTTTTTGCACAGCAGCTGAAAAGTCCGGATAAATAGAGATCTTAGCTCCCTGTATTTCCATATCTACTTTTTGTCTGGCTAGACGAAGTATAATGTCTCTGTCCTTATAATGTAGGAGTTTCAACAGGAATCTTCTGTCGTGGCCCCCTGGTGGCGGTGGTCTAGATGGCACCCTGTGAGCTCTTTCCACTGAGAAGAATGGAGTTAAGTTATTTTTGCCAAAAGTATCAGCCAGCCATGCTTCAATGAAATCAGTAGGGTGTTTCCCCTCAGCCTTTTCAGGCATGCCAACTATGCTGATGTTTGACCTTCGCAGCCTATTCTCCATATCTTCCACTCTATCTGCTGTTTCATTATGCTTTATAGAGATAATATGCAGTTCATGTGCCATGGGAGGTAATTCATCCTCTAAAGAGCTCACTCTTCCCTCCAAAGCAGCACCTGAGCTTCTGCATATCCTGCCTTATATGCAACAGACCCTCTTTCACACTTTTAATATCTGCTGACAATTCAGTAATAGAAGAGCCATATGAATGCACTGCTGTGAGAATGTCCTGCAGTGAGGGTTCTGAGGAGTCCATGTCAGGATGCTTAGCTAGGTCAGAGGTGGTAATAGGAGAGGTTAGTGTACTCACTGCGTTCCCCTGGGCCGCCGGCGCCATCTTGTCAGGCACATGTTGTTTAGCTGGGGTGGATTTCTCAGGAGAGCCATGCTTAGCCGAATTTCCAGCGCTGGGTGACTATAAATGTTGTCCGGTTCTTGCGCTGCTGTCGTGGGCATATTGACCCAGTTTAGCTGCTGCAGCGGTGTAGGACCCCTTCCCCACACGTTGCTGGAGCGGAGGTCCGCCATGTTGGGCCGCTCCGCCGGCGGGATTGCTCTCCGGTTTATTTTTTGGCATCCCTGCTTTACCTTTATGCTGACCGGGTGTCTTAGAGGGGGTAGCTCCACTCCGGGAGCGAAGTATCCGGTCTATTGCGGCGGTATGTGTGGCTCTTTACAGGATTTGTAGTCCAGGATGCAGGAGCTGAAGTGAAGCACGTCTGCCTACATGAACGTCCAAGCCACGCCCCTCACCCCACACCCCTTTAACTGAACCTTGGGGTGTTCGAGTACCCATAACAAACATAAACCAACTTAAGTGTAGGAGAAAGCTCCTATGGGGGCGGTGTGTAGCAATTGACACACCCAGGACCTAATGGAGCGTAGGGACTCCACTACACGCATTACCTGTAGGCCATTACTGATAAAAAAAAGAGGGGGGGGGGAGAAAAAGGAAAGAAAAAAAAGGGGAAAAATTCCCTTTCCTCCCTTTCCCCTTGTGATAGGGGAACTGAACTACCCTTCAGCCTTTACATAGCCACTTACACTTAGATTACTCTAATGCCCCGGTCAGATTTTCTGATGGAAAATGTCAGATCGGACCGTGTTGTCAGAAATTCAGACCGTGTGCGGGCTCCATCGGACATTTTCCATCGGATTTTCCGACACACAAAGTTGGAGAGCAGGAGATAAAATTTTCCGACAACAAAATCCGATCGCGTCAATTCCGACCGTGTGTGGCCTGTTCCGACGCACAAAGTGCCACGCATGCTCAGAAGAAATTCCAAGACGGAACAGCTCGTTCTGGTAAACTTAGCGTTCGCAATGGATACAGCACTTTCGTCACGCTGCAATGTTAAAAATGGTTTAATACAGCGCACTCTCTTCTTCTTTATAATGTGACAAGAATGAAGTAGTTTTGCTGCTCATATTCACACACACTTCTCACAAAGTTTTATTTTGTTTTTTTTATTGGGATTCCCTGAATATATTGCTATTAGTTGTCACATCTGACAGAATCTTTTTTTTTTATTTAATTTTTTTGGGGATTTTAAGCCTTTTTTTTTATTTAATGGTTGGATTTTTTCCAAGGCTGATCTTTGTTCAATGTTATTTTTATTTTTACTCCAGAATATTTTTGTGTGTGTTTTGTGTGTCAAGTTACCCCAACACCATTGATATCTTTTATTATTTAATCTCAAGGAGATTGTTTGTTGTTGGTGTCCCTTGTTCATTTCACATTGTATATTTGCAATGTACCTGAATCCTCACAAAAAAGCTGTCCTTTTTGAAGTAAAACACATAGGAGAGTATAATTAAAAAAAAAAAATCCTTTATTAAGGGATCAGAACCAAACAAAGAGGAAGGCAACACTGGATCAACAAGAGAAATTAGCGAAGCCTTGGACCCCCACGGCAGACATCAATTCTTCAACATCAAAATTGGTGGCCTGAGGAGTCCATATGTAAGGGAATTCGCAGAGATCCGGATAGCAGCAGATGACATCTGTGACCCCAGGCTGTGGTACCACAAGAGGCTGCATCTTTTGACCGACCAGACTGGATCCAGGGTCCTCACTTTCTGGTCTTCCTTTCTTTTTTTTTTTTTTTTTTCTTATCCACTTCAGCGAAAGTTTTCCGAGAGACATTATTTCAACTTTATGTGTCAAACTTTATCTCTTCTCCTTTTTCACATCATTGTGGATTGTTTCCGTCACATCTTTATTATTTTTCCCTTCTAGGATATTCTTAAATAATTTTAAAAACCGACGACAAAACGCCTTCTATAATTATAAACCCTATTATTATCTTAGTCTCTCTCAGTCCCTCTTATTTCCCCCCGCCCCCCCTCCCCCTCGCCCCCCCCCCCCCTCGCCCCCCCCTCCCCCTCTCCTGTGTCTGGTCAGTTCCTTTATGTTGTTTATTTATCCACTTGGCTCTGCACCTATTCTTTCTTTTATCCTATCTAAATAAAGATCCGAGACTTTGTAGTTTTTCCAACTTTCCCATCTACTATTATCCCCTTTCTCTCCTCCTTCCATTTTGTAGTGATAATCTATTTCCTTTAGCCAGTTTCTAATGTCTGGTTTTCCACTTTTTAGCCAATTATTGGGAATTAAGGCCTTGGCCGCATTCAGGAGGTTAGGCATTATTGATTTTCTATATTGTTTCTTAGGTTTATTGTAGATATGGAAGAGGCAAGTCCAAATATTTTGTTCTATTTCTTCTCCAGTTATTTCTTTTATGTTATTTAACACTTCCTTCCAGTACTCCATTATTATTGGGCATTCCCACCATATGTGTGTGATCGTTGCTATTTGGCCACATTTTCTCCAACACAAGGAGGTTCTATCTTGATGGAATCTGTGTATTCTAACTGGGGTCATATACCATCTTGATACTAGTTTATAATTCATTTCTATGGTCTTCATGTCCCAAGCCTTATTATATCCCATTTCTATCATTTTTTCCACTTTTTGGTTATCTATTTTTAAATTCATTTCTTTTTCCCGTTGATTTATATATTCTGGTCTTTCTTGTGCTTCCAAATCTGTCAGTATACTATAAATTTTTGATGTTCTGTTTTTTAATGGTGTTTCATTGCTACATAGCTTTTCCAGTGCAGTTAATTTTGTTTCATCTCTTAGTGGGTGTGGTATTGTGCTTACTAGGTGCCTTAGTTGAGTATAATTCCATTCATTCATCTTCCATCCATTCCTTTCCTCTATTTCTACTCGTGTTCTTATTTTGCCATTTCTAGTGATATCTTTCAGTTGTGGGTTACCTATTCCTTGGATTTCAAATATTTCCCTCCCAGGGGTGAAGAGATTCGATCCTGTGAGTGCTAATAGTGGTGAATTATATTTCCATTCATTCTTTAAGTGGATGGTGTCCCAAATTGTAAATACATTTTTTGTTATTTCGTGCGTGTCGGTGTCCAATATTCTATATTTCCGTGGATAAATATTCTTATGTAGTGTGGCTCCACTTATTGTGTTTTCCATTTCCACCCATTTTTTTTCATTTTTCTCATTTGTCCACTCTAACATTCGTGTTAAAACTATGGCTTTATAGTACCTACTTATATCTGGGGCGGCAAGACCTCCATGCTCCTTTTTCCTTGTGATCAGCGTGTATTTAATTCTTGGTTTTTTATTAAGCCATAAGTATTTTAGCAGGATTGTTTTAATTATTTTAAAAAAGCTCTGCGGGATTTTTACTGGTAACATCTGTAATCTGTAGTTTATTTTAGGTAATATCATCATCTTAAACATATTTATTCTTCCAATCCATGAAAGTGGCTGTATTCTTAACTTTTTCATTTCTTCTTTGACCTCATTGATCAGTGGAATAAAGTTTGCCTGATAAATTTTTTCGACTCTAGGAGTTATTTTAATTCCAAGGTAATTTAGTTCTTTTACCCAAGTGAATGGGAATTCTTTTGGTAAAAACTGAACTTCCTTTTTCTCTAGACCTATGTTTAATATTTCCGTTTTTATTGGATTAATTTTGAAGTTTGACAGTTCTCCGTATTCTTTAATTTCTTTCAGTATGTTTGGGAGTGACACTCTTGGGTTGGATACGTACATCAAGATGTCGTCCGCGTAAGCAGCGATCTTATGCTCTTTTCCTCCTAGTTTCACTCCTCCTACCTCTTTGTTATTGCGGAGTGTTGCTAATAGTGGTTCTAAAGCCAATACATATAATAGTGGAGACAGTGGACAGCCTTGCCGTGTTCCATTCTGCATCTTAATTTTTGGAGAGAGTCTACCGTTTACTTTTACGACTGCTGTCGGGCCATTATACAAATTTGTTATCCACTTCGTCATTTTTGTCCCGATACCCAAGTGCCGCAATGTATCCATCATGAAACCCCAGTCTACCCTGTCAAATGCTTTTTCTGCATCCAATGACAGGAATAGAACTGGGGTCTCATTCTGCACCTTCTTGTGCAACATCAATAATGATTTTAGGCTGTTGTCCCGCCCCTCTCTCCCCGGGACAAAACCAGTTTGGTCCGGGTTGATCCACAGTGGGATTCGTTTTTTTATCCTAGTGGTCAGGATCTTGGAGTACAGCTTTGTATCGGCGTTCAATAGGGCTATTGGCCTGTAGCTTGAGCAGTTAACTTTGTCTTTCCCTTCTTTTGGTAGTATTGTAATATGAGCTAATAACGATTCACTTCTTATTTCTTCATCTTCCCCTAAGGAATTCATATATTCTAATAGTTTTGGAGTCAGTTGTTCTTCAAATTTTTTATAGTATTTGACCGTAAACCCGTCTGGTCCTGGGCTTTTTCCTACGGGAGTTTCCTTTAATGCCAGTTTTACCTCTTCATGCGTAATATTTTTTTCCAATTCTTCTAGTTGGTCTATTTTTAGTTTTGGTAAGTTTGCTTTTTTTAAATATTCTTGTATCTTCTTTGTTCTTGTATTCGCTTCTTTCCAACTTTCCTGTCCTTTTATTGCATAAAGGGAGCTGAAGTATTTTTGAAATGTTATCGCTATATCTGTAGTTTTATTTACCACTTCTCCTTTTTCATTTTTGATCTTCTCAATGTTATTCAAAGACCTTTTTTTTTACCAGATTTGCTAGGTATTTTCCTGGTTTATTACCCCATTTATATTTTTCTTGTACTACTCTGTTGTAGTCCTTCCTTTCTTCTTGTTCCATCCAGTCTTTTAATTGCTCTCTCTTTTGAGATAGTAGGCCGAAGATTTTGTTGTTTACTTGATTTTTGTGTTTTCGTTCCAATTCATAAATTTCTTTAATTATTTGTTGCATGTTTGTTTTCCTTTCCTGTTTTTTTCTTGCCCCTATGGCTATTAACTTGCCCCTAATAACAGATTTATGCGCCTCCCATATTGTTGCTTTCGATACCTCTGGTGTATCGTTTTCCTCAAAATATCTTTTAATTTCTTCTATGATGCTTTTTTCGGTCTCACTGTCTTCTAATAAAGTTTCGTTGATTCTCCATGGACCCCTTTCAAGGACTTCTCCTTTTATTTTCATTCTCAAGGTTACTGGGCTGTGATCTGAGGCGGTTATTATGCCTATTTTTGTTTCTTCTATTTTTTCCAAGTTTCTATGTTCGACCATGATGTAATCCAATCTGGAGTAAATTTTGTGTACTGTTGAGTAGAATGTGTAGTCCTTTGTGCTGGGGTGCTGAATTCTCCAAGGGTCTATTAGTTGCTGTTCATATAATGTTCTTTTTAATTTCTTTAGTTGATTTACCTCTTTGTCCCTTACTCTTGAGGTACTGTCCATTTTATTATCCATGCTGAAGTTGAAGTCTCCAGCTAGTATTAATTTTCCTTGCTTGAATTCCATAAGTATTTTAATTATATCTATCAAATATTTTTTAGGGTTCTTATTAGGACAGTAGACATTGGCCAATGTATATTTTACCCCGTGTATAGTTCCTGTAATAAAAAGATATCGCCCCTCCGGGTCTATTTTCCTTTGATCTATTAGAAAACGTACATTTTTCCCTATACCAATGGCTACTCCTTTGGCCCTTCTTATTGGCGAGTCTCCTTGATACCATGTTGGTATGTTTCTTGAATAAATTTTGGCATTTGAGTTTTGGGTTATATGCGTCTCCTGTAGGAAAATTATTTCTGCTTTACTTTTTTCTAGTTCTCGGAGAATGATGTTTCTCTTCCCTGGGGAATTTAGTCCTCGGACATTGTAAGAGATTATTTTTATGCTGTTTACGTTTTCCATTCTTGTGCCTTTTCTTCCCCGCCCGTCCTCCGGCCCTCCCCCCCACGCGGTCCCCCTAGGAGACCGGATGGAGGGGACACCCAGCGGACGCACGGGGTCTCCTCATCTCTTGTCTCAAAATAGGTGCGCCTATGTAACCACTCATGTGACTCAGACCTTTCCCTCCCCACCCTCCTTCACTCCCTTTTCCCTCCTCCCACCCTCCCCCTCCCTTTTTTCTGATATGGGTTTTTTACCCCCATATTCTCTAGAGCTGAGAGCGTTTTACTTTGTTTTGTGGGGCACGCTCTGCCCCCTCTGCTCTATTTATTGTGAGGCGGAGCTCTGTAAGACACCCTATTCCCCCCCTGCCTAAGCACTAATAGGGCGACCCCCTGTCCACTCCGTGAGTCCCTGTCTCCCTCTCCCTGCATTTTTGTTGTGTTTTACCAATCCTTTCACTTTCCTTTTTTCCCATCCCATCAACTCCAGCCCCCCCCCCCTTTCCACTCTAAGGCCCCTTGCACCGTTGTGTGGTATTTTCTCAGATATTAATTTCCTCGAGAGTCCACATCTTGATGTCTGATCCTTGAATTTACTTGCCACTGCAGGTCATCTCCTGCCGTTATTCGCTCCTGACTATTTGCGTATTTTTCCAGTTCTGGGGAGGGGATTTCTAGTTTGTTGCAAAAGTCCGGAATCTCCTCCACATGTCTTAGCCTCGCACTTATTCCGTTTTTCCTTGCTATTAGACATGCTGGAAAACCCCAGTTGTATTGAATTTCTTGTTCCCGGAGGATTTCTAATAATGGCTTTAGTATCCGTCTTCTTTTCAACGTTTCTTGAGATAAATCTTGAAATATTTGTAATTTACCTCCCGCAAACTCTATTTGTGTTTTCCTCTTTAGGTTTACCCAGATCTGTTTTTTTTCTTCCCATTTTTCAAAGCGTACGATTACATCTCTAGGTGTTTCCCTTGCGAACCTTTGAAGTTTTTTTACTCGAAAGGCACTTTCTATTCCTATTGTGTTAGTTGTTTCCTTTCCCAAGATTTGGTTGAAGAGATTGTTCATTTTTTCTATTAGATTTTCTGCTTGTTCTGTTTCCGGTAACCCACGTATTCTCAAGTTTTTCTTTTTATCTCTATTTTCTTGCTCTTCTATTTTATATGATTGTTCCTGTTGTTCCCGTTTTAGTTTCTTTATTTCGTCTTCCAGTTCCTTTATGTTTTTTTGATGTAGGTCTACTTTGATCTCTACTTCTTCCACTCTGTTTAACATATATCCCATATCTTTATGGAGTGTTGACATCTCTGCTTTTAGGGAATTCTCTAGTGCCGCGAACATTTTTTCCATATCTTGTTTTGTTGGCAACTGTGGCCCTTGTTGTCCTTCCTCCTTTCCTCTGTCTTCCTCTCCCATTTCTGGCTCCATTCTGGGTTCTGAGAGGTGGCTGGTTTCTGTTTGTACTTTATATTGGCCTTTTTTATCCTTGTTGTCCTTCTCTTTTGTATCTATTTGTCTGCCCTTTGAACCCACTTGTTTCTCTCCTTCTCCGATTCCTTGCTGTATATACCTGTTCATAGGGCCTGGACTTGGGCCTAGGCTGGTCCTAGGTGATTTCGGTATTGCTCCCGCACTTCTTGTTGTTTTCCCCTTCATGTTTGTTTCTATGGCTGGATTTATAAGAGCTTCGAAGCTGCCTTCCAGAATACCCCTTGATTGGGGTCTCTTAATGATGAAAAAATCTCCCAGCCTTCTTAAATTGACTTATTTTTACTAATATTTCGTTTGTTCCGTTCTCATACCCGGCATCCTCCCCACAATCCAATAATAGAAATAATTAATGAGATATGAGTAGTCCCCGTTTTCCAGAAGTTATGTTACTACCTTAAGTACATTAAGCATTCCTTGGTGCTGTTCAATTGTTTAAACCATAGTATTACGTCCCCATGCACACGGACGTCTCCACAGCTGCTTTTCTGAGCCCTTTCTGCAGCTCAAAAAGGCCTGTCTATGTTAGTCTATGGCTTCATGCCCACCTAGGCGTCTCTGAGCTGCAAGTGGCATAGGCATTCTTAAGCTGCAAAAAAAAAAAAAAAAAAAAACCCAGGCCCAATAGGTTCTGAGAGACGTTTTTCAGCTGCAAGAACGCTCCAACGCTAAAAAACACTCAAAAACGTCATTCACCAACGTCTTCCAGCGTTTTTAATCCATAAAAAAATGCTGAAAAAAGCTGAAAAAAGTTAAAAAAAGTCACTGCAAAGACACCGGCGTCTTCACAGCGCTTTTCTAACAGCCCGTGTGCATGAGGGCCCAGGTGCTCAGCAAAATAATTCAAATGTTTTAGCTATATAATGCAATCTAATTCAAGTATTCAGCAAGATGATTTATATATTCAGCAGTATAGTTCCAGTATGAGCTTATATGTTCCACATTTTTGTTACTATGAAATTTCTTCTTATTCTATAGTTTGTACTATCAAGCCTATAGTTAGTACCATTTGCAAAAAACAAAAACAAAAACAAAAAAAACCAAAAAAAATTCACAAGAAAGGGAGATACTGCAGCAGCAGCAGCAGCAGCAAGCAGGTGGGGGCTGGGAGACAACTCTTCCGTTGGCTTGTCTTTCTTTCACCTTCTCCTTCTCTTCTCCCCTGTTCCCCCCCCCTCCTGTTTTTATTGTTTTTCTTAGCTCACTTGATTCTACTTTTTCAGCTCTTTCGCCTTCATTTACTTTCATTTACTTTCACTTTTCATTCCATTTATTTCATTTTATTTCAATGTGATCTTTCCCTTTCCCTTTCTTTTGTTCTATTACTTTTCCTTTGCTTGTTCACTTCAAGACAATTGCAATAGAAAAGAGCCCAAAGAGGAAAAAAAAAAAAAACGCTCAAAAACGCTCAAAAACGCTATTGCAAAAACGCTGAAAAAAGTTAAAAAAAAAAAGTCACTGCAAAGACACTGGCGTTTTCACAACGTTCTCCCAACAGCCCGTGTGCATGAGGGCCCAGGTGCTCAGCAAAATAATTCAAATGTTTTAGCGATATAATGCAATCTAATTCAAGTATTCAGCAAGATGATTTATATATTCAGCAGTATAGTTCCAGTATGAGCTTATATGTTCCGCATTTTGTTACTATGAGATTTCTTCTTATTCTATAATTTGTACTATCGAGCCTATAGTTAATACCATTTGCAAAAAACAAAAACAAAAAAAGACAAAAAAAAATTAAAAAAAAAAAAAAAATCACAAGAAAGGGAGATACTGCAGCAACAGCAGCAGCAAGCAGGTGGGGGCTGGGAGACAACTCTTCCGTTGGCTTGTCTCTCTTTCACCTTCTCCTTCTCCCCTGTTCCCCCCCCTGTTTTTATTGTTTTTCTTAGCTCACTTGATTCTACTTTTTTCAGCTCTTTCGCCTTCATTTACTTTCATTTACTTTCGCTTTTCATTCCATTTTATTTCATTTTATTTCAATGTGTTCTTTCCCTTTCCCTTTCTTTTATTCTATTACTTTTCCTTTGCCTGTTCACTTCAAGACAATTGCAATAGAAAAAAGCCAAAAGAGGGAAAAAAAAAAAAAAAATACGGTACTTATCTTTTAGTTGTTGTTGAAGTTGGGACAAAAAGGGACGCTCACTACTGCTTGTTGCTGCTCTCTGATGCTGCGAACGCTCAGGTGCTGTCTCTGATGTTATCAATCTGCCCAGGTCTGTCTGACCCGCTGAAGTCTCAGCTGTTCTCTGCTCTCAGCTCTTCAGTGTCCGCTGCCGCTGCTCCTTGCTCCACTCACCCACCTTCCTGGCTCTCTCCTCCGAAATTCCCCGGTGCACTTCAGCTGGTTCCTCCGCTCTCCGCGGCCGGCAACACCGCTGGGGACTTGAAACAGCCCCCAGCAGCGCACCGTTTACCTGCTGCCGTCGCTTCC